>OW240917.1:77108156-77168388 GCA_933207985.1 Pelobates cultripes
GAGAGTAGTCAGAGAGGAAGCCAAGGGTCAAAAATACCAGAAAGACAAACAGGAGTATAACTAGCACTAGGGGAACCAAATACAGAACCACACTAGGGCGCTGGGGAAAGGACAGGGGCGCCCTTATATAGTGAGTGGTGTTCAGCTTTAAGACCACGTCCCCAAAAAGTCCAGGAGCGTGGCCACGTTTGAATTTTCGCGGCAAAACCCTGATGACGACTGCGCGTATGCGCCGGGTCATAAGAGGGGCTTTGCCATGAGCGGCCAGCATCAGACAGGCTGCTCCGCCTCCCAGAAGCAGCCAGGGAGATCGCCGCGTGGCGTGGGTCCGGAGGAGACAGGTAAGTTATCGTTACAATGGCAACTTGCATGTGTGTGCTATTATACACTATCTTATATGCTCTCACCTGTCTAGCCACTTTAAAGACAACCAAAGCCTGAAGAGCAAAATCCAAATGCATGTTTGTGCCTCTGTGATACTCATAACTAATGATCAGCTGACCTTGCCTCAGCCACCATAAGCCAGGGCTTGCATCTAGATTCACTCTATAAGCTCTAGACTACTTGTATAAAATAACATGCCAAAGATGCTCAAATGTGAATAAGCATTTTTCATCAGATAAATATCTTGCAAAAGATCAATAAGACATCAGCTGAGTCCTGACTTTACTGGCAGTTATCCTCTAAACATATCCTTCATCAAGCCCAATATCTCAATTTTTATTTCTAAGGACTATGGCCTCAATTTAATTTGTTTGAACAGAATCAGAAATGACTCCTTTCTGTTAAGAAAAAAAACCCTTTCATATGATGTATCTATAGAAATTCCTGTAGACTTTAATGGTGTCTTCTGAAGGTAATAATTTTGAAAAATCATATGTTGAGTAAATTTCAAATAATTAATAAGCACTTTTATCATTTTTCTCTTGTCTATATACTCAAATGTGTAACTGAGCAGGTTAAAAATCAAATTTCTCATTTCCTGGCTATATAATAAATGTTGATGAAATTTGATTTAGTTTTAATCTAAACTGGGAAAATTCCATTCTTTTGTACTGTTTAAACTTTTAATGAAACTGTAACATGAACAATTCAATCCAAAAGTACAATAAATGACACAACAGATATATTTCCATATGAATAGTATAGTTTTTGTGTACTCTACGTCAACATAAAACAAATTCTGTCTAGAATACAAGAATAAGCATGTCTCCTTTGACTTATAGCATAACCTCACAAAAAGTTGAAGATTATATTATAAATATTTGGGAGCTTGTAAGCTGTATTTCAACTTCATACAATCCTACTAGAAGACTTTGCAGAATGCTTGTTGTTATTTTTGTTCACTGTACATTTCCAGTATTTATTTCCTAGCAACTTTTGCTGACCTTAGGGATACAGAGCAAGGACACTATATAGACTAAAACCTTTCCTGAAGGCCAGGAGATTAGACAGTCTTTTTTTATACTTTAAAATTTATTTAGGAAATGTACTTTTTTAGTTGTTAAGCGTGGTCCCTATGGGTATCATTTACAATGTTATTTCAAGAAGGATGGCCTAAATGTATTTTGTATCTATCCTACCATATCTCCAGATTACACTAGATAGAAATTGTTTATAGAGGAAACCTTAGCACCGTGTGAAATTTAATAGTTTGTAAGATAGGATGCCCTGAGAAAAATAGAATAACAAGGAAATAAAACTGATAAATACAATAACTTATTCATAAACATAAAAGAACATTTTCAGAATGATTCCATTGAGTTTCATATTTAAAGAAACACAATAATGCTTGGCATTCAAACCTGTATTCCTAATGCTATAGTGCCCTTGTCCGTAATTATATAAATGTTCTCCCTCCCATGTGCAATAAAAAAATAATAGAATGAACGTTTTACTTACCATTTTCCCAGGACGGCGATCCCTTGGCACTGCTCCACCACTATGTAATCAAGAAGACATGGCCTCCTCCAGCTATGGTCCAATCCATATACTTCTTCAAAGTAAAGTATTGTATTCAATGTTTCCTATGAGTTTTCATACCATGTGAGCAAGTTAACTCAGTCAATGTAGCATGAGCACCTCTAGTGGCTGTCAGGAAGATAGCTAGTAGTGGTGAATTTAACTCTGTAATGTAAACATCACAATTTCTAAAACTGCAATGCTTTTTATTGCAGGGTTAAAAGGACAGAGCCACTGCTCCCAGACCACTTAATTGTAATAAGGTCATCTGGGTTTATTTAATGGTGCTTTAAGAGTGTGTTCAATGAAGCATTGAGAATGTCCCCTCTTTTCAGCTCAGTTAAGCAGTACAGTACTTTCTAATTGTGTTGATAACAAAATTATGTCCCTAAAGTTCTACAGTATATTCATTAAATATTGATTACAAAACAGTGTCACTGATTGGAGAAAAAAAATATGTTTTGTTTGCCAATGTATCTCAGTTCTCTCTTTAGTGAATTTATTTTTGTATAATTTCTGCATAAAGGTTTTATTGCTGGTTTCCATATTGTATAGTGTAAGTTTGTCAAACAAAACTAAGTTAATTGAAAAAAGAAATAAGTGCATTTGACTTTTGTGCTGGTTTCTTAATTTAAAAAATTGTCAATATTTGAGAAATGAAAAAGTTATATAAGAACTTATGTTTGCATGCCATGTACTACATTGTGTTTAGGGAAGAGTACCAGTTAAATCATCATTTTTAGTACAACTTTTTTATATTTAAATTTTTACATTTAACATATTATTACTGGTCCTATATTTATTAAAATTCTAAATTGATTTTTTATATATATATAAAACTAGCTTTTGTGAAGATGTATTTTTGACAGGTCTAAAGATTAAACTTTACTATTCTGTTTAAGTATACTGAAAAACAAGTCAGATTTAATTTTATATGAGCCTTAGCTCTGCTTGAAATCGCAGAAGAAAATTAAGTCACTTCGCTACCTAGTGAAAAAACAGAACTTTCAATAATTACTTAGACTACCCCAGTCATAATAAATGTCTGCTCCAGTTTCCTTGCTGTTCAGTGTCATAGAGATGATAATGAATCTTCCCGCCTTCCTTGACAGTTACTTATATTTAATGGAATTTGAAATGCTAATTAAATGCTGATATATGAGGGACGGCAAATCAGGAAGCCCGAGCTGTTGCACTCCATTACCTAATGCAACAAGAGAAGACCATGTCCCACTAGGTAGTTACATAGAGAATTTCCTTGCAGAAGAAAGCTTTTTTATTCTGTCCAGAAAATTAAATAAAAACTAATGTAAGAAAGGAGAGAATAAGTGAAAAAAGGATAAGATTTTAAAGTGAGTCGGAGAGAGAGAGAGAGAAAGAAAGCAGAAAAACACAGAATAGCAAAAGCAATAAAAATAAATGAATATTTTAGAACAGATTCAAGAAATGGGAAACTTTTTATTGCACAATCAAATAAAGAAGTATGCAAAAAAACAATATGTTTATTCACCTGCAGGTTTTATTAACATAATGTGGTCAAATCTAGTAAATAATCTCTGTAGAACATTTGCCAAAGTATTAGTAAGTGTGAAAAAAATATTTTATGCATCTAAAATAAGGAATTGGTGAACAGGGTCTAATAAATATCTAGGGCTTCAACATAATGAAAATTGTTACACATGAAAGATTATAATCCAGATACGAATGTAATATTTCTGATACACTCAAATATTAATATTTTGAATTTGATGTTAAAATTTTGTCATATTTATTTGCTGGGAATCAAACTATAAAGCTCATAGTAATAGAACACAATGTAGATTTAACTGATATTAAGTCATATGGAATAATTAAATGCGCTGAAAGTAATATCCACTAATGTAAGTGTATTAGCATGCTTTAAGAATCAATGATCTGCAAAGCACATGGTCACCATGGGAACAGACTTTTGAAATGCCAGTGCTATATTTCCAGGCATAGAGAAGAGGTTATGAATGACCATTACTGAACAGATCTCATGAAGAATGATAATAATAATAATCTGCAGCTATTCTTCTTCCAAATGCCTGTAAACTAGTGGTCTTATTTTAAGTACACCAATGTAAATGTAGTATAGACTATATGAAGATGAATTCATTCTTTAGTCATTAAAATGCTAAAACTGCAGTTGGTAGTACTTCATTAGGACATTTAATATGGATACTTTCTACAAGGAGATCAAGTTCTTACTGCCCTATGTTGAACATCAACATCAATGCAGGCTTAACCATAAGGTTGCCTTAGACAGGAGGCTAGGGCCCAGGGGCTAGACACTGGCCACAAAATGTTAAATTTGTTTGGCCTTATTTACCATCCCTATGTGAAGAATGGAGAGCTGCGGGGCCAAACCGGTAACCTGTTTAGGACTCTGTGGGATCCTTTTCTGATCACTCACTTTTTAATATATTTGTATAATCTGTTTGTTCAGAGTGTCTGTATCTTTTACTGGTATTTGAATTTATATCTGAACATGCAGAGGATATTACTGAGTTATCCATAGTCCGTTAACCCATAAAGGACTGATTTGTCAAGCATTCAGGATTGTTCAGACATTACTAAATAACCATGAAATTGTTGAGCATTAGCAGAATTGACTGCACAGCCACCCATTACATGTGAAAGCAATGTCACCAAACATATGCTTATGATTATTCTGTAATCAAGTACAAATAAGCACTATAGCAACAAAACATGTTTTTTTCATGCTTTCAACTTTGCACCTAAGAAGTAAGAGGTAAATAATTTATATTATTTTTATGTTTATCAGGGATTTAATTACATTGCCTGACTGTTGGACAATAGGAACTGTGATACTCACCCAGCTATGCACAGAGTGTCCAAGGTTGGCATGCAGCGTTTTGACACAGGACTCAAAAGTTGCACAAAACTGATGTTGCCAGTCTGGATGAGAATATTCCAAGTGGCTGATATACAGCCCAAGAGGCTGCCCTACAGAATAAAAGATAAACAAACAAAAAAGATGTATCTCTGGAGTTCTGGAATTAAGCATTTTTAAAAAGAAAACCTGCAGCAACACAAATCTATCTTGCTCCAGGATGGTCGCTACCTAGTGAAAAAACAGAACTTTCAATAATTACTTAGACTACCCCAGTCATAATAAATGTCTGCTCCAGTTTCCTTGCTGTTCAGTGTCATAGAGATGATACTGAAATCTATCTTGCTCCAGGATGGTCCTAAGCATTATTGATATTTAAGTGTCTAGTTGTAGTGAAGATAGTGGGATATCCTTAAGTATTCATGTCTCCCTGAATTAAAGTGGGGCAATATTCTAGAATATATGCAAAATTGACAAAGAATTTCCTATAGGCATATTTGGTGTTTAACAAATTTATCTTAACATTGACCATGAATGGTCTAAATTGTTGTAAATCAGGGATCCATTTGGTTTTTTATGAATTGCTAACTTTATATTTTTCATGAAATGTACACATTTTGAGGGACAAATTGGCCACTTATTAGATTTTTCTTACCTTACCTTCTCTATTGCATTCAAGACAATTAAGGCAGCTTGCTGCATGACATAAAACACACACACACACGACCCCCCCCCTCCATCTCCATCTCCATCTCCATATCCATCTCCATTACAGAACTTATTCTTTTGGATGTGATAAAATGTTATCCAAAGTAATAATTGTGATGTGTCCAAACTTAAGAAAGTAGAGATAGAAACTGCTTGACAGCAACAAGGATTTGTATATGGAAAATGTTCAAGATATATTTACACCTGCTACTGTTTGTTTAAGATCTATAATTTGAGCGGGACAGTCTGCTTGATCATCCAAAATTCATCATGAAATAACTGCTGTATGGCATTTTGTAAAGCAAAGGCTGCATTACGAATATCATCTTTTACTATAATAAACAATTTCTTTTTTCAAAGACTTGATTACAAATTTGAATGTTCCCTGAAAGGTTTTATTTATAATTAAAATTTATGAGAGCTGAAACATCCTGAAGCTAATTACTTCCATCTATTACAGACTCTCTTTTCATCATATTTTGTGTTAACTAAAAATAATGTTTTTGTCCTTTTAGATAATATATATTTGGGTTTGTTAAATCAGTCTGTATATGACTTATTGCATTTCAAATTACCTTCATTGCATTTATCCTGAAATGTTACATTAAAATAGTCATTCACTGATATATCTTCCAACACGTGTTTGAAATTGCTCCCCTTGATCATTTGCTACATGCAATTATTTTTAACAGAAAAACTGGGGTGATTGAGTAAATCATAGAACAGGTTCCCTTTTCACTCTGCTGCTAAAACTGTTTTCAAAAACTACCTAACTTCCTCCCTGTAGCTTACAAAAGTGGTGCTAAGAAAGCAATCATTTCATGCTGTGAAGATGTAAACTTTCGGAATAACAGTTTCTACTTTTTGTTATATTAGGATTATTTGTATTTATCATTGAATCTAGATAGACAACTCTCTTCGGTTTAGAACAGTTACATGTTGACTTAGAATCTGCAATATGGAAGAATACAGTAATCTTCTGTATTATTTTACCAGCAATTGCTTTATTTGACATTGAATTGCCTTCAACCATGTATCAAGCATGAGAAATATATTATACTTTAGACACTGAGCTTCGGCAATAAGGGATAAAGCAATTTCTAGAAAGAACAGTGTCTATAAGAATCTAATTTTGAAAACTTTCAAAATCATTACCTTATCTCTTGGTATCTTCTTATTACTTGTCCAAGTCCAAACAGTACTGGAATTGTTGCAATGAATCAGTTTAACACTTTGGTTTGTAACAAAAATCATATATCTGTTTTTATTTCTATTGCTAAAGGAGGTTTTTAGAAGAGTTGATAATGTGATCTTAATCTTAGAGAAATTATAATCTAATATTGTACATTTATGTCAATAAATGTTAACAATGTTGATATGATCTCAGTCCCACCATTTCAATACTTACTGACACCACTTTTAACATGACTTGATCGGTGCAAATGGGCACTATACCTTATGTTAAACTGTCAAGTTTAAGTGATTTTAATCAGTGGCAAAAGATTGATTAACGCTTAAGAGGACCATGGAAAACTTAACACTACGAAGGATTTTAAAAGCACTTGATAACAGATTTTCTACAAGAAACAGCCAATACCCCAAAATATTTCATAGTGTTAGTTTTACCATTCTCCAGCGCCGGGCTCCCTCTGTGCTGGGGAACTCTCCACCCTCTGGCGACGTCAGATCTGAATTCGCATGTGGAGCCGCACGCAAGAGCTGCAAGCGCATTCAAACAGCCCATATGAAAGCATTATTTAATGCTTTCCTACAGACGTCCATCATCTTCTCACTGTGATTTTCACAGTGAGAATCACGGAAGCGCCTCTAGCGGCCATCATTTAGCCTCAATTTTTTCAATACATATTTATGTCTCTAAAATTTGGAGTTTATTGAATAACACTGTTAAAACTATTAGATCTTTAATAGTGCTTGGACGCCTTGTATGAATCATATGTCCAGACCAGCTTTTTTAGGCCATTTCACATCACACTCTGCTGATTTCATTCAGGAGACACAGCATACTGGGTACTTTATTAAAGTACACAGCATTGTAATACTTTACTAACATGATTTTTACCTTAACACTTATTATCATAATCTCCCTCCATTTTTTCCATTCCGCCCCTCCCACTACTTCTCCTCCTCTCCTGACCTTGGGATCCACTAAATTGCCTGCAAGGTTTGAATCAATATGTATTGCCACTCTTTGTAACTTGGTATTCTCTGTCACACTGACTGTGGTATTTATGTATGTTTATGACTTGGTAAAATTTCATATAAATAAAGCATGAAAGAATAAAAAAAAAGAAGTGTGAATTAGAATTGGTCACTATCTTCCTGTAGACTTGGTTTAAGTGAATTGTGTAAATTTGATTCAACTATAATAGTAGGAAAATAGTGGCTAGTTCTGTTGGATTTGAACATTCTGTTATGTATTTCCATAACTTGTTTCTGGACTCAGTTTCTGTTTCAGACTTTCAACTGCACCTGGATAGGAAGAAATCCGGATTGCGTTCTAGTTAATTTGGAATCTGGTTTGCAAAATCCTGGCATGATAAATCTTGTGGACATCATCTGCATTTTTCAATCTACATGCACCTCGATGATCCCAGATTACTTTTACTAATCTAGAGCAGACCAATTCCTAATTTAGTGAATAGCTTTGCATGAGTTTAACCCCCATAGTCTATAAATTCTGTGGTAATATATCAGCCAAGCAAATCCGTCCCTGACATACCATACCTGCTAACTGACATGTTTATTTTTATAAATATATATTTTTTATGATACAATAAATTAATTGAGAAATAAACATTTCAGTAGGCATAACCACATATGGCTTTCCAGCTGTTGCTGGACTACATCTCAAGTCATCATTTTACTCAACTGATTTTCTGTAACCATTCCTCAATAAATTGTACTGGTCTACAAAGCATAATGGTGCTTTATAAGTTAAGAATTGAAAAGTGCTGGATGTGTAACACAGGCTTGCTGTGCAAATGTTTACTTAGGTAAATGAACAGAATTTTAAATAATAAAAAATACTGATGTATTTTTATGTGGCAGATTAATTTACAATTTCAGATATGCTGATCTTGTGAGTGCCCTGGTGTTTATAGCTATAACAAAAAGCAGAATCATAAAATTAGGAGGAATACTTATTTCTCCTCCTGACATTTTTTTCATGAGGAAATTTAACCTTAAATATATAGGAAAATTATTATTTTCCAACTACTTAATAAGGGCTTCTGAGAATATCGATGCATATTTTTTCTTTTTTCTTATTTATTCACCGCCCATGACACATATGAAGTTGGGATGATCATTCTTGCATTTATATTTAGGTGTGGTTTCTTGCTCTTTATTTTTAAGCATTCCATTACTATACTAGTTTTAGTGGTGATGTGAGCGTGTTGCTGAAGTCTGGAGGTGAAATAAAAAAGTAAGCAGAATGTTGAAATAAAGTGTCTATGAATACTCAGTAGGCTGAGCAGATGATGGAGTTAATTGGAGTAGAAAATAAAATTAGAAATCTACTAAGCAAAAACAGTCACCTAGAAAATGTATATTTGCCTGTACAATGGAATGAAAATGTACAATAGTCATTGCAATGTTTAATTAATAGCAAGTACAATAAAACAAACAAAAAAACAAAACAAAACAGGAAGTTGTTGGTTTTCAATAAAGCCATATGCAGAATTTACCTCATGAATTGGCATAACAAAGATGAGTTTCCAAGGTGGGGGTATTACAATTTTAAATTCTGTGGAGAAAAGATGCAAGGTCGAGGTTCCAAAAGCATGTGTCTTCTAGAGTGCCGGTGTACAATTAAATAGGATAAAAGTGATAACAGTTTTGAAATACAGTGTACTTCAAACAATAAAACTTTTAGTCTAGATTCTTTAGGTTGGAGAAAAAAAATAGCAATTAAAGGGACACTACACTGAGCAATTTTTTTTTTTAAAGTCACTTTTTTGTATATATACTTCCAATGAAAAGATGTCCACATTTAATTGTGCATTTTTTCATTTGGGGTATATCTAAAAACAGCTTGCAAAACTGATATATCTCTATCTGAAGCCTTTTCAAGCCTTTCCCTTGTAACTCAACTCAGACTTTCTGTGACTGTCCAATCACAGACTTTCCAATGCAGCTCAATGAGAAGTCTTTGCAAGGCAGGTGCCCTGGGCGATTTCTCCCTTTTGAGTTTAGCTCCACTGAGTTAAAAAAACAAAAACAAACAGGAATGAACATGGGTCCAGAGTGTCCATTTAAGAAAGGAGGATGGGAATAGCAATGCCTCGATAGTGTAAATGAAACTTGGTGATTTGTTTCAGGCTGAACTTCAATTCAGGCAAATACAGACAGATCCAATTTCTGAGCTGCCAGAATCTCCAGGGAACAGACTCATGTAAGCCTAAACATGATAGAGGACAGGCACTAAATGTTGATTCTATTCACAGATCAAGGGATAACTGACCAATGATGAATAAGAGGAGGGGCAGAAATACAATCTACTTTCAAACATGATTTTTTCAGACATTTTAAATGCAGCTACTAAGGTAGACAGACCAGCAATAATGTTATATTTTACCCTTTCTATTCGGTGTGGGAGTGGGAGATGGGCTTGGTTATTTATTCTAGCGTGTTGCTACCTGGGACACTTGAAACAACTTTAAGTGGAAGATAGAATCAGTGACAAAATGTCAATCGCCTAAGTTACAAATATTTAGTTAGGGTTTATAGGATTCTGTTTTTTTAACTGTTTGGAGAAAGCAAATAAATTTTTTGGTGGAGTGTGGTATTCAGTAAAAAAGAATAAAAATGTTCCTCACTGTAGCCTGGGTCATTGATTTTCATGTGAGACCTCATTGCTGTGTCTTGCTAACTAGTTATTACCAGGGGTACTCAGAACAACATTGAGTGGGAGATAGATGATTGCCATTTTGTCATTGAACCTACAATGAGACTACAGTTTGTTTTTTTTGTTAACTATTTGGAGAATTTTTTTTTTGAGAGGAGCATGCTATCCAGTAAAAAATAACAAAAAAAATCATCATGCACAGCTACTCCCACATTGGCACTCACATACATTTGAGTGGTTGAAAGAGGCCCTTCTTTCATCCTAAAATTACACTGCTGTGTATGGTTAGTGTACACTGCTAGTCACTATTTGTTTTCATGTATGCATGTTTAAACCTTAAATATTTTCAGGCTAGAAATAAGTTCTGGGCAAAAATGGGCAATTTTTTAAAGAAATGTTCTAAACTGCAGTTTTACTTAAATTTAATAAAAAGGATAGTATACTTTAGGACCTTGATATATTCAGTTTTAATCCTACATATGCCAAGCAGAAGGTGGACCAGTCAATCATTATTAAACTTCTTGGATTTGTGTTGATTTAGAAAGTGTCAACAAACGAAAACAGGGCACAAGAGAACGCCCAACATGGACAACAATTCAGTTATTTTGCTCCTCAGTGAGTACCTGCTTAATACTCAGGCTAGTTTTAAATCATGTTTTGTCATTACAAAAAGAACCTATCCATTTTCATATCAGATTTATCATATCCAAAAGGGTCCACATCTGAAAAACAATCTGCAAGAGATACCACAACCCCAGATGATCATTTGAGCATTTGTAGGCTATGGCTGATACCTCTAGGTACAGTGAGTAAGTGGTCCATGTTTGGATAACAATTTAACCCAAGGGAGAGCAAACAAACTAAAACAGGGCACAAGAATGGACAACAACTTTAATAGTTTGCCATATTTGAGTTGTCATAGCTTGTTAGAAAATGTCAATTTCATATAGATCATAGAAAAGGGTAATTTGTGCACAATCCCAAAACCATGTACACATTAAATAACTGGATGATTTTTAGTATCACTCCAATGGCCATTAAAGTGTAAGGTCACCTGCCACATCTAGGCAAAACCTCTTAGGTGAGTCCTGCACTAACAATTCACCTTGCTTCTTTCAGGTAAAGAGAGGGGGATTTTTTTTTTTAATCCATACACACATATTAAGCCTTAATAGGAAGCACATGGGGTGGGTGGCAGCACTGTAACATGACTGTGTAATACAAAAGCAAATAAAAACACACAAAATTACCGTATTTATCGGCGTATAACACGTACTTTTTCTCCCTGAAAATAGGGGACAACTTATGGGTGCGTGTTATACGCCGGACCTTTATATGCTGCAGCCGCCTGAGCACTCTGTTAAGAGCAGTCAGGCAGCTTCAGTTGGTTCTCACCTCCCCTCCCCTGTAGCGTGGCCGAGCTGCTCAGCGCGGAACAGGAGTTTCTGTTTCCTGTACCCGGTCGGACTGACAGGAAGGTGCACACTGAGCGTGCACCTTCCTATCACTCCGGCCAGGCACCGCGGACAGCAGAGCAGCTCGGCCACGCTACAGGGGAGGGGGTAAAAAGAGAGTGGGGGGGATAAAAAGAGAGTGGGGGGTGTAAAAAGAGAGTAGGGGGGAGTAAGAAGAGGGGAGGGGGGTAAGAAGGGGTAAATAGAGGGAGGGGGCAAGAAGAGGAGAGGGGGGGAGTAAGAACGGGAGGGGGGAGTAAGAGAAGAGGGGGAGGGGGAGTAGAAAGGGGTAAGAAGAGGGGGAGGGGGGTAAGAAGAGGGAGGGGTGAGTAAGAAGGGGGAAGAGGGAGGGGAGTAAGAAGGGGTAAGAGGGAGAGGGTGAAGTAAGAAGAGGGGGAGGGGGGAGTAAGAAAGGGGGGTAAGAGGAGGGGGAGTAAGAAGGGGGTAAGAAGTTCTTTATTTGAAATTTAAGTTTTTTTTTTCTGAAATTTCCTTCTTAAAATGAGGTGCGTGTTATACGCCGGTGCGTGTTATACGCCGATAAATACGGTAAGCCCTGCACTCAAACTCCCTCTACTCCTGGTTGGCAGCAATGACTATATTACACATGAGTCCCAATACATGCAATAAAAACCAAAGAAAAAAGTTACTTGGACCCTATCCCAAATCCATATGCACATTTAAATAACTGGAGGCCTTTTAATATCACTCCAATGACTATTTGAATGTAAGCTCACCTGCCACGTCAAGGCAAAACCTCTTAGGTGAGTCCTAATTTTGTATGTTTGTATTTGCTTTATGCAATCATGTTACATTGCTATCACCCTGTAATATCCAGACATGGTATTGGTACGTAGATGACTACTTCCTGATCTGAAGGGTCTCCTCCGCTGAACTGGACTCATTTCTGGATTTTCTTAACAACTGCCATCCTGACATCAAATTCACACATACCCCCCAGTGAGGTCCCTGTGACCTATATACTAACCCTACAGACTCTTACAAGTTACTCCATGCCTGGTGTTTTCATACTACTAATCAGATTCCGTACGGTCAATTTATGCATGTATGACGCATTATGAGCGAGGATTCTGTACTTGATGAGAAACTGGCCAGTAATTCAAATAAATTTTTTTTAAAAGGCTCTAATTTTGAGGCCAAATGTAAATTACCAGTTTGTGGAGAGCTACCCTTCTGAAGAAAAAAAATATTATCGAGCAAATACAATAGCTAAGAAACATTGGGGGGGGTAACACTCATATTGTAAATTAGAAGTAAAACCTTCTGCTAAACAAAATAAATATGAAAATACCATAATGCACACACATCCTGAGTTCTCCCTATCATGCTTTCGAGGTAATAAGTAAAGTAGATTGACTAAATGACCAGAAAACAATATCGCCATGGAAATAAAGTCTCCTTGAAAATAAATATCAATGCTGAGAAGAAAACTAATTATTATCAATTATTCCCAAAGCCCAAGGGCACTTTCTTTCCACAGCGATATTGCTATTATGGATATTTAGTCAATCTACTTTACTTTATCATGTAAAACGAATATCTTTCTGCCACTCCAAAAATTTTAGAAATCTGATAATAAAGAGCCATAGATCCTTGGCTTCTGACCTGAAAAGCCCCTCTTAGCGAGACAGAGGGTGTGTTTTGAAGTGTGTTGGCAACTACTGGCCTATACAATATGTTTGTGAGAATGACGTGTCAGTGGAATTTAGTGTAATGTGATTGGAATGCACACTACATGCAAATACATGAATATAAATGTTTTATACATCATGATACCAAATGGTACACAATTCTGCAACTGAGGATTCCCAAGACAGCTGGAACCGGACCATGCTGCCCTGATAATGACCTGTGGTCGTAATTAAACTATTTCAATATATTCAAAACACAAACAGTTCTATGTACACACATTAAACTACAGTTTACTATGATAGCAGTCATTTAATCAAAACTTGTGTCGCAATTTTACAACTTTAAATAGAGTTATGCTTTTACATCATAAATGATTGACATAAGAAGATGAAGTTGGAAAGATTTCAGGCAACAGCTAGTGTGATTGCATGGTTCAGGCTAAACAGATTTAACAAGTGTTCCATTTCATTAAACACTACTTGGCTAAGTTGTTCTTCAAATGTATTGATTTCTCTTCTTTGTAGGACAGAGCAAAACAGATTGTTTTTAAATTATGGATGTAGTGTTCCAGCTAAAACAAAAGATAAGATTTCAAAATGCATTTGACCCTTGGGTTTCCAAAAAGGATAACTGTCTCTTGTTGACAAGGTTGACCTTGTTTCATGAAAACTGCTAGATTTCTCTTTTTTGTGTGCAATATTTAATTTATTTTCCAGCAGTAACTGGCATAAAAAATAATTCATATTTCATATAATTTCTAATATGACTAAATTAAAGTGTGGAAAATGTGGATTTTGAGGCTTAATCCGTAACACATATGTTTAACCTATTTTTGTTTGTTTTTTCATGTTTGATGATATATGATATTACTGGACTCTCTTTAAGAATATTTTTGGATGTGCATAAGGAAAACATATTGCTTAAGGACAAAAATCAGGAATATATTCTCATAGCAGACTCTGAATGTCTGGAAAGCTTAATATATGTAACCTGATCTAACTGGTGTAAACTGTGATAAAACGGCTAAAGTGCTGACACTTTGACTGATTTAGTAATGTATTACCACTGCTGATGGTCTTTTCTACATATAAAATGTTTTAAATATAAAAAATGTAATATTTATTTACATTAAATATGTGTCTATATAGGGCGTGGCCTGACAAGCAAAGCGGATGGTCGCACTGTGCTGAGCTCCGCACACCGAAAGCCCGAAACAGCGTGATATAAGCGGTACCGGCTCCTAAACATACCACCCTAAACCCTCCCGACATGGCATCGCAAAAGATCAAGAAGCAAGCGGAAAAAAACGATTGCGCCTGCTTCTTCACGACCCGAGCCTAGCAGAACAGGAACAAGATGGCGATGGAGGTAATGACACACTACCACTGCAAACCTCCCCAGGGGTATAAAACTTACCAGTGATCCAGGACTTCTCGCAGAAGTGCCTAGACAACATGTCCAGTAAGATCCTGGAAACCCTGCAAAGCACACTGAGAGAAATGAAACAAGAGATGCAGGAGCTGGGGGACAGGACGGCACATGTGGAAAACCGCATGGAGGAACAAGCCACAGCGCACAGCAACTAGACCTCACACAGAGGAAGGTCATGGACCTAAAGGACCGCTCAAGATGCCAAAACCTCCACATCAGGGGCATCCCAGAGGAGGTGAGGCAGCAGGACCCACATGAGTACCTGATAGGGTACTTTAAGGTGCTAGCACCGGACATACCAGCAGAAATTCTGTTACTGGATAGATACCACAGGGTGCAAAAACCGGCGTTCCTGCCACAAGACACCCCCAGAGATGTGCTTACATGCTAAGGAAGCACTACTCGAAGCAACAAGAGCAGGCGGAGAGCTCCCACAGAAGTACAAGAACATTAAAATGTTCACTGACCTTTCCACGGCCACATTGCAAAAACGAAAGGAATTCAGGGAAACGACGGAAGCCCTCCGCCACAACAATATACAGTACAGATGGGGATTTCCAATCCGCCTCCTAATAAGAAGAAACGGCACGGTGACTACAGTGAACACACCGGAGGAAGGCCGCAAACTGCTTTGCAGCTGGAACATTACGCCAAATCCGGAGAGGAAAGACACAACCACAGCGCTCAGAATGTCTCCAGAATGGAAAAAGTCCAAAAAATGAACTGGCACAGGGACACTTTTCCTTCTGCTGATCCCATGGCAACCATGGCCTAGCAGACATCAAGGCGCAAGTATACCAAGCACTATATGTCTCATTATGTACACTCTGGACCACAAACACAACACACACAAAAAAGCCATGAAGGCTTGACGAGTGCAACGACTACAAACACATCCAGACACAACCTTCACACACACACACAAAAAAAAAGTCGTAGACACACGCCAGTCAACCTCACGCAACAGCATTAGCCGGTAAATACACAGTACACTTAGCATAACACGCATGAGAATATCGATGGAGTGAATCGGGCATGTGTGCAACCAACCGTCTTACACTCCAGAAGTCTACATAGTAACCACGCTCCCACCTTGCACTATCACGGTAGTGCAATACCCTTCAGTGGGAAATGTATACTCACATGTTAGTTAATGTATACATTGTTTTGTTATATTCGACTGTTCCGAATGTTTGTATTGCTAACACCTTAGTCCTGCTCCTTACCCTACCAACCTCCACCCCAGGCAAAGCAGAGCCCCGCAAAGAGGACCATGGGGGCAGCAAAAACATGGACCCCTTGGTGAGATCGCATACCACCTTGAAAACATACACAATGACAGAAATACTCAGTACCTTTATATACTATCCAATAGAATATGAAAATATATAGCCACAATGTTAAGGGGCTGAACACCCCAGTAAAGAGATACTGCCTAACCAGAGATCTGCGCAAGACACGCCCAGACATAGTATGCTTACAGGAAACACACTTTAAACAGGCGTCCAACCTGGCACAAGCACAGTACCCAGTCCAGTACCATAGCACGGCCACATCTAAAACTAAAGGTGTATCTTTACTGATCAGCAAAGACATGTCCTTTAAGCTCCTGTACGAGGCCATAGACACACAGGGGAGGTACATCATTTTGACCTGTGAGATCAATAACTTAGAACACACTATTGTCAACATTTAAGCACCAAATGTCAATCAGATAAACTTCCTGCACAAAATCATAACACGCCTCACGCCAGTGCAGTGGGGTGTCACGATCATATGCGGGGACTTGAACCACATACAAGACCCCAAATGGGACTCGACAGTACGACCAAACATGCCTAGAAACACAACCCTCACACGAGAATGCAAACCCTTAGTCCGCCTACTTAGCGAGCATGACCTATATGATGCATGGATGGTACTACATCTAGAGGAAAGGGATTATACATTTTTCTCCCAGGTCCACAACACCTACTCCCGGATAGACGGGTTCTATATAAAGGGTACATTCCTCAACCAACTAACATCTTGCTCGATAGGCACCATTACATGGTCTGACCATGCCTCAATCACTCTTGAACTGCAAGATGCATATGACTACAAACAAAGTCCGTGGAGACTGAACTTTTGAATGACTCACAATTCTGTAAGGACCTAGCCACTGACATGCACCTTTACTTTACTAACAATCAGACACCAGGAATAACGCTGAAAACCTTATGGCAGGCCCACAAGCCGGTTATTAGGGGATTTCTCATAGGAAAAGCAAGCGCACTAAAACAGTCCCAAACAAAAACAAAAAGTTGGCTAAAAACATTGTATGCCCTCAACAAGCAAAACCAAATGACGCCAACACCAGAGTTAAAAAGACAAATTCAGGAGAAGTTAGGAGAAATCACGGAGCATGACTTGGCGAAAACAGGGTTCCACCTTCGAAAACTCAGGGCCACACACTACGTACAGGGGAATGGGGCAAGCAAATTATTAGCTAGGAGACTGTCACACAGGAGCGCAAACACTAAGATCCCATTCATCCAAAACTCTGCAGGGGAAAAGAAGGTAACGCCCAAAGACATAGGTGATGTCTTTGCGGATTACTATACAACCCTATACAATCTAGAGAATGATGCCAACACATGCCAACCAACTCAGGCCAGTATAGAGATATACCTGGAAGGGGTCCCCCTACCGTCACTAACTGGGGAACAAATAGATATACTGCAAGCCCCTATTATAGTGGACGAGGTGCTCCAGGCCATCTCCCGCCTCCCGAGCGGGAAAGCCCCAGGCCCAGACGGGTTCACCAACAATTATTACAAAAAATTTGCCAACACGCTAGCCCCGCACCTGGCGAACTTATTCAATGCAATCACCCTCAAAGCTGACACACCAGAAGCGATGCTGGGTGCACACATAGTCACGGTGCCCAAACCAGGGAACCCACCCACGTGTAGCCCAAATGTCAGACCAATCTCCCTCCTAAATACGGACATTAAGCTATACGCGAAGGTACAAGCCAACAGAATAACCAACATACTCCCAACACTGATCAACGATGACCAGGTGGGCTTCACAAGGGGTAGACAAGGGTCAGACAACACCTGGAAGGTACTTGACTTACTGTACAGCCTGCTTCAAAGTGGGAAGGGGGGGGTTCTTCTCTCATTAGACGCCAAAAAGGCCTTTGACCGGCTCAACTGGCCCTTTCTGCAGGCAGTGCTTGGTAAATATAAGTTCTCCCCAGCCTTCATAAATACTGTCCGGGCACTTTACTCGCAGCCAGAGTCCTAAACTCTGGGTTCATATCCAAACAAATTCACATCACCAACGGCTCGCGTCAGGAATGCCCCCTGTCACTGTTGCTCTATATCCTAGCGCTGGAACCCCTGGCAGCAGTCATCAGGGCTGATGCAGACATACAAGGCATACACCTAGGCGATAAGGAATACAAGCTTAACTTGTTCGTGGATGATATTCTAGTAACGCTAACACACCCCATAATCTCTCTACCAAAGCTGATGGCACGAATCCATGAGTACGGAGCAGTGTCCTATTACAAACTAAACGTCACGAAAACCCAAGCTCTGGGAATAGAATTGGGTGAGAATCTAACAAACAGACTGGAGATGGCATTCCCCCTAGACTGGAGACACGACTACCTGACTTTCCTGGGCATCAAACTACCCAAAAACCCACCTGTTCAGACACAATTATGCCTGAATGCTAAAAGAAGTCTCGGACACTCTGCAAACTTGGAGGGGAAGGTACCTATCATGGCTGGGCCGAGTTGCAGCAGTTAAAATGTCGCTCATACCTAAGATACAATATCTTTTCCGTACGCTACAAATACTCATACCAAAACAATTCTTGAAAAACATGCAACATACTATCAACTCCTTCATATGGGAGGGGAAAAAGGCGAGAGTAGCAGCAGGGACGTTACAACAGTCAGTAAAAAATGGGGGGTGGGCCTACCCAACCTAACAGCATACTACAGAGCTGCCTACTTATACAACATCGCCCAAATTAACCGGCTTACGAACATCCCACAGTGGGTGACGATTGAGTCCAGCATAGCCCTACAAAGTGATCTCCGATCACTAATGTGGAAACAGACAGGCAACAACTGAGCCCTAGATGCTCTCCTGCCCACTACCCAAACCCTACTGCGATTATGGAGTAAAATGAAACACAAGTTGGTGTCAACACCGAAACTACCCCTAGCCACACCAATGCGAACTATTGGGCTAGAGATGTGTACACCACATATGCCAAGTTATAGAAAGGGGTCGAATAACACAATTTCCTGACATACAGGACAAGTACAACCTCCCCACTAAAGCTGTATTCTCCTACCTCCAGCTTAAATCTTATGTGACCAACAAATTGGGGAAACAAACAGACACTAATGTAAAGACACACATGACAGACTTCGAAAACCAATGTACGGGAATCACACCACTCAAAAAAACGATGTCCTGGGGATACCAGAAACTATTAGCGCACCAAACACACACATTAGGAGAGATAAAACTGGCATAGCAGCAGTTATACCGCTGGTATCTGGTACTGGACAAGCTGCACAAAATATGGCCAGCAACCAGCAATATATGCTGGAGGTGTGGGGAGGAGGTGGGTACAATGATACATGTCTGGTGGACATGCACCACACTCACATTTTGGGAAGCAGTAGCAAACTTAATACAGGAGATACTGCCCACCCCAAGAGCATATGACCCACAGGTGTGTTTCCTGTTCATATTACCAGAGGAAATACTGAAACATGTCAAGTTGATAATATACCACACATTCATTTCAGCTAACCTAGTGATTTCTAGACTATGGAAGAAGGCGGTGACCCCGCCTATAGAAGATCTCATACAGCAGGTAGACCGAAATTGGGAGTACGAAAGGATGACTACCACACAATTTGGTGCAGGAAAAGGGGTCCTGGAGGCACATGACCTATGGGTAAACACACTAAAGAACCCTACAATACCCACCCATAACCAATCAAATGTGACCTAAGTAGCCCACGAATAACATGCTAAGAGGTACCACGATGAGTACCAACAGGCAAAACGCAGCAAACAGGCGACATATATCTAACCCAAAGTACACTACCCAGATATTACCATAACATAACTCTGAAGCCTCGATGCAACTCTGTAACTCTGTTATCCAACTATAAATATGCTCAGTGGCGGGCACAAACCGCAATGCTCGGCAATGGTAGCCTACAGGGTCACAGACCTGCATAAGTGCCTGTGTCCCTTAAGTGCGGATAGTGAGGAATTGCAAACATGGAGATGACAAGGGGAAAGGGATGCATAGACCCAAGGCTCCCCTTCCACACCCTGGAACCCAAACTGCCAACATTATGAACCCGCACACATAGAAGCCCCACTGGGATAGTCGGGCATAAACAATAAACAATACACAATCTGGTACCATAACCACGATCGAGACTAACCAAAAGTGTACTGGTAGATAACACACACCGTAACTGTAACTGTAAAACTCATGTATAAAACCATTGAATCTCTGGAACCTGGGAAGTCCATGTTGTATATATCCATGTTGTATATGTGCGTGTATTCAGCCTGCAATCCCTCCTCCCTTCTTTGTTCTGTATCCCCATGTATTGACTTGTGACAAAATAAAAAAATTGTCAATGGCAAAAATATGTGTCTATATAGAAATGCTAGAGAAACTTATGGTATCCACTATTGTTTGGTCATATAATTTTTCCAATAGAAATTTTGTTTTGTGGAAAAACTGGGACAGTTCACCTTGCTCGAATGTCATCCATGACAAAAATTTCTGGGATGCCAAAAAATGTATGAAAATTATTTGCTGCTATTTCTGTTCTGCAATGATAGCTACAATATTGCCTATTTTAATGGCTACACAACATCAGTCATTTTTGCTATGCCAATTCTGACTTGACAACTCACATGGTGAGCCTCTGCACGGTTCCTGTCATGAATCATAGTGGTCGTTGTAACTGGAGCTGGGCGAGGTGCGGAATGGGGGGGTTAGACATTGTAGAGCTGCGGAAGTCACAAAGCTTGGGCGCTAGCTGGACCTGCTAGTCCAGCCACCTGGCATTGACATATGCATCTGCCATACGAGATGCCTCGGGTAGGGTAAAGGGTCATTGGTCTCTTACCAATTCCCAGAGTTCTAGGAAGACCACTGAATAAACTGATCCAGAAGCAGAAGTTGTACCACATCCTCCACGATGGTTGCCTGGCATCTGTTTACCCAGTGCATGGCTGCCTGGTGATAACCGGCATGACCATTCAGTGAAAATGCTCTTTCGGTCTTTCGTATTTTGCTGAATTTGTGACGATATGCCAGTAAGGCTTCCTTTACCAGGTCATAGTTCCACAAGTCTTTTGTCAGGTACTGCCCAGTATGCCTCTACTGCTTTTCTGGTTATCTTGGCGGCTATGATGGGTACCCTTCCTCTTAAATCGCAGAGGGGTACCTGGTGTAAAGTGCACTGGCTCTCAAAGTCAGCTAGGTACCCATCGATATCCTCTTTGGCCTCGTTGAATGATTTCAAAGCAGTGAAAGGTATCTTCTGGTTTTCCGGTGCTGTTGGATGAGGTACCTCGGCCATGGATACCGGTCACTGTGCTTCAGTCAGCTTCAGTTCGTGCATCCAACTTGACTGAACCGCAGCATCCACACTAGTAATAACCTGAAGGGCAATCTCCGGGATGGGGTATGGACCCATCATGGCTAGTCAAATCTTCACATTACTCGTATATGCCTCTTTCTCTGAGAAGACTGAGGACTGCACCGATGATGCAGAGCTTTCAACTTGTTGCTGGCAGGTCTCCTGTTTACTTCCAGGAGGTTCTTGATGGTGGTACTCTTCAATCCATCATAGCGCTGCTCCATCCGTTACTGGTTTCACTCCGGCTCCAGGGAAAGGGACTATCCCACTGCTTCCACCAGATGTGGCAGTGTACCTTCGACAAGATGGGTTACTACTGCCAAAGTTGTCCCTTGCCAGTGTGTATAGCTCACAAGTGATTATGCTTCATGTTTTATCCATCTAGACAAAGCCCAGTGTTTAGAAAATCTTTGAATATATTCAGAGTACTATATAAATCTATATTTATATATTCCACACCTTCTGTATTAATCCTAAATTGTACTGTATTATCATTTACACAACTGTATTAGGGTCATTAACCACATCAATACCCTTACACATTGCTATATAATTACCAACAAATATGGGGCATTAAAGTGGCACTGTAACAAATAATGTAAATAAAGGTTATTATTTCCCTCTCTGTATTACAGGGGAGACATAATGAATGAAATTGTGCTAAAATTAGACCCTGAGCTTTTCATGACTCTACTCAAGGCTCCAGTCCCTGTCTACCCCATGTCTATCCCCTGTGTCTAAGGAAATAACAGGACATCAGTCTAGATCAAAAGAAGAACCAAATAATCAAAAACGTAATACAATACAAAGGACTCAATACAAGGGTGCAAAACCCACTACATGTGCTAATAAATAGGCACAAACACATTAAAACAATGATGCAAATCCATTTATCTTTCACATAGAATGGAAACTGGACTATTAATTAAAATAAATAAACACAAACAATTCCAGTAGAATTAATACCCAGACAGTGTTTTTTGTGTATACTAAAACAATACTTTAAATAATTATAGGTTATATTGACTGTAGCAGGCTCATTCACTATTGTTCGGTTGTCCGTACCACCTTGTTCGTCTCGCGAATGGATGGTGTGTGGTCCCTGTTAAGACACGAACCGCCAGGTAGATGAAGCCGCCGTTTAGTAAATAATCCCCTTCTCCAGAAATGCAGTTTAAATCCAGCCGACCGCCAAACTCCCGAACGAAGTCCACGAACACGGCAACTCCCGATCAGCAAAACAGTCGAACGCCTTCCACAGCTAAAAATAACGAAAGCGCTGTCCCAGTAATAATTCCCCCACAAACGAGACCAAGCTCCGTCTTGAGGGTCAAATAAAGATCTGTTTAATGGGGGCTACCTGCCCGGTATTTATGCAGGTCTCCACAAGGTGGACACTCCCCGAGGGGACCTTGAGGAAGACTGTAAAACATATTGGACAGTAGCCAATCGCAGTGGCTTCAATATAAGCCCTTCCCATCTTACCCATAAATCCATCTTCTCTACCCCGGAGATAATTAGGAAGAAACCTAATTATCTCCCAAGGTAGAGACAATCGCCATTTTAAATTACAGTAATAAAAATACATTAAAATACATAACTGAAGAAATACCGAATGAATATAGTTCGTGTAACGCATCCCCAGACAGCCTGGATCTGAGTCCACCTTTTCACTGAATAGCGCTCAGATCCGATGTATCTAGTCGGATCGCCATGGAGTCAAAGTCTTGCACCAGTCCTTCGGTATACGAATGACTCCATGGGACGGCTGTCTGGGTAAAAGTCCATACGAATGCAATAGAAACTCCCGAACGACCGACGTTCGCATGCCTTGTCGAAATGGAAGGTGGGCATCAGCTTCCAGCGGTGTTCGGTAGTTTAAGTGTCCGTTTTTAGTTCCATACAGTTTGTACCGAACACCGCTATGCGTTCGTGTGTCCCAAAATGGCCGCTGCCTCGTGGTCGACATGCGAACGACGACCACCCGTACGAATGGAATGGAGAGGTGTCTGCGGTTAACCACAACGTTCTAATTGGGGCCAAGAGGTTAACCAGCAGCACACTCCTCTCCTGGGTGGTCGTTCGTTCGGTAGTTTCAATCGGTAGTTTGCAAATTACACGAACAGGGGTATACGAACAGGGAATCCAGCGAACAAAGGGAAACAGACGAACCAGCAATACAGATGAATCTGTCACAGTCCCCCTCTTTTATACCTCTCTTAACACCGACCTCCCCTGGCTGTTAACTGCAAATAACACATTAACTCGAGAGCTTTCTCTGGGTGGCCACCATTCGTATAACGACCACCCAGCGGACATTTTGTCTCCCGAACACAGGCAGCGGTACATGGTCATCGAGCATCTGGAACTATTTTTGCCCATGCGGTCTTGCGAACCCGGGCAAATATGGAACCGCTGCCCATTCAAATTCCAGACCAACTAGACAAATGGCTTTCAGGAAATAGGAACTACAGACTGGGGGGAGCATTCGCTCCCTAAAAGCCAGGGGAAACATTCATCAGTGTTCGCACAGGAACCCCTGAAAGGAGACTGGCCGCTGTCCTTAATTCTCTGGAACTGTTTTGGGCCATTGCCTCATGGCCAGTCAGAACTTCACCTGAATGGTGATTCCATTCTACCGAACGGATCTGAGTGCTATTTGGATATGCTGTGTGCTCAGATCTGAGCTATTCAGGGATATACAACTTGTGGGGTTCCTTATTAATGAAACAAAATAACAATAGCAATAACAGACATTGTCTTAAAGTTAGAATCATAAGTCAGAAAAATAAAATTAACGTATCACAGTTGGTGAAGCAATACAGTATTATGGGTAGCAGACATATTTAAATAATTTTCAAAAGCAAATATTTATAACGTGCTTTTCAGAACCTTACTTATTCTGCTAGAATGCCCTGTACAAAAGCAAGAAAACAATGTCAATATAATTTTCCATTTGAAAAGAAACTTTCTTCAGAAAATCTCATCAACAATTTGACAATTTAACTACATGTCAAACACACTACTGTCAATCACTAAACAAAAGAATTCATCTCTGTATTGTATTTGCAGTGATGCTTTGTTTACACACATTCTCTGCTTAACATCATTGTTGCTATTTGTTGATATCTTGTATTTGCCTTTTCTCCATCCAAATAATTTGTTGAGGCATTTCAAACAATATATAGATTATATCTGCAAATTAAGTTCCACAATATAAACCAGCTATGAGGCATACAAAAAAAATAGTTTAGGGAATCAGAAACAAACAAAGCTGTCAAGGTAATAATAACTAAACAATAAAATGAGACTTACATGTAAAATAGTTTCCAGTTAATGTACTTATTTATTACTATTCAAAAACAACTACTGATGGTGCATTAACCCCTTAAGGACGGAGCCAAATGTACATGTTGTGAACGAAACAAAATGTAAACAAAACCTGGCATTTGCGCTACATGTCTGTCCAACCTTAATTCAACTCTTATATAATTTTATTCAGGGGAAACAGGGCTTTCATTTAATTTCAAATATTTAGCTATGAAACATAATTTTATATGAAAAAAATAGGAGAAAAGATTTTTTTTGGATATTTTTAGTTCTACATGACATTTTAACGGTCAATGTCATAATACTGTTTGCTTTTACTGCAATAAAATACACATATTTGTATTCAGCAAAGTCTCACGTGTAAAACAGTACCACCTATGTACAGGTTTTATGGCGTTGTGGGAAGTTACAGGGTCAAATATAGCATGTTACATTTGAAATTGAAAGTCGCCAGATTAGGGGTAATTTTCATTCTTGGGCTACCATAGGGTCTCAAAGGCAACGTAACCAATCTGGCAAATTTTAATGTGAAAAAAATGAAACACAAGTCTTATATTTGACGCTGTAACTTTTGAAAACACCATAAAACCTGTACATGAGGGGTACTGTTGTACTCGGGAGACTTCACTTAACACAAATATTTGTGTTTCAAAACAGTAAAAAGTATCGCAGCAATAATATCGTCCGTGTAAGTGCTGTTTGTGCGTGAAAAATGCAAAAAACATCCCTTTTACTGGCGATATCATCGTTGTAATACATTTTACTGTTTTGAAACACTAATATTTGTGTTCAGCGAAGTCTCCCGAGTAGAACAGTACCCCCCATGTACAGGTTTTATGGTGTCTTGGAAAGTTATAGGGCTAAATATAGTGCTAGCAAATTAAATTCCCTTTATTTTCGGCATGGGTTGTCAGGCAGGTCCAGCTAATTGTAATTAATTAAGATACCTAATTATGTAAAAATATTACATAAATATATATGTAGAATTAATATATGTATATATATACGTATGTGAATCTATATGTGTATATATATATAATTTTTTAAAAATATTTTTATTTATATATAGGTATATATATAGTGATATATACGTATATATTTATGTATGTAGATATATATATATTATTTTGTTCTACGTGTATTTTGATATAAATATATATATATTAATATCACAATACAGTTAGAATGAAATAACACACATCTATATATTTTTTAATTATTTATTTTTAATAATTTTTTAAATTTTATTTTTTAACGTATTTACATATTTACTTTTTTATATTCTATATAAATATATATATAACAATAATTATATATATATTTAATCAGTAACAGTCTACGTGTAATTTGATATTAATATATATATAATTTTATATATATATTAATAGTAAAATACACCTAGACAGTGTATGTGTGTGTATGTATATGTATATATATATACTTAGATCATATATATATAATACATATATATATGATCTAAGTATATATATATTTTTTTTACTCTTTACTTTTTAATTAATTTATTTTAATTTCATTTCCAGCCAGCAGGGGGACCACCTGTCATTACAGGCAGCCCCCCTGCTGGCAATGCAGGAGGCAGCTACCCCCGGCCATGTGATTGTGGGGTCCTCGCAAGGACCTCACTCTCACATGGCCGGGGGGCACCGGAGGAAGAGGATCTACCGCGGGGGGGAATAATTTAAACAAGGTCACCGGCATCAATGTTTCATCTTCCTAATCCCATAAAGAAATTGAGGAAGGGTTGAGGAAGGGCTGGTGTTCCTTAACCCCTTAAGACCGGAGGGTGTACAATTACGCCCGGCGGCGTTTAGAGACGCCTAAAATAGGGCGTAATTGTACGCGCTCCAGTCTTAAGGGGTTAAGGAACACCAGCCCTTCCTCAACCCTTCCTCAATTTCTTTATGGGATTAGGAAGATGCAACATTGATGCCGGTGACCTTGTTTAAATTATTAAATACATTTAGCACAATAATTCACATTGTGTAGTCTAAAACAACTTTATTAAGCAAAAATAGATATTTGTGTGGAAAATTGGGTACAGCTTGTTGGATTACTACTGATGTGTTATTGTGTTTGACTTTTAAAGCACTACACTGCACACAGAGCACTGCACACAATTGACTGAACACAGATTTAAACAAAAAATATATATTTACAAAAACAGTTTAAAAATCTCAATATGTCAAAGTTGCTATATGTGGCAGTGGTTTAGCACAGCAGTAACCTAACCACCAGTCTCACTCTAGGATTTATTTAAAAAAAATATTACATTATTAAAAATGTAATATCTATCTCTAGCTCAAATCTTGTATAAGTGGCATTCTGCCACTGGCAGGGTCTAGGCACAGCAATGACCAAATGAAAGAATTAATGACCCAGGCTTCCTATCTCCCACATAAAGTTCTTGTAAGTGAACCTGTTAGTAGTGAGGTAATGTTGGGTCTTTGACAGGTGGGGCCCAGGAGGCAGTAGTGAGCCAAAAGTGAGGTACCAATTGAGGATAAGACAGTCTCGTAGTCAGGGTAAGCCAAGGTTGAGGGCAGGCAGCGCAGGTTCAGGAACCATATCACAGGCAGATAGGTAAAGGGCTGGATAAGACAGGAGGTCAGAAGGCCAAGGAAGGTAGCTACCTACTGTGTGTGTTTCTAATCCCTTTTTAAAATTTCTTATATGTTCGCCAATCCTCGTATGCAAACATCTTATAGTTCTACCAACATAGATAAGGTTGTAAGTGCATCTTAAAATGTATATTATATTTTTTGAAAAAACATGTTAGTTGGTTCCGAAAAGCCCGGGAACTTTGGATGAACCACCTATTTAAAGACACTCTATGCAAACATTCCATATCATGCACTTTACTAACCAAAGAAGCCTGTACTGGTGAAATGCATCTTGGATGCCTAATTGCAAACATTTGCCTTATTGGCTTTTTACTTTTGTTTTTTCTCTTACATTTTATTATCACTTTTGAATTAATAAATAGCTTATATTCTACATGTGTCAGACCATCATCTTTGGAATACAGCTACACACAGAGAGTGCTGGATCTCCCTTTAAAGATCCACAGGCCAAAAACACCAGAGCCAAGTGTACTCTTCTGGCTCCACCTTTGTGAGTGTTTCCAGTTACTTTCTCCCTATTTATCTGTTACAATTGATCTGCACTATTTGTTTCTTTAATGTGTTTTTTTTTCCTCTAGGACCTACATCTACTTCATTATACATCATATATGTATGTATGTTATGTTTGAGTATTGTGCTCCACCCCAACTTGTGTTAGTAGATGTCTGTATCTTAATTTAAAAAGCCATAGGCAACTGAATGCAGGAGATTTTGGCTTCCCTAAATAAAATATCTATCAACCTTCAAAGTACTCACCTCACAAGACTTAGGCCTCACTGCAACCTTCTAAAGCAGGCTTCCCCAAACTCCTGCCCTCCAGATGTTGCTGAACTACAATTCCCATGATTCTCAGCCTATCTATTTAATTCATAGAATCATGGGAGTTGTAGTTCAGCAACATCTGGAGGGCCAGAGTTAGGGGAAGCCTGTTCTAAAGCTTCAAAACTTCACAGTCTACTTTCTTATTCCATACATCCACCTTGACGATAGCTTTCTCCACTCTCTCACTGAATGCCAGAAGATGATCTGATCTTTCCTCACCAAATATTACCTCCTTACAACAATCTGCAACATCTTAAATGCCTGCATGAAACTTGTGCCATTAAAGTAAATTCATTGCAACTTAATGTGGCATTAGCCCACAATTACTTGCATGCCAGCTTTCACTCTGTTCTACCACCTATTTTCCCACACTGAGGACTTGATTCAGTATACGTCATATATGTATATATGTTATTTTTAAACTGTCTCTCCTGACATTTTTCTTTTAGCCCAACCCCATTCCCACACTAATGAGAAAATTAAGAAGTGCTTTTTATGACGAATTGATTGGTAACATCATTGGTGTTCTATTCTGGGGGGTTGAGACTGGTAGAATGCTAAGTTGTAGGGTAGTACAGAGATAGGGGCAGCAAATTAACTTTAGTCTAGATATTGAACTTGTGCGTTAATTTTCAAAAGAATTGCCATTTATCCAAATGTTAGGCCAGTGGCAAGTTGTTCCAATTGCATAACTTTGAATCGCAATATGACTGTTTCATGAAACAAAAGAATAAAGGAATGAATAAGCCATTTTGTTTGTCTTATGATTTGGAGTTCCATCCATGGAACAAAAAAAAAAAAAAAAGACTGATAGAATAAAAGATGAATATGGAGAGCCACTAAATGCTGATTTTATTCATAGATCAAGTGAGAAAGGACCATATGACTTATATGATTTATTTTTATTTATATAATTTAATTAATGCTGTGAATTCTTCTCACTTGATCTGTGAACCAAATGGTGCAAAAATGTGCTTCAAAATATATACATAATATGTCTGAACTATTTTTCCTGAAATGCTTGCATGGACGAAACATGTCCAAACCTAAATGCTACATGGTTGAAACCAGTGGCGTACACATGACCCCTGGGGCCCCGGTGCGAAAATTGATCCGTGGGCCCCCCGCGCGCGCGGGCCGGACCGCAACACATGGCGGTGGGCACCTGGTCGCAGGGGTTACAGGGCTGCGACCCCTGCGACCGCGGTATGTACGCCAGTGCATGCAGATGCACACACACTTAAAGGACCACTCTAGGCACCCAGACCACTTCAGCTTAATGAAGTGGTCTGGGTGCCAGGTCCAGCTAGGGTTAACCCATTTTTTCATAAACATAGCAGTTTCAGAGAAACTGCTATGTTTATGAATGGGTTAAGCCTTCCCCTATTTCCTCTAGCGGCTGTCTCATTGACAGCCGCTAGAGGCGCTTGCGTGCTTCTCACTGTGATTTTCACAGTGAGAGCACGCCAGCGTCCATAGGAAAGCATTATGAATGCTTTCCTATGTGACCGGTTGAATGCACGAGCTCTTGCCGCGCAAGTAAGCATACAGGGGAGGAGAAGAGGAGGATCGGAGGAGGAGAGCTCTCCGCCCAGCGCTGGAAAAAGGTAAGTTTTACCCCTTTCCAGAGCTGGGCGGGAGGGGGCCCCTGAGGGTGGGGGCACCCTCAGGCACTATAGTGCCAGGAAAACGAGTATGTTTTCCTGGCACTATAGTGGTCCTTTAAAGGACCACTACAGACACCCAAATCACATCAGCTCAATGAAGTTGTCTGGGTGTCAGGTCCCTCTAGTTTTAACCCTGCAGCTGAAAACATAGCAGTTTCAGAGAAACTGCTATGTTTCACTGAGGGTTAATCCAGCCTCTAGTGGCTGTCTCACTGACAGCCGCTAGAGGAGCACACTGAACGTCCATAGGAAAGCATTGAGTAATGCTTTCCTATGGGCGGTTTGAATGCGTGCGCAGTCGCATTCGGAGCTGAGAGGCTGAGGGATCCCCACCGCTGGAGAAAGGTAAGTGCTGAAGACACACACACACACACACTTACAGACGCATACACACACATTTACTGACAGAGACACAGTCAGCGACAGACATACATACACACTCACAAAACATACACTCTCATTGACAAGCACACACTCACTAACAGATATCAAACAGACTCACTAACACACACACTCTGTAAGACACACACAGTAACACACTCACTGACACTCACTAGCAGACACACACACTAACACTTACACTGACACACACACTAACACTCACTAGCAGACACACTAACACTCACTCTAACACTCACACACACTAACACTCACTAGCAGACACACTAGCACTCAGTCTAACACTCACACACACTAACACTCACTAGCAGACACACACACTAACACTCACACACACTAACACTCACTAGCAGACACACACACAAACACTCACTAGCAGACACACACACTAACACTCACTAGCAGACACACACACTAACACTCACACACACTAACACTCACTAACACTAGCAGACACACACACTAACACTCACTCTAACACTCACACACACTAACACTCACTCTAACACTCACACACACTAACACTCACACACACTAACACTCACACACACTCAAACACTAACACTATTTTTTTTTTTAAATGTAATCCCCCCAGCCTCCTTACCTTTTGGAGTGCTGGGGGGATTCCCTGGGGTCCAGTGGTGCTGCTGACCCCAGGCAGGCGAGTGGCCGGTCGGGCAGGCGGGCGCGCGAGGGAGCACTCACTGCTTCCTCTTCAGCTCCCTCGCGCGCCGCGTAGGGATGCCGGAGCCGGAAGATGACGTCATCTTCCGGCTCCGGTATCAGTGCGGTGCGCGAGGGAGCTGAAGAGGAAGCAGTGAGTGCTCCCTCGCGCGCCCGCCTGCCCGACCGGCCACTCGCCTGCCTGCCCGACCGGCCACTCGCCTGCCTGCCCGACCGGCCACTCGCCTGCCTGGGGTCAGCAGGGCCAGCCTCGGGGGGCCCTGGGGTGGTCGGCTCCTGGGCCCCCCGGGGAAGAGGCTGGGCGTATATACCGGGTCGCAGGGGCGGCCGGGCCCGGTCGCAGCCGCGACCCCTGCGACCCTGGTATGTACGCCACTGGTTGAAACCCATATGGCCCCCCAAATTTTTTTTTTCTAGATGGATCTTATTTTTTCTACTAGATATAGATGTAGAGGTCACTGGAGGAATGAGTCAGCAACTACAGGCATAACTTACGGGTTCTACATACATATGCCACTATTTGTGTCTATTTCTGATTAATAGCGATAAGTATAAAGGAATACTGCAAATTAATATCATGCATTTACCAATGCATTATGATGCTTCACGAGTACACAGAGACTTATTATAGTAACTATATGGGGAACGGTTTGTCTTTTATCTCCGTATATTTTACATTGAATAAAACTTTTGCCACTTAAGCTGTAAACCATTGCTGTAAATTGATAAACAGAACATTTATTCATAGTGACTTGTTTGGCATAATAATAATACCAGGCTTTTTATTTGTAAGAACAAGAAAAAGCTTTGCAAACTTTCTTATAACTCTGACTACAGGAAATGATAGCGTATATGAGGCTTCCATTCTGACAACTTGTTCTAGTTAGTGACCTAAAACAAGAAATCTGTTATGTGCTTTGCTGAAGTCTGAAGTGAAATCTTGTCACTGAATACCATCTATTGACAAGTAGCTAAAACACATACAGTTCACAGTCAGTCACAGTTAAATCAAATCAGCTGTGGAAGATCCATAATGGCACTTAGCACTAGACCGTGACATTGCATGTATTTCACATCGGTTAAAGAACACTTTGGAATTTTAATCATCTATTTATTACAACATTACCAGTACATTTAAATAAGTGTAGTATGATGTAGTTCTATTTGAGTTTTATTCTGTAAATGTAACATTTATTTGTATATAAATTACATTTGTAGATGCATCGAAATTTACTGTATTGGGTTTTAATTTAAGGTATATATCGTTGTTTTTTTAGTAGTTTTTTTGTGTTGATAACTGTTCACATAATGTTGTAATACTTGTAATGAAGGCACTTGTAATGTAAGGGAACTGGCACATAAATTGCACAGTTTGCTAAAAAAAAAAATACCCATATGAATAAATAGCTTCATTTAAAAAGAAAATTCATTTAAAAAAATATGCTCATTATGATTACCATTATTCTTATCAATATGCATATTTGGCATCCTTTAGGAACTGATTCATTGTGAAATATAAACAAAGTGAAATCGAGGCATCTGTTATATACACAGAGATATGCTCCTTAATCTCCAGGGTTCTGTTTAGTCTTAGATGTGAAAGAGTTGGTATTCTTTTCAGATTTCACTGCTACATTCATTCCAGTAATCTTTAAAGTGTTTAGTGTAGCATTCAGCATATGGAATGTTAGACTAATAAAACACCATTCATTGTCTTAAATAATATTAAATTTATTGTGGTAGACGTGTAACAAGCATATTAAAGATAAAACAATAGTGTATACAGTTCATTTTACAAAATATTCAAACATTTGACCACAGACACATTTAACCTTCCATTGTCCTCCTGTAATGGGTCATTAATGGGTGTCACTTTATGGTATTTACACAACCCAAAAAATTACCATCTGAAATTGTTGAAAATGTCAAAATGCATAAGTTATACCATACAAAAAAGCTTTTCCATCTTACATGAGCTTACTATGCAGTTTTTACAGACCTGTTTATAGTAGTGCCTGTAGCATCTGCTGTTCTTCCTGCGTAATGAAATATTTCCATACAAGATGTTAAAGAAAAATGTTGGCAGGCAAAAACAATCTATACATTCTGATAGACATTTGAAAGACCATATGAAAGCACAGTATGTTATCCTAGGGTCCAGATTTCCAAAGAGAAATTTGGACTTTATTGAAAAATACTATTTTAAATATTTAGTTACAAAATGCAAAAAAAAGCAAACTAACCAAAATGCATGGAAAAGTGCCTGCAGAGACTTAAATGAGTGATATGGAGAAGATGCCTGATGCACAATTTGCAGATGCCTGTATCAGAGACTCCTCTCTTCATTGTGTTCTACATTCTTTTAATCTATCAGCAAACAACCATATTAAAGTTCAGCCCTGCAAGATGTTAACATGAAAAAATAGGCCTTTGTTGTACATGTTACATAAATTATGCTCATGCAATATAAACTAACCAGAGAATCAGAGAAAATAACATGACCTTTTTGTGTTATTTGATTTCCAAATTAAAGATTATTTATCTAGAGGTCGCACTAAACTGTAATATAAGGAGGTATCCATTTTGTATAAAAATGGGGGAACTAAACATGACCAATAATTGTTGAATATTTAAAATAAATGTTATCACAAAATATGATGCAAAGAAAAGAATACTTGACCAAGAAAGAATCTGCTTGTAGCTTAGCTATGACAAATTTAAGAAAAAAAATGGAAAAGGAACAATCAAAGAGCATATCCAATAGGTCTATTAATTAAACAATTAGTTGTCAGGTGCATTTTGAAACAAGTTGGTTGAAAAAAAACATTTTAATTAAGCTCAAAAGCAGGATGATTTGTAACAATCAGTTATACAAAATAATCACACCTAGTTGAAAATAGATAGATAGATAGATAGATAGATAGACAGATAGACAGACAGACATACAGACAAAGAATGTATCTGCAAAGAATTTCTATTTGTACTTAGTGTGCTTAGAGCTCTCTCTCTTGATCACCTACTGGTTACTAGAATAATGTCATAAAATTAGACCTATGTAGCGGAGAGCTGGTCTTTCACAGGTTAACTCCACTAAAGATCCCAGTGAGGCTCAGGAACAAGTAATAAAATACCACAGAGCAATAATCCCAGCAAGCAATGTAATCCACGAATATTCCCATACAGATCCCAATGACTGGACGACACACAGCATGAGGAGCAGAACTGAACTTTTAATCACACAAACTCCTTTTAAAGGTTTCTCCCATGCAAGGGAGGGATTCACATTAATTGGGACAGTAGCCAATAGTACAGTAGTTACTTCCCATACATCTCCTCCCCTTAGTGTGACACATAATCTATTTATACATGATACAGTTTTACCTGGTTTCTGGATGTACCCCAAAACAGTTAGGTACAATTATCTAAGTGGCACCCCCTGGTAGCCCTGATCTGGGTGACTAACATATTCAAAATTCACCCAGATCGGACCAGGGGTTCGGGAGTTAGGGGGAAGAGACAATTTGACCGACCGCACGAGGTGGTAGCCGAAAAGGGTTGCAGGTGTTTTGGCCCTGCGGTCGGTCTCCATTCGGGAGATAAAATACATAGTAATACATGACATCCACCATTAAATCGGTATTCGCATGAATACCCTTGTTCGGTACTTTTAATTCACCGAACGAGGGGCTGGTTAGCCCCTCCGTTTGGGGGTTATGGAGCTCTGGAGGTCTCAGCGGTGTTCGGGTAATTGAGTGTCCGAATTGAGTTCCAGACACTCGATGACCAAACACCGCTGAGTTTTTCATGCGTAAGATGGCCGCCGCCACGTGTTCGTATGCCGAACAGGTCACCCAGATACATGCACAAAGTACTGATTGTACCAATTAACCTGCGGTCAGAGAAGTGTGAAAGCCTAATAAGGTGCGTATGGAATACGGATGAAAACTACCGAACAATCACACGAATGCTACATACAATTTTAGCTATACATGAGAATAAACACACAAATTGCATTTTTAACACAGCCTTTGAGGACAGCCTTAATACCATCCGCTACAACCTACAAATGTTCTAATAAAGTGTGGGACATGAGTCAAGGATACCATTTACTGGAGCAAAAGGGAAGGTTACGTGGGATTGAAAGGGCTATATTTCAAAATGTAATGCAATTTTATCTAGTTGCTGGAAGAGAACGCGTTAAGTAAACTTAATAAAATAACAGTACACAAACATGTTAATATATAAATAGTATGTTATCTACAGGTTATGTTAATTTTGACCTTTGAACAGTCCAACAGAAGCACATATTCAGCGCAACTGTAGTCCATCTGGACACAAGTTTCATGACTATATAATGTATAGTTGTAGCATATAAGTGTATCATTATATAATGCAAAGATCGAGGAGACAGCTTGTGGCAGCAGAAGTATCATACAAACATCATGAACAGAAGAGCTCTGCCTATAATATCCATCAGTAAAAACTATAGGGTGAATGAATATGGACGATATCTGGGGAAAATAATAAAACAAGTTGGAAGCAATACAGTTAAAACAGATAATATCTGCAACTATGCAATATTAAAAAAAAACCTGAAAGATATAGATGGGAGCATTTAGTGTCTAACCAGAAATAGGTATACAAAAAGCTCAGCAACACATACTGAACATTTATGCTTTCTTTGACATCTGGTTCTTTGAGTGATATTAGGTCATTATTTAGAAAGAGAACCAGGAGAATGGCAATAAACTATACCTTCAAGTAGACATGATCAATCAAAACACATGCATCACAAAGTCCTTTTTTCTCATAAGCTCAACTGACTTCTAAACATCCATATCTTGAAAGCATACACGCCATTTGCTCATCTATTTCTGTTTGTCACTTTGCCTGTTGGATTTTGTTTGTTTTCTTCCTTTCTCGTGAATCTGAGTATTTTAAAACATTTCTTTTTCAAACTGAACATAAAAATGAGTCGGCTACTAAAAGAGTTCTGCTTCTCTGATGATTGTGGAAACTTTTTAAAATCATCTTTATTAATGTACTGCGGTTGTAATCAAAAGAGCTTTGAATTTGTCAAATTCAGCCTAACTTACTTCCTTATAGTATCATTTCCTACAGCATCGGCATATGCAGAACTTTAACTAAGTGCTCATTGTTACCGTAACCAATATTAAAACATTTTTGTAAATGTAATCATATTTTACAATTTCCCATTGATGTGTGATTTTACTAAACTCTGGTAAATGTGATTACTCAAAGAATAGAAAGTATTTTAAAAGTTAAAAATACAAATTCACAGCTTTCAAAACTTAAAGGGACACTATAGTCCCCAAAACAACTTTAGTTTAACGAAATATTTTGAGTGTATAGTTCATGCCCCTGTAGTCTCACAGTTCAATTCTCTGACATTTAGGAGTTAATCAAAAAGGATTTAACTTCTAAATGCAGATAACTGAGCACAGAAACTTCTGAGGCATGATCTATACACTATAACTGATTAAAGCTAAAATTGTTTTGGTGACTATAGTGTCCCTTTAATAAACACATTTAAGGAAACATAGGTACTTCCTTACCAAAGTAAGAACATTCATATGGTTTTGATCCACTCGGTACTCAGTATAAAATGCAGTTCTGCATTGATATAATACTCACTGGGACAATATTTTTTATAACAATTTGTATCCATAGGTTCACCATCATGAAATACATTCCATTACGGGGTCGATAATATTGTGAAACGGGACTTAGAACAGGTAAAATTAGCTTTATTAAAATACAATAATATCAGCATCCCATTTTATATGAGACAAAGTCACAACGTTTTTTGCATGTGATGAGATTCCTTTGCATCCAAGTTACTTGTGAGTTGCTCTGTTGTTAAATACCAAATATTCAAAGCATTCCTTACCATATTGTCAGTATTTATTGCCTGACATAAATTTGGGTCTGAACGTTGGTTCCTATGTTGATTTATATTTCATATATTTACATAAATAAAATCACACAATGTTTTTGTTTCCTGGCTTCAAGGGTAAACTTTGTTTTACAGGTATCACTTGATCTCTTCACTCAGATTGTGCAGTAAGTTGTGTGCATGGGATACCATGTGAATATCTTGTGTTGTACAACACAGACAATCTGTTGGCAAAAGAAACCCATTTATTCAATAACATTGTTAATTCACTGACTAGTGAACAGTAGTGAATTAACAGTCACATTTTCGCAAACTTGCCAAGTTGGGTATACATTGATTACAATTAAGCTTACATATAATATAGGAATTGTATCTTCTCCCAATAAGCATTTTATCAGTTAATCAATTTAAGTCCCACTGTTAAAGGTTTATTAGGGTCTGATAAATATTTTGAATATAATTGCTTTTTAAAAAATATTGCAAGTCAATATACTTAGCATTGAAAATATTTAATTCAGTGATTTAATGCCCTTTCAGGCCTTTTGCGGTAAACACTGTATTTTCAGAGAAAAAGCAGTGTCTACATTAGAGCCTAGGTATACCTCCACTGGCCACTCCTCAGATGGCGACTAGAGTAGCTTCCTGGGGCAGTGCTGCACAGTGTGACTGCCATTCAGTGTCTCCAACCTCTGCATGGAAACACTAAACTTTCCTTATAGAGATGCATTGATTCAATGCATCTCTATGAGGAGATGCGGATTGGCTAGGGCTGTGTTTGGATTGCGCTCTGATCTACCTCCTTGACAACCTCAGGCAATTTAATGCTTTCCAATGGGAAAGCATAGTGATTGGCTCAGATCAACACTTTTGATGATGTCAGTTAAGCAGGCAAATCAGGGCAAGCCAGCAGCAGACTGGAATAAAATTAAGAATTTACTCAATTTAGGGGGCAGGGGGTCTACATGGTGGTTGTAACACTATAGAATCAGGAATACATGTTTGTGTTCCAGACTCTATAGCATTCCTTTAAGGACTTAATTCTTGATAAATAGCCTTAAAAATATATATAGGAAAAAGCTGTTGATTAAGGTATTTGTGACTATTTGCCCGCTGGCAACCCTAGCAGCAAGTGGGCAAGTAGTTAAAAAAAAAGCCTATGGGGGTCAATATACATGGTAGCATTTACACTTCTCAACACTTCTCACATGCTGCCAATTGCCATGTCTCAAGTGTGGGCATTACCACACAAAACCATAATATCTGTGACAATATTATACCATTGTGGCATTCTCTAGCTTTTTACATATTTGGAAACTACTATCAACACACTAGAGCATTTACCCTTTCAATGGCATTGTACATGCTGCAACTACATTTTTATTTTTGTTTATTTTGTGCACAAGAAAGCTTGTAAATATGTGGGTTACTGTTTATTGTTTTCTTTAGGTGCTTGTTCAACTATCATTAATCTACATTGTTTCTGTACGTACTCATTCTGACTTCATTATCAATTCATGGATAATAGAATTAGCCTTTTAAATGCTAATCAAATCATTTTTGCAGTCAACCCAATATTCTTTAATTATTTTCTGGCATAAAATAGACAAATAATATAATAAACTATTCATTATGTCCAAGAAATAAGCCCGATGTCAATAAATATATGTTGTGTAGGCTATATAATATATTTTATATGCAGTATCTAGAAAAAGTTATACACTTTGTGAAACACATCTATGCACATGAAAACATGTATAAGTAGATATTTTTGCCTTTAATATAAAACTTTCCAGAGAATTATATTTTCTGAGATAAATGGATTATTCCTACCAAGTGCTGACACAAGCTTACTGTGTGACACACTGGTTCTAAAATTAACAAACATGCAAAATAAGCAAATATGTATATAATAGCATCAGGGATACAATAATGTGTAAGCAATTTATTTAAAGAAAAGAGATTCGTATGAGGTCTGTAAAAAGTGTCAACCAAGGAGATCATGACAAAATAACTCATAATTCATTCACGTACTGTGCTATAAATTCTATTAATGAGCACAGGAAGCACACTTTGTAGGAGAACATGAAGGGCAAAGAAATTAAATTTGGTATTTTTTTTCCTTACACAATATAACAAATGTCATTAAACTACTAATTGCAATTTAAATTTTTTTTTGCAGTTTGTATTATTTTTATGTGTATATATGTCATTGATATAATAACAACCGGTTGCCTTTTATTATTGCAAATAAATAGTAGGCACCAGAAAGGAAAGCTATTGTTCTTTTCCAAAGAGATTAGCTGGAGTTGCTTCTCGCGTAATGAATTTTACATCCCTTGTAAAGCAGTGCGTATATGGAATTAGGGAAATTAATTTAAACTTCTTAAAGTTACAAGCAAAACATTATATATTTGTGATCGTTAAACTAGATTGAAAATGGTGTAGTATAAGTTGTTTTAGATATATAAACTTACATAGTTGTAAACTAAGTAACCCTAATATAAAAAAGTGTAGTAATGTGCAACACTTTTTAGAAAAAGTAAAGCATTTTTAAGAATTATACAATAGAATCCGCACATAGAAAGTAATTTGCTATGAGTTATTAGATATGTTTTTTCTGTCGTCTTTCTATTGAAACGTATTTCATAGATTAAAGTACAGTTGTGCTCAAAAGTTTGCATGCCATTGGAGAATTGGTAATATAAGTACCATTTTTAAAGAAAACTTGAGTGAGCAGGCAAAGCCCATTTCTTTTATTTCTTATGTGATTCATATTCAACTCTAGGTTATTACAGAATGGCACAGTCATGAAACAAAACATGGCAACAAAGAAAAAAATTAAATGACCCCTGTTCAAAAGTCTGCATACCCTTAGTTCTTAATACCGTGTATTACCATTTCTAGCATTAATGACAGCGTGCAATCTTTTGTAATAATTGTCTATGTGGCCACTTATTCTTGCAGGTGGTATAGCTGCCCATTCGTCTTGGCAAAATGCCTCCAGGTCATGTCTTTGGTCATCTTGCATGAACCACATGTTTGAGATCTCCCCAGTGTGGCTCCATGATATTAAGGTCAGGAGACTGTGATGACCACTTGGCCTTGTGCTTAGGGTCAAGAAAGTCCAAGAGCATCCCATGCTCAGCCTTCGTGCAGAAGAAGTCAAATTGTCTGCCAGTATTTTCTGATACCATGCTACATTCATCTTGCAATCAATTTTCACAAGATTCCCCATGCCTTTAGAGCTCACCCATTCACCCCCAAAACATCAGTGAGCCACTACCATGCTTCATAGTGGGGAAGGTATTCTTTTCACTATAGGCCTTATTGAACCATCTCCAAGCACCTATGGTTGTGACCATAAAGCTCTATTTTGTTCTCGTCACTCCAAACTACAACGTGCCAGAAGCTGTGAGGCGTGTCAAGGTGTTGTCAGGCATTTTGTAACTGGGCTTTTTTGTGGCATTGGTGCCGTAAAGGCTTATTTTTGGCAACTCGACCATGCAGGTAATTTTTGTTCAAGTATCATCATATTGTGCTCCTTGAAACAACCACACCATCTTTTTCCAGAGCACCCTATATTTCTCCTGAGGTAACCTCTGGGTTTTTCTTTGTATCCCTAACAATTCTTCTGGAAGTTGTGGCAGAAATTGTTTTTGCTTTACCTGACCTTCGATCCCTTAATTTTCCACTTCTTAATAAGTGATTTAACAGTACTGACTGGATCCCAGAACTTTTAACTTCTTAATAAATAATTGGACAGTACTGACTGGCATTTTCAAGGCTTTGGATATCTTTTTATATCCTTTTCCATTTTTATAAAGTTCTATTACCTTGTTACGCAGGTCTTTTGACAGTTCTTTTCTGCTCCCCATGGCTCAGTATCTAGCCTGCTCAGTGCATCAACCTGACAGCTAACAAACTCATTGACTATTTGTAAACAGACACTAATTGCAATTTAAAAAGTCACAGGTGTGGGAAATTAACCTCTAATCACCATTTTAATCTGTTACATAGTTACATAATTACATAGCTGAACAGAGACTTGCATCCATTAAGTTTAGCCTTCCTCACATATGTTTTTGCTGTTGATCCAAAAGAAGGCAAAAAAAAAACCAGCCTGAAGCGCTTCCAATTTTGCAACAAACTAGGGAAAAATTCCTTCTTGACTCCAAAATGGCAGTCAGATATCTCCTAGGATATGTGTGTGTCGCCTTGTGCGTCTTTAACAAGGCCAAACATATAAGGGTATGTAAATGTTTGATCAGGGCCATTCAGATTATTTCTATTATTCTTATTATTTAAAATGGAGCCAAACACCTATGAGATAAAATGCTTCATATGATCATTATCCTTCAATAAAATATGTTTTTTTGCATGATCAGTCATATTTTCAAAATCAATGCCAAAATTTCAGAATTTCTGCCAGGGTATGCAATCTTTTGAGCTCTACTGTATACTATATTAAATGTCAGTGACTGGTACATAACAATAAATATTTGTCACTGTCAGTCACTAATGTCAGTGTCTGTCAGTCATACAGAGCCAAGTTATAGCTCTTAATCAAATTTTTTTACAATAAATGACAGCAGTATATAGTCAGTGACAGAATATTTTGTCTCTTAGCAGACATGTACATTTCTGATAATTTCTTAGCAGTACTGTTGTAATGTTGAAAATATTCATTATTTTAACATCTAGCTTATAGGAAAATGGGAGCAGCCTAAATGAACAATTTTACACCAAATAAGGGCATTTGAAGGACCGTGTAGATCCATAAACATAGCCACCAGGGTCTTCACTGTGTTGAAATTAGGGAGCCACACATTGGCCTCAACAGCTGAATGCTCATTCAACCAATACTTTGGCTGATTCGATCAAGCATCCACAGAATAGGGAGTTTTTTCCATGCACCATTCTCATATATTGTAAAGGAAGGCTTGCTAATAGACTGGCATCCAAACACCATTATCCACATGGTCTCATAATGTGGTTCCATCGCAAAATGAATAAATCTAACACCTGGAGCAGAATCTCCTATATGCTTACACAAATAAGGACTAGGTGAGATTTTCTTTTCTTATTCTATCAAGTTAAAATATCTATGAATTTTGGCATTCTGAACCAATCTTTCTTACATAACTGCTCAGCTCAGTCATATTCTAAGGATTCCTGGTGTGAACAACTCTCTTGAGGTTATTCTACAGCATCTCTATGGGGTAAAGTGTGCACTCAGACTAGGCCTCTCAAAAAGGCAGATTTTATTCTTCTAAAGTAATTCTTTAGTGATTTTTTATATTTAGGATTATTGTCCTGCTGTATCACCAAACATTTACTGAACTTTAGCTAGAGTGCAGCCACCCAGATATTAACTTGTAGGATATCTTGATAACCGTGGGAATTAATTTTTCCCTAGAAGATAAGTGGTTCAAGCCCCAAAGCTTGGACCACTTATCATTAATCTCCCTCCACCATACTTAAACTTTGTTTTTATGCAGTGCCCTTTTAACACCTTACACAGTGCTGCATGTTCTTCCCAAACAACTCAATCTTAGTTTCATCAGTCCACAAAACATTTTCCCAGTAATGTTGAGGAATGTCAAGGGGTCATTGGCAAACATCAGGTAATATTAACCAGTTTCAATTATTTCTTTAAGTCTTTAGCTGTCACTCTAGGATTCAATTTTACCTCATTGTGCTGTGTGCCCTTTGATCACAGGTCTTCTGAGAGATCTTTTGTGTGAGGCATGAACACGACAACAGATGTTTTTTTGTGAATGGTAAGCTCAAAATGTTGAGAGCCTATATGTCAAAGTACCTAACACCTCCAATCTTGTTTCATCAGATACTAGGTTGGCCAATTTCCAACTCTAATTAGAACATTAAGTTTTTTGGACCCCGGATCCGAACACAGACATATCACTGTATGTTTGAGTTGGAGTTCGGTGTTCGGTGATTTAATGGTGCGTTTTGAAAGGCTGCAGGCAGCCAATCAACAAGCGTTTGACTTGTGTGCCCTTAGAAGCCATCACAGCCATGCCTACTAAGGGCATGGCTGTGATTGGCCAGTGCAGCATGTGACCCAGTCTCTCTATATAAGCTGGAGTTGCGTAGCGCCGCACGCACATGAGGTCTTATTAGTGTAGGGAGAGGATGCTGCGGCTGTGAGGGACAGCATAGGAAAGAATTCTGCAAACTAGTACATTAGTGGGATGTACTTCATATCTGAGAGTCAAATAGAAGCGTCAAATACTGCTGTCACAATGCAGTTTTAAAACTTAAAATTTTTGGGGTGCTAAAAAGTACATTAGTGGGGTGCACTTCATATCTGAAAGTCAAATATATGCGTCAAATACTGTTGTCTGTGCGCGCTTTCGGCGTTCTCACCCTGCTGCTGCTCGCCTGTCTGCGCTGCAGCGTAACTTCGGCCTTCCCGCTCATCGCCTCATGAGACTGTGTGAGCAGCAGCAGGCGATAGTGGATAGTTTCAGCTGCAGCACACACGGGTCAGTCGCTCTGCGGAACAGAGTTGTCTTTTTTTATATGTCCCAATATTTTGGGGGCTACCCAAATTAAAAAAATATATATATATATATATAAAAAAACAGTGTTGGCTACCTCCTCCACCGCCGCTTCCACCTACAACGCCACGGTCACCGCCTCCTTAACCTATGGGTCACTTAGTATAAACTATGTACACAATAAGAGAGGCTTGTGAAGGCCTTTTCTCCATGTATCAGGAGTTGAGCTCAGTTTGAACAATGAAAGAGAATACCCTGCACTCCAACCCTCTCTCAAATGGATAATTCTGTTGATCCCCCCTACAGCCATGCTTTAGATTTTGATTTATGTTCTTTCAAAGCTAAAATCAAAGATTCCATTTAGTGCTATTTTATGGCTCAGCTGTATTTTTAATGTTTATGTTATTTTAAGTGATTTCCTATCCACATTTGTTTGCAGGGCACTTGTCCTACTCTTAACCTCATTTTACTTGCTTTGCAGCCCTCTAGCCCTTCCCAGGAGTTTTTTAGAGGCATTTTTGTGCCCAAAAGTTCGGTTCCCCATTGACTTCAATGGGGTTCGTGTTCGGGGTCAAGTTCGGGGTCAAGTTCGAGCACGAACCCGGACTTTTTTTCAAAGTTCGGCCGAACCTGCCGGACCCAAACATCCAGGTGTCCGCTCAACTCTAAAGACAAAGTTACACATAAATGCAGTAATTTCTGAATGGTTCACATACTTTTTTTGTACTGGTTTCCCCTGATACCTCAACTATTTATCTTGATATTGTTTTCCTAGTTGTTTTTCTAATCTTAACTGGCATTGGCACCTTATGTTCAGCTAACAACTTTAGGTATTACTGAGAGCAGGAATACCATAACAATCCCTTCATTATCTGAAAAATTGGGGAGTTTAAAAAGGATGTTCAACCACAACAATCTCATTATTGTTACAATCTCATTTGAATCCATATTAACCATTGTCTCAATCCAACAAAAATAGTTAAACTTGAGAATTGTGTTGCCTCTATGTCAGCTCTTCTCCTTCTTATATTGTATTATATAAGTTTCTATCCACCTTTCTATAATCTACCCTTATTTTTCAATAAAACACAAAAATAGTATTGTACCATAAATAAATATATCCTGTTGTGTAAGGAAGACATGTGTGTTGAAATTCTACCCAATGTTTAGAAGAGGTGAATTTAAACAAACAAAAAGACTGAACTAGAACTGGGACTTGATAATATTATCTAAGAAAATAGCACTCTCAGTTTAAAATGCAAGGAATAAGTTGTTACTCTGTAAATATCTGTTCCATACATATTTTAGAAGTAGTTTTTACATTGTGGCACATCTGTAGAGGAAATAAAATATATATTAACGTATGCAAGTAAAGCACTTTAGGTAATATTATGTTGTTTCCATAGTTCTTTCTTCCCATGATGAAGAACAACATTGCCGTGGATTCACCTTATTTTTATACTCTCTATAAGTGGAGAGTGGTGTAAGCTTGCACTCAAGGTTTTTTTTTTTTTAAATCTCCTATATATTTTATACATTTGACTGCTTTTTGCTTGAAAAGGTATATTATTGCAGCTTACATTTTGGCAGTACTAAACATTTATTGCAGTAGTTCTGTTTTTATTTGTTTTTAAGTGGACCTTTATTTACATTGTGTCAGAGGTTTGGGACTTTAGTGGGTACTGTGAAGGTTTAGAGTTTAAACATTAATGCCCAAGTAAAGTACTGAAGATACAAAACATTATATTTGGTTGCTCGTGCTAAAAGTCTAGATATATTCTGTCGGTTTCCATGATGAATGGTTCTTTATCCCAGAATAACTACGACTTTTTGCTTTGATGAATCTCTCTGCCTCTCTCTTTCTCATAATACATATATATATATATATATATATATATATATATATATATATAATTTCATGTTTGGGGGATATGACAATAGGGTATTTATCTTAGATACATATTGTACTGAAATGACAAACTACTGATTTGTGTCATAAACTGGATGGGTTGGAAATATATTAGTGAATTATAAATAATGTCTACAAATGTATGGACATTATACAAAATTGATATCACACATTTTACTGCATTGTTGAACTATATTTTATTGCAAATATACCAATGATAGTATATACATTCGTGATTAAAAATGCTTATAAAATCCTGTTTGTAATTGTACGTATTGCATTTTCATCAAGTCATGTGGATTTATTTTAAATGGTATAGTTAAGGTTGTTTGCTTCATTAAACTAATGCCTTCTATCCCATAATTTATTATATACAGACAGATACAGGCTTCAAGTCCTATGATTCTACACTAAAAGCTACTCACAACTAAATCTCTGCATATTGCATAATATCCTCATGTAGCAAGTGTAATTACACATAAAAGGCAAAGAAATTTCAGCAGACTCACCTTTATCTCTGCATATATGTCTGTATAAAATCAACTCAAATAACATGCATTTCTCTCAAGAGCATGGTCAATAAGAAATGCTTGTTCTGAAGGAAAACCAGCAACTTCTAGCGGAGTCTCCTTGTCAAAATACTGTCCTTTATTAAATTCTGTAGGTAACAAATAAAGCTGCCTGGGCTACAACATTGTTAATCCAGTACATGAAACCAGTGTATAGTTGCACCATTTTAAAACATCCTCATTCCATCTGGCATACCTATGAGTACATGCTTTACATTAACACACAATGTCTAAGGCACCAAATGGTGCCCAAAAATGGGAGATGGATTAGAGAAGATTATTTTTTTCCCCCAGTGGAAGACAAATAAGCAGCTTAGTTTGCCAAGATGGATGAGGACTGTCCAATCAAGAGACAGAAAAAAATATGATTGACGGTTAGGGTACAGCCAGTGACTGCTAATTTTATTCACATATCAACTGAAAACTGACCAATAGAGGGAAATAAGAGGAGCAGTAAAACAATATATAATTTCAAGGAAAATTCTTCTAGACACTTTGACTGCAGCTACTCTGTGTATATTAGTCTTACTGTGCCTGGGGTAGTGGGAGCCTGGGTCATTGATTTCAGTGCTAGACTAGGTTTAACTTGCTGGCAGTTTTTGTTTTAGCTCTTTGTAGAAAAAAATATTCTAAAATGTTGTAAGGGTGGTGCTAGTTGTCGTTATGTCGCTCCTCATTTTTAAATCTGTTTTATTGTAGTGGTTTGCCCTGCCTGGCTGTGTTCTGTGCTTTGTCTATGCCAGCTGCTTTCAAAGGTGCAGTTGGTAGATGCTGATAGGGCAGTATTTTTCCATACTACAATTTGTTTTTCTGTTTCTTGTCAGAGACAGATTAGTTGATTTACAGTCTGCTTCTGTGCCACTGATTGTACTTTGAAAATGGTAATATTCTTACCTCAGTGATATACACAGTGTGTTGGTGCCGTTTACTAGATATGTGAACCCTGCTTACACTCTGTGTGGTAGTAGTAGTATTGTAGGCAAGATGCAGTATCACTAAATATAAAGAATTAATTAGCAACACCTTTTTTGTCCCCTTCACTTCACTTTTATGTTACAGTATTAGTAAAATTCACAAAGCAGCAGCCTAAGGCGTGGTGGAACCACTACAATGACAGGCATTTAAATAAGGGGGGCAACAGCAGCACTCCCACTCTTAAGCAGAGCAGGGGAAATGTTAAGGATAGTGCCAGCCGTCGACAAAGACAGGTTGGAAAGAGACAGTTGGACTCTTCATCATCCTAAGGTGGTGTCCATCAACTCACTTTTGAACATTTTGTTGTATTTAATTCCAGGGCCATGTCAAAACAGTAGGCTAACAAAACTGCCCAACTGATTCCCAGGATTTATAGAGTACTCCTACTGGGCAGTATGGTCGAACTGTAGCATGGACTAAATTCTGTTGTCCCAAATGTTCTTCTTATTTAGCCAAAAGGGATCTGAAAAAACAATGGTTTTCCAACATCTTATAAATATATTAATTTCTCTGCAGGATGAGAACCGATACTAGGGAAAAGGTAAAGGTACATGGATATAAATAGACAATTGTTTTGTATTACTTTGTTTTAAAGTTGTACTTATTGGCATAGACACTACAAAGAATCTTATTCAGAAACCTACGACAGCATACACACGTTTTAGTTAATAAAGTTTGTGACCAGCTGGGCAGCTAGACATCTTACATGATTTTAAATCAAAGCTGGTTTAATAAAAAAGGATGAAGAGAGACATTATTATTTAGCTCCTTGCATCATATTATATGAAAATAGCCTGGGCAGCTATGGTGCTTGGCTTGTCACTTTAAATACTTAGTATATTTATGTATGTACTTATTTATTTACACATTCTCTATAGTATTTACATTGCAGTGGATACCCTGTTGTCTTATTTGTTGTACTTTCCTCCCTTTTTGCGCCGTGGCATTCTTTAAGTGCACTGGTATAAACAGCATCTTCTGTCATTTTTTTCTTTTTTCTGTCAATCTTTATTCTGTGCATATATTGAATACTTTTAAGCTCAAGTCCAATCCACTCAGCAGTCACTGTCTCTTTATTTCTTTGCCTCAGTTGTGAGTCTCTAACATTTCTGTCCTGATCAAAAAGTCCTTCATGTCACCTAAATCACAGGGTGATTCCAGCATTCCCAATGCAGTGACATGCTTGTCAAAGCTACTCCCTGGATTCGGCTTCTGTGAAAACAAAAGGCAGAATAAGATTCTGCATCTTTCAACATTGTCATTCTTTTCTGGGTCACAATGATTAACAAATGCTTAGAGTATGCATCTCAGCATGAGGTTCTCACAAGCACTCATTGTATATTGAGTCTTAAATATTTTTCTTCCTTATTCAACAAACAACTCATACAATTGCTTTACTTATGGATTTTCTATTTGCTGCAATTGAGCACGCAACATAGGGGGTAAATCCAACGTTACAACATTCAAATGCTCGTAACATGTTGCATTTGTACAGTTTTTCATTCTCATACATATGTAGCATAATGCTCTTGAGAACTTTGGTGACCATGGCAACAGAATATAGCTAGAACTATAGAGGAAGCTCAGTGATGAAAAGGGCTTTTCAATAAATGGGCTTTTAATCATTGGGGAAAAAAATGCTGATAGCTATTCTACAAAACAAGGTGATAGTGTTATGGTGTGTTGATCAGTTTTACACCTGTTATTATAATTATTATTTATAAACTGCACACATATTCCATAGTGGGGTAAAATGGGTGGACAAGATATACAAGTAATTGCAATAAGAGGTAGTGAGGTCTCTTCTACAACCAATATATAATATATTATCAAATGATGTTGGATAAAATTATTCAAAAAGTAAATGTGAAATGTATATTATTTAAAATGTGGATTTATTGCCATATTTGCTAAAAATATGTTAACATTGCAGTCCTTTTGTCTGTGCACCCCAGTTTCATCTGAAGCAGGAAATGGATCAATAAAATAAATTTAGAATTTTCTTCTCAAGATGAGGCTTTTACAGTATTCCAATCTTGGGATCTGGTAATTATATGTATTGTTGTATTGTTGCATGTTTCCTGAGGAGACCTCTAGCCTCTGCTCCTCAAGATGTAATCACAGGGTGCCAGGTAGGGCACTTCAGTAATGGGATATCACGCTGGGCCTATCCAGAATTTTGTTTGCAATCATTAAATGACTTAAATAAAAGAGATACTGTGATTGATGGAGACAAAGAAGATGTAGAGAAGTGGAAAGAAATCAATAATTTATTTTCCTAAATAAGTAGGTATTTAAGGATCACCAACAAGATCAACAATAGATGGGCAGATTTGGATAGGTTATTTCATAACATAAGAAGGGATAGCAAATTCAGAGAAATGCAACATTTAAGTAAATTTAACCAATTGAAATAATAATTGTAGAAGATGAATAGTGATGAGCAAAAATATAAGTGTCCACTAACAATGTTCCTTTCAGTAGTCTTTTTCTTATAAATATACTTTGAGCACACTTACTGATGGGTAGCAGTTTCTTATACCTTCTATCTCTATTTTTGATCTTACATTCTCCTGCACAGCTTTATACTGTGTCAATCCCATTTGCAAAAAATAATTTTGTTGTATAATGGTGGCATTTGTGATGCTGGGTGCTGTCTTGTGTCATTCATTTGTATTTCACTTACATGTCATTGTTACTGACACTGTGCAGAAAGACTTCTCAAATTTGAACTTTGTATTGTATTGTATTGTTCCGCTAAGAGTTGGCCTTTAAATACCAGTTTTACAGTTTGACATTTACCCTTCTTTTTTTTTCTATACTATGTTCATTTAGATTTTTCTGTTTTGTCTAGTATTCTAATTAGACCATTCTCTTACATCATAACTATTGTCTTATTCTCAGTCTGCCGCACATTCTTAACGTTGAAATAAAAGAATCAGTCGTTCAACTTTCTATCTCATTGCTCCCTCATGTTATCTTCTACATGTTGGGATCCAAATCAATTGTCAGTGTCTCATCATCAGCAAGGGTAACAAAACACATCCAATAGTGCACGTACCATTACCAAAAATTTCTTTTTGGGATAAATGTCAACTTTTTCTCTTTGCCGAAGTGGCAAGTGATTTCAAATATTTGCAATGTAATTAAACTTTTGGTTAAAGGACCACTATAGTGCCAGGAAAACATACTCGTTTTCCAGGCACTATAGTGCCCTGAGGGTGCCCCCACCCTCAGGGTCCCACTCCCGCCAAGCTCTGGGGAGAGGAAAGGGGTTAAACTTACCTTTTTTCCAGCGCTGGGCGGGGAGCTCTCCTCCTCCTCACCACCTCCGATCCTCCTCTTCAGCTGAATGTGCATTCAGCCAGTCTCATAGGAAAGCATTTACAATGCTTTCCTATGGACGCTTGCATCTTCTCACTGTGAGTTTGAGACAGCCACTAGAGGCTTTGGAGGCTGGATTAACCTTATTATAAACATAGCAGTTTCTCTGAAATTGCTATGTTTATTAAAAAAAAGGTTAATCCTAGAGGGACCTGGCACCCAGATCACTTCATTAAGCTGAAGTGGTCTGGGTGCCTAGAGTGGTCCTTTAAATAATATTCTGTGTAAAAAAAATTGACTTTAAGTTTGATGTGTTTGATTTGTAAGTTAAATTGACACAATAGGCACCAGCGCCATTGCAACTTAATGTAGTGGTTCTGGGGCACACAGCCTGTCCCTGCAGGCTGAGCAGTGTAGACTATACACTGCTTCCTAAGGCCACTATCACTGGCACCAGAGGGACTTCCTGTGTTCAGTCCTGCACAGACTGCTCTGCATGAAATACATTGCATCTATATGAGGAGATGCTGATTGATGCAGCGCAGATATTTCATATGTCGCTGTATCTGGAGTCTTTTATGTTTGTGACAGTTTTTAAAAGCACTGATATCAATAGAAATTGGCACTTTTATGATTGGGGACCATAACATCTTCCTGCCTGCCAATCACATAGAGGTAATGGACATAGCAGGTACATTAGGCTAGTGTGCCTGTCTCCCTCATCCCTAGTGAGCTGTAGTACAGCTTGCAAAGGCTGCAGATGGCAGGTCTGCAGCTTTTGCATGTTGTTTTTCACATATCCCAAAGAAATCATGCATAAAAAAACACACGTTGTATTTGGTGGTATATGTAATAAACTAAAAAAAAAATCAATTAAATAAAAATCAAAAGAGTGTTCCTACTTTCTCCTCTGTTTTTTATTTTCTTTTATCATTAACTTCCATTTCTCACGTCAATAGCTGTGTCTTCCCCACCCTTAATTTGCTATTTGATCTAACCCAGATCCTTTTTTGCAGCCTGGGTCTCAAACTGAATATTAGCTCCCAGGACTCACAGTTTCCAAGACATGCTACAGCCTTAAGCAGAGGTAGCTCTTTTGCATGGCTTCCCGCCCACCCCACCCCACCCCACCCCAAGGAACTCACTACATTTATAGATAGCACAAATTACCTGACTTTCCAAATACTCTAATTACGTCTCTCAAACCCTCATCACCGGTCAACTATTACACTCCCTACCTGCAACCCCTGACCCCTCTTATCTCTCATGTGACTTTAAGATCCCACCTCATCTAATTTTGCATAACTAAAAATCCTAATTTCCCTTCTTTATAATATAAACTCTATTATTCTACTTAGAGAATACTCTTCCTTATATTCTTTACCTTTACTTGTACCTCTCTAATTAGCAAAATCTCTTAATCCCTTGGCTCCCCCATCCCTGCTGACACAATTTTCATTGCTCTCACTTTACTTCCCTCCCCTCTCTATTCATCACATGTACTCTACTTATACCTTTCCAGCCTATCTCCACCAACCCTTTCTAAAATATCTAAATACAAACCCTCTCACAAAACCTTTAAATCCTACTCCCACCTTCTCTTACTTTCTATCCTTCTGCAGCTAGCAGCTGGTGATGTCTCTCCAAATCCCGTTCCCACCTCCGCTAACCCACCATGTGCTAACTCTAGGAATCACAGCAATCTCATACCCATCTCATGTCACTCTTGCTTTAAATCCTCCTTCCATTCTTCCCTCTGGAATTCATGCTCCACTTGCACAACCTTTTCATCTCTTCCCTAGACATACTAGCCTTAACTGAAACATGGCTCTCTCTATCTGACACCGCTACCCCACAACCCAAGACACTCTGAAAGCAAAGGTGGTGGTGTAGGGTTTCTGCTCTCACCTCACTGCTCATTAAAACCTCTATCCACCCCCTTCCCTCTCTTTCTCACCATTTGAAATTCATTCAATTTGTCTTTTCAAACCCATTTCTGCTAACATTGCTGTTATCTATCATCCCCCTGGTTCCCGTCTCCTCTTCCTTGACCACTTTGCTGCTTGGCTTCCCTACTTCCTCTCCTCTAATATTCCATCCCTAATTCTTGGTGACTTCAACATTCCCATTATCTTGCCCTTGTCCTCAGTAGCCTCAAAACTACTTTCAATGACCACCTCCCTTGGGCTATCACAGTGGGCTAAGTCCCCCACCCATGCAGCTGGCAATACCCTTGATCTTATTTTCTCTCATCAATGTACAATCTCCAATTTCTGCAACACTCAATTTCCTTTCTAAGATCACCACCTCTTATCATTTGCTCTCAATAGCCCCTTACCCCATCATCCTCAACCTAACCCCCTCAACTAAGAAGAAATTTGATTTATATTGACCTCCAGCAGCTATCAGCTAATATTGATTTCCCAACTTCTATCCATCCCTACTTTCTCCTGTCCCTCACTGGCTATCTCCTCATATAACACTACCCTCACCTCTGTCCTGGACGCTGCAGCTCCGCTTCAAACATGCACCAATTGGACTTCCTCCACTACAAATTCATGTTGTGTTCATATAGCACAGCCCTTTTCAAACAGTCATACTTTTCCTCCCTCATTAGCTCCTGCTCCCGTAATCCCAGGCATCTTTTTAATACCTTTAACTCCCTTCTTTGCCTTATTGTTGCCATCCCTCAAATTAACCTTACAGCCGATAGCTTTGCATGCTACTTTACCGACAAGATTGAATAGCTAAGGAAAGAATTCTCACCAACTTGCCCCTCTATTTCTCAACCATACCTGGATCATGCCTTTCCTACCCTTCAGACTTTCCCCCAAGCTGCTGAACTAGCGGTGACTGCGCTTCTCCTTTCCTCTCGCCCCAACACTTGCCCGCTTGATCCTGCCCCGTCTCACCTTATCAGACCTCTCTCACTTGTCTTGTGCCTTCCTTAACACACATCTTCAACTGCTTTCTCTCTTCTGGTGTTGTCTCTGCTGCCTTTAAACATGCTACTGTAGTACCCATCTTAAAAAAAAACATTTCTTGACCTATCCTTCCCTTTTAACTATAGTCCCACATCCCTGCTCCATTTTGCCTCAAAGTTTCTGGAAAAAAGACTGGTCTTTACCCGTCTGACTTGTTTCCTCAATTCCAACTCTCTCCTTGACCCTCTTTAATTTGGCTTCTGCCCCTTCCACTCTATGGAGACTGCTCTTATTAAAGTCACTAACAACCTAATCACAGCTAAATCCAAAGGGCACTACTCCATACTAATTCTTCTTGACCTCTCTGCTGCCTTTGACACTGTGGACCATGTTCTTCTTCTCCATACTCTTCAATCACACTGTCTCTGTGACACTATCCTCTCTTGGTTTTCCTCCTATCTCTCCCAATGCTCACTCAGGGTCTCCTTTTCTAATGATACCTCCCTTTGTCCTGTCTCTGTTGGAGTCCGCCAAGGCTCGGTCCTTGGTCCCCTTCTATTTTCTCTTCATACTGCCTCTCTTGGCAAACCTATTACCTCATTTGGACTCCAATACCACCTGTACTCTGATGACACTCAGGTATATCTCTCCTACACGGACCTCTCCCCTGCAGTCCTGCAATATGTCTCTGCTTGTCTTTCTTCCATCTCTGACTGGATGTCCTCCCCATTTTTGAAACTCAATCTCTCTAAAACTGAACTCTTTCTCTTTCCTCCTTCTTAGTACTGATTCTCCTCCTTCACTCTCCCTTCAAGTTAGTAGTCCCCATATCCGTCCATCCTTGCTAGTGCGCTATCTAGGTATTATACTTGATTCTGGCCTCATATTTGAGCCTCACATCCAGTCTGTTACCAAGTCCTGTAGATTTCACCTTAAAAACATAGCCAGCATCTACCACTTTCTTACGCAAGATGCTACTAAGGAGCTTGTCCATGCTCTAGTAATCTCTTGCATAGATTATTGTAACTCTCTCCTAATAGGTCTTCCCACAAGTTGTATTGACCCGCTACAGTCTGTAATGAATGCTGCAGCTAGACTAATTTTCCTCTCCTGTCGCTCCTCTCACACCTCTCCCCTCTGTCAGTCCTTACATTGGCTTCCTGTATCATATAGGAGTCAATTCAAGGTAATAATCCACACCTATAAAGCACTGACCAATTCTAGCCCCTCCTATATCTTTTCACTGATCCGCAGGTATGCCCCTACTAGGTCTCTACGCTCTGCTCGCACCCGTACGGCTCCGCTCTGCTCGCACCCGTACGGCCAACTCACGCTTGCAGGACTTCTCGCAGGTTTCTCCTTTCCTTTGGAATAGCCTGCCTACAACCATCAAACCATCATATGGCCTCCCAGAGTAACCTCTACCTCATGTACCTGTCCCTTGCTCTCTCATAAAGGGCAGCACTCTATTCTCTCCTCCAGCGCTGCTTCACTCCACCTTTTTGGATTGCTACCTCCTGTCCTTTTGTGTTTTACAGCCCACCTCCTCTAGACTGTAAGCTCGTTTGAGCAAGGTCCCTTTTCAACCTATTGTTCCTGTAAGTTTTTGTAATTGTCTAATTTATTGTTAAATCTCCCCCTTTGATAATATTTTAAAGCGCTACAGAAAATGCTGGCGCTATATAAATACCAGTAATAATAATAATAATAATAGTAATAATAATATACTGTTGAACAGAATATAAATATATAATTTTCAAATCCACCTGAAGTGCCACTGATATATTCAAAACATATTACATGTTGCCACTTTGGATAAAATGGTTTGTGAATGAAAACATAATTTATTGTAATTATGTATTTGTGTATCTGTAATTGTGTATTAGTGTTGTTATTTGAATGCTTAGATGTATGTACATAGACATATACATATACACTGACACACACACACACACACACACACACACACACTGACAGACATCTAGATATACATAAACACAAAAAGAATTCAGCGCTAGTAATCACAAAATTAGTCAAGGTAGGCAGCAACCCAAATGAAGGAAAACCCCTCGGGTCCTTCGGTGGATAGATACAAAAAGATATGGAAGGGCTGCGCCAAATAAGGGTAGATAGTCCAGTAAAGTATTGCTAGGGTGCCAATAGATGGTCTAGGATACTTGATAGAGTTCCTCTGTGGATGCGTCTGGTGTAGACCGTTCCGTATATGTAAATACAAGAGAGGTAGAGGCGACTAATGGTATAGTATGAAAGTTCAGGGTGTGATAGGTAACAAAAAGTAAAGAACTCACATTCAGGAGAGCTATGGCCAGCTCTGGTGTGGATTGCGTACAGCGGTATAATCCCCGCTTATGGGATATGTAGGGAGGGGTCTCCGTCAGCACCGTCTGGTAGTCCAGAGCTCGAAAAAGAAAGACAGAAAGCAACAATAGTGCTCTCAATTTTGATGTGGTTCAATGTGCAGATAAGAAGAGGTAAAAAACTCACATTTGAGGGAGCTATGGCCAGCTCTGGTGTGGATAGCGTACAGCGGTATAATCCCCGCTTATAGGATATGTAGCGGCGATACGTCCGTCAGCACCGTCTGGTGATCCAAGGCTCCAATATAGAAGAATAAAAAGCAGCAATAGTGCTCTCAATTGTGATAGGTTAAGAGAGTAGTAGAGAAAATAAAATAATACTCACAAAGATAGAGCAGAGGTACTGCTCTATGGATAGGCGCCGGTGGTATGATCCCCACCTAGGATTTCTTGGAGTACTGGAACTTTAAAATTGCCAATGGAAGTAAAAGTAACCAGGAAAGGTTAAAATGCCAGGAATAGGTAAAAACAAAAGTTGTTTAAAGTGCATAAAGAGTGCAATAAAAAGAGGATTGGTACAATAAAGTAGCCAAAAAACTTTTATTGATCTAAAATACACAGTAAAATACAGAATTAATAACCATAAACGCGTTTCACCATAAGTGGCTTCTTCAGAATGGGATAAAAGTAGTAACCTGGCAGGGGTTGTTTAAATAGGGCTATGTTAATTTGAAAATTGCGCCAAAAGTGTAATTGGCCAATCAGAGACAATTTTTAAAATCACTTTTCAAAATTAGGATTCAAGAGTATGGGAGTGATGTTATAAAGGTGATGAGTCCATTTAAATTATTTAAATGTGAAAACTAGAGTGAGAAAGTTGTTTTTAAAGAGAAAGAAAGGAAGAAAAAAAAAGTTGTTTGATTAAAGTTCAAAAAAAAAAAAGTTTGATTAAAGTTCATTAAAAGAACAAAAAAAAAGGGTTTGATTAAAGTTCATTAAAAGAACAAAAAAAAAAGGGTTTGATTAAAGTTCATTAAAAGAACAAAAAAAAAATAGATGGTTTAAAGGTACAGAGATACAGAGATATATGTAAATGGAGTATGCATGAAAAGGGGGTAATATAATTCCAAACATAATGATTTAAATAGGGGTTATATTATACCCCAGAGTAATAATACAGATGTTAAATGAAAATAATAGATAAAATAAAAATAAAATTAAATAAAAGATTACACAGAATACAAGATACATAAATGGAAAGGCATAGATGAAAAAATAAAACTTAAAAGATTATTATTATTATGAGGGTTGGTTAGGTCCAGACATAAAGAATAAAAGCATGTAGATAAGGGTTGTATATAGGAATTTAAATAAAATTAAACAAGTCAAAATCAACATTTAAACCAGATGGGGTAAGAGTTTTGAGATTAAAAACCCATTCCATCTCAGCTTTACCTAATATGTTCTTAATGTTACCACCTCTCCATGGTATTATACATTTTTTTATGCCGATGCATTTAAGGTGTCTTATGTCGTTGTTATGTGTACAAAAGTGTTTGGAGACTGAGTGATTCAGGTAGCCTTTTTTGATATTTCTACAGTGTTCACTCAGTCTCACTTTAAGACTTCTTGTGGTCATCCCTACATACTGGAGACCACAAGGGCACTCCAACAAGTAGATGACATTTTTGGTATTGCAACTGATAAAATCTTTAATTTTATAGGTTTTGTTGGTGATATTAGATTTAACTGGTGGTTTTGGAAGGGACGGAGGGGTCTGTGTTTTTGCATACAATGCATCTTTTACATTTATAAAAGCCACTGGCATTGGGCATAAAAGAATTAAAAGTAGGTTTGGTTTCTTTTGTAAAATTGGTGGTTAAAATGGATTTGAAGTTTGGGGCACCTCTAAAGACAACATTAGGCTTGTCAGGTATAATATTTTTAAGTATTTCGTCTTCTTTTAAGAGGTGCCAATGTTTTTTGATAATTTTTTTGACATGGCCACTTTTGTTATTAAAATTGAAAATAACAGGAAGGGGCATGGTGTTGGTGGTGGGTTGGGTATTGTAAGTTAGGAGGTCTGCTCTATCTTTTTTGGTGATGGTATTTATAGTGGTGTTGAGGCGGGTTGGTGAGTAATTTTTCTCAATAAATTTTTCTTTTAGATAATTTGATTGTTTGTTAAAATCTTCTATTTGGGAGCAATTCCTTCTGAGACGAAGGAATTGGCTTTGAGGGGCACTTTCCAACCAAGGTTTGTAATGGCAGCTAGATCTTTCGATAGCTGTGTTGACGCAGACTTTTTAAAAAAATGTTTTGGTGTGGATGGTGTTGTCTGTAATGAAGATGTTGAGGTCTAAAAAATTAATAGATTCCTTACTTGTTTCATGGGTTAGGGTAATGCCTCTATTGTTGATGTTGAGGTGGTGGATAAAAGAGTTAAAAAGAGCTTCTGTGCCATCCCAGATAAAAAACAAATCGTCTATATATCTAAAATATGTTACAAGGTTCGTACACCAAGCGTGCCTTCCCCATATGGCCGTGGATTCCCAGTCGGCCATAAAGAGGTTGGCATAGCTTGGCGCGAACCTTGTATCCATCGCAGTGCCTTGTTTTTGTAGGTAAAAGGAGTCAAAAAACAAAAAATAGTTGTTGGTTAAAATGATATTAATACCTTCTAAAATAAAATCTATTTGGGCATGGGGGATTCTGTTTTCTTTAGTTAAAATTTCTCTGATTGCCTGGCATCCTATATGGTGGGGTATAATCGTGTATAGGGATTGGACATCACAAGTAGCTAAAATGTAATTAGTTTGCCATTTGAATTTGTCTAAAAACGTAGTAGTGACATAGAGTCTTTTAGGTAAGAGCGCATTAATTTAACGGATGGTTGGAGGAGTATGTCAATGTATTCTGACAGATTGCAGAGTAGGGAATTTATCCCTGACACGATGGGTCTGCCAGGGGGGTTATTAATATTTTTATGTATCTTTGGTAAAAAGTATATGACAGGGAGTTTAGGGTATTTGATGTTAAGATAGTTGTATTCGTTTTTGGTTAGGATGCCAGAATCCAAGCCTTTTTGTAAAAAAGTGGATAGGGTGATTTGGATGGTAGGGGTGGGGTCAGGGGGTAGTTTGTTATATGTTTCTGTATCATGTAGTTGTCTATGTGCCTCGTCTATGTACATCTTGCTAGATAGGATAACGATCCCACCTCCTTTATCTGCCGGCTTTATGACAATATCTTTGTCTTCTTGTAGTTGTTTCAGTGTGTTGCGCTCGGCATGGGTGAGGTTGTGTGAGTCATATTTGTTAAATTTAATTTTTTCAAAGTCTTTTAACACAAGTTTTTCGAACATGATGAGGGGTGCAGATTTGCAGTAGGAAGGGTAAAATTTGGATTTTTCTTTCAAATGAGTGTTGATGTTATTGGGGTTATTGATACTAGGCATGGGGGGTGGAGAGTTGGTTGTGGTGGGTAATTTGTCATTAAAAAATCTCTTTAGTGTAGCTTTGCGAACAAATTTGTTGATGTCTAAAAAGGCTTCGAAAGATTTAAAAGGGTTAGTCGGTGCAAATTTCATACCTTTATTAAGGACGGATATTTGGGTGGCGGATAAGATTTTGTTGGACAGATTAAAAATACCGTTGTAGGAAGTGTTTGAAGGGTTTACGGTCTGTCTAGCCTTTCTCTTTCACCATCCACACCAAAACATTTTTTTAAAAAGTCTGCGTCAACACAGCTATCGAAAGATCTAGCTGCCATTACAAACCTTGGTTGGAAAGTGCCCCTCAAAGCCAATTCCTTTGTCTCAGAAGGAATTGCTCCCAAATAGAAGATTTTAACAAACAATCAAATTATCTAAAAGAAAAATTTATTGAGAAAAATTACTCACCAACCAGCCTCAACACCATTATAAATACCATCACCAAAAAAGATAGAGCAGACCTCCTAACTTACAATACCCAACCCACCACCAACACCATGCCCCTTCCTGTTATTTTCAATTTTAATAACAAAAGTGGCCATGTCAAAAAAATTATCAAAAAACATTGGCACCTCTTAAAAGAAGACGAAATACTTAAAAATATTATACCTGACAAGCCTAATGTTATCTTTAGAGGTGCCCCAAACTTCAAATCCATTTTAACCACCAATTTTACAAAAGAAACCAAACCTACTTTTAATTCTTTTATGCCCAATGCCAGTGGCTTTTATAAATGTAAAAGATGCATTGTATGCAAAAACACAGACCCCTACGTCCCTTCCAAAACCAACAGTTTTAAATCTAATATCACCAACAAAACCTATAAAATTAAAGATTTTATCAGTTGCAATACCAAAAATGTCATCTACTTGTTGGAGTGCCCTTGTGGTCTCCAGTATGTAGGGATGACCACAAGAAGTCTTAAAGTGAGACTGAGTGAACACTGTAGAAATATCAAAAAAGGCTACCTGAATCACTCAGTCTCCAAACACTTTTGTACACATAACAACGACAAAAGACACCTTAAATGCATCGGCATAAAAAAATGTATAATACCATGGAGAGGTGGTAACATTAAGAACATATTAGGTAAAGCTGAG
>OW240917.1:77168488-77493516 GCA_933207985.1 Pelobates cultripes
ATTAATGCTCTGACATAAGATAAAGGAAAGAATACTTTGTTTCATGTACAAGATTAATTTTGTGAACATGTGGCAATTACTTCAGCCACCAGACCTGTCATTTACATCCTTAACAGTCACTCAATTTGCTGTTAACAGACATCCTCTTGTGTGGTGCCTATGGTATTTTATTTTGCATGTGCAAGAAAATCTATACACTCGCAAGATCGCCCAGATGCTCACAAGTATGAAAGTATATGTACAATTTTACACAATAAAGTGCAAATCACACAGGGTGTGGGGGTGGTAGTGGAAATATAGGTGCAGCTCCACAGTGTTAAAAAAAAAAAACACTTAAAAAACACAGATATAAACACAAATAAAGGATAAAGATAGAGGAGTGCAGGTAGAAATATGTATATAGTATACTTATATACTCTATAAGTATACTATATACATATTTCTACCTGCACTCCTCTATCTTTATCCTTTATATGAAAGTATATGTGATGTAGGTCCTGGCAAATTAAGTCCCCAAGAGCCAAATGAAAGTTAAATGGACAGAGGGAGAGCCTCCGGTAAGTATATTTCCTATCCGGCTCCCTCTGAGTGCCACCATGCCACCACATTTTTTTCTTAAAGATACATCAGGTACTTTCAATTTCTGCATTCACTAGGTATGCACCTTAAGCTATGTGGCAGTTATAGCACACTGCTTGTCTCCTCACAGAAATTCAAATATCCCCAAAATAGCAGTACCTATAAACAAAAATAATAAAAAGCATATTTATATTGTAGTTCAGAAAGGTATTATATTCCAATCTACAACATACTAAGTCATACATAGTTTTTTGACTGAGAAACATGAAAGAAAATGAGGTAAATGTTTGCTTAAAAAAATGCTGTTCTCAATATTACTCTACTCCACTTCTTTACTCTAATATTCATTCTCCTGCCCTCTCTATAAACTTCACTATACATTAAAGGAACCCTATAATGTTAGGAACACAAAACTGTATTCCTTACACTACAATGTCTATCCTCCTCCCCTGACCATAAAAGGGTCCTCTCCGCCTCTTCCACACACGCATTAGATCATCCCCATAGGAGAGCATTGACTCCTGCAAGTTCAGCAAGACGCTGAACTTGCAGGAAGCGCCTCATTGCAGGGTAAAGGGGAGAAGTGCACTGCACCCAAACCACTTTAATGAGAAGAAGAGGTCTGGGTGCCTATAGTGACCCTTTAATTGAAGCCCTTTTCTAAATACTTTCAGTATGCCAAATTTATAGGCACTAAAAGCAATACATAAGGAGTCAGATTACAAATTGTGCTTCACATGAAGAGGTAATTGAAAATAATACATTTTATACTGAGTTCCATAAATGTATTTATTTCTCTATTTTTCATAACTATTCACTAGTCAGTTTGCAACGTTTTATTAAATTTAGAATTTTAATTGGGGCTCTTTTTCAGATGCATCCATTGTTAAGAATGTCAGAATTATATGTCAGCATCCTTTACATCTACTTTACTCTCTTTGTTTTTCCCAGTTGAAAAAGATTTGCTAAAACCTATACTTCTTGATGAGCAGTTAATTACTGTTTCTTTTAGACAAGTTCCCAAGAAGAGTTATTCTTGTGTTATCCAAAGGTATGAATTTATCATTTATCAAACAAAACAATCGTTGGGATATCATCTAATAGCCGGAAAACTTCCCTGTGAGCTATGTGAAAGCAGAAAAATATTTAACCAGATCCCCAGTCACATGGTAACATTTATATCATATATGAGAGCTATATTGTTTTTCTATGACTGAAGTTTCAATTCATTTTATTTCAAATAATTACCCCAGTTTCTTAGCTGCAGGTTTGCCTATGCTTATTATAAGATTTTCTAACTATATATGCACCCAATAATAGGATTTGAATTTTTGATTATTTTTTAATGCACTACTAAGTATTTTAAGGAGAAATCTCTCTGAATATATGTGGAATTTGTACATGTGAATATTCATGTTTAAAATCAAATTAAAAAATAAAAATAAGATTTTCTGATGTTTATGTTAAGGGCTTTTTAAAAAAGACAGTGCACTAATTTACGCAATGGAGACCATTTTGACCCGGGAACAATTTTTATATAATTAATTTTAATACATATTCTATCACTATTGAAGAATGGGTCACTAGGCTAATATTATAATTGCAGAATGAGTTGACAGACTAATGCAATGTACTTAATTGAAGGCCAAATGTAAAAAGGTTAAAGACCACTGCTCTAGTCCGCTAACCTTTACTTTTAATTATTTATTTAACTTGTTTTACTTCTTTTTTTTTTTTTTACATATATTAACATATACAATGCCCCATGTTGATATGGCTCATATGAAATCTGCATAATAAGACAATGCAGTACTCAGTATAATACTTTTGAGAAAAAAAATCTCAAAAACTACATGTTACCTAGCTATGTGATTTGTGACCGCATTGATGATTAATGTGTCTATTGTTCTCTTGCAGACCAACCTTACATAATATGAGCTGCTCTGCTTTTCTGCTTGGAGAGACAATAGGAATACATTTATGTTGAGAAACACTGCAGGAAAGTACTTTGTAGTTTATGTTCAATCATACTGTGCATGTATTTTAATAGAAATCCAGGATTCTGTAAATGATTTACACAAAAGCTTGAAAAAATAAATACATTATGAAATCACATGAAAAGAGTGGTGATGTACACATTCAAGAATACATGTTTTCATACACAGTACTTAAAGGGATACAACTCCAATACAACTTTAGCTTAATGTAATGGTTTTGATGTATAGATCATGCCCCTCCAGTTTATCTACTCAAATATCTGCCATTTTGTAGTTAAATCACTTGGTTTATACAACTTTGCATGTGACCTATACGGTCTCCCTACATATTTCCTGTAAAGAGAGATCTAATGTTTAACCCCTTAAGGACCAAACTTCTGGAATAAAAGGGAATCATGACATGTCACACATATCATGTGTCCTTAAAGGGGTTAAACTTCCTTTATTGCACAGTTTGTTTAATTTTGAATTTATCTTATTCTGCTCTGTTAATAGCCTTCTAGACTCAACAAGAGACTCGTGTGTGTGATTAAAGTTCAATTAACAGAGCAGGAGATGAAAACCTGTTTTAGAAGTTTTTAACATTTCAGTGGAGGCAGGTCTGTCTTTAATATTGACTGGACCCTGGGCAACCATTTGCTTGGGGCCCCTGGACCCTGCTCCCTGCCAGACATTTTCACATACATACACAGAGACATACACTAACACACACAAAGACACTGACAGACATACTAATACACACACAGAAAACACATACTGACACACACGCAGACACATACACCGACAGACACACATGGACAGAGATACTGACACACATACACAGAGACATACACTGTTACAAACTGCCATTTGTAACTGTTATTTTATTTGACAAATTACCCTGCTTCCCTGTGTTATGGAGAAGCCTAATTGCCAGCCTTCTGCCCCATGACTATGGACCTAGTGTGTATGGCGATTTGACTGTATTTGTGGGATCTGAGCGCTGTTTGGATATATTGAGCGCTCAGATCCAAGCCATCTGGGGATAGGTTGAATGTGGGGGTTCTGTTCAGTTCAATAGGAGTTATGTATTTTTGTGTCTTTTTGTGTCTTTTGCTAACATGTGGTTAATGGAGTCTGCCTCTATCCCTGGATAATTGGATTACTTTCCCCATTGTCCAGGATAGAGGCCTCTGTAAAACCGGTTTGGGCCAGAAAACCATGCTGCCAGCCAGGCCCCAAAAGACACTTTTGCTAACTTTTGAACCCCTTGTCTGATTTGTGCCATTTTTTAATATGTTGCTCCCCTTAATGGATTGATTCCAAATATGTAATTTTTATGAAGATTGGATGTGTAGTTTGGAAGTTATAGTACATGTATAAAAACTGTATTTTTACTGTTCTGTTTTAATTATGTTATGTGATTATCTGAGGGATGGGAATTTCCCCGAATGTATATTGTTCCGATTGGTTATACTGCTAATTATGTGGGTGTCTCCCTTGCATGGGCAGAATCTCATAAAAGCAGAGTGTGTGCCATTAAACATCAGATCTTCTTGACCCTCAATACGTAGCCTTGTCTCGTTATTGGAGGGAACTGCTATATCACACTGGGGATTGCTATGCTCTGCATATTCCCCTGAGCTTTTAATCACTTAGCTCTTTTAAGAGCTGTTCCTGTTACGCTCTCCTGGAGGAGAGGTCTTCCCCACACGGTCCTGGAGGACAGAAGCTGATCCAGGGTGGAAGGAAGACGGCGAGACTCCAGTTAAGCTACGGCGGTTGTGGAGTCTGCGGTGGTTGTGGTGTCTGCTGCAGTGTTTGGAGTCCTCAGGAAGCGCTAGGAGCATCCATCAACGGAGGGTACTCAGTCAGAGTACAGGGACCTCCGTTACATACACTGACAGACATACTGTCATACACAGACAGACACAAACACTGACAAGCATACTGACAAACACATACATTGCCAGACATACTGACACAAACACAGATACATACACTGACACACATACTGACACACATACTGACATACACACACAGGCATACTGACATACACACACACACACACACAGACTGACATAAATTTACACTTTTAAACCCACCCTCCAGTTTCCTACCTTGGAGGGCCTGGTCGCGCTGTTAAGCGGCCACAGCATGTAACCGGGCCCCTGCTTATAAATACCCCCTGCCTCCTTAATGTACAGGGCAGCAGCCCCATGGGGGGAAAAATAGTTGAGGGCAGTGGGGTCCACGTGGCAGCTGCTTTGGGCCTGCCAAGAGTAACTGGGCAGCTGCCCCATTTGCCCTGAGTTAAAGACGGCCCTGAGTGGAGGTATAGCTGTGGCTCCATAAACAGAAACAAAAATTATTTAAGTGTATTTAAGTTGCTTTGGTGATTAGAGTATTCCTTTAAATAAAAAATATATTTTGCAATCCAGCATTTTTCATCAACTAATTTCTCTATCATAAGCCGACTCCAAAGGCACCTATGTACATACTCTATAAACCCATCATCATTAACAATTAATAGTAAAATGTCAACAATGTGTTAGAAATAGGTCATTTTGAATACAATGGCAAACAAATGTAAATTAGAATAACAGTGTTTACACTTGTTAGGAAGAGAAACCTACCTCCAAGTCTTCTGCTAGGAAATCCAATTAACGCATACATGGTTTTACCTACTAGGGTATACACTCTACAGTCTTAATAAAGGTGATAGTATGTGATGAAATGTTACTTGATAAGACTTTAGTCGGGATAGAACTATTGCTGTACAATTAGTTAACATGAAGGATACACCATTTGAAACACAGTCAACGAAAGTATAAACTGCAACACAATTTCCAAAAAATCAGGGGCTTACTAAACCCTATTCCCATCAGGTTTAACACATCAATCAGAAAATAGAAAACAGAGGGGAGCACATAATATTGGGGTTATATTGGTATCATTTTATCTGTGCTGCTACTTATTACTGGTATGGCATTGGCATATGCTATTAGTAGTATGTGGTCAGGTACTGACCATTTTTCATTTAGTATATGCATACAGGTATATATATCAACTGTTGTGATATATGTGTCATTTATTTATAATTTTATGGTAATGTTTAGAATACATTGAATAAAGATTATTTGGATTTCACAGAGTGTACTCCTCCTTTTTCCATTTTTGTAGACATATTACTATGTCAGACTGAGTCACTTTATCCGCTAAAATGTTCTGATGAATTTGTTGGATATTTAAATTGCAAATTTGATACAATTCCACATTCACCATACACTTTTGCTTTTCACATCACATCTTCTGGATTCCAATGGCAATCTTTTTTTCTGAGAAAAAAACAACAACTTTTATTATTCATTAGAGCATTTTTTTAAAAATCTTTTATCAAATTGTTCAGCAGTTTTTAAGAAATTGTTAATGTATTTTTAATATGTATTGTATTTCTCTTACATTTTGGAAAGCAAAGGGAGACAGTGATTCAGGAGTTTGGTGTATCTTATTCTATTGTTTAAGCAAATATTCCATGTAACTATATATATTTATGTATACATATAGCATCACTGTACTTTTGTGTGTGTTTAGCATGGCTATAGACGTTCCAAATTCAGATGCTGTGCCGCTCTCCCAGCTTTTTTCTGGTGTCTCGCTTTTGGGGATCCCAGTAAACATCTCCAAAAAGCTTAGAGCTAGCACATCAATAGATGAGTTTGTGCTACATTCAGTGATCCCTAAATGGTCTGCCCTCAGGGGGCTGGCCTGATTGATAGGCATGCATCCTGGGGTGTATTCATGCCAGGCTGACCAGCAAGTTCTTTGGGTGGACCTGTCCTCTTTCCGGTCAGTTCTGCTTCTTTGGACAGATCCAGTGATGCAATTGCATCACAAGACTGCTCACCTTTCCCTCTCCCAAGGTGGTGTTCTTCTTGGAAAGTTGGGGGATGTGGTCAGAGCCGGAGCATCCATAAACCAGCTCAGGCAGCCGCTTTAGGGCACCAGTGAACGGTGGGTGCAAAAATCCGAAATCCCCTACCTGTCTCCCTGCAGCCTGCAACCAGGGGAGACGGCCGCCCCCTCCTGATGATGTCAGGAAGAAAGGGTGTGACTTCCTCTGCTCTTCTCCCAGGACTGCTGGGGAGTCTGGGAGAAGAGCAGAGGAAGTCATGACTCCTCCTCCTGAAATCATCAGGAGAGGCCAGCCGACTCTACTGTCTGCTGTATGCAGACTCCAGATCCTGTTCCACCCCTCCCTGTCCCAAGGTAAGTCTCAGGGAGAGGGGGGATACACTTTAGTTTTTGTTTTGTTTTGTTTTTTATCCCACTTCCTCATTTCCTGTCCCCTTCCTCAATGCCTGTCCCTCTTCCTCAGCCCCTGTCCCCCTTCCTCAGTCCTGTCCCTTTACTCAGCCCCTGTCCCCCTCTTCAGCCCCTGTCCCTTTCCTCAGCCCTGTTCCCCGCTTAGCCTCTGTCCCCCTGCGCGGCCTCAGTCCCCTTGTCAGCCCCTGTCTCCCTGCTCAGCCTCTGTTCCTTTCCTCAGCCTCTGTCCCTTTCCTCAGCCTCTGTCCCCTAGCTCAGCCCCCGTCCCCCTCCTTAGCCCATTTCCCTTTCCTCAGCCCCTGTATAGGGTGCTGGGGGGGTGAAGAAAAAGACATGTAAAATGAATGGGGGGGGGAGGAGACACACAAAGAGGTTTGGGAAAGAAAGATATACACAAGGGGTATATAAGAGACATACAAGAGAGTGTAAGACATACTAAAGGGGGGATAAAATACACTAAAGAGGATAAGAAAATCAAAAGGGGCTTACAAGGCACACAGGTGAAGACACAATTTTTTTTGAGGAGGGGCAACAAAATGCATCTTTACCTGTGTACCATAAATCCTTGTACCGGCCCTGGGTATAGTGGGTGTGAATGCAGTCCATGGAACAGTGCAGCTTAGTGGAATAGAACCCTTACAGAGCAAGACGGCTGGCATATATATCAGCTCAAAGGTTAGTGATCCTTGGGCTCATGAGCGAGTGTCTAGGAGACATATAAATGGGTCAGACATTTAGGTTTAGGCCATTAACCAAGCCTTACAGACCTGTTGTTGCTCCACCCCCCCTACCTTTGTTAATGGGTTGTTTTTTATTTCTCCAATTTGGTTACAACATCGGGGGTTAGATAGGCAAATTGGAGGGGGGGGGGAGTTTAAGGGGGCTTTGTATTTGGAATAGGTAAGTTTATATAGGTCTATGTCATGTTCAACATTGGTACTGGTTTGTTCAAGCCAGGTGGGTGTCTCCAAGCCTTGGGTGTAGGGGTATCGTGGTATTATCCTACAGGTTAGTTTATCCAAAATGGTGGCACTCTTGGTGGTGTAAGATGTTATTGCATATATTGCACTTACAGTTATATTATATGTTGCTGGGTGTCATTTTCTTGTATTTAAGATAAGATGGAGGATGGTGTTATGTACAGTATTGGATATGTTTGACAATTACTTTTGTGTTTCTGTTTGTTATTTATATATTTATATACTTAAATAAAGCTGTAAATTTAGTGTCCATATTTTACTGGGTAAGGTTGGGGTGTGTGCTACACTATGGCAATTTAGTGTCCATATTTTACTGGGTAAGGTTGGGGTGTGTGCTACACTATGGCATAGTGTAGCACACACCCCAACCATACCCAGTAAAATATGGACACTAAATTTACAGCTTTATTTAAGTATATAAATATATAATTTGTGAGTATGTTGTTTCATGTGTGTATTTATCAGTGGGTATTGTCTATATATGTAAAAGTATGTATTTCAGCATGTCTTTATGAATGCAGGGCGACATTTCTTTATGAAAAAAAATAAAAAATAAATAAAATTAAAATGGAAAGCAAGTCAAAATGCTTTAGGGGTTTGGAAAGTTAATTTAAGTAGTTGACATAAAAACAAACATTCATTTCAGTATTATGTACCATTTCCTACAGTGTGATTTATAAAAAATATAACTTCTAATAACAAAAAATTGGCTAACTAGTTACCTCTAACTAGGTAATGCATGTGTGATATTAGGATATGCAGGAATGATGAAACACTCAATTTAATTTGTGATTTGCACCAAAATTATCTATCAGATAAAATACAAGGTTATAAAAGGGAAATGAGGTACGTCTTGCCTATCTTACCAAAATGAACATGGTAGAGAGAAAGTTATTTAATATGGAACATTACAAACGCGTGTTGGCAACAAATTGGACATTAGTAGATTTTATTTGTATTCTTTTTTATCCATTCTTTTTTTAAAATAAATTTACCTTGGAATTTACTATATCTCCAATGCCTATTATTGGAAGGAGGACAACACATCTTCTCAAGCACCACCAAAGAGGTTTGGGGATCACCCAATAAAGATCCCAAGGAGATCCATACCAGAGCCAGGTTTATTATATTGCTCTTTCATTGTGAGTGTGCTTGATTTATATTCATTTGATATATTGTATATAGAGATATTTGCACTATTTTGTACCTCTCTATCTTTACAGTGAGACAGTAAGAAGAGAGGGAAGTATATCTTTATTTACTATTTCCTGCTCCACCAATTGTGTGTTATATGTGACTCTATGTGAAGGTGTAGGGGATACCTCACTGGTGTTTAGAGCAAGTATCATTTCTGTAGACGTACCACTACCTTTGTTGTTTCAGAATAACAGATAGGTAGACAGACCGACAGACAGACAGACAGATTGATGCCTGCCCTAGTATTCCCTTTTAGCTTTTTCTCTCACTGATATTGAGAGGTAAGGACAAAAAAATGCACTTTTGCTAGAATTACAACCGGCTGAAAATCATCCACAACTAAAATCAGTAAAGAAACTAGGTAACATGTGCCACTAACTTATCATGATCCATATGGAAATTGCAGAGTGTCTCTTTGTCTGTGTTTCTTCAAATTAGTTACAAATGGAAATTTTAGGTATTGTGCACATGTATTTGCTAAATACACAATGAATACAGTGCTTATTTGTCCTTTAATTGATCTAAATGATTAATGAGGAATCCATTGTTAACATTGCTTGCACACCTCATTAAGTCCAGGAGGTGTTTGTGATGTTTGTTCTCTCCATGCGCTAACAGAAATATTTTGGAATACTGGTTTATTGTAAAAAAGTGTATTTTTAAGCCTTTCTAATGTTTTTTTTAGGTGTTCAGTTTGCTAAATGTTTAATGGTAACATTTAAGCATCAGTAACTCCTATTTAGAAGGATTGTGATGACAAAAACGTCAGTGTTTAATCTTAACAGCTCAAGGACAAAGTCTGGTGCCGGGGGTTTAAAGGATCATTCCTGGTCCTGAATCCTGGTAATTGCTTTGTTTTGTCATTGAAGCTGGTGTTGTGCTTCATTTCTCTAACCATTCCATTATACCACTATCTGATCTAATTACTTGTATAGGATGTTACACTTGACAGTGCTTACTTCTATAACTGCTACCTTCCAATATATATAAATAAGCCCACATTTCACTGGATCAAATCCAAAAGTTTTCATCAATGCAGGCATACTCCCTTTTCAGAGAAATGTTGTTTTAATAGAAATGTACCAGTTACAGAACTCTCAGGCGTTTGGAGTTGTATCTATTTCATGGCCTTTATAAGTTTGTCCTCATAACTTTAGTTTGTTCTTGCATCTTGTAAGACTGACTATAGCTCTGGAATTTTTTTTTGAGTGCTTCATAGCCCTCTCTTCCTTACATGATTTCATCTTCAGTAGTGCTATTTTAACTCGAGCTTTCTATTAAATATTGCTGCTGTTATGAAACATATCAACTACTTAATTTACTCTCAGCACACAATGTGCACGTTGTTAAAGCAGCAAGATACTGGTTCAACAATTTCAGCTACTCCCAACTCAATATTAGTTCTGAGAAAACAGTGTACACTGGGTTAAAGTGGCAGGATACTGATAGACTCCTTATTACCTTTGCAGCTGGCAAGATAATTAACCTGCAGTGGTAATATGGAGTATGGAACCAAGAAGTAGCTGACTTGGGTAACAGACTCAACAATCATTACAGATGAAAACAGATTTAAATCAGAATCAGATCAGTCCTCAGAGTCTAAGCTCCAGTCCTGCAGTTTGAAGCTTCACAACTTTTAACTAGCCACAGCATGGGTATCTCGGGTCTCGGCTGTAGAGTGACTGCACACTTTAAAGAACATGCAGTGGGAGTTATTAAAACTATTAGTGACAGGCAGCACAATGCTGTATGTCAGAAATGTCCTCTTCCCTTGTCACCCCTGGGCTTCCCTGGCTTTTTATAAATTAGTTCTATATATGAGCAAATTACCTTGCTTAATCAACCCCCATGCAGTCATTAGAGCTTTTGGTGGAGAGGAAAATATAATGCACTTAAATTTGGCAGGGGCCAGGAGCAGCTACGGCTGAGTTTTCTCTGTATTACTTTCAAAATTACTTCCTTCACCTCTCTCCTGTGGGCACTGTAACCGCTACCCTGGGTGCTACCAGCCAATGATAGCCCCTAAATAGAGAGGCCAATAGCATGCCTCCACTTATGGACAGCTGGCTTTGCTGCCTGAATTACAACTCAGTGGAAAAGGACACTAGGCATGAAACAGGACAGATTTCAAACCAGCCCCATTTTTTTAAATGCCTAGATGTTCTCAAATAATCTTCTCCAAACAGCTACTAATGATGTGAGAAGGTCCCTAAAGAGAGGGTCATAATACAAAACTTAACAGACATTACTTTTTTCCAATTTTTTTTTTTTTTTTTTTTTGCGCTTATCAGCCTCACTTCCTGAAAAAGAATCTTAAAGTTTCTAAACAACTGCAAATGCATTTTTTTCCCCACAAACAGAAAACTGCTGAGGTGTTGCCCAAAGTGCCCCTATGGATGAGCCTCCACAGCTAGTCATAAAGTACTTACTGTAAAATGTTCCACGTAACTTGGGTTGACTCTTATTACAGTTTTTAAAAAGTAACTTAATTTTTTATGCAAAAACTCATTCTGCCTGACAATTATTCAATACATGTGGTAAAGCCTCTTAATGCCTACATAAAATGTTGCAATGTCTGAGTTTTCATGTTAGCACATGTTTTGTCACAGGAACGCCTAGGTTTTTGAAGTCACAAATAAAAAGTGACCAGCACCTGTTTACATACAATGCACTAGTACTGTTTGTTAGTCCCTTAAGTCAATTCAAAGTGAATTTCAAATCCAAGGGCAAAGTAGCTGAACTGGAAGCATAGTTGAATATTTCCAGTTCTGACCTAACATTTTAAATTCTCTTTAAATTTACTTTGAATTCTCACTTTAGTCTATAACCCTGTTAGCCTAGCTGGTCCACTAAAACTGCAGAATCAAAGTCCGGTATTAGTTCATGCAGTGGAGAGGTCAAGAATTACACCAATGCAGGGGTCTTTCTTAAAAGGGACACTCCGGAAGAGTGTCCTTTTTTTTTAAATTTTACAAAAAGTGCAGATTTCAATAGAAACTGGAACTTTTATAAATTAATCTTGTTAAACCCCCTTGTTGTCAATCCGACGGAATCTAATGTTACTTCCTGGTTGTTTAGCTTTTTGGTTTCTGTTCTATGTATTTGGCATGATGAATACAGTAGCTATTTCTGCTGCCCAGAATAGTGATAGATTAAGTAAAGCGCTTCATTTTGTGGATTTCTAAATGCACAACAATTTTATTTCCCTGATTAGTAACCATGGCAGAATAACATTTACACTGCATTTCTTGGGGTAACAAGCTAGTTGTTCAGTTCCATTTTCCTATGTCTTCTGCTTGGAGTCCGCAAAAATAACCAATTAGTTAATGCTGGTGATTGACCAGGAGATGAAAATCAAAGTACATAGGAAAATAAGCTGCATTATTTTATTTTATGTATATTATTGTAGAAATAATAAAAAAAAAACACTAAATTGTTAAGCTATTATCTAAAATGCATATAATACAATTAACCACTACTTCAAATTCCATTTATTTGCTAGTCGTTCTTACTTTTATTTTGCCTCTAAGTATGAATAGCAATTCTGAATACCAATGTAGGATTTAGCTCCATTTCTTCAATCAGTTGCCAGAATCCAAACAAAATGTATTCAATGCAGATGCTAAGCAGTGTCAAGCAATATATTTTGTTGTTCCAACAGATGTTAAATTGCCAAAAATGAAGCATAAATACTATAATATGGATGTAAATAATTTGCAACAGTGAACATTCCACTTACAATATGGCTGTAGTGTGAAATAATCATTTTGTGAAAACTATGTTATTTACTGAAACTAAAATATATACCTTTCAGAGGGATAATATGAATGTAAATAGTAGTATTAAAGCAGATGTAGACAGACATTCACAAAATATAGATACAGGAAAAACAGGATCTGTTTCATTTGAAAGATAGGTGAAGACCACACATGTCATTTAAACCTATGCTTGCCTTCTAATTTAGGAAATTGTTTTACTTTTATGTCTATATACACACTAGTAAAAGATGTTAAACACTGGCTTACTTGCTTCAAAGTGTGTGTATATATATATAATGAATACAATGTTAAACAAAAATCTGCACACCAGTCAAACCATAAGACTTGCTTTTCCCACAGAAATCCCTCATGCTGATGAGTTGCATTAACAACGAAACAGCTGTCCATGAGTGGTTCAATGGTTTTGCATCTTTTCCTATATTGTGTTTCAAGCTGTTGTATAAAGCAAACACAGATTAAAAAGAATCCATGTTTAAAATGGAATGAGGCAAAAATGTGATTCTTTGTTAAACTAATTTGCATATGCCCACCCAGAATCCTTTGCGGTTGTAACATCGCTGCAGTTCAGGGATTTCTGTGGGAAAAGCAAGTCTTATGGCTTGACTGGTGTGCAGATTTTTGTTTAATATTGTATTAATTATCCACAGACTTCAGGTGGAAGGGGTTTTCAATCACAATTTTCCCCCACCATAACCTATTTGGATTTTGCTTCCCAAGCACGACCAAGTCTCAATAAGCAAACCAGTATCCAACCTCATGCTGATGAGTTGCATGAACAACGAAACAGCTGTCCATGAGTGATTTACTGGTTTTGCATCTTTTCCTATATTGTGTTTCAAGCTGTTGTATACAGCAAACACAGACTCAAAGGAATCCATGTTTAAAATGGAATGAGGCAAAAATGTGATTCTTTGTTAAACTAATTTGCATATGCCCACCCAGAATCCTTTGCGGTTGTAACATCGGTGCAGTTCGGGGATTTCTGTGGGAAAAGCAAGTCTTATGGCTTGACTGGTGTGCAGATTTTTGTTTAACATTGTATTAATTATCCACAGACTTCAGGTGGAAGGGGTTTTCAATCGCAATTTTTCCCCACCATAACCTATTTGGGTTTATATATATATATATAAAAACAAAATGACAAAAGAAAAAAAAAAATATAATGATTATATTTTGTTTATATTTTGCATATAATGCCAAAATACCAGAGTATTTGTATTGCATATTGCAATACTCTAGTATTTTGGCATATTTTATACTGGACTAATAAGGCTAATCCAATGTACACTATATATATATATATATATATATATATATATATATATATATATATATATATATATATATATATATATATATATATATATATATATATATATAGAGTGTACATTGGATCAAATATATATCTATAATATATATAAATACTGTGAAAAATCCTTGCACCCAGGTTATATGTATATATACTTGCCGGGTTCCTAGCCTAGGACTTTCATATCCAGATAGTAGTAGCAATGGCAGCACTCACGGTCTCCAATAAAATTCTTCTTTATTTGCAGGATTTAAAAAATGGGATCAATGTTTCAGTCCCTGTATGGGACTTTCATCAGGATCAATAAAAGTTCCATATAGGGACTGAAACGGTGATCCCATGTTTTAAATCCTGCAAATAAAGAAGAATTGTATTGTAGACTGTGAGTGCTGCCATTGCTACTACTATCTATCTATATAATATTATATATATATATATATATATATATATATACATAAGTATATATAAAAGATATACATATAGATAGATAGATATACAGTGCATTTAGAAAGAATTCAGACCCCTTCATTTCATTTTAATTAACTTTTTTTTTTTAATGTTGCAGCTTTATACTACCATGTATATTGATATTTATTCACATAAATCTACACGCGATACCCCACCATAACAAAGCAAAAACAGATTTGTGAAAACTTTACCAATTTATTAAGAAAGAAACACTGGAATATCACATTGGCATAAGAAAGTAAAGCCTTTGACACTTGAAATTTAGCTAAGATGCGTTGTGATGTGGGGAAAGGAGACTATCTCTATATATGGTGGTACTGTAAATCTTTAAGTAAAATATGGAAGTTTATATACCAACAGATTTACAGTGCTTGCCAGATATATATACCTTTCACACCCCAAAGTTTCTTGTTACATCAGGGATGGCCCTCTATGTCTTCTGAGAAACGGATGCTGATAATACATATTTTGATGGCAACTAAGATAGTTCTAGCCAGATATTGGAAAAGTAATAAAGTTCCAGATAGAATTGAAATAAAAAAACAAGCAATATATCAATGTAAAATGGAAAGCGGAATAATCCAAGGAAATTCTGTCGGTTTGAGGAAATTCTGTACTTGGGAAAAACTGGTGGATAAGTTTATTGCTAGTAATTATAGCTTATAATATAGTAGGTTGGTGTGGCCCCCATTGTGCGTCTGATCCTGGAGGGACATTAGTAAAAATTTACTTATTAATTTGGGAAAGTAATAAGGGGATGATAATATCCTAGTCCCACGGGATGGAATGTGTGACAGGTATGAATTTTGGGTTTTAATGTTTCCTCTATTTTGATATCCATGTTTTCCATAGATATGGTTATTTTGTATTGAGATACCCTGGTAATGCCATAGAAGGTTACTTACGGATATAAGTATGTAAGAAATTTATATGCATTGATTGAATTAATGTTTTTCTCTTATTAACTCTTGTATTCTGTTTTAATTGAAAACATTCTAGGGGTAATTTTTTGAGATGTCGATAGAGGAATTGTATGCATGTTTATGTAATTTTTATATGGAAAAAAATAATTTTTTTGAAGAAATAAAAAGATATAAAAAAAAAAGAAATTTAGCTAAGATGCATCCCATTTTCTCTGGATCATCATTGAAATGTTTTACACTTTCATCGGAGTCCACCTGTGGCAAATTCAGTTGATTTGACATTATTTGGAAAAGCATCCAGCTATCTTTATCAGGTCTCATAACTGTGATTTAACATCGGGGCAAAAAACAATCCATGAGGTCAAATGAACTGGCTGCAGATCTCAGAGACAGGATTGTGTTGAAGCACAGATCTATTGCTGCACAATAAATTTGTCTGCATTGAAGACTCTAAAGTGCACAGTGGCCTCCATAATATTTTAATATAAGATGTCTGGAACAACCAGTGTCCTTTGTAGAGCTGGCCAATCAGGGGAGCATGGTCAATCTCAGTGCCAGAAACCTGTGGATGGATAACTGTCACTGCAACACTCCACTAATCTAGTCTTCTATAGCAGACTGCCTGGACAGAAACCGCTCCTCACTACAAGACTCATGAGAGTCTTCTTAGACTGTCAGATTGGGAGAAACATGGTTGATTTTTTTCTTTATTAATAATGCAACACATGGAATTTCTTTGTATTCTGTATAGTTTATGTCTCTTGATGTGTTACATGAGTATTGGAATTGTCCTTTGCCCGCATATATGTTCAACTCTCTACAAAAGTAGTAATCTGTTAATACACTTGCTCTCTCTCTATTTATATATATATATATACACAAGAGATGACATAAGGACATATTCTTGTTTTAGTTATCAGTCAGCACTCTAGATGTTGCAGACTACATCTCCCCTGACCCTGTGCCAGCATTATGGGGTGTAGTCCTCAGAATCTGGAGTGCCAAAGGATGCAAACCCCCTGGTCTATACAATGAAGATGTTTCAGTTTAAATGGAAATGATGAACATTTTAGCAAGGTTAGTTACTCAACCCACCAAAAAGCTTTAGGTTAGAGGAAAGATTTAGTAAGGTAAAATAATTTACTTTGATATAAGGTGACAAATAAGGGTCATAATATGTTTTATTATTAGGCCAGTTGCTTGGTGAGTATTGTAATTTTAATCTTTCACATGGGAATTAAGGACTTGGAAAAGTCCCACAATGAGAAAGAAGCACATTTTCCTCTTACCTTTGTCACATCAAAGTAAGTGGCACTGGTAGTAGCTAAGCAAAAGCGTAACTTAACCACCTCACCAGTCTCACACAGGCTGTACATGCAGTACAGTGGCAATACAGCCACAGCATTAGTTAAACACACAATCCCTAAACGTTTTTCTCACTTAATAGCTGAAGTCAAAGTATCTGGACGAATACTACTGGGAAATACAGAGAGTTTTTTTCCTCCTTTTTTTTCCTCCTACTAGTTACTTGATCTACAAATAACATCAACATTTAGTTAGCTGCCCGCTAACTAACAATCATTCTCCCTCCCTCCCACTTTCTGATTAGACAGGTAATACAACTTTCATCACTGGGCAGACCTCTTGTCCATCATGGCAAACTTCTTCATTCATCTCCTCCTTTTTCAGTGCAAATCCAAGTCATGAAACAAATGAAACAGCTTGTCCATTGCTCATTTCCTTTGTGATACGTATGGCATTTCAGAGTTGCAGAATTGAGACAAATCGCCAATCTCACAGAGTTTGGATGAACTGTGATTTGTTTGAAACCAAATGCGTAAGTTTAATATTTAGGAAGCACACCACAAAAAAAACATTCTATTTGTATGAGAGGTTATTTTGTTAAAAATAATCTTAATACGTTTGGTTAAATCATATCTCATATGTTACTTTACAATAATTTTATTTTTCCACTATTAAAAAAGGAAGCACATAGAATGAAAACATGACACAAATAAGGTGTTTTATAAAAAAACATTTTATGTTTTTAATCAATTAATTCAACTTTACACAAATAATAAAATGTACTCCATAGTAATGGGAGAGAGAACATTGGCAATGATAAGAGATGATTTTGTGGAAAGCATTAATCAGCAATAACAGCTGCTGTGTAATACACTCCATTAGCTTTTATAAAACATCTAAACAATTCAGCCACTTGTATGTGTCAATGGCCAGCACCTGTAAATCTATAATTGTTTTGTTTATTTGCATATAAAACAATAATTTGGAAATACAATTGGGAAAATTTCAATTGACAGAAAGTAAAATTCTAAAAGACTGTCATATTCATTTATAGTACCGATAATACATCTGCCTTGCTGCAGTTCATAGTTTTCATCTCTGCTTTTATTTGAACATCTGTTTATTTTTTTTGCAAGTTGTCATATTTTTCCCACTTCTATCTTTCTGTATTGTCTGCAAATTTTTTATGATGTGCGTGTGTGTTCAGTAACCCTCTCTTTACCATGACAAGTGAAAATGATGCATAGAATATATAGCATAATTCTACATGGAAATGGTCAACTGATTATCTAGATGAGAACGTACATATTTCATTTCTGGATTTCTTATGGATGTAATAACATGGAAGAAATCAGAGAACTGAATCTTAGAAAAGAACAACAATCTCTTAACGTGGAAATAAAATAATTTAAAAAAAAAACGATTGTGTGAGTGATGTCACACCACTGATTTTATAACCAGGATTAGAATCACCTAATATAGGTTGAGCTCTTGCCTTAAATGTACACAAAAGTAGGCACTTAATTTGGAATATTTGCTAAGGAAATTATAGAAAATAAGTCCTGCTCTACACAGTTCATACCAAGTTCCAGAAAATGTACTTCTAAATTTAATGACATTTTACATTTAAGCCAAACACTCATGACTCTCTAATACTAACCCTAATAGTAACCCTAATTCAAATCATCTTCGTAATTCCAACACTAAATTAACCTTTACTGTAACCCATCAGAGTGCGCTGACAGTAAAGTCTCAAAAGAAGTCAGCAGGCAAATACTTTAGATTTTTAAAAATCAGGTCTTGGATTTGAAGCCTCCAGACCAGGATTTCATTCATGCAGTCTGAATTTCACCCATTCGGTGGAAATCCAGACAAATTCAGGCCTCATCCTAGACATTGTTGAATTCCATCAGCAATGTCTGGATTATGCAATCTGAATGACCCCGTATAGCAGTAAATGGTTTCGGTATGGGGACATTTGATCTTTAGTGAATAAACATGTTAATCATACATACTGGTTGTTTCGCAATCCAATTGTCTCTCCAAAGAGATGTTTATGCACACATGTACGTGCACACACACAAACCCATTTATCTATTAATAGTATATTAATTACAATTAATAGAAATAGCAATCAAAAATAAAACCACTGTTAAGCTTGTAAGATGTCTTTGGAAGACAGGATTATCTGAAATAGGCTACAAGCCTGTAGATTCCAAAACCCCTAATTAGCCTTATGTACACATGCCATACCTGCCATGTAGCCCTTTCAACTGTGCTCTTACCCCAAAAAATAACAGGACTCAAATCATAAAGAACTACTTTATATTTCCATGGAATATTCAAGTTCATGATTACATAATAACAGAGAGGGCCTGGCTTGGCTGTTAAAGACGATTTTGCCTAATGCTTCCCTCCTCGAGACCATCATGATGAAAATTTAGTTTTCCTGCTGTTAATATCATGGGGAAATCTAGCAAGCCCAGTGGATCCCTGAAGACCTCAAACACAAAAAAGGGGAACCTTACGTTTTTGTTTTTTTCAGTTTGTGGTCACACTGGTGGACCTGGTTGGACAACTGCCATGTTTTGGGAGCTCCCCCACTTCCAAAGCCTTAAGGCCAGCATCCCCCTTTTCAGACTGTGACACAGGCTCCTTGCCAGACAGACTAGGTGAGGGTGCCTTATTGAAAGTACTACCAACAATGAAGCTCTTTTGTGAAATAAATTCTACATTGCAGGCATGAATGCATGGAGATCTGAAAAACATGCAGGGAAATAGACAAGGCTTAAAACCAAGGATAATCAAGTTGAGATTGGCTGTGACAACTTAATAGCCACATAATTGTAGATTATGCTAAAGTAGTATATATATAATCTTAATTTTGTATGACAAGATGCAAATATTTTGTATTAAACTTTTATTACTTAACTCCAGCAGCACATATCAAAAACTAACAACCCATCAGAAAAGAGATACCATGTCATTTAAGGCCCTGACAATCCAAGCACTTCCTCTTTCTTTGATATGAACTAACAAATAAATACACAGAAACAATATGGAATAAATAAGAAGATCAACTGAACATCTCCTTTGAAATCCTCAGACAAGTGGAAAGTGTAACCGTACATAACTTGCAAGCCATTTCCTTTTGTAGTTGAGTGAGGATCACACTGAAAGAAGCAGAAATATGTGAAAGGCACCTGAAATGGCAAAATATCAGCATAATAAAATGTTATAATAACATAAAACTGAACACATTATGCAAACCCAAAACTAACCCGACTGTACAGTTATCTACATTTTACATTGAGAACAAATAACGATTTAAACACCTTCATAGCAAATAAATACTAAATAATATTTAAAATGCAAAGAAAACAAATTGGGCAGACTAGATGGGCTTAGAATGGTTCTTATCTGCCGTCACATTCTATGTTTCTATATAAACCACAGAGAAAAAGCAATGCAAGAGTAGGACGAAGATGGGAGGAAAATATTCACCTCCTGTCATTGCTAAAATTAAGATTATAGGTACACTACTTAGCATAAACTACTTTTTTACCACATGACAGGAGGCTTCATAGTTAGCATTTTTAATGCTGTGAAAGTATAGCACAAGAAGCGTGAGTTGGAGGACGAAATAAAAATTCAAAAAGTATCTTTCAGGACCAATCCGCAGAACACATACTATTGGCAAACTGTACGAAATGGGCTCCAAAATTGGAGTTATCTCGCTAATGACAGTAGCCAGTGAATCCATATTGCCAAGGTAGTAGTCGATACTGGTAGCACAAATTAACAAATGAAATTAGTTGATTGGAACTCAAGGCCATAAGGGGGTGGTGATCCCCACATACTGCAATGAAACTTAAAAAAAAAAGGGTAATAAAACATGGAAGAATCCAAACTATGACGCAAGGCCTTAAACAACACACTCTCCAGAAAAAGAGAAACCATTAACACCAGAAGCGCTAGCATCTGCGACACATTTGATAGAGATAAGACAAAATAAGAGTGTATATTTTACCGAAAGGCAACGATGTGACAAAGAGACATTATCCGGCCATTCGAGAAGGAAGCAGAGAACCATATCAACACAATATTTTGGTGCCGGGTAACGAACCAACGTAATCCCCCAATAGAAATCGACAACCAATGGATTCTGACCCACAGTGGTTCGCTGGATAGGGACATGAACATCAGCCAACCAGCCATCACAAAAACCCTGCTATGTGATGGACAGAACACCTGTTTAAAACTGCATCTTGTGAAGCGTGGTGATAAGACGCACAAGCTTCTTCAAATTTGCAATCAAATTCTCACTGAAAAGGAGACTCTAAATCTGCCAGTTTGGCATCTGTCTACAGGAGTGAGCTTGCCTTTTTCAGCACACAGGGCTGCATTGGTATTACCAAGTTGGCAAATAGAGCATTGACCCTAAACTGTCATGGTGTTTATGTCCAGTTGAGTGTCCTATGACAATGCCAGGTCCACAAAGTCCACGATTTTCTCAAATGGTCCAGGACAGTCTACTTTAAACCTTTTCTCAATTCCTTTGTGGGGTCATATCTTGTCCTGGACATGAAAAACATGACTGTTGTCACACCCTTTCTCCTCTGACTTGGAGATGTCTGCCCACCATTCATCAAACACAGCCAACAGAGGTGGAGGGTAGGAGACTTCCTCAAAGGAAGGGAGGGGTGGAGGAGGCAGGTATTTTACCTTTACATGTTCGGGGTGCTTCCATTTGGACATGGCTGACGCTGAACCAGCTCCTTTCCAAAGGTGTTTTGCTGATGAGATGATCCTTGCCGGAAGCCTAAGCAGTCTTCCAAGCTGGGTGTCGGTGTGGTGACCGCCCCATGACTAGAAGCCTCAGGTGGGTATTGGGTCAGGTCTTTTTCCTTGGACAGGACTTTTTCCACTGAGGCTGCTACAGCCTTAAGGGGGCTCACTCATAAAAAACAAAAAAAAACAAAAAACTGTCACCAACAGAGTGATCAGGATATAATATATGGAGGCTCACCCTATTTGTATAGCAGGGGGCTCACCCCACATGTAGATATACAGTCTGCACTTTCAGTCATTCAATGTAAATTCACCCAATGCTAGTTATGTGGGATAAATATAGCCAGTATCCAGTAAACAGAAGATGTACCTTTTAATATGGAGTAATCCTATTGTAAATGAGGGTGTCCAGTAAGCACACAGGCTCACTCAGGAAATCCCGATTCAAGATGGACGCTGCATGCGCAAGGCCTGGCAAGAAAATCTCTTGCGGCCTGAAAAAACAGAACACAATAAGAACAATAAGTGCAAGCACCCCAGCCACCCACAGTACCCAAAGCAAACCCTGGGACAACACACACAGAGAACAAGTAAAAGCCACATCACAACCGCGGCGCTATTGACTACAATGCAAGTGCAGTATAAAACAGGCTAGAAGTGCCAGAAGGCTCAGGCCTGAGGAAGCAAAGTATTGAAAAATGAGGTAAAGGATAATATGACAAAATGTAGAGATAACTAGGGGACAGAGGGTAAACAGGTGGAAGGGCATAAAACAGGATATATCAAAAGGGATAAACAGTGATAATAAATATATATACCCACTAAATATAATGTAATTGCAAAAGAGAAAATACTCTGACCTGTGAAGCAAGGTAGGAGCAGCAAAGAAAGAGAAAGGGCTTGGGCTGTCAGGGCCTTGAATCACATGGTATCTCTTTTCTGATTGGTTTTTAGTTTTATGATTGATCTGTGCTGCTGGAATTCAGCAATGAGAGTTTAATATAAAATATGATGCTTCCTGTCATGCGGTAAAATTGGCTACCATGGACAGAACTGTAGCTAGGGCTGAAAATGTTGGCACCCCCCTCCAAATTTTAAACTTTTGTGTGTCAATTTGGCACCTACTCATCCCTGTGAGGAACCTGTATTTTGTGTTTCTCCTACTACCCTTTTCAACCTTGTGTGTCTCTTAAGCCCTTTCACTTTTTCGTGTCTCTCTTAATCCATTTTACTTCTGCTGTATCTCTTAACCCTTTTACTTCTTGTCTGTTTCTTAACCTTCTTGCACCTTTTTAACCCCCTAATACATAAATAGTGACATGCATGCATATATAGATGTGAAATCATACACGCACTCACATGCAACAGTCACATACACAGATAGTCACAACATAAATAGTTACAAGATTATATGCACAGTCATTTACACATACATATACCATACACACAGACATACAAAGGCTGCACATAGTCAATCAAGCATACACATTCAAACGCACATAGTCACATACACACACATGGTTACACATCCAGGCACACACAGAGAGATAGACACAGTCATATAGTAGTCAGATACACTGTCAGACACATACACTATGTAATATACAGTTACACACAAACTCACACAGACACATGCCCACAGTTGCACACTCCACATAGAGTTAATAACACACAGTCATACACACCGTTACAGGCACACAAATTTAAATGTACACACACAGCCAGACACCACAAACAAAATCATGGGCACACAATCACAAACATAGTCACAGTCAGTGTTAAAGATAAACAGTCACACACAGTTACACTTACAGGCATGGACACAGTTACAGCCATACACACACACACACACATATGCACAGTCAGACACCACACACAGAATCACATGCACACAGTCTCACAAACATAGTCACAGTCACTGTAATAAGGACACACAGTCAGACACAGTTATAGTTACAGGCATGCACACAGTTAAAGCCATACACACACACAGTTACAGTTACGCACTTACAGCAACACACACAGTCAAACACCATACACATCTTGTGACACTGTCACAAGCATAGTCACTGTAACAAGAACATGCAGTTTCAAACCCAGTTACAGTCATACATAGTTATAGTTTACACTTACACATACAGCCACACAAAGTCCCAGCCACACACAGTTTCAGCCACAAATGCACAGTTACACACAGTTATACAAACACAGTTACAGGCACACACATAGTCACCAAAACTGCTTATTGGGTCTACCTTTATATGAATGGGTGGTGGGGAAAGAGTGAAGCATAATCCCTCATATCTAGTGACTAATTTCCTCATGTTTCTGCTTCCCCCTCTGCACCTGGCTATTTACAGTAAGGAATGTCTGGACCTGAGTCAGTGGAATGAGCCTCCTCAGCTGCTGCGGTGGGGATGCTGCACCCCTCATTATCTGGCACCCAGGGTACATACCCTCCAATCCGCCCTAGTTTCACCAAAGCTTATGGACAAGTTTTTACAATTACATTGTCAATGTATTGCCCTTCACATCAAGAACCTGCATAATGTGTGGCTTTCCCTGAAATGGAAGAATACTCTGCTCTATTAAAAATGTATTTCCTATATATATTCAATGGCCTCCTGGATAGTGACTCACAGTCACTGACCTCCCTCAGTTCTAGAGGAGCCCTAGTCATACAGCCAATGAAACCATGCTCGTTTGAAAATAAATCCACAAACAGCTTTGTCTTTCTGACACCTTAGATTCAGTGCAGTTTTCTCAACACCTTAAATTACTTGAGCACAAAGCAGTGTCCAGTATAAGGCTCCCTATAAGTTATAGAACCCAATATCTATTTGCAACAATGGTGTAAAAATGTGTCATGGCCAAATAGTTTTTTTCAAAAATGAAAAACATTTTGGGCAAGCAAAAGCTTAGACATGTTTTGGTTTGGTTCACCTGAACCTGAATTTTAAAAGTGCATTTTAAATTAAATTCAGGTAATTGATTCTGTTTTTAACCTCACACTCAGGGAGTGAAGGTTAAAAATCTAAGCTGCAGGGATAAAGCCCAGCAGGTGAGGGCTATAATTAAAATGAATGGTGATGTCTTAGTGTCTCCACACATAGTCAGTGTATGGGGCCTCTTATTAATAAACCACGAGAACCTAATGTTCCACCCCAGCCACAACCCATTAGCAGCTGGTCTGTCTCTGATATTGATAACATTTTATTACAATTTAGCAGACAGGCCGCCATTTGCAGCATGGTAGGTGGGTGGGGTCATAGTTAATACTACATTCTGAAGCATGCAAAACAGCATGGCCAATGGCCATTTCAGTTGCTTTAGGATTTGGGCATATGGCGGCTGAAAATTCGTTTTTCCAGCTGAATAGCTAGTCAGCACAAATTCAGCCAAATTAATTCTGGAAAAAACAAATCTCCAAGTCTAGCCACTCAATGTACTGGCACTCCTTCAAGTGCTTGAGATAAATTAAACTTTCAGTCAATATTTCTTGGGTTATGTTTTTAATATATGCTACCTCAATAGCTACACTGATTAGTCACAAAATTAAAACCACTCACAGGTGAAGTTAATGACATTGATTATATAATTACAATGGCATCTGTTAAGAGGTGGTTATATTAGGCAGCAACTGAACAGTGATTTGTTGAATTTCATGTGTTGGAATCAGAAAAATGGGAAAGCGAAAATATCTGAATGACTTTGACAAGGGCTAAATAGTGATGGATAAACGACTGTGTCTGAGCATCACCAAAACAGCAAGTCTTGTGGGGTGTTCCTGGTATGCAGTGGTTAGCACCTACTGAAAGTGGTGCAAAAAAGGACAACCGGTGAACCAGTGTCAGTATCATGGGTGCCCAAAGATCCTTTATGTGTGTGGGGAGTGAAGGCTTGCATGTCTGGTCTGATAAGACAGAACAACTACTGTAGTTTAAATTCCTGAAAAATGTAATGTTGGCCATGAAATAAAGATAGCAGAATACAGTGTATTGCAGTTTGCATATGGTACTGTGTAGCTGCAGACCAGTCAGAAGGCCCATGATGACCCCTTTCCACCACTGAAAGTGCCTTGAATGGAAATGTGAGCATCAGACCTGGACCATAAAGCAATGAAAGAAAGTTACCTGGTCTGTTGACTCATGTTTTCTTTTAGATCAGATGGATGGCCTGGTACATGTGCATTGTTTACCTGGGAGAGAAATGACAGCAGGATGCACTATGGGAAGAAAGCAGGCAGGCAGAGGCAGTGTTCTGGGTAATATTCTGCTGGAAGACCTTGGGTCCTGGCAGTAATGTGGATGTTACTTTAAAATGTACCACTTACCGAGAGATTGTTGCAGACCTCGTATACCCCATTCATGAAAATGGTATTTCCATGTGACAGTGGCCTCTTTCAGCAGGGTAATGCACACTGCCACACTGTAAAAAAAATGTTCAGGGAAAGTTTGACAAACATGACAGAGTTTAAGGAGTTGCCTTGGCCTCCACATTCCCCAGATCTCAATTTGATTAAGCATCTGTGGGATGTGCTGGAACAACAATTTGATTGATGGAGGCCCCACCTCACAACTTGCATGACTTGCAATATCTGCTGTTAATGTTTTGATACCAGATACCACAGGACATGTTCAGAGATCTTGTGGAATCCATGCCTCAATGCATCTGAGCTGCTTTAGCAGCACGGGGGGGATCTACTTGATATTAGTCAGGTGGTTTTAATGTTGTATATCTGTGATCATGGGGATAATTCTTATTCCTGGGCTACCATACGGTCTCAAAGGCAACATAACCAATCTGGCAAATTTCAATGTCAAAAAAATGAAATGCTTTTTTTTAATCTTGAAATTGTTTACATCATTTCAATTCATTTTTGTTTAGTAATCACCTGATAATTATACAGCTTAGACAGTTAGAATGCATAATAAAATTAAGAAATCAATTTGATTTCATGGGTTTAATTGTTTGCGTAATAAGACACCGGGCTCTAGCTTTGCCCTACTTTCTAACTTTATCCTATGTAATTCCATATAGCATAAATATCTAATTAATCTGTTGAATTTGAAAAGTGTCCATATCTGTACAATAACCTTCTCCTAACAAACTGTTACACCAATATTTGTTTTTCTGCTGTAAAAGAAATGATAATAAAAAGTGCATTTTTGTGCAGCCGTTAAAAATAAGAAAGCAGCATTAGTATGTATAAATATAGACAAAGCAAACAATAAACAAATACTGACAGAATTGAGACTGAAGCCAAAAATGAATGAAAAATTGTTTTGCATTCATTACTTGTACCTTCATTTTCCCTAATCTTTTCCCAAGGTTACAAATGAGCATCCTTAATGGTTTGTGATCCTTCTTTTACTTTTCAGTTATCACAATAATTACAACCACCTAGCAACACTGCACAAAGCAGACATCAGACATACACATTAAGGTTTTCATACTGAATCTGTTTATCATGTTCTGGAGTAATAAACCATCTACTTTTCAAGACCATGCATTATTACACACACATCGGCTTTACTGATTGCTTTGGAAATCCTACTAAAAATGCAAATGACAGGTAAAAATGAGATCTGAAATACAAAGTAAAGTGTACAGACTTTGTAAATGTCGATTTTGTTGAAGTACAGTCATGCATTTTTAGGAAAATAGTTATTTTCTATCATCGAGTCAAGAATGGATTTTGCTGTAATTTGTGAATCAAAAAGTGAATGGTATATGTTAGATGAATGCTAATATGGTCTTCCCTTCACCCAATCTCAACATTGCACAAGCAGAGCAAAAGTAAATGACAACACTCAGTGTTTAATACTCTTCAGATGCCCAAATAATGATCGTGAAGTTTAACCCCTTAAGGACACATGACGGATATATTCCGTCATACTTCCCTTTTATTCCAGAAGTTGTGTCATTAAGGGGTTAAAATGAATTCAATGTTCTGTGTATAATATCTAATATGAGTAGTCATTCATTGTGACTTTATACAATACCCAAACTGAAATTTAAATCAATACTTAATAAAAGTCTACTTCTAAATCTATAAAAACTAAATTGTGTTATCAAAATAAACTGTATCTGAAGAAAATCAGGTAGATTATGAATATCTCCAATAAAAGCGTCTTACACAATTCATTTCAAAACTTTGATGTCAGTTATCTCACGAACAATCAAGTCATTTTATATTGTCATGTGTTTGAAAACAGATAATTGCGGAACTCTGCACAAACACAAGTAAATGAAATGTTTTATAAAACATCACATAAAAGAAAACTATAATATCAATATTTAGAAAAGAAAAACAACTATCTCGCGTAATGTATTTAGAAGTTGGTGTTATAGACAGAAATTATATTGTTTAGTTTCTTTTAAGGATATTTTTTTATTTAACTCACAAATCTAATATCATGTTGCCTTTATAAATGTAATGTGATATTGTGGGATATAGGTGCTCAGTTTACCAGTGCCGCAGACTTGAACTATTCTATTATCAAAAGAGGTCCCTGGTGCTAACAAGTTGGCAGTGTCCCAAGCCACTGCTGGAGAAGCATTTGATGACTAAAACCAGATAGAATTGAGGCAGGGCTGGTGCAAGGATTTTTGGTTACACAGATCATGAAGCATTTTGCCACACCCAACTCCCCCCCAAAAAATGCATGTTCAACTGTGTGTTTCTTAATCCCAGTTTTGAATTTCTTGCCCACTTTTGTGTTTCTTATCCTCTTTTTTGAATTTATTACCAACTTTAGTGCATATTATCTCCCTTTTGTGTTTTGCAACCCCTTTAGTATGTCTTATCCCCATTTTTCCCCCTGGTGTGTCTCTGACTCCAAGCCCTTTGTGTGTACCCACCCGTACCTTGTCTTTTCCCTCCCAGCACCTTGTCTTTTTCCCCAAGCCCCGCTTTGTTTCTCTTTCTCCTCCAGCCCCTCTGTGTGTCTATTTGTCCCCTCCAGTCCATCTGTGAGTCTCTTTTTCCCTTTTCCCAACCCCTTTTGTGTGTTCTTTCTATCCTTTTCCAGTCCCTCTGTGATACTCTTTTGCCTCTTTCCTAACCCATGTGTATGTCTCTTTCCCCCTTTCCCCATACTTCTGTGTGTCTCTTTCTCACATTCACCAGTCCCACTGTATGTCTCTTTCTCCCTTTCCCCATCCCTTCTGTGTGTATTTTTTCCCCTTCTCTAGGATCTCCGTGTGTATCGTTGTCTTTTCCAGATCCTCTGTGTGTCTCTCCTCGCCAGCACATTGTCTCTTTCCCCTCATTTCCACTCTGTGTTTATTCCTCTCACCCCTCTGTGTGATTCTTTCTCCTCTTCCCCAGCCCTCCTGTGTGTCTATTTTCTACTTTCCCAGACCCTTTGTGTGAGTCTCCTCTCTCTTTCCCCTCAGCCCTACTATGTGTCTCTTATCCCCAGACCCACTGTGTGTCTCTTTCTCCATGCCTGTCTGTGTGTCTCTTTTCCCCCTTTTCCAGCTCCTCTATGTGTCTTTTTTTGCCATTTCAGAACGCCTCTCTGTGACAAAAAGGGCTTTGAAAAAAAACCAATATGTATACCTAACACAACATTAAGTATAAATAAAACTGAAAAAAAAAATCACTTTTTGATTATAATAAATCAAGTGCAACTAGCAATACTTATCTCAAAATAGATTAAAATAATAGTCCTGGCTGTTAAATGCCCAATATGTCTAGGATCTAAACTACTTTTTCATTGTTAATTATAACCATATACCAACCTTACCACTAACTACCACCATTTGCAATATCCCCTATTTTAAACAGACATTTGAATAATGCAAATACTGTAAACTTTAAATATTATCTAAAAAATATTATTTAGTTTTATTTATTAGTTTAGTCTAAAGGAAATCGTTTTTTTTCCAGAGCTGTTAATAATATGTTAATATGTAAATATGTTAATAATTCTATTTTGTTTTAATTACAAATAAATTTTAAACATTATAATTTATATATTTTCATTTTATCTTTATATTTCAAAAAGATATTATATAATAGACTTGTGCACGGCAAAAAAATAGTTTTTCCAAATTCGTCAGAATTTGTTTTTCGTTTTGGGCAATTCAGGATTTGTCCATCAGGTGTTTTGGGTTGGATGAATTTCATGAATTTAATTGTTTTGGGGAGAACTCTTAAGATGAGCCAAAACATCTAGTGACTGGCCCCAAACCATCAGTCATCTTTTTTCCCATAAATCAACTTTTTTTTCTGGCATTATAATGAATTATGAATCATGCATAATTTATTCATGCATTGTCTGTTTTATTTGTTTCGTGACGCGCCCATATTTAGTTTTCAAATTTGGGATTTCGGGTGAACTGTCAATCACCTATCATACATTTGTTTGTATCTTATTTTCTTTAAAAAGAATATTATATTTCTTTATAGTTATGTTGTTATTCTAATGTTTGTTTTATATAAAATAATGATCTAGTGGTCAATGAAATAAAATCAACAATAAATAATGTAAATAAAAAGAAAAGTGCATGCAGTTTATAATTTTGTTGACCATATTCAATATGGACATTTTGGTTCATGATATATCCTAACAAAATATGAAGCATATTTAGGTAGAAAATATTTCAGTCATGAGACCATAATAAAACTGTACAAAAAAAATACTGTCTGTGCAAAGACAATTTGAAATATGTAATTATTTGAGAACATTAATTCAGCTACAACTAAAATAATTACACTCTATATAATTATGGAGTGCAATTACTTGTGTTGCATGATGTCATAGATATAGTCCACAATATTTATAAGATAGAAAGAAATGCCTATAAGATAACATATTAACTTAATTAATGTGCAATAAAAAAAAAAATGTATTAATGATTGGGCAATTCCAGTAAATAAACTGTTAGATGTTGAACTAAAAAAAATGTATAAAAATGAAAATGGAACTAATGTTTGATTTTTTTTTTAATACAACCGCAGGGTAATTATTAGGGTAAAAACAGCATTGAAACGTGTGTTACTTCAAAAACAGTTCTTGGTAATTTCACATTCTAATAGATAAAAAATTGTGATTGATTAAGTTTGGCAAACAAAACATGATATCATTATTTATTCCTATTCACACAATGCTGATTTGTGTTTTAAAGCAGATTTAAGCCACCAGTGGTTTCCAATCCAGAACTTAAACATAGCTTTTTATTTTTTAATTAATACCTACTCACTTTAAAAAAAATGAAACAATGAACCATGTTTAAACAGTATGCAAAGGGTAAAAGTAGGGGTACGAAGTAGGTTGTTAGAAAAGTATTCACTGAGGGCTTAGTATGTCATTTTTGACAGTTGCAGGAGAGGAGTCATTGAGGGTGGGGGATAAAAGCCTGCTAACCGTTTAATTGATATGCTTTCTTGAAGAAGTGAGTTTTCAATGATTTTTTGAATGAGTGGAGACTGGATGACATTCTTACGGAGAAGGAGTTCCACAGAATAGGTGCAGCCCTGGAAAAGTCTTGGAGGCGAGCGTTAGAGGTGGGAGTACGGACAGAGGATATACGTAGGTCTTTGGTAGAGCGTAAGGGCCTTGACGGGACATACTTGTGTATTAGGGAGGATAGGTAGGTTGGAGCAGCATTATGTAGGGACTTGTAAGCAAGCACCAGAATTTTAAATTAAGCCCTATATCTAACTGGAAGCCAATGCAGGGACTGACAGAGCGGCGAGGCATGCGAGTGGACAGGAAAATGAGCCTTGCCGCCGCATTCATTATAGATTGCAATGGTGCAAACTGGGAACACGTAAGACCACTTAGAAGAGTATTGCAGTAGTCCAGGCAAGAGAAAACAAGAGCATGGACCAGCACCTTAGCCACATCCGGGGTTAAATAGGGGCAGATGCGCGCTCAGTTTTTGAGATGGAAGCAGGGCCGGACTGGGGATACAAAGCAGCCCTGGAATAAAAATCTATGCCAGCCACATAAGTCATTGCGCCATATATTGTCACATGTAATATGTTAGGCTATGTCTTGCCACCCCAGATGATTGAGATATATATACATATATATATATATATTTTCTAATATAAAATATTGGTCCTTTCAGAGTAAAACGTTTAATTATACAGTAAGCTTACTCACATGCAGACACAGACAATCTCACTGACACACACAAGCTCATTGATACACAGCCTCAAAGACAAACAATCTCACTGATATACATAAGCTCATTGAAATAAAAACACAAGCTCACTCACTAGCAGACACACACACACACACACACATGCAAGCATGCCCACTCACTAGCAGATGCACACACACACACAGAGCTTAATGTATTGGTTCTGGTGTCTATAGCCTGTCCCTTTAGGCTTTTCAATGTAAACACTGACTTTTCAGAGAAAAGGCAGTGTTTACATTGCTTCCTAGTGACAGACACTCAGACGGTCACTAGAGGTGCTTCCTGTGTCAGTGCAGATTGGCTGAGATTATCAAGCTTGATTATCTCAGCCATAGAGGCAGGACCAGTCGAGGGGAGACCAGCACGACATGTTGGAAAAAAGGTGAGTAAAAACACTATTTTTAAAAACACACACATACACACACATACCATGACAGACACACACATACACACACACTGACACAGACACACACCTTGACAGACACACACCATGACAGACACACACCATGACAGACACACACCATGACACAAACACACCATGACAGACACACACCATGACAGACACACACCATGACACACACACACCATGACACAGACAAAAACACACACACCATGACACAGACAGACACACACACACACACACACACACCATGACAGACAGACACACACACACCATGACACAGACAGACACATAGCATGACAAACACACACACACCATGACACAGACATACTGTGACACAGACAAAAAACACACACACACCATGACACAGACAGACTGTGACAGAGACAGAAACACACAGACAGACTGTGACACAGACAAACACACACACACCATGACACATACAGACACACACACACCAGGACACAGACAGACACACACACCATGACACAGACAGACACACACCATGACACAGACACACACACATCATGACACAGGCACACACACACACCATTACACAGACAGACACACACCATGACACAGACACACACACATACACTCACTGATAATTGCTACCTTTGTGCAGACAGCTGTCTGTGCTGGTGGCCGCAGGGGGAGCTCTGATGGTGGCCGCAGGGGGAGCTGGCTCTTCTGGCTGTCACAGGCGGAGCTGGCTTTGATGCCAGCTGCAGGGGGAGCTGGCTGTGCTGTCTCTGCTCCCCAGCGCGCAGCTTAATGAGACAGGGGCGGGAATATGACGTCATCTTCCGGCCCTGGTCTTATTAACTAGCGCGTGAGGGCTGGGGAGCAGAGCCAGAACAGCCAGCTCCCCCTGTGGCCACCATTAGAGCCAGTTCACCCTGCGGCCACCATCAGAACCAGCTCCCCCTGCAGCTGCCAGAAGAACCAGCTTCCACTGCGGCCGCAGGTAAGCCAGCTGTCTCCCCGGCCCCAGGTGCCGACGGCCCACTGGGAAGTTTCCCGGTATCCCAGTGGGCCAGTCCGGCCCTGGATGGAAGTGACAGGATTTGGCGATTGATTGGACATGAGGGGTGAAGGAGAGGTTAGAGTCAAAAAGAACACCCAGGCAGCGAGCTTGCGAACACCCAGGTAGCACCGTTGACTTGGAGGGAGACAGTCAAGGGAGTAGTAACACTTAAGGGAGGAAAGACCAGAAGTTCTGTTTTGGACAGGTTGAGTTTAAAGAAGTGAGCAGCCATCCATTTGGAAATCGAGGAGAGCCAGTCAGAGACGAGTCAAAATGGGCGGAGAGAGATCAGGAGAGGACAGGTAGATTTGCGTGTCATACGCATAGAAATGATAATGGAAGCCAAAGGAGCTGATGAGTTTACCAAGGGAGGCAGTGTAGATAGAGAACAGTAGGAGATCAAGGATAGAACCTTGGGGGATGCCGACAGAAAGTGGTTGGGGGGAAGAGGCAGAGTCAGAGAAAGAAGCACTGGGAGAGGTAGGAGGAACACCGGAAGAGAGCAGTATCCCATAGACCAAAATTACGAAGAATGCGAAGAGGCTGTTGGTGATCCACAGTGTCAAAGGCAGTAGAAAGATCAATGAGAATTAGGATAGAGTAATGGCCGTGAGATTTAGCAGCAATTAAATCGTTGGATACTTTGGCCACAGCCGTTTCGACATAATGACCAGTGCGGAATCCAAACTGAAGGGGGTCAAGCAGAGAGTTGGTTTAGAGAAAGTCAGTTAGTCTGGTGTACACAATTCTCTCGAGGATCTTGGAGGCAAATGGCTATATATATATATAGACATGTTTCATTTGTTATTTATGTACTGTAATTGTTAGTCTTTGACTTGAATACGTAATACAATGAAGAAAGAGGTTGCAAAATATTATATATATAATATTTTGTAATTCCTTTCTACATGTGCTCCGACCACAAATATATATATATATATATGTATATGTGTGTATATATATATATATATATATATATATATATATATACCAAAAATACAAGTAGCTCCTGCACTCACGCTCCAATGTCCCTTAATGGCCGGGTGCCAACCAAAGACAGCTTCAATATCCAAAAAATCCAAGAGTATGGCTGCACTCACGGTTTAAAAGTCCAAAGTTTAATGAAAAAACGGTTTAAAACATCAAGTGATCATATATATACAAAAAAAGAAAAAAAAACACTCCTACTTACAACACGTTTAGCCCGGTGCTCGATTGCACTAAATATGCAGGACAAAAAATCAGCTCTCCCACGATTTCTTATATCAAACTTCTTTTACTCAAAAAAATCAACGTTTCTATTCCAGTCAGGAACTTTCATCAGGACAACATAAATGAAATGAAACAAACAAACTGTGCATTAAATAAGGAAGGTAAGCAAAGACTTGGAGTTCAGCTGTATAAGGGGCTGGCCATCCTGCTTCCCGGGCACATGAGCGGATACTCCAGAGGGTCAGTGTCTCATTAATCATGCTAATGCATCATATGTGTGGAGTAATCACCATGGCGACCAGGACGCGGATCGCGTAGTCTGCGCCGTCCAGTTTACTTCCTGATCGCCAGCGTTCTCTGTTTCCAAGGAGACTCTGGCGTATGCGTAATTGACAAACTGACTTATAAAGATATTGTTTAGCACACTCGGACTTTCATTAAATATTCATTAACTCAAAAGTATATCTGTCCTGTGCTGAATAATGATTCTCAAAGAACTAGTACATAGTTCAATTCTACATACAGGCATCGGTATAAATTATATAATGTCAACTGGTTCTTCCAACCTCTATATTTAGAAATATATAAAAAAATAAGCAAACAGGTGAACACATCTGTGTATTTACCCATATTGTCAATAACTAGTATAGCCATTGGAATAAATGGAATATACGGCTAAAATAATAAGATACACAAATATAAAAGAGGTGCTCCTATCACCTTATGTGCGTCACTCAAAACACATACAAATAAACAGTATACAATAAAAGATAGGTGAGGGCACACTACAAACAACACTTGTGATTACCCTTAATTGAAAAATATGCTCCGTGCTTGATTTACTCCTGTATATAAAATATAAAAACAGGAAAAAACACACATAGGGTAATAACGTAAAAACCTTAAAATTGAAAAGACAAATAAGGTTTCACTCACATGGTCATGAGCCACTTAAAATAAGCTGGCTCAGACTAAAAGCGTGGAAAATATCCGTCTGTGGTACTTCACACACCAGGCTGTTCCCCCTTTGTGGTCTTTGTTAGTAACTTAAAATATTCCAGGATGCAGGGAATAAAATAAAACTTTATTTGACATATTATTCAGCACAGGACAGATATACTTTTGAGTTAATGAATATTGTAATGCAAGTCCGAGTGTGCTGAATGATATCTTTATATATGTCTTTAGCAGAGTTTTTTTTTATAGATTTGTGCCATAAGCACCTTTTGACTAAGCCTCTGTAATGGAGAGTATTAGCTATGCTTACTGCTGATAGACAGATTTGAAGTAAATGAGATTATTCTGGGAGAATTTGTATCGTTATATTTATAATGTGTAGCACCTTTGCATTATAACAATGTATTTATTGTCCACAGAGGGCGGCATCTAGCTCCCGCTCGGGGAGCGGATACTTGACTAAGTCAGTTCATCTATTACGCATGCGCCAGAGTCTCCTTGGAAACGGAGAACGCTGGCGATCAGGAAGTAAACCAGATGACGCAGACTAAGCGATTCGCATCCTGGTCGCCATGGTGATTACTCCACACATATGATGCATTAGCATGATTAATGAGACACTGACCCTTTGGAGTATCCGTTCATGCGCCCGGGAAGCAGGATGGCCAGCCCCTTACACAGCTGAACTGTAAGTCTTTGATTAACTTCCTTATTTAATGCACAGATTGTTTCATTTCATTTATGTAGTCCTGATAAAAGTTCCTGACTGGAAGTGAAACGTAGATTTTTTGGAGTAAAAGAAGTTTGATGTAAGAAATCCTTGGAGTGCTGATTTTTTTGTCCTGTATATATATATACATATATATATATATATATCTGTGTTAGGGGCAAAAGCCGTATATAGAGTAAGCAATAAGTATAGGAGTAGTTTAGAATAAGAGAGCAAGTCGGTTGTGGTGTGCTGGAGCCAACAATGCGGTAGGGCCTGTACATAAAGGAGGGCCCACCCAAGGGTAAAGGGAGAAAAATGGAGGATATGTTGACAAGTGGGAGTGGTGGGAGGGCCATGCAAATCGGTAGACCACGAACTGTGTGGAGTAAGGTAAGGACTCCCTTTAAGTAGGGAAACACATGCCCCTCCCACAATTACAGGCCAAACTGCCTTAATACTTGTGTTAGGGGCAAAAGCCATATATAGAGTAAGCAATAAGTATAGGATTAGTTTAGAATAAGAGAGCAAGTCGGTTGTGGTTTGCTGGAACCGACGATGTGGTAGGGCCTGTAAATAAAAAAGGCAAAAATATAGATTTGTGCAATTTAATAAAGTCGACAATATACATATATCTTATCCAGACATTTCTTTAAAGGCATTGATATTTCTTGAACTGGTTTCGGAATGTGCCGATTATATACAAAGGATTTCCAATGCCCTAGAGTCTTAATAATGTGTACTGGTATATTTACACTTGAGGCCGTGGAAGCTGAGCTGCCCCTATTCCGAAGGCTTGACCTGAATAGTTGGAGGGGTTTAATCCTTGTTGTATAATTAAGGATTTGATATATAGCTTGCATTTCAGGGGCCTTAGGACAGATCCGTGTAGTGAAAACAGAGGTTGCGAGGCGTGATTACAGGGGATATAAAGATATGAGTCTAAGACCGCTACAGGGCACCATTTGTTGTGTGTAGGGTAGTAGGTAATTTCTACTGGTAGGGTATGTTGTCTTGTTTTAGTATGGTGTAAGGAAAGTATGTAATGGTCTGCTTGTTTATGTATGTGGGATCGTCTAAGGCAATACTGTGTCTTAGATGTGGTGGTAAATTCCAGTGGCCTACGGAAGCCATAGAAGGCTACGTGGCAGTCTTAATGACCTAATTAGTACGAGGATTCAAAGGGTCTGAGTCCAAAAGGTCAGACAGAGATTGGAATAGGTTGTTATCAATAGATAGTCTTTTCGGAGTACGTGGGGGAACGGATTTCTGTATGCCTTCAAGTATAGTTTTATAGACAACACTGAGGAAATTACACTCTGCTACAATATAAAGTAGTAAGTGTACAGCCTGTATGTAACGGATCACCTGGCACCCCGACTGGGTACCTCTGTTGAAGGATGCTCCTAGCGCTTCCTGAGGACTCCAAGCACTGCAGCAGACACCACAATCACCGAACCGGAGAAGAGTATACCTTCTCTCAAGCATATGAATGCTGTAGACAGTTGAATAGGAACCATACGAATAGGTTTACTCTCCTAGCAGTCAAACTGGAACAGCATACAATGAATCCTTCCCCCAATAATGAGACGACACTTCACTTTGAGGGTTAAAACAGGAACTCCTGTACTGTCACATACAGTCTCTTTTATTCCCAATCCACAAACATAGTACAGCCCACAGGGCGTTACAAAACAACCAATCAATCCGTACAATACACCCAGACACTCCCACACAAAATCCTCCCCTCTGCCTGTGATATGATTACTGAACACAATGGGTAATCTCATTATCACCGGCAGAGGAATACAGTTTGTACACAATATTTATAACTTCTAAAATATACATGTCACAAACACAAAACATACATTTTTATAATCAATCCATTCAGGGGAACAACATATTAAAAAATGGCACGAATCAGACCAGGGGTTCAAAAGTTAAGGGAAAGTCCTTTGTGACTAAATGAAGCATGGCTTTCCAGCCCAAACCAGTTTCAGAGTCTTCTATCCTGGAGATTGAATTGAGAAGTAATTCAATTATCTCCCAGGACAGACACAAGACTCCATTATGCACATGGTGAGCACAAAGCATTAAAATATTCTAAAATACACAAAGTCACATTTTATACATAACACACAGACATTTCACATATCCCCAGATAGCTGGGATCTGAGCGCACAAAACTACCGAATAGCGCTCAGATCCTCATCACACAGTTCAATTGCCATGGAGCCGAAGTCTTTAACTACACGAATGGGCTCCATGGCATAGCTATCTGGGTTAACACATTCACATAAAGTCTGGTCCATAGTCCAAAGGCAAGAGGCGGGCAAGCAGCCCCCTCCAACGACACATGGCGAGGCCGGTTTCGCCACACTGTATAACAGTGTAAATTTACTGCCCCCTCAAAATAACTCAACATACAACCATTAATGTCTAAACTGTTGGCAACAAAAGTGAGTACATTCCTAAGTGGAAATGTCCAAATTGGGCCCAAAGTGTCAATATTTTGTGTGGCCACCATTATTTTCCATCACTGCCTTAACCCTCATGGACATGGAGTTCACCAGAGCTTCACAGGTTGCCGCTGGAGTCCTCTTTCACTCCTCCATCATGGAGCTGGTGGATGTTAGAGACCTTGCGCTCCCACACCTTCCATTTGAGGATACCCCGCAGATGCTCAGTAGGGTTTAGGTCTGGAGACATGCTTGGCCAGTCCATCACCTTCAGCTTCTTTAGCAATACAGTGGTCATCTTGGAGGTGTGTTTGGGGTCATTATCATGTTTGAATACTGCCCTGTGATAAAACATATGTTAACGTAAGAAGTATGGCTTAAGTGTAGAAGAGTAATACGTTTAGAAATAGGTCATATAGAAAACCCAGATTTTACAACCCCCTCCCCCTATTATACAATAAACTTGAATACTAAAAAAAATACAAAAATTATCAGTGCTGCATAACCATACAGAGATAAAAGTTGTACACACCCTTATGGGATGGGGCTCCCTCAACAAACCCCAATACAGTAGTAAAACACACACAAAAAAAGGTCAGGTAGCACCTAAAATTCAGTACAAATATATTTAAAAACAGAGCAATTATATCAGAAATAAAATAGAGGTAATGAGCAATGAATATAGAAAATATAAAAAATAAGTATAAACCTGGAGATGCAGCTGGTAGGGTAACATTGAGGTTCCTGTTAGAGATTTCTTTCTTCTTAAAATCGGAAGAATCAACAATAACTTTGGATTGATGTCAAATAAGAAAAAAAAAACTCCAATGTTATAGTATGTAACAACCCAGCAATAATAAAGGATACAGAGGAGTAAGACAATTTATTATTACTGGGTTGTTACATACTATCCCATGGGAGATGTTTTTTTGTTTTTTCTTCTATATTTACATCAATCCAAAGTTATCCAAATATGCATTGGAGAGCATGATCAATGTTATCCAGTAGACTGTGTAGGAGGGAAAATTTCCGTTCTTCAGAATTTTTTATTTATTTTTTATCACATCACCAAAATTTAGTTTGACGGTTTGGCTCAGCTGAATTTCTGACTATACTGACATTTAAAAACAGCTAGAATATTGCTGCCACCGTAACATCCAGACCACCAGACGTGGTCACCCCAGATGTGCTTAATAGGGGATATGAACCTGGATTCTTCTGTGTCTTGGGCCTGCTGTTTTGAATCTGGGCCACACATCAGTTCGTGTTGTAGCCTGATGCTTCTCCTTGCCTTGTCTCCAGCACTGGGGTCTGGACTTTTCCTGTGGTTGCTCCCACCTATCTCGGTCCATCTGAAGCTTATCACTTGTTAGCCAGGTATAAAACACTTCCTCTCTCTGAGGGCAGTGTCAGTACATTGACTCTGGTTCCTATAATTGTGTATCTTGATCCAGTGTTCTCGAAACGGCTCCTGACCATGGTTCATCTCATTGTTTATTCTGACCTCTGGCATCCCCTGACTTGGGCTTTTCCACAACTACTCTTCAGCTTATCCTTGCCTGTACTGCGACTTGGAGCTATTTTCCTGCACAGCCCCTGTCACAGACTCACAGCCCAGGTAGCTTCTGGGTTTATTTGCAAGGGTGAGCGTATAACTCTGCACGTCGGACTCCACATCAGGTAAGATCCTGACATAATGAACTGACCATGGAGTCTGCAGAGATATACAAGCTACTCACCTCCCTTGCTCAGCAAGTGAGCAACCTGTTCCAGACTGTTCAGGAGGTGCAGAAGGATGTATTGGCATTTAAAGGAACGGTATACCTAACCCTGGAACCTGCATATCCAGAACCCTTTTTAATAATGCCTGATGGGTTCGATGGCTACCGTCCCTCATTCACTACATTCAAGATGGATCGCGAGCTCCTGTTTGCTTTAAAACCAAGGACCTACACCACCGACTTTGTCAAAGTCCGCTCCGCTGTTAATCTGCTTTCCGGACGGCTGAAGGCGTAGGCATACCAGAAGCTGCAGGAGAAAAGTGCTGTCTTGGACTACTGGGAGTCATTAATAACCGCAACAGACTCTCAGTACCTTACCTCCAAGAAAGCTACTCCCAAGCCTGCTCCAGGTTCCCGCAGATCTCAGGTACCTAGAGAAAAAGATGACTCCATCCTGTTACAGTACAATCACACCTTCAGTGACCAGTCTTGTCACCCTGACTGTACCCAAGTAAACCGTGAAACTCCAGTGGACAGGAAGGAACCCATGGAGATCGGATTCCTCCCAACTTGCTTGCCTCCTGAGGAAAGAGACCGTTGGAGAGTCCTTGGCTATTGTGGAGAAAGAGGGCACATCATCTCTCTCTGCCCAACTCGTCCACCAAGGCTCTTCTATTGGGTACCTTACGGACCTGGAAACTGCCAAGGTTGTTGCTAGCCCTGTCCACGTTCCATGACACAAAAAGGGTACCCAGACTATGGTAAATAACATAACCAGTACTCCTGAGAAGTCTCCACCTTCTGTTCCTAAGACATCTGCACCTCATCCTGTAAATACTTCTATTGACACCATCACTACCTCCTGCCAGCCCAAAGAAAACCTACTTTCGGATTGTTCCTTTGCTTCTATTATTCCATACAAAAGATTTACTACAGTTCGAGAAGGCATTGCAAGTCACAAACTACGCTCCTGCTGAGGTATGAGAAGTACTTACCACCTGCATCAAAGACCTTGAAGCTGGTACTATGGAACCTCACACTGACAAGGGACTCCACTCTGGGGACTTTGACTACAAGGACTTTCTTGATTGGGTAAGAGTTTGGGCAGACCTCTTGTCCATCATGGAAAAATAAGTTGCTTATTTACTACCACCCAAAACAACGACCTCGTCTCCATTCTATGCCCCTTTTTTCTAGTGCCACGAACTGCACTCTGAATCCTAAATTAAAACGATCATGTTCAGGCTTGGCAAATCGGTTCCCCCAGAATTCTGGAATGTAGCAGTTTGGAAATCTGAATTTCTTCACTTTATCTACCCTAATTTGGATGAATTGCAGTTATGTCTGAAACACATCTTGCATACAATACTTATATAAAACTCATATAGCATAACATTAGAAATCACAAAAGTAACATACAGTTTGTAAATATAAAGAACCACAATTTTAACATGGTGGAAGACTTGTACTTTCTAGGAGGTTTAAGCCAAGAAGGAGACAGAGAAGAATGCCCAACCCGAATTCTCTTTATAAAATAGAACAGTGAGTAAATTAATGGAAGGAGGGCAGGAAACAGAAGGCTGAATTGTAGAGATAATAATTCTCTGGATTTGAGGTTTATTTACTTTATTCATAACACAGTTTTTAACTGAATAGCATGTGTAGGTTATCACTGATGCTTGCACAACAGATAACTGGGTCATGATTACCTTATTCAGTTTTTATCTTCTGATTATTTTTTTAACGAAACCTAGTGTTTTTCTAGACTTTGATTCGACTTGCAGTTGGTTATACTATTTTTACCCAAAAAGTTTACGTTTCAGCTTTCTCTCCTTGTTTGATAGTTTCCTTCTTCAGAGTTATGTTTTTTTCTTCCTGTACATTTAATGTTTGGATTATCATTACTGATCCTTTAACAGTTTAAACATATGAACTGGCCCTTAGCAACCAGCCAGCCTATTCTGAGTTAGTAAAGACTAAAAAGGCAATTGGGGGCACATCTGGATCACGCATATTGATATGTATACATAATACAGATTTAGGAACTGTGCAAACTTAAAAACAGTTTTACGTTTTATAAGGCTGCTTAAAATAATCTATCTCAGCAAACAACAATGGGGATTCAGTTCCACCACATGGCCATATTGTGTTACGACCACCACTAATTTACAGCACCCCAATATCAGTGGGTCCCACCCGAATTCCAATGTGGAAGGCAAATTAAATAGTTCTAGTGCTAAATAATGTATTTTAATCATCTGTTGTAAGAGCATTGTTATTATATATAATGCAAAATTAATGTGATAAAAATGCAGTGTCAAAACTAAACAATTAATGTAATAGTGCTTTGATGTGTAACACTTGTTTAAATCTAGCCACCACCACCACTTAAAATCAATAAACGTACCTAAAATCCATTCCTGGATGAAGCTCCCAGTGCTGGTTTCCTTTCCCCACTTCAATGTTCTTGTTGCCAATCAAACTCTTTTTAAAGAGAAACCTATAATATGGCAATGTTCTCCAGCTTAAAGTGCATGCATGAGCTATGAGACAGGGAGGGAGGGTATCAGGAAAACAAAGCATGAGTGGTCATGGTAGTTGGAGTAACCCTTTAATTGCTGGCTATACAACATTGTAATGCTTACTGATCATTAAAACATTATTATAGAACATAGAATAAAAAATGTATTATTTTTCTATAGTATATGTATAAACTGCCCGAACTGTGCCAGTGTCTTCAACATTTCAAACATCTTGCCTTTCTTTCCAACCAATTCACTGACATTACCTTTGTCACAGAAATCAGACATACATATCCTAATTTATATTAACGTAAGAAAACCCAGAAGGAATCCAGCCTTTTATTTTTAGAAACAATATTTTGAATTTAATTGTTTAGTAAAGGCAATATCACATAATACTTGGAATTTTATTTAGTTTGTGGGATAAAATTATACATCCAAAAATATTAAATGGAAAATTGTGCTTTAAAACAGTTGTCATTTCTTCACACGTGGCTGAATCTCACAGTGTGTGTGTTCAGCAAATTTGCTTTCATATTAGATAGTTGTTTGTGGGTTGTTGTTTGTGTTTCTCTAGGCTCCTGCAATTTCAAGATCAATGTGCTTCACTTCATTTAGCAAAGGCACCTGTGTAATTAATTCTGACAAAAATATGATGCAGTTATCCAGGTTTCCTGTTGAATGCGGCATTTAATATCTAAATATTTTCTGTCCACCATTCTACTGGATTGTGACCAATGCTATGACACAAGGCCATCTCATATTTCTGTTTACACTGGAAGAGGCTCTGCTGAACATTGAAGAATCTGACATATCACAAGGGAAACTGTACTGTGAAGCAGAAGGATAGTAGCAAAAGGCTATTCTGGTGTGAGTAAACACGGAGTCTCTTCAGCTCCACAGGCATACATTACTACTGGTTTGACATGTGGAACTAGGTCCTGCTGGAGAAAGATACAGTTTTCCATTGGGACAGACGCACAACTCATAAACAGTCTGTCGAGGTCCTACTGAGTTGGGTGACGAAGACGAATAGGAACCATGTGGTAAATTTCCTAGTCTTATATTGTCTGCATTTAAAAATATCTAAAAAAAAAAAGAAAAACAATATTAGCTAACAAAAAAGACAATTATTAATACTGTTACAGCAAAGCTTAAAGCAGAAATATCTAAATATGCATAAATCCACTGCTATTTTAAAATTGTAGAGAAAAAATATTAATATATTTAATACAGAAAATATTACTCAAATGTGTTCTTTTCAGTTAAGAAATAATGTGCTATGTGTTAGTCAGGAAAATACCAATTTCTGAAATATTTGTGTATATTAAAAAGTATTTATTTACAAACACAGAATACAGACAACTGTGGATCAATTTGACCAATTCATTATCACAGAGCGCAAGCATTCTGTGACTCGAGAGGACACAGGTCCTAAAGGTGGCATAGTGAAAGGGTTTCGTTATTTTATTGTTTTGCTTGATTTTATACTAGGTTATGCAATCCTGGGACAGTTTACTTGAAGTTCTGATGATAACTCTATAATTATCTGTCACTATTTAGGTCTATTCATATTGGCTTTATATGTTGTCCTGCTGAACTAACCCTCATGTTCTTGTCGTTGTTCCATTTTATTTCTGCACTTTCAATACTGACAACAAGTGTCATGTTACCTGCTTCTAATCTTATTGTTATGAACATAGGTGTCGATTTGATATATTGGATAAATATTTTAAGTGATTTTTTTTTTCATAATCTTAAAAAATATATATCATACAATAAAAAAAAATCATATCAAATATTACATTTTTAAAGGTTATCAAAAATGATTTGTCCAATATGCCTATATGGGTAAATAAGACTAGCAAAGAGGTCACTCTGAAAATAAAAGTAAAATAAGGAAATCTTTTTTGCTAAGTAATCAAAAAATTAATAATTAAAAAGAGAGACTGCAAAGTACACATGAAATAGTGAACTTTTTTTTTCAAAGTGATTTTTGTAGTAAAATATATATATAAAGTAAAAGTAACTGTAATTACTGTGTGAAGTTGTTATAACTTGCAGTTGGTTACTGAAAATTTCCATTGACAGATTCATTAAGATTTTTGTGCCTTCCTTCGTTATCAATTTATTGTAATTCCAGGTAATTCCAGGTAATGATGTAATGTATTAGTTGAATAATGATTAGAAATCACCAGTTCTCTAGTGGTGCAATAATAAAAACAGTTTTGTTTAATAATATGTTTAGTCCCTAACAGTAAAATATACGATTTACAATTTTTTTTTCATCAGTCCTAACAAATAGAAACATGCATAAATATTGAAGGTAATTAATTATGGACGTTGCTTTCTTTATATGTGTATAAATCATATCTACCACACTTCTCTTCTTAAAATGGATTGATGTGCTGTTAGCTATTTCTTATTCAGTTTATACATACCTCCCCATCTGTGGACTCCAACTGTAATTCCTTTCTACAGCTGGCCTTAAATTCTCCAGCAACTGCGCTAATTTGCACGCCTTTTGGTGCTTCCATTGTTAATGATCTTGTTGGAGATTCAAGTCTGAAAAGAAACAATTATAAACTGTAGAAGTATTGTTTGCAATTATTTTGGTCAAGTTATTTATAAAACTGTTTTGTAATAATGTTCTGTCCATTGATAAGATTAATGATAATGAAAATTAAATTTAAAATATAATTATACATTCTTAAGTGATCTGTTTTTGTCCACTGCAGATAAACATAGCTCCACTTCTGGCTTATGGAAACTTTCTAGATAGAACTACTTCATTCCTGTGTTATATCTATCCTTGCTCTATCAGAGTTTCCCCAGGTCTGAAGTTAGCTAGGAAATCCCCAAAACCCATTTCTTTAGGAAAGCATGACTATATACCATACAATTCCTCTACCATCAAATGTCCACCCATGCTACCACTCAGAACATAGATTTTCATGTTTAGTTTAACCAAATGTGACACATGTTTCATAGCTAGTTTATTAATGAAGTAAATATATGCATTTTTGATCAATATGTATTTTATACCTCTCCTTTCTCTTTACTTCTTGTGTACATACACTTATTTTAGAATGTAAACTCATTTAACCCCTTAAGGACCAAACCTCTGGAATAAAAGGGAATCATGACATGTCACACATGTCATGTGTCCTTAAGGGGTTAAACAAGGCTCTCCTCTCCTCTAAATTCTGATCTCCTTAACATTTTAGCATTATTAGATTTTTTTGCTTACTCGTGATACAATGCTTTGAAAAATATTGTGCATAAATACATAATACTGATAACAGCTTTTATATTTCTTATTTGCAAGATTATTTTTTTTAAATCATCAGATTTTTGACAGTTTGATCATATTCTAGGTATTTACCTGCATTAGACTAATACTTTTATCTTACAAAGAGTAGTGGTACCAGCCTTTTCCATTGAAAATGTGGGGGGAACTGCTTAAAGAAGTGTGGCTTGCATGGTTTGTGTCTGACCTCCAGAACACATGTCAAATAACTATTGTTGTGTCACTGTGATGGACTTGAGTAAGTGTGCTAGAGTGTTCGTTTATTAGATTAAAGAATAACTGCACAGATGAAATTAAGTATTTAGAACAATCATCTATTAAAAAAAACAACAGTATGATTAAGGATATAGATAATCAGATGTGGAAAAACAATATAAAGAAGTGCAAAGAAAATCTAGAAAATAATTGTTGACATACAAGGTAAAAATATAAAAAATGTTATGTGAACAGGTAACCTTTGTTTGTGATTACAATTCTCAATAAAAATTATGACATTAATTCCTTGATTACATGCAATACCAATAATGTGATTTACCTTTTAGCTTGCTATTGTGACCTACAGTATATAGGGAGGACTACTAGGCCACTCAAAGTTAAAATAAATGAGCATGCTAGGAATATCAAGAACAAGGTTTTAAATCACTCAGTGTCAGCTCATTTTGCACAAGTACATAATGAGAATCCCAAGTGTCTTAATTTTATAGGAATTCAGAAGGTAAATAAATCATGGAGAGTGGGAGACCATATAAAAAACTAAATAATCTGAAATGAGATGGATCTTTGAAATGGAGACTGTATCCCCTGGGGGAGTTGAATATAGATTTTGAGATCTACAATTATATTTAGTATCCTCTTTTTGGTCTTTTATTTTTTTGTATGTTTTCATTTGTTGATCGTGATTAAATATACATTTCTTATTTGGTTTATTTCTAATATATTTGTATTTTTTAAAATAATTTCTCTAAGTATCTTTTAATTCCCTATTTTTGCTTGGTTTTATTCAATGTATTTTTGCTCTGCTCATTCCATCTATAACAGTTTACCAATTTTAAAAATGGTCACCGGAGTGTGTCTGGCAGAAGAACTACGGGTGAGGACCTGTGTAAAATGGATTATCCGCATTGTGGTATCAAAGATGGTGGTGGAAACATATGCCGCGGAACTGGTCTGTTGAAGACAAACCGCAGATCCAAAATGGCTGATGGAGTATTTCTGCGGATCTTAAACACTCAGAATGGTTAGTTAGAGGTTCCAGGAGGACGAATATGGCTCCTGGAAATGATCAGCAGTTATATATTGCCAGGATTGGGACACTGCCGAGAGGCATTTGCAAGAGTGTTGGAAAATGAGCGACATGCCTGGAAAAAGCGTGTCGATTGTGGGTTTTATGGGATCTGCTCATAAAAGCTACACTTAACAAGAAAGAAGTTTTTTATCTTAATAAAATTAAGTGTATGTTCCTCCTTCTCTTATGGATAAAGCTTTGGAAATGGTCCTGATTCTCCTCTAGCTGTTAATCTAGGGATAAAGAAAACTTTAGAATTACCTTCAAGACATTTTTGGTGGCTTAAATTACTTAAATCTGCCACTTTGTATGTTTTGTCTTGTTCTAAATGCCAAAAATCTAAACCTAATCATAAACATGGATAGAAGAAATTGCATTTCCAGCGCTTGTGCAATGGCTGCTCGGACTTTGTGAAAGCCTAGTAGTGGTCTAAATGTGTTAGTGTTTTACATAATATTATTGACTTTATTATTTTGTTTACTAATAAAACTAGTTTTTACTTTTTTTTGTACTTTCCTGATTTTATCTCAGAAGATTTTACCAGGAGGATCCCATATTTAAATTTTCTATGTGGCGAAGATACCACGTAAGCTTTATAGGATTGAGCAAAACTTAACTTTGCTCTCCTTTTGTACGTATGCCTCCTTTTATCCTTTTTATTTATTTTTTATCCATATTGAGAGCACTATTTTATGTTCTTATATTTCTCTGCTAAAATACAACGCACTGAAAGAAAACATCCCCATCAACTGTTAATTGTTGCCCACTGTTGACAGGCCTGAGGACATCTCCTAACAGAGGACCAGGATCTATACCAGCATATCCATACATGGGGATCATACCGTCCAAGCGAATACATCTGGAGCTGATTTTAAGCTCCAGAAAATTGTAAGTTTATTTCTTTCTTTTCATGTAATATCACCAGCAATGAAAATGCTGCACTAGATTTCATTTTTTTTCTTATTATCATTTCATATGACCCAATACTCAATTGGATTCGAGGAAATTACTGAAGGCGCTTGCTTCCCTTCATCACCTTTTCATATTCTGATTGTAAACATTCCTATAGTTTAGTTATGCATTTGCCAGTACCGAGAAACCATGGAGATCTATTTCTATGGATTTTATTGTTAAATTACCTCCTTCTAAAAAACATACAACTATCCTTGTGGTCATGGTCCATTTCATTCCTCTACTCAAGTTACCAACTGATTTTGAACTTTTTAATATCTTCGTCTCTATTATTCTCAGACTTCATGGATTACCTGATGAAATACAGTAATTTTGGACTGAGGAACTCAAGTTACATTTTGTTTTTGGCAAGAACTATGTTCATGTCTCAAACTCAAATACTGATACTGTACCTATTGTCAAGATGATTGGTTATAATGGCTACCATTGGCTGAGTTCACCTATAATAACTCAATTCATTTTAGCAGTAAAACGACTCCTTTCTTTTCAAAAGTTGGATTTCACCCTACATCTATACCATCTGATCCACCTTATGATTCCAATCCTACTGTCAATTCTCAAGTGGAAAATATGTTGTAATGGAATTATTGATGGAAGATACCTTGACCCCAGGCTCAAGCTTTTAAGATGACCAGTTGTCCAGTCTTTACTTCTTATGTTCTGCTTTTAATTTTTAGTCTAGTTTCAAGTGTCTGACAAATAAGCACAAGTAACCATAAAATCATGACTTGTGGCATTCTGTGATTTCTGAGGCGACGATTGCAGCTTCCCCCATCAACCACCCTTCTGATGTCCTAATGTTTTTATATATATAACCATTGAAATATGCTTAGTACTTTAATTTCCCTTTTATGGTACAGTGTGACTTCACCCATCCGGTTTTTGGCGCGCAAGTCACAAAGCTGTCTTTACAAAGTACTATATAATCTGTAAGCTTACACAATAAAATAAGGAAGTAATATTTGAATCAAAAACTGTCTGATATTACTTTCTCCGAGCAGTTCGTAATATAAAGTGTCAATTTGGTTTCCACCTGAACATATCTCCGGGTAAATTAATATCCTTAACAATGTCAACCATTTTCGAAGACCTTTTCTTTCATATCAAATCAGACACAAGATATGACTCTCTACAAAAAATATAAAGCACAATCTACCCTTTTAAAAAAATTTAGTTCTCTTTTTAGTTGTCCCTATATTATTGAAAAATTATTAATGATGTACACAAAATACTTGATTCTCGATTACATCATGGCAAACTTTAATATCTCATCAGATGGAAAGGCTATCAACCTGAGGATGACACCTGGGAGGATGAAACAAATGTTCATGTTGACAGATTGATAACCTCGTTCCATAAATCTCATCCTAATAAACCCTGTTAACGCTCGGTGTGCTCTCTTTAACGAGGGGTTATGTTACATAACACAATCCCCTTGCCACATTTACAGGTTTTGCCACTCGCCCAGCCTCCATGTCTGACATCAGCCTATTTAGTCCAACTCACGGCACTCTTTAATCGCTCACTTAATTATTTCCAGCGATTCAATACTGCCGTTTGAGCTCAATGCTTACTAAATTTGCCTGTGTAACAAACCACTGCTTGTGACCTTGTTTCTGTCGTTTTTCTCCTATCCTGACTTTGGATTCCAAGACACTTTTATTGCTTATAAAACCTTTAAATCTTGTTCTAAGGTAAATGTAAAGCTTTCATTTATCCAAATCCTGAATTAAAGGACCACTATAGGCACCCAGACCACTTCAGCTCAATTAAGTGGTCTGGGTGCCAGGTCCATCTAGTGTTAACCCTGCAGCTGTAAACATAGCAGTTTCAGAGAAACTGCTATGTTTACACAAGGGCTAATCCAGCCTCTAGTGGCTGTCTCACTGACAGCCACTAGAGGCACTTCCGTGCATCTCACTGTGAAAATCACAGTGAGAAGACGCTTGAAGTCCCTAGGAAAGCATTGAGAAATGCTTTCCTATAGCTGTCTGAATGTGCGCGCGGCTGAATAGGCAAGGAATATATCAACAAAGTCAATCTTTACCAAAACTACCAGTACTTTTATTAGTTTATTTGCTGCAACTCGGTCATGTTCCAGGCAAATCAAGTTTAAGTCTTTTTGGGGTTAATACTAATAAATGAAAATTCAAAAATTCAGATAAGAAAAACCACAATGTTTTTGTTTCTTAAAATATTTAATCACTTTAAATGTAAATTTACTTTATTTTTACACACTTTGTTTTTACCCACTCTACAGTATTCAATACATGATGTAAAGTCATTTAAATGTATTTATTATACATGTTCAATGTTATTTAATATTTGAGTTTTACATGGAAGAAACATGGAAAAAATACCCTTTGTTTTATTCTAACACAACAGAACAGCTTTACCTGTGTTTTACTTTGTATTCTTTACTGTGCTGTGTGCATATTCTGCCAGATGCTCCTTTTAACTATATTTGAAAGCATGAAAACCTATTGCTTCCACTTATATGTTTAAGCATTAAAAATAATGTTTTAGGCCAATCCTTTTTGAGAAGCTTCTGGCACTTCATAAAAGTGTGCAACTTCAGCAGGAATCTAAATCACGTTGAGAGAAAATCCCTAACAATAAAGAATACAAAATACATTCTGAATGCAAATAAATACAAAGATTTGTGCTCTGTAGTTCTTTTTGCAATCCGCACCGAGCATAAATGTTAAGGAATTTAAACATAATGTTGCTTATTATGAAACTGAATAGCTTTGTATTTTAATGAAAACTGATTTTTTTTTATTAAATGTAAAAAATAGGATCTCTTTTAAAAAATTAATCAACCTCCCATTGATGTCTGAAACACAATGTTTTATGAACATCCTACCAGCTCTTTTTACTGCATGAACAATTCCCATCTCATTATGTCTGGCATTAGCTTTTAGGATTATCTCATAGTGATTATCTGAAACTGGCGTTTTCAAACATCGGTGCTAGCATTGACATGTAAGAACAAAAGCTAATAAAATTGATCTTCCTCTTCTCCTTAGGGGGTAAAAAAACAACAATATAACCATTTATCTCTCTATTAACCCCTTAAAAATGGAGGCTATTGTCTAAATTTTGAACAAAAACAAAACCTATAATTTTTGCTATGTGTTTATTCAACTGTAATTTAGGGGTAATCTGCCACTATGATCCCATCAAATGGATAGTTTGCTGTCTACCAGGATCTTAGGTCCATCATGTTGCTGGCAGAGTGGATGGATTACTGGGAGGGACTGGGGATGACCCAACTGTCATAGATCATATTGGTAAAAATGAAAAGTCATAATAAGATGGAAGATCCTTAAGAATGAGTTCAGGGAATTAGGAAGTACTTGTTGTTGTCTATGTTTGCAAATGGTAAGCCAAAATGGGTGTAGTTCTCATTGCTGGGCTGCCATATGGTTTCAAAAGTACCATAAGCCCAGCACACCAATCTTGCAAACTGAAATGGGAAAAGCCTATATTTTACACTGTATTCTGTATAACTTAATATGAAAGAGGCAAATTATGGTTGAACAAACATATAACTGAAATTAAAGGTTTTGATTTGGTTAGAAATTGTACAATTATCTCCATCATTAAGGGGTTGACTTCAATGGTTACTCCTTATTATACTATATAATAGTATACTATATAAGATACTATATAAGATATAAGGAAGCCTTATATAAGGAAATATTATCGTTCTTGAGTAAAATAATGGCTTAAAGATAGAGTACAGAGAGTTGTCATTAATGGTAAATTTTAAAGCAAAGCTGGACAAAAGTGGTGTCCCTCAGGGTTCTGTTCTGAGGCTGCTTCTATTTAACATATTTATAAATGATCTTGAAATAGACATTGGAAGTCATATATCAGTGTTGGCAAATGACACAAAACAGGTAAGGTAGTACAATGTGAGCATGATGTTACTTTGCTGTAGATGTATTTCGATACATTAGGGGACTTGGCACTCAAATGGCAAGTTAAATTTAATGTAAATAAATGTAAAGTTATGCACTTCAGGGTGGAGCATGCACAAGCAATGTATACCATACATGGTAGTGAATTAGGCATAACAACACAAGATAAGATCAGATAAAGATACTGAGAACATACTTAAGAAAATGTTTACGGGCGTTAGACAAAAAGCTATATACTGTATTGCAATGGAGCTATTGAAATTTAATGGAGGTTTAACTTCTCCTATGGCTCTGAAAAAATGGGAAAATTATCTGGCAGTAGAAATACAATATAGAGAATGGTGTCACTTGATTATGAACATTAAAAAATATATTCATTGCTTAAATATCCTAGAAACACAAATAAAGATTATCTATAGATGGCATATGGTCCCAACGAGATTGGCAAGGATATCTCCCATGTACTCTACAATTTGTTGGAGATGTTTCCAACAAGATGGATCCATGTTACATTTTTGGTGGAGTTGCCCAAGAATAATGGGGTTACGGAACATAGTTTATGAACTAATTAAAGTAGTGGGAAGAGTGACAATAGAAGAAAAAGAAACAGAAATAGCCCTCATACACATAAATTGGGATGAAAAAGACCAAAAATCTGATATTTTAATCCTGAATTGCTTTTAATTGCAAGACATTGGAAACAAATTTTCATCCCAACAAGAGAACACCTTAAAAACCAACTAGAAATGGAGAGGGGCACAATTTTATTTAGGTTATTGAGAATATACCTAGCGGTTAATACATTTATAATAAGTTGCCTATGATGTTTGCAACATTGTCTGTTTGCTTGTTTTTAATTGGAAACAGTTTACATACTTGTATATGTCTTCACTTATTTTCATCTCACTTAGACATGTACACAATCTCACTTTTTTTGCTGTAATTAGATAGCAACTTACGTGGTTTTTCCTTTGTACACTATTTAACATATTACACTTGTATATCTTAAATATGCTAAAAATAGAAATGATTGTCATTTTAACACTGGTGGGAAAGTAACTTTTTCTTCAGCTATTTATGTTTAATCATTATGTGCTGTAACCTATTACATCCCAATCACTTTATCACATGCACACCTCTTATTTAAACCATGCCTTAGGAGTTTACACTTGTTTTGAAAAAAGTCCCATTGAGCACTGAAATGTTGACACGAATGTGGTGTGCTTATATTGTACAATAAAAAAAATGGAAAATCTTCTACAGAGTCCTGTGACTGCACTTTACTTGGAATATATATATATATATATATATATATATATATATATAACTACAGAACATATGTTAATTATTGATAAAATATGACTTTTTGAAAATAAAAGTTGAGCTTTAGTGCAATCAAATTTGAGAGTGCATCAAAATCTTAGTTTGTATGCATATGGTCACACATAAAGCAGTGAAAGTGCAGTTCAAAAAGCAGCTCATGTTCAAACTGTAACTTTCACCATCTCAGTCTGACTAGTGTATATATATGTCCTGCTGCTGTCCTTTGAGTTAAATAAATCCTAGTCATAACAGCCCTAACTTTAAAAATAAAAAATCAAGTAACACGAAAATTACACAAAGCTGAAGGGCAAAAGAAAATACAATTTTTCCATAATACATGCTTCACTGCCATGTTATAACCAGAATGACTGGGCTGCTGCTTAGGGTATTAGCCCTAAAACCACTATATAGCTACATACTGACTATAAATAATTATAGTGGAGTTGCAGATAATACGTGAATGTTTGAATGGAAGTGAATTTTCAGAGCCCAACTCATCATTCTGATGTACCTCAAATGTATAATATATAGTATATGTAATAGCACACTTTGCTTGACAAATGACTCCCGATCTCTGTCTTCAATGGGAGATTCAGTATTTTTGCTTCAGTGAATACATTTTATTGCCACATTGTACAAAGTGGGCCTGGCAAAATATATAGTGTTTTTGTCAAATCAGATAGGCTTAACAAAGACACATGGTACATGTTTTGGATGTTAGAATAAAACCCCCTTGACTGAAGAATGGTGTTGCAGAATCTTCGTAATGTGGGTCGGAAGTTGTCAATTTCCGAGATTAGTGAATATGTGTGCTCCACCCTACTTGAAAATATTAAGTAGAAAAATAATCGTAAATGAAAAATAAAAGGAATCATTTAATAGTGCATGATTTTTATGATTTTTATAATCCCAGAAAATATTTGTGTATAATTCCTTTTCCTTTTTCTTACTGTTTCATACTTACATATCTCAATAGAAGGTGCTCAGATTAATTTGTAACTAGCTAGTAGCCACTTTTGAAATCTTTAGATGCATGACAAACCTGACGTAACCAATGAGTTCATGACACATCTCTAAAGATATTGGCAAACATCCTTCCAGCGTTAAAATGCTGCGTATTCCTCGTACTCAAATAATACTGAAGGTAAAAAGTCATGTTCAGAAGCAACCATAGGGTATTATGAAACAGTTAAATATTTGTATTAGCCGATTACTTCAATGCAAAACTAAAAATGACAAGACAAGGTTTTCCTAATGGCAGTAAAGTTTTTCCAAAGTTAGATCAATCTTTCAGCAGGATTAACTTTTCACTTAACTATTTGGCCTTTACTATTTACTTATGTCCAAATCTCTCTAAACATGCAACAACCTCAAAGTGACATTGAATAAATTGAGAAAGGCAGTCTATTGTACACATACCTAAAATGCATTGGAGAAAAATGCAGATATTTCTTAGGGTAATCCAGTGAATATTTGTCTTAGATTGACATTTCTGTTTAGACCTTCATGAATAACACATGAGCAAATATGTTGTCTTTCATTCTTCATATTTCATAATACAAGAAACTCTAGCTGATTATATCTGGAAACAGAAAAATTAAGCCTGGCACTCTATATTAACGGAACACTATAAAGGAACGCAATTACGTGACAAACCTGTAGTCATAAAGCCATAGTGTCCCTGTCCCTAATCAGAAATAGGTAATCCGGCCCCTCCGTTTGCCACAAATAATAATATGAAAATAAAAACGTTTTATTTACCTTTTTCTAGCACAAAGGCTGTTCAATTCCCCGCCACCTGAGGAATCACATAGGAGACATGGCCTCCTCTGTGATAGTCGAGTCCATTGCTCCTCATAAAGGCACAGCAAGCACCGTGAGTGTTTTCATATTGGGGGTTCTGTGTCACGTGACTTGATTTTACTCAGTCAGTGCCATGGAATCACATCTAGTCACTGACTACCTGTGGTCTTAACCCTGCAATGTAAACATTGCAGTTTCTAAAATACTGCAATGTTTTACACTGCAATGTTAAAAGGACAAGGACACGGCACCCAGAACCCTTCATTTTAAATATCTCACTTTCCTATTGCAATCCTACACTGTGTGTAAAATATGAAATAAAAATGGAACACTAAAAAAGTTCCATGAATATGATATATGAATAGCTGGATGGAAATCTTGAATTGTCCTTTTGGTATGCCCACTGATATGCAAAGTGCAACATGCAGTGCACATTATTAAATGTGCAATGAAACTAGAAATCTTTCTAGCTTTCATTTTATTCAAGTCACAAATCTGTAATACCATTAACAGTATAATAACATCATATTATCAAGGAAGAAAATTTAATCAAATCAGTCAAGAGAAAAAGGTAATGATTAGTTACTGATACTTTAGCAAAATTAAACAATCAGATTTTTTTTTAAAGAGTATGCTTCCAACAGTCAACGAACCACTCTTGCAGTTGATCATAAATTAGCCATTTTCCAGTTCAAATTCATGTACAAAATTCCATTACTATTAATTTGGTTCTGGTGCATAATTATAAGAGAAACTATTGAGATTCAAAGCTCTCTTCAAAAACAAATAAAATAGTTTCCAAGGGGAAACAGCGACAACCTGAAATGAATATTTATTTAATTGTGGCAAACACATGCTCATTGTTAATACAATTCACACATTTTAGGAAGGTGAAATCATTTTCAAAAGTACCCATCTGCAGCAAAAACATAGCATGTGTGGTTTAAAACAATAACTATAAACCATTGTCACACCAATTGTTGTGAATTATGTTTCCAGGATTTTGGACAAGTTAGTGATTTTTCAAAATATATTAAGTTTCACATAATTTCACATACCTCAGCACTATTCACCTCATAGTATGAGTTTCTTCAATTGTATCTCACAACCAGCAAAACACTGGAGTGATGCTCAATAGTACAATTAATCCCAACCTTATACCCAAACATAAGTCAAGTTATTCAAAGAGACAGATATCAGTAATAGAGTCACCAGTACACAGTCACAGAACCCGTATGGGTTGCAGAATAATTTAGGGCTTAACCCAATATAGAGATCAATAGATAAATTGGATCAGGCCTCAAAACAGAGGACGCAATACCAACAATATTACCCACAATAGAATAAATATTCAACAGCTTCAGCTTCACTTTTGTATGTCTGTTATTTGGAACCTAATAAAGTAAATATTTTCTATTTAACTTTTTTCCTTCTCTTTTTGTACCATCAGTACTACTTTGTGCTTTTTGAACTTTTTGTTGAATATTTACTCTATTGTGGGTAATATTGTTGGTATCGTGTCCCCTCTTTTGAGGCCTGATTCAATTTATCTATTGATAAGTCAAGTTACTCCGTAAGCCATGCAGTTTCATTTTAGTTGGTATGAGGTAAAATTGGAAGGCAGTTCCTGGTGAGCCCATACATATTTGGGAAACACTTTTACAGAAACATTAACATTTTGTGCCATTGTTGCTCTATTTCTATCTAAAATTTGAATGTTAGTGTTCAAGCAGTACTGAAACTGAATTTAAGATTTTAGGAATAAGTATAGTACAAGAATATGATTTGATTCTTAAATAACTCAGAACCCACTATTAATTCCAAATACTCTAGCATATCTCATGCATGGTGTCCAATGAAGTTGGGCAGCCACAGGGAGCTATACCTGAGCAAGCATCAAAAAGCACAACTATGATGTCATACAACATTACAGAGTAAGTGAAAGGGTTAGCAATTATTTATTATGTATTTATTATTATTAAAAAATATATTGATTTCACATAAGATGAAGTCCTTCCGGTGGTTTACTGACCAGTGGGCTGCAGGGTGGTCTGTCCGTGGTAACAACCCTCTCACTGGAGAGGCACCCGCCTACCAGTGGCAGTGCCATTCAGCAAGTGTATGTTTTGCCAATTCAGGTGAGCCAAGCACACGGGCAGAGGTGGAGCTGGTGAAATGAGTCTATGCTCTGGCTACACAACTCCCTTGCCACCCTGCATTAATGACAGGAGCTAGGATCGAACATCAGTCCGGTGCCAGCATCAGTAGAGTATATGAATGAGTTTGTATAAATGTGAGCATGTATGTATGAATATTTCTGCATGGTTTGTATATGAATCTGAACATGTATGTCTGTGTAAGTGAGTATGGGTGTGCTAGGGGCATTGCAGAGAGACATAAACAAAAAACTGGGGGGGGGGGAAGGTGTGCCAATATACATTTTATGTACAAGGTACCACATAACCTAGGTATGCCTCTAGTTCCTTCTAGCTGTGACCAATGAGAATATTAAATAAAATAAAAAGAAAACCAAGAATAAAAAATATGTTTCATGGTTGAAGTATAAGGAATGTTTCAAGTGTAATAAACTCATGTAAATGTTGTGATTATGTTTCAGCAGAGCAAGATCATGTATCAGCGGTTGCTATTAAGATTTATCCAATATGAGCATAAACTAAAATATCAGGAATTTAATTTATTTACCATCTTTTACCATCTGTCAAGTACATTATGTGGGAAAAATAGAGCAAAAATTAAAATATTGCATTAGGGAACATTTTAATAATATCACATTGATAATTGTTAAGGTTGTTTTTAGTTGCTTTTAAATAATTTAATTAAATGAATAAAAAATACATTCATTACAATAATTTAAAAGTTTGATTTTACATATATTACATTTGTGGATATTAATTCATTGGTAGATATGAAGATTGTTCTGGCTGCTTTCTTAATATTAAAGGAACACTATAGTCATCAAAACAACTTTAGCTTAATGAAGGAGTTTTGGTGTATGAATCATACCTCTGCAGTCTCACCATTTAAATCACTGCTATTTAGGAGTCAGATCACTTGGTTTATGCAGCCCGAGTCACACCTCCATGCATGAACTGTGACTTACACAGCCTTCCTAAATACTTCCTGTAAAGAGTCATCTAATGTTTACACTTCCTTTATTACAAATGCTGTTTAACTTCGAATGTATTATCTTCTTTTCTGTTAATAGCTTGCCAGACCCTGCAGGAGCCTCCTGTATGTAATTAATTTATAGAACAGGAGCTAAAAATGTTTAAAGCAAGTAACATCTAATTGAAAATGAAACCATTTTGTTGTCATGCAGACTGTGTCAGTCACAATCAAAGGAGGTGTAGCTAAGGATGCGTAAACAGAAACAAAAGTAATTTAATTCTTAAATGACAGTGAATTGAGCAGTAAAACTTCAGAGGCATAATCTAAACACAAAAACTGCTTAATTTAGCTGACGTTGTTTTAGAGACTAGTGTCCCTTTAAACGTCTAACGAGATTGACTGAAGATGTTCTTTCTTCATTCCGTAGCTTTGATCCTCAGGTATCCTTAAATTTGGTGCCAGCATATGGTATGTAGTTACTGGTTAAATAAATCTACAAACCTAATCCAGTAAGTAATGGATTAATATTCACTACTGTAGAGCAAATTTTGAGTCCTGTCCCCACACTAAACATTTGACTTAATAGCACCAATCCTAACAGTAATTACATTTCTTAACATTAGTCTTTACCCAAAATTTTAATCGGCTTCCTAATTCTATTTTCTTAAACTTTTAAACTTTTGGCTAAACATTGTAAAATGCACAAATTGTGATGGGCTGGCAAACTTGAGGGGTTGGGCAAGCTGTGAAGGGTGGGGAAGCTTGGATGAATAGTTAGACTATAAGGCATTATTGTCTTAATAACTCCGGGTCCTCTTATTTTAAGCTCCCAGTTGTTAAACTGTTAAGATGGATTCAGGGCAAAGAATGTCCATGCATGTGTTTGTTCTCCATCTGTCATAATCTTGTTTCCAGTTTACAGAGGTCAACAGAAAAAACATTAAATGCCTTCTCCAACTTTTGAAACTAATGGAATAATGTAACTGTATTAGAAAAAAATAAATAAAACAAAAGTAAATAAATATGATTGTCCTAGTAGTGCAATTTCCAAACACCTGACAATGGCTGTATCTATCTCTGTATAATTTGACTGAAAACAATCAATTTCACCTTATATAGCTTAGTAAATTTTTTTGTAAATAGTCATGTATACGGGTGAGACTGTTCTCACATATATTTGCGTTCGGTGATGCTATTGGCTTGTATTACATTTCAAAATATTCTTATTTAACAAAATATTCTTTATGCATGCAGTGAATTAAATCACTGAACAATAATAAAATTTACCTGAGATCTTGAGAAGGTCCTGCCCTTATATGTGGTGTTTCCACAGAATGACCAAAAACGGCACCTTCTGTTCCTACAACAAATATATATAAGATATCAGTGTAGCAACACATAATAGTATTACAAATAAACATGTTTTAAAGTACCTGGTTCTTTCTTATATAATGTCTTACTGAGTAATACACTTACACACTTACAAAGATACGCACATATATAATTATCTTCTAACCAAGTTCAAGTGGCCATAAATATGTGAAAGGTTTATTTCACTGAAGAGACCTAAGAATATGCACAACGTTTTTGAGAATTGTATACATATGTACACCAAATACACGAGTATTTATAAAACATACAGCATACAGCGCCTTTACTGCATGAATAATTTAATATAAGGTAACTATTGTTTTTAGATATGCTTTGTGTTTATTCCCCGTTATATTCATATAATAAAAATGCTAGATGATAGTTTGGAAAAAAACATAAAAAAACAGATGCATCGTTAATCCTATAAATAGTTGTAAACATCAAATACTTATGGAATAGAAAAAAAGCACACCTCATGTGGAGGCATTCAAACATAAACAAGATTATAAAGATTTAAAAGGCAAAACATGAATGTGCTGTTCACTTTATAGACCACAATTTTACATGTGCCAATAATCACACTTCACATTTATACACTAAACAATAGCTCTTACAACTGATGAGGACTTAACACATAATGAGTCCTTAGAAATTACACATCGCCTATAAACTTATGCCAAATCAATCTTTGCAGTTTGAGAATCTTTGAGCAAAAATTACTTGCACTAAAATATAATATTTGGAAATTCTATTGTCTACTCAAAAGTTTGGCATGGACTTGTGTATAAAACAACCAGGTTATTTATCATACACGTATGTGTATATCTTAGAGAAACATATTGTGGAAAGAGATTTCTATTTAAGGTAATGTTGTTTCTTTAAAAAAAAACAAAAAAAACCTTTGTGTTTTTCTTGTTGCTGAATGCTTATACTTAACATCCAATAATAGTGTGCAATGCTAAATATAAATTAATAAAAAAATAAAATATTTAATTTGAGCGGATACTGCTTAATGATGTTATCCAATACCTCTATCCCATAAGTACTACTAATTTAGCATTATTGTGAAATACAACTGTAGGCACTATAGCCACTACAGTTTGCTGTAGTGTATATGGTACAAAGAGTTTGTGTCAAACCGTTTTCAAGCAGTTTGATAAAAAGGTTTCCAACACCTATAGCCTATCTACTCACCTACAGCTTGGTTCATGCTCAAGTCAACTTCGACATTAGCCTTCCAACTTTAGGTGGCAATGAAGGGTGAGCTTTTTCAAGTAGTCCTCTATTTTGAAACTTCCACTGACTTGAGGGGCTAATATTGGTTAGCTTACGTTGAGTGGAAAGTGAGGAGTTAAGCTTTAAGTACTGGGAGAATCTGAGTTTTTGTCAAAACATTTGACACAAATCAAGGGATGCTGTCCATGGGTGTTCTGCACCATAATTACTACACTAAGATGAAATTGCTATGGGACTTTAAGTTCTTAGCTACTTGTTGTGTTAATAAGTCTCACCATTCTGTATGTATTGTGCTTTTCAAGAAATGGCTGAAGCCGATATGCACTTTAATAAACATACAATCACAAGGTGTCTAATACTCTCTGCAGCCTTCCCTTGCACTGAACTAACACAAGTTCAAATATAATGCAACTAATGATCAATAGAAAATAAAATCTGGAAGTAACAAGTGACCTGTGAAAGATATATCCACATTTTACTTATAGGACAATTGAATAAACTAAGATGATCAGTTTTAACAAGTAAAGCTGCGTAAATAAAAGTGTTGTAGAGGATAGTAAGAAAAGACAAGAAAGAAAATGTTATGTAATTAAAATGTTATAAAATGAGAAAATATTTTCAATAAAAGGAGAAGTACTAGGCATGCTTTGAAGTTGAATGCTATTTAAAGAATGAGTAGAAGACTGACAAGTAAGACAACCTTCCAGTTTTTAGCATTGTGAGTTAACACTAAAGGAAATTACAATCTCATATTCAAAATCTCTTGATTAATGATGTCAATGCAATTGCAATCCCACCAACAATAATTTTCCAACAACACCTTGACCATTATCAGTCTGATGAAAGAAGTCCTTTTACTTTATGTTAAAAACATTCTAATTTCATCAACGACAATCCTAAGAGGTCGTTGTTAATGTAACAAGGTCATAACATTTTTTGCAATTTCAGCACCTCAAAAGACTTAAAAAGAGCTTTTCTAACAAATAACCAATACCAATACAACAAATGCTTCTATTTGTACAAAAGCAGAGCAAACACCACAAACACAGGCTAAAAGTCAGAAAATGTAATTGATTGGTTACTGATACTGGATTGCACTATAGGCCACATTAATTTACAAATACTTGTGATATGCATAAGATGGTCCTGAAGAATAAATACAGAAAAAAAATGTAAAACTTCAAAACAGTTTTACTTTAAAACAATTACTTCTTAGGCTCATTGAAAATATATGCTTTCTCATATCATCAATCTTTTTAAAGGAACACGATAGTCACCTAAATTACTTTAGCCTACTAAAGCAGTTTTAGTGTATGGATCATTCCCCTGCAATTTCACTGCTCAATTCACTGTCATTTAGCAGTTAAATCACTTTGTTTCTGTTTATGCAGCCCTAGCCACACCTCCCCTGGCTCTGATTGACACAGCCTGCATGAAAAAAAACCTGGTTTCACTTTCAGACAGATGTAATTTACCTTAAATAATTGTATCTCAATCTCTAAATTGAACTTTAATCACATACAGGAGGCTCTTGCAGGGTCTATCAAGCTATTAACATAGCAGGGGCTAAGAAAATCTTAATTAAACAGAACTTGCAATAAAGAAAGCCTAAATAGGGCTCTCTTTACAGAAAGTGTAAATAAAGTTTACTTAACCATGCATCTTTTTCATATGTGTCAGCAGACTACTTCGAACCTAGCCGATTAAGATAACTTTAGCCCTTTTATGTATACTTTGTTCTTGGCATAGCAGGGGATAAGAAAATCTTAATTAAACAGAACTTGCAATAAAGAAAGCCTAAATAGGGATCTCTTTACAGGAAGTGTTTATGGAAGGCTGTGCAAGTCACATGCAGGGAGGTGTGACTAGGGTTCATAAACAAAGGGATTTAACTCCTAAATGGCAGAGGATTGAGCAGTGAGGCTGCAGGGGCATGTTCTATAAACCAAAACTGGTTCATTAAGCTAAAGTTGTTCAGGTGACTATAGTGTCCCTTTAATTTTTAAAGTGATATCATATACAATGCTGATGAGTGTGTTATATAGGCATAAGGCATTAGAAGCTGAAGCAGTAATACTTGTACTACCATTCTGAATTAGATACAGGGAAAGAGCTTGTGCAGAGGTTCAGTTAAAACTAAATGTGCTTTCAAGTTTAACAAATGTTATCGAGGCAGCTTCAGCCCTTATGCTTGGTGGGAATAAATTGTATGTTAGGGTGAGTAGAAGAGGTTGAGGTTTGAATCAAAAACAGTATTCCATGTTCAGGCCACAAGTAGTCAAGTTTCAGTTGCTTAATAGTCAGCCTTGCTGGTTACCTTGAAGAGAGAGTTTTGAATTAAAAGGTAAACTAAAAATGAGAGCCAAGAACAAAGTATACATAAAAGGGCTAAAGTTATATTAATTGGCTAGGTTCGAAGTAGTCTGCTGGCACATATGAAAAAGATGCATGGTTAAGTAAACTTTATTTATGGGTACACATTTTTTGTAAACCACTAGCGGTTCTGGAAGCATGGAAACATCTAAAGCAATGATGAATCACGTGTACGAATAGGGATTGCAGTGTTAACTGGCCATTGAGAAACAGAGCAAATTCTTTAAAAATCTATATGGACAAACAAGATGGACTATACGCAGAAAAGGTACAAGAAGTGCTATCCAACAAACAAAATCCATTTTTGATCTATATTTCATTACCGCTTCCATATGTTGTTGTGTTTTAAATTGTGGTCAACGTCTTTCAGGTAAACAATGAAAATGCTTGTACATTTTTTCTCATACAGTATAGGTAAAGTTACCCTTTTTTACATAGAAACATAGAATGTGACGGCAGATAAGAACCATTCGGCCCAACTAGTCTGCCCAATTTTCGATATACTTTCTATTAGTCCCTGGCCTTATCTTATAGCTAGGATAGCCGTATGCCTATCCCACGCATGCTTAAATTCCTTCACTGTGTTGACCTCTACCACTTCAGCTGGAAGGCTATTCCATGCACCCACTACCCTCTCAGTAACATAATACTTCCGGATATTATTTTTAAACCTTTGCCCCTCTAATTTAAGACTATGTCCTTTTTTTGTGGTGGATAGAAGCATATGTACATATACATAGCTTACTAAAGTGTTCATACCTATAGTCAGTACTATGATAAGACTAATACACAGTTATGGAAATAAATTACAGCAGATATTTTAGTGCTATGTTAAGCCAACCAAATAGTAGGCCATTAAATACACTAGAAACTCTCAGAAACATTTGAAGGTTGAATTAAAGCATTTAAATGAATAAAACATTTTGAGTTTAAGTTAAGGATACATTTAAACTGTGTAAGTTCCACATGAGCAAGCAAGCATGTTAACATATAACATAATCCATTGACTATTAAATAGTTACATCTTCTTGTGTATTATACTTTGTATGGAAAGAAATCATTTAATAAAATAATTAAGAATGCAAGACAAATCTGAGCATATATCATATTAAGCTTTGTTCTTCCACATATTAAAGTCATAAAACCAGAAATGTTTTATAGTTTTGTGGGCAGCAGCCAATTTTATTTTCTGACTTTATTTAAAGAAATAATTTATGTGAAAAGTATTTGAAAAAAGCAGTATCTGGAGTGAACTGCCCGAAACTTGTTAAGTGAGTAAATGTGAGACAATAAGTCACTTGGCAGACTTGAGTTGTGTGCAATAGAGCAGAAGATTAGAATACAACACAGTTCTTCTGGAAATCGTTAATAGAGATATTTGTCTCCTATTCTATTGCTCTTTCCCATTAAACCCCCTTTATGTGATCAAGCTGCATGTTTTATAACACACAGTTGTTGTCCCAATTCAAACTTTCTAATATTTTATTTTTTTTCAACATTATCTACTTGTGCAAGTATGTTGTCAAGTTTGTGTGTTGTACAATGTCTTGTATGACTTGTTTAAGCTTACATAAACTTTTTAAAGCAGCACTGTCATGCTGAACTTACCTTTCCTCAATCTCTTCCTCTTCTCCACCTCTCTAAGGATCTGTTATTCTTTTCTTCCTGTCTTCTTTTTTTCTTTAAAATCATAAGACAAAGTAGGGACTATTTGCCTTATGGAGGATTCCTCCGCTCGACCAGCTCTGACCAGCAGTCTTTCAGCCACATTTACTAATACTAAGTAAAAATTACTTAGTATTAGTAAATAATATGCCCCTACTCGCTATACTGCGAGTAGGGGCATGTCTGGTAAACAGTGAGCAGCCTGTGGCTGCTCACTGTAAAAAAAAACGCAAAAAACTATTGGCCCCCACCCCTAAACGACGGGTGGGGGCCCTAAAGTAAAATAAGGGGGGAGACCTAATGTCCCCCCCGGCCCCCTCCCCTGCATGGTGGGTGGGGGCCATAATGATAATGCGGGGACCTACTGCCCCCCCCGGCCACCACCCCTGGGCGGAGGGTGGGGGCCATAATGATAATGAGGGGGGGGACCTACTGTCCTCCCCCCCTCCGGCCCCCACCCCTGGGCAGTGGGTGGGGGCCATAAAAACAATGGGGGGGACCTACTGTCCTCCCCTCCGCCCCCACCCCTGGGCGGCGGGTGGGGGCCAAATGATAATGAGGGGGGGGCCTACTGTCCATCCCCCCTCCGGTCCCCACCCCTGGGCAGCGGGTGGGGGCCATAATGATAATGAGGGGGGGACCTACTGTCCACCCCCCCTCCGGCCCCCACCCCTGGGCGGCGGGTGGGGGCCATAAGGATAATGGGGGGGACACCTACTGTCCTCCCCCCCCGGCCCCCACCCCTGGGCGGCGGGTGGGGGCCCCTAAGTCAATTCCCCCCCTCACCCACCCCCCCACCCAAATAAAAAGTCCCTAACTACCCCCCTCACCCTAAAGAAAAGTGAGGTGGGAATAAAATAACTAACCTGTAAAATAAAATTAAACTTACCATTCGGCGTCTTCTTTTTTCTCAAAACTTCATTTTTCAGCCCCCAAAAAGGCCAAATAAAAAACCATCATAACCGTCGAACTAAAAAAAAAAAAAAAATCATGAGCGCAAAAAAAAAAAAACCCGATGAAAAAGAAAAAACCCGAGTGCAAAAAAAAATCCATCTTCACCCATAGAGGGCTCCGCACAGACTGAGCTCCGTAGGGCGGGGGAAGGCTTATAAAGCCTTGCCCTGCCCTGCAATTAGGCTAAGAACACTTTGATTGGTGGGTTTAAGCCAATCAGGGTGCTCTTTGTCATTTTACACAGCGTGGGAAAATTCCAAAGAACTTTCCCACGCTGTGTAAAATGACACAGAGCACTGTGATTGGATGGCTTGAAATCCATCCAATCACAGTGCTCTGTGTCATTTTACACAGCGTGGGAAAATTCCAAAGAACATATGTGATGTGCATTTCCCATCATTGTTAACCATCTGCACTATCACTGCATATTTTTTTCTTTTTACATATAACCACTACATTTGGAGGAATCATCCAACATTTTTGGAAGGTTGTATTTTATTTCTTTTATCGTCTCTACATTGGTGTTTTCTCTTGCTCCACTCATTACTTCTTTATGATTTCTAAACACATTTGTTGTAGTTTAAAGGCACATTATTGTGCACAATATTGCTGTGGAGCTCTGTTATACACTCAGACACACCAACAATCTGAAACTCCTAGAAAAGAGGGACATTAAGATAGAAAAGAGGAACAGATGGATTTAGGACCAAATAAAGAGACTTGGTAGGTATGATATTATCAGAGTTACGTAATACAATTTTGAGGAGCAACAGATATACAACAGATGCCATTTTAGGACCTAAAATTAACTATTGAGAAAAAAAATTTTTTTTTCTTAATTTGACAATTTTTATAGGCATTTTCTCAATACAACAAGAGAGACAAATGTTTTATAGAGAGCCTTCTTAAAGAAGATCTGTCACTTAAAGCCTTCTTAAAGAAGATCTGTTTACTTATTACTTATATTTAACAAATATGCATTTAGGAGGTGTAAAAAAATAAATTGAAATGTAAAAATCCATAGCTCTTTATTCTGCAGCTGGCCAAATCCACCTTGGTTCCTTGTCTAATTATTATCAGCTCTATTCTTTGCACCTGGCAGTCAGCATTAAGAGATTGTAATAAAACAATGTTTCTACCTCTCATGCTCACTTGCAATGTGTGCTGGACTGAGCTGGAACGTGATGTCATTTGCTTAAATCATTAATATAAATTTAAAAGAAATAATGTTAACATAACGTAAAAGGATGTCATTGAACATACATTCCAAGCATGTAGCATAAACAAGGAGACTCGCAGGTCTCAGACAAAAAGAGCAAAAAGAAAGTGATGGTTCAATACAGTGTGGGCTCGCAGGCCCCTGGTTCAGTAAATAGCATTTTGGCTCGCTGGCCTCAATCCTGACTTAGAGGTATAATAACATAGGTAGATCACTGTCTCATAAGTCTCCCAGAGCATTTGTGGCATTGTGTCGCCCAATTGGACTCGTAGGTCTTGGGGTACTAAGGAGAGTAGTGATTAGCTCATGTTTCTTATCTAGGGCCATGTCGTAAGAGTACGGCAGCCATAAGCGAGTCAGGCTGTCCCCCCTCTTGCTCTGTGTCCCAGCTATGGTGTTGTGCGGTTCCTCTTCGTATGTTATCGAAGAGCCTTGTTCTGTCAAGTAGGCATGCATGTTGTGTCTCGAGTATAAGTACTTAATATTCTTGGTTGGAAGCAATTTTGGCCTCCAGCCACTTCTGCACGGTCTTGTGAGAGTGTTGGCAATACGATGTATATTGCTAAAGATCGAACTACTAATAACATGAGCGGAAAAGATGCATATCAAAGGCAACTATGTTCATCAATCAGATGTTCATACTCCTTAGAGTTTTAAGATGACCCCTGTGTCGTGGTGTGTGTTTTCGATGATTGCTCAATGAATCTTTGTGTGGACTTAGATTCGTCGGTCTTGTAGCCTTCCGTTGTGTATGTGTTGTCGTAGTAAGGCAGTTTATACGCTCCTGTTTAGGTTTGTGACTTGTGGTTGCGTTGAAAGTAATTATGGTTGTTGGCGTGTCCCTAACTGGGTGAACTGGCATCTCTTATCGTCGTAGCATGAAAGTATTGGTGTGTGGTGGCTATTGTTTGTTCCACAAATGGTGCATGCCCTGTCTGCCCAGTGTCTTGTTCCTAGAATTGTTTGTTCCCATTCCCCCCACGTAAGTGTTTAGGTTGTCATGTCTTTCCACATCCAGGGCCTCTCCCCTGTGTGTTTCTCCCGCTTTTGTGCATGATCTGTTTGGTTGCCCCTTGTTGGGGTCTTGTATTGTCCCACGTTTATGTGCTGGCCAGCTCCCATCGAGAACTGGGAGGTGCATTGGCTGGTCAAGGTTGGAGGAGTGGGTGTGGGTGGGGGGAGGAGGGGCAAGACAGCTGCACTCCCGATGCACCCGGGCTCCCCCACCCTCCTGTCTAATCATTGGTCACTGTCTGTGAAATATATACAAACCAAGGTCTCCAGTGTTCTGTGTGTTTGTCTCTCCTCCCCAGTAGGTCTGCAATTTTGGCTTTGGGCCGTTTGTATTCTTCTATCTTTCGCCTCCATTGTCCGGAGGTGGGTGGATTCGTCTTTCTCCAGTGCAGTGGTATAAGGGATTTCACCGCATTTAGCATATGTCTCAGGATTGATCTTTTGTATTTTAGATTACATTTATATATATATATATATTTATATATATATATATATATATATTACAAGGGCTCCAAAGCCTTTTTTGAAACAGCAGCAAAGCTTGAATGACAATAGAAGAAATGCAGAAAATAACAAAGAAATTACTTCAGAAGTGCCTGTTTACTTTCAATACATGAAAGCAACCTTTGGTAACTTTTGGTACCTTTTGACGAATACCTTTGTGATACCTTTGGTCTGGCTTTTCTTTTCTATGCAAATCGGAAAACGCATGCAGGTTTACACTAAGTGCTCTTCAATAATGTTAAAACATTGTATCCTAGTCTAAAATTATGTAAATGAAAGTTATATATTCAAAATCATATAGCATTCTATAAATTTATAGCAAAATGCCCATTTGTGTATTATCACAAGGTTAATTAAAGGTCTTTACAGTGTTGTTGATGGTTAGATTGCTTAACATGGCTCCAAAAGGCACACTTTAAAAAGGGGAGTAGGGCTTTGGTAAATTGCTGTTTTATATGATAATGTCTTCATTAATCTATATTTCATATTCAGGCTGAAGGCACTAATATAAATTTAAGCTTAACAGCATTATTTATTCTGTCAGCTTTAATTTTCATGCTGACAGTGTAAAAGGGCCAATTGGTATATTGAACTAATAGTGATCTGTGCTAATATGAGTTCATTAAAATGTGTGCAGATTATATTTAAATTTTATATTAATATGGATTAGCCTAAATTTGTGTACATGGTCTATGCTTTGCTAAACCCTCAGTCCCATTAGGCCTCATACTGATAATTATGATCGGCCTAATTACAGAATCTTAACAACAGAAAACACAAGATACATTTATAAGAATACACACACCCTATGTTAATCTCTTGCTCTCATCTCCCAACAAGATCTATACACCCCAACATTGGCATCCTGTGAAGCAGAACATGGTGGGCAGGGTAAAAGTAGGTGGGCCAGTAACACAAGCCATTTTACTGGTAATGCCCAAAGGGGTGGACCAACCTCGATTGGGGTGCAGGTCTGGCCAAAGAATTGGAAGGTCATTTTGGCAGGAATTCGCGAGTTTCAACATGGATGCTGTCCAGGAAGTAGGAGGGTCTGGGAGGGAGGGTCTGCTGGAGATTGGCCGGGACGTGTCAGCTGACCGGAGTTCGCTGCGACGGTTCGCGACATCTCTAGTGGGGACCTTAAATAAAAAAGTAATGGGGAGGCCTCATTGAGTGGTGTGTGGGGACCCAACAGACAATGGGGAGGACCTTTTGTCCTACCCCCCAGTCCCCACCCATGAGAGGTGGGTTGGTGCCCTAAATTACAATAATGGGGGGGACCTATTGTCTCCCCTGGTCCCCACCCATGAGCAGCGGGTGAGGGCCCTAAGTAACAAAAGGGGTCCACCTATTGTGGACCTATTTAAATATAAAAAGTACCCCCTCCCACAAGTCCTTAAGCCCCTAGTCACCCCCTTCCCCAATAAAATTAAACCCTACCTACCCCCTCACCCTAAAAATAGTGAGGGGGGAACAAAAAACGAAATACCTGCAAATAAAAATATATATACTTTTATTTGTCTTCTTTTTTCTTAACCCTTCTATTTTCAGCTCCCAAAAAGGGCAAATAAAAAGCCATAATCCCCATCGAACTTTGAAAATAAAAAGAAACCAGAGCGCAAAAAAAAAACACTCTTAAAAAAGAAGAACCCAAGGGCACTGCGCAGACTGAGCTCTGCAGGGTGGGAAAGGCTTATAAAGCCTTCCCACACCCTGCAATTTGACACAGAGTGCTCTGATTGGTTGGTTTAAGCAGACCAATAAGAGTGCTCTGACAGGTAAATGAAGAGACTGAGAGGCTGAGTGCTCTGAGTCATTTTACACAACGTGGGAAAGTTCTTTGGTCCCTGTTCCATTGAATAGCCCTCACTCGCGGGGACACTATAACAATATGACACTATGACACTTTGTCCTCCCCTGTTAATTATTTTAGAAGATGCCTCACCATGGGGGACCTTTGCTAGATCCTGTGTTTTGTTTTTTTGTTTTTTAACAGTGAACAGCCACTGGCTGCTAACTATTTAGTAGACTTGCCCCTACTCATGGCATGGTGAGTAAGGGCATTCGGGAGATTTTAATCTCCCTTATTCTATTATGAGCATCAAATTGGCCCTCACAGAATGACGAGAGGCATGGGGGGCAGTTAGGAAGTGGCGGGTAGCACTGCTCCCAGTCGCTTCTATTTTCACGTACTACAGGGAGGGAGCCGCGAGCAGGTAGCTCCCTCCTTGTAATAAACTAAACGAACTGAGTTCATATATAATTTGTATGTAGGACTTTTGCTTATGTTATAGTAAACGAATATGAAAATGTCCGAAAATTCGCCAAAAACATATTCGTCCTAAAAAGAAATGCACATGTCTAATTTAAATAGTTTTTCTTTGATTTGTTCATTGCAAACAGCTAAAAGTCTGTAAGTTTTGGCAAAAAACCTGATTTTCAATGTGGGTTAGATACCTTTGATTGCAACTGTATGTGTTATAATTTTGATTATATATATTTGATTATTAAAATCATATGTTAAATAATTTAAAACAATTGTGATTTATTAGGTGCACCCAGCCAAGCTTTTTTGTCTATTACTGATCTGGGGATATTTAATTTGGCCCCAGTTGCTGTCAAGCTTGGCAGATGGAACACATAAAAATTAGAACACTATATGAAGCCTACTAATGGATTTTAAATATATATGGATGGTCGAAGGTGATTTTGTTGAAGACACTTACTAATAATGAAACTTTGTGTCGTCACAAACGATGCTTAAGAATTATGAAATATGTATTGCCACTATTTTAAATGCAGGTAACTAAACTCCAAAAAGCAATATTTATTAAATACACACTGACACCTTAAATGAGACAGTTTGCTTTCTTGCCATAATAATTTTATTTTCACAACATTTTACCTGTTACTCGGAGTCTATCAGCACCAATTGTGATTTCTTCCTCATCTGCTGAAAACAACATTTTTCCATCCTCATTAGACTTCACTTCAAATCTTTTGCACTGTGCTTCTACAGCATCAGCCCCTAGAATAGAATATAAGTAAAATAAAAATGAAAGCATTATGATTAAGAAATGTTTTACCTAGTTAAATATCTACAATGTAAGTCATTCAACACTTAGCTTAGCAATATCTCAGATGAGAAAATAAAAGTAGAAGTTACCACAATAACATAGCATTACCAATACAAACATGTCTAAAAGGAACAGGACAGGCACCATCAGAACTTTCTGCATTTTGTAAATTGTGGGAATAATCAAAATTTACAAAATAGCAGCTTTTTTTAGAGCAAAACAACTGAAATGTTTCGACCCAGTAGGGTCTTTGTCAAGCATGACAAAAACCCTGCTGGTTTGAAACGTTGGATTGGTAGGTATTAAAATTATGTTTTTTGAGATCCACCCCCTCCATTTCCATCCATAAGCTTTAGAGGGGTGGTTAAAGGTTAGGCCAGACCCATGCCCATGGAATATACCCATTTATTAATAAAAAACTATGATATATATATTTCGTTTTGTAAATATATATATTCTAAATATGTACACTAATATTTGTGCTCCACTCTGTAGGTTTGCAGTGGTTTTCCTCCCAAAACCCTTTTTTTGCACGGACTTTTTTCCAGCATGGTTTTTATTTTTTCGTGGTGTTTTGGGGGGTATTTAGGTCTTTTTTTAAAATACATTTATTTATTAATAGTAGCATCAGTTATTATGGATTTTTATTTGGCCTTTTGTGGAGTTAAAAAAAAAAGATATCTAAAAGTAAGTATGATTTTTTTCCACAAATTTAGATTTATGAGGTCAATCTAAGTAGTACTAAGATAGAGGTGTAGGTATAATTATTTTTACTGTGGGGGTGTCTATGGGCTTTGGGACACTAGAGTGTCCCCCCATTTATTAATAATACCCTACATCAGTACCCCTGAGTTCATGTTTGGGGACATAGTAGTGACCTGTCCACGCCCCATTACTTAACTTTAAGACCCATGAAAAGGTTCAGCAGTATCAATACCGTCAAAGTAAATGTTGAAGGACTTGATCAGGATTTGAAAAAGTCTGCTCAACGGATGAAACACATGCTCATCCTTGTTTTAACCATCAATCATGTATTTTTTCATCAATCATATTTTTTCCACCTCTGTGAGATACAACCCACAGCATTGGATAGACCTCTAATCCATCATGGCAAACTAACCTGCTTATTTTCCCTCCCCCACCTAAAAAAAAATTAGCTTCTTGTCCATTTCCTCACCCTTTTTCTGACACCATGGACAGAACTCAAAATCACAGAATAAATGAAATAGCTTGTCCATTTCATAAATGTGCAATTTATAATGATCATACATCACATAAGGCTGCCAAGAATGAGGTACATTGATGTTGTTGCAATGTATGATCATACACTGTAACTAAACCCCCAATTATTTTTTGCCTAGGTGAGGGTGTTTTTAAATAAAACTACATTCTGTGAGGATTGAAATAGCTGTTTAGTGAATGAGAGAGTGCGCTGAATCTTGTTTGTTGTATGAATTGGCCCTAGTAGCACCCTATAATGTAAGTATGTTCAGGTGAGTGCAGTCTCTTGGTCTTGTGTGTATATATATATATATATATATATATATATATATACATCCTATTAAATAGGTCTAAAGACAGACAAACTCATGTAATGTCAAGATTCCCCCATATCTTCCTTTCTGATTGGTATTACCTGCACGACTTCCAGATTTCGCAGATTTTACTCCACCCATGCGTCTGATGTCACGGGCTTCCCTTTAAAAAAGGAAGCCGCGAACTAATCAAGATTGCTCAATCAATTTGTGCCTCTCGCATACTTGCTACTTTGTTGCAGATTGCCGTCTGAGCTGGACTACTAGTGTTACACATACCAAACCTTTTGGCTTACTCCTGACAATGCTGACTAGTGATGTCCCGAACGGTTCGCCACGAATGGTTCGCCACGAATGGTTCGCCGCGAATGGTTCACCACGGACTCATGATTGAGTAAACTTTGACCCTGTACCTCACAGTCAGCAGACACATTCCAGCCAATCAGCAGCAGAGAGTCTGGGAGGGAGGGTCATATGTTCGCCGTCTGTGGTGAACCACGTGGCGAACCATTCGGCGAACCGTTCAGGACATCACTAATGCTGACTTCTCTGTGTACCAAACCTTTTGGCTTGCTCCTGACAGCGTTGCCTTCTCTGTGTACCGAATCAACTGAATTACTCCTGATTATGCTGCCCTCTCCACTACCAGACTTCGGAAGAGACATCACTACTTCCTCTATTCCTCTACATACTTCAAGGAACTAGAACCCTCATCATTACTGGAAAGGACTTCAATGAACATTATTCAAAGTAAGCAAAATAAGTTCTCCAGTTCTAGGGATTATTAATTGGTTCACACCTGAAGTTATTGGGAAGGATAAGAAGGAATATAATTGTCTGCCCTCTGGGATAAAGCTACTCATCTCCTATCGAGACCTATTCATTATTTACTTCTACCAGAACGTAAGGACTCTGTTTCATATTCTAAGACAAATTAGTTTTGTGTTATTATTGCTAAAGTTAAAAGAACTTTATTATATGTTCCTAATTAAGGAGTTGCCTTATTTAATTTGATATTGCCAAATGTTATTCAGATTGAAACAGTTACCTGCAAAATTATCTTTGCTCATGCATTATCATTTTAGAATCTTATTACCACAGAAGATTGCCAAAGCAAAATAGCTTTATTTCAATAAATATTTTCTTAATGTGACAGTTTCAATTCTCTTCATTCACTTGCGGTTGAGTTCCAAATAACTTTTCCACAAGTATTACACGTAATCACAATGCCAAGAACCAAGGCATTATACAAATAGTACTGTTTACTTATAATGAAGGACTGAAAATCAAAGTCTTATTCCTAGCACACTATGGAAAAGGGAAAGAGACATCCCAAAGAGAAATATCAAGCTCACAGTAAGTCACTGAAAAAAAAGAAGCAGAAAAAAAGAAAAGAAGAAAATGAGTATCAGAATAAGGATTAAGGATAATACAATAAATTAAGTGAAAAAAGAACAATGGGCCCTAAATGCCTTATACCACTCCTCTGGGAGGTTTACAAGAGACTGATCACCACAATGTGATTGCATAATAGGAAGTGATGCCGGAGAAACACGTCATCGGAAGTGATGCGACACACTTAAAGCCAGAAAAACGTCGGCGGAAGTGACGCGATGGAACCCAGGAATACGTCACGGAAAATGACGTGGCGCAAGAAAGGCTGCATGGACAAAATGACTAGTTTTGTATGTTTGGAGGGCATAGGATACAATCATGAACTGGAAGTGGCGCCATATTTGGGATGGCGAACCACATCCAGCCATGACCATATTTGGAAGTGGGAGGGAATTTGTACCTCAACACCAGCTGTAATTAGGTAAGTCTCATATATATCTGATATATTTTCAGTGGATAGTATACCTGTACCTGAGGAAGACCTTACAGAGGTTGAAACTCGTTGTGCTTTTACTTATTTATTTTATATATTCAAGTTTAAATAAATACTTTTTATACTTGTCACCTGGAATCCTGGAATCTTTGTTGCTGATATCACCAAGCTTCTGAGTTCCTGGGGGTGTGTCTGTCAAATATATCTTTCTACTTATCTCCTGGAGTGAGATGAAATGCTCTATAAGTTCAGAGCCAACTTCTAACAGGCTCAAAAAAATGAGAGTTTACAGACTACTCCTACCTATTATATTTTATATAAATACAGATTACTCTGTGTGTATGTATATCTATTTTATATAGGTTAAAGAATAATTTCACATGAAGAACCTGTGTCATATATGTTTATATATTTCATAAGGTAAATGCATTCCTTTATGTGCGCTAAATCATTTTATTTTTTTGTATGATCACGTGTTTTTAAGTGTAATATAGTGACATTGCACTTGGTGGTTTTTAGCAGCACTAATCACTTTCTCCCTAAATCTAGAGCTGCTTTATCTTCTGTATTCTTGAAAAAAAGAACAAAATATAAAGCAAGAAAACTGGGTTTACATGGCAATCCTACAAAAGACTGCCACAACTCAATCCAGCCCAAAATAATGTTTATAGTAAATCCCAGCAATGGTGGGATTGTGTGTCTATGTATGTATGTGACTGTGCATGTGTTCGTGATTTTGACTGCATTTATGCTTCTATGCCTATGTATGCATGCATTTGACTGTGATTGTATGTGGGGAGACAAAAAAGAGTAAGAGGTTTAAGAGATACAAAAGAGGTAAGTGGGGTTAAGAGATTCACAAGAGGCAACATGGTGTAAGAGACACAAATGAGGGTAAAAGGAGTTTAGAGACACACAACATGAATTGTGAATTAAAAGAATGACAGTAGGAGGTCTGGGAGATGAACACAAAGGGTGGATGGAGACACAAAAGTTTACAATTCCGGGGGGTGTTAACATACATGTAACGGGCCTGCCGACAACCTGATTGTTTGTCCTTGCTCAGCCACATCTTATAGCCAAAGAGACCCATTTCCCACCCAGTAACCAGACGACACACAGTCCTGGGATACAACAAAATATTTATTGGCCACATTCTGCTTTATACTTTCCCCACGCAAGGGGTGAATCACACACAATGACAATGTCCCCTCCCAGTGTTTTCCCCTTCCTGGGGAGTCGCATAACGGAACTGGAACCCCAATTCCTTTGTCCCCTGTTCCCACCACTCAATGCTGCCTCCCAGGGACCTCCCCCTTCCCAGGGGCCTGAGTATGGTACAGAAACGCCAGTCCCTTTGTCCCCAGTTCCCGTCACCCATCCTCAGGGTTTCCCACCTCTGGGGACCAGGGGATCTTTATCCCATGAGCCTCTGTACCTGGGAGACCCAGCATGGGAATATTTCCTGCCCCTGTGACTCACAGCTAATAAAAGCCTGCCAAACCACCATTGTCCCCAAGAAAGTGTCCCCACTAATCTCAGGGACCCTTAGAATGGTAACCGCCTCCACTCATGGTGTCCATGGGTGAAACCAGGCAAGGGAAGTGTCTCCTTTTGGGACACGAATGCTCCCCCTGTGAAGCACTAATTAATTACTTCTCTTGCGGTTTCACACTTATGTTGCAAGTTGCCAATGTTCTACTTGATTGGTGTGAACACTCCAAGGGTCACTGAGGAGGACCTTGTTCGGAACCGAACGAGGTGGGAAGCAATCCACGAATGCTCCTCCTATATGGCATTCATCTAACAACAGGCTCCTCCAGGATGTAAGATCAGTGTGGTCAGCACAAGCTGCTGACAAGGGAGGTGAGTGTCTGAAAGCTCCCTGTGTGGGAGCTGAGTGGCAGGGGCTTTTGTTCTGTTGCATTACGGAACGCGACTGGAAGCCATGCTATGTGGCCAGATCCTGGAAGATCCCTGGCAGACCTCCCACTACGCAGGATGGACGCATGCGCACAGCAGTGGAATGCATGCCCGGGAGGTGTTGCATTCCACTAAGATTTTGTGCGAGCTACTGCACATGCACAGAGCGGGAACTTTTTTAAATTGGTGCAGAATTCTAATTATTTTACTATAAAGCTGGAGGACATTTCTGACCCCAAGGGTGGTTGCCAGAACAGGTACTCTGTGTCACCAGCCCTCCTACATGGTGAGATTTTTGATGTGGGAATTTACTTTAAATCAACCTTGAAAAATTAATCTTTTGTTTGCATGCCTCCTAAATTTAGAAATTTGTATTTTTTTTATTTTTTTTTTATTTGTCTTTAACAGAAATATGTCCAGTCCTGCTTCGTCGGATAAAGTTGAAAATGATAAAATGTCAGGTCTTATTCCTAAAAATGCATCATGCAAAACGAAACACATGTGTTCAGAATGTGTGGTCCCTCTTCCTGGCGGGTGTAGGAAAAAGACCTGTAATCAATGCTCGGCGGAATTGCTGGAAAAATCCAAGCAAAAAGTAAATCAACTCATTCCTGTGCTGGTTTCAGGAGAATTTATCCCAAACCTTCAAGTCATTTAAAGATACAATTAAAATAGGCAGCGGGTCTGTTAATATTCAAAAAAGCCAGGTAAAGAAACGAAGGAGAGAAATATCCCCATCCCTGTCTGAACTCTCATCAGGTGAATGTTTATCTTCTTCCCTTTTGGAAGTTTCTAGTCTGGCCTCAAGTGTGGATGAGGGATTTCCACCAGAGAAAATAAAGAAATTTATCAGGGAAGTATCGGCAGTTGTTCAGGAAATTTAACCTAGCAGGGGTAAGGTAAAAGGTTTTCCTAGGCACCCAAGGGTTATGGAACTACTGCAGAGAGAGTGGAAAACCCCAGAAAGATGTGCTTTCAATTCTAAGCACTTCAAACAACTTTTTAAACTACAGGCGGCGGAAAAGTGGGAAGACCCTCCAAAAGTCGATATCTAGGTGGCGCAATTATAAAAAAAACATGATTCCAATTGGTGAGGTTTCTAGTTTAAAAGATCCCATGGACAAGCAGGCCGAAACATCAAGCAGAATAATTTTTCACGCTGTAGGTTATCAGTGCAAAGCCGAAATCTCTGGTTCAGCAGTACTAAAAGCCCAAGGCATGTGGCTACAAGCCTTAGAAGAAGTCCTTATGGGAAAATCAGAAAAAGACCCAGTTCAGCTGTTGTATCTTCTGAAACTTTCCAATTAATTTCAATCAGATGTCTCTGATGAGATACTTTGTCTGCTCAGCTAATGGGCTTATCCTCGGTGGCCAGAATTGCCTTGTGGCTCAGAACATGGACTGCAGATTCAGCTTTAAAATCTGCTTTATGTGATCTACCTTTTGAGAGGAACAAATTATTTGTCACTCCTCTGGAAGAAATAATTAAACAGATGTCTAAAACCAAAAAGGAATTGCCTCAGGATTCCAGATATTCAGGATCTCAGGCCAACAAAAGATCTCAGTGGACAGCTTTCCTTTTACTACCAAGAACAATTTCAGAAATTTCGCAAACAGAATAGAGACGCCAGATTCAGGGATCAAAATAAACAAATAAACAAGACAAAAAGAAAACATATTGACACCAAAAGAGTAGGAGGTTATCTTCGGTTCTTTACTCAGAGATGGAAGGAGACAACATCAAACATTTGGATAATAAAGACAATATTAGAGGGATGCAGAATAAGTTTTTCAACGGTGCCAAACTCATTTTTTCTTCTTTCAAAGTATCCATCACAAAAGAAATCAGAGGCCCTCCTAGCGGAAGCCCTGATTCTTTTACGCAACAGTGTTATAGAAAAAGTACCCAGATACCAAGAATTCCAGGGAGTTTACTCTTGCCTTTTTAGTCCAGAAGCCAGACAAGTCCTACCGTCCTATCCTAGACCTCAAAGATGTCAACGCATGCATTGCTTATCAGAGGATCTGTATTGAAAATATTTTTTCAGTCACACACATCCTTCAGAAGGGGGAATTTATGGCAAAGTTGGACTTGAAGGATGCCTACCATGTTCCAATGTCTGTTTTTTTTTAAAAAGTTCCTAAAGTTTGCAATCCTAGTGGGAAACAGAAAGATTCTACCCTTTCAGTTCAAGGCCCTGCCTTTCGGCTTATCATCGGCCCCTTGTATCTTTACAAAGATCCTGGCTTCTCTAGCAGCAACCTTACATCTAAGAGGTGTGACAATAATTCCTGACCTGGACGATTGGTTCTTAAAAGCAGAATCAACACATCGTCTGTGGTTAGACCTCAAAATCACAAGGTTGGCCTGTAAATTTACAAAAATCTCAAATGATTCCTTCAACAAAGATGGAATTCCGGGGAATTCTGGTGGATTCAAGATTCCTATCACTTTTTCTATGTCAACACAAAAATAATTATTAAGGCAGTTTCAAGCTTGCAAAAGAAAGAAGTTTGCAACATTCTCACCTCTGCGATCCCAGCGGTTGGATGGACAAAAGCAGAAATCAGACCTTTACAATAGAACATTCTTGCTGAATGGTCAAGAAAAAAGAAAGACTTGGATTCAGTAATTTTCCTGTCAAAAACAGTATTAAAACAACTAAATTGGTAGAAAAATGCAAACAACCTTTCCAGAGGCCTTTCATTCGAACATAAAAGATGGATTACCATCACAACAGATGCCCCCCAATCTTGTTGGAGTGCCTATCTGGATTCACAGTTCATTCAGGAGAAATGGACTTCAAAAGAAGTAAAAGAATCCTCCAACTTCAGAGAGATGAAGACAGTAATGAATGCTTTAAGTCCTGTCATTGCAGACCAAGCCGTAAGGATTGAACTGACAACGCCACCACAGTTGCTTACCTAAACTGTCAAGGAGACTCAAAAGTAAAATCTCTGCAGGATCTGTGCTACCATATCATGTCTTGGGCACAGACAGAAGTAAACTCACTCTCAGCAACTCATATCAGAGGTACTCAGAACGTCATCACAGACGACCTCAGCAGACAACTTTGGTCTCAAGCAGATTGGTCTCTAAAACCCCAGATGCTCTTGAGACTGGTAATCCGATTTGGTTTACCAGACATCAATCTAATGGCCACAAAAAAAACAGAAAAGTACCACGCTTTGTTTCTACCCAGGCACAGGATTTTCCAGACTTCCTATAGACTTCTCCTGGAACTACAACATGAAATATGTTTTCCCTCCAGTAGCCTTGATACCAAGGATAATTCAAAAGATCAGATGGGCCAAAAGGGTTCTAGCCTTGTGCCCTTCTGGCCAAAATAGAGTGTATGGCAATTTCACGCTGGGTTCTTCCAATATCAGACACCTTCATAGAGAATATGGATCTTCCAGTAGAGACACTGGAAATGTTCAAACTGATGGCATGGCTGCTACAAGGATGATTATCCATGAGCAAGGGCTTTCAGACAATTTGAGTTAGGTGGTTCTGGCATCTGTCTGTTCATCCATGACTAAGATTTATTTTAGGATTTGGATAAAGTTCCTGAACTGGTGTGTTCTGAAAGGCTGCTATCCAGATCATCCCTCTATTCCTGACATTTTTTCTTCTTGCAGGATGGGTTTCTACTAGCTGGTCTAGGTGTCCACGCTTAAAGTCCAGATTCCAGCATTAAGTCACTTCCTTGTGCGTGATCTAGCTTCCAACCTTCATATCAGGCAGATATTTTAATCTTGCTGAAACGACCTCCTAAGCTTTCAGCTTTTCCTACCTGGTATTTGTCGTTAGTCCTAAAGACTCTTTGTGAGCCTTTATTTTAACCATTACAGGATGTTTCCTTGAAGATGCTTTCACTCAAGATGGTCTTCTTAGTGGCTAAAAGAGTAGGAGAACTGCAGGCTCTTTCTTCCGCTTCTGAGTTTACTATATTCAACCAAGACAAGGTGGTCTGGCAACCCAGGCCTTCCTTTTTACCTAAAGTCATTTCCAGGAAATCTATTGGCCATCCTATTGTTTGGCCTTCTTTCTACCAGATTCAATATTCGGAGGCAGAAAGAAAGTGTCATCTTCTAGATGTTAAAAGAGCTTTGGAAATCTATCTTCAGAGATCACAAGACTTTAGGATCACCTCAGATCACCTCTTTGTCACATTTCAAGGCTTCTGTAAAGGTAGAGAAGCCTCCAGACCAACAATCGCCAGGTGGGTAACAGAAGCTATTAAGCCGGCTTATGAAACACGCCGCGTTCCTCTCAATCTTCCAATAAAAGCACACTCCACGAGGGTGATGGCTACTTCCTGGGCAGAAATATCTGCAGCTTCTCCAGAAGACATCTGTAAGATGGCTACTTGGTCTTCATTCCATATCTTCATTAAGCATTACAGGCTGTACATATACTCTTCTTCTGAAGTTGCTTTTCCCACTTGTTTGCAGTACTGCCACTATACTAGGGGAAAACAGTAATTTTATTTATCGTAAATTCCTTTTTCCTTAGTATAGTGGCAGTACTGCCGATTCCCTCCTCTTGTTTTTGTATGGATTCAATTATATAGCAGTACATGGTCTCAGTTTGGTTCTTTGAATGACTGGGGAACCTTGGAGGCACAGGGATTACAAGGGCAGCAGGCAGGATCTCAATTAAATATTTACATCTTGGGGGGAGATTCTTGTCCACACAGAAAGCACAACCCACTTGCTTGCAGTACTGCCACTATACTAAGAAAAAATAGAATTTACAGTAAGTAAAATTACTGTTTTCTGGAATACAATTCAAATTGTGTGAAGAAAGTAAAACTAAACAAATGCCATACAATTAGAGATTATTCTAGCCTCGGTGAGGGAATATTCTAAATTTTATTAAAGGCAGGAGGCGAATATTTGCTCTACCTTCTTTACTGAAACCTCCAGCAGCAAAGAAATAGTTAACAGAACTTTTCAAAACAACCAATCAGAACAGCAGTATAAAACCACTTAGGCAGACCCTCCCACTTTCTCTTTCTTTGATGAGGTTGAGCGGGAGAGCAGAAAACCAACGAATCCACCTTGTAGTAGGCACTTCTAGAGAAACAATCATCAAAACCAAACAGATTGAACTGCAAGGAAAAAGAAACATCATGAAAGTAAACTGTCAAAGCAAGATGCCATATCCATACAATATTACTTGCACATCATAATACATGATGAAGAAAAAGCACACAGACAAACACCACCATATAGTAGAAATAATCTTTATTATACAAGACTGGATTTTTTTTTCTCTTATGATTAATTGGGGGTTACAAAAACATAATACCCCCAATTAATCATAAGAGAAACAAAAATTCCAGAGAGGGAAACATAAAAGGGGGGGGGGAGACATTTGCCTCGTGTCTTTAATAAAATTTAGATTATTACCTCACCGAGGCTGGAATAATCCCTAATTTTATAGCAAGACAGGGGGCTTCATATTGGCACTTTTAATGACCAAGCATAAAAACAGAAGAAACATGAGATCAAGGACGTAAATAAAAGGAACGGAAAGTCGATTCCCTAGACCAATCAGCAGTACAGAAAAATATCCGGGAAGGGACCCACTGGCTTCTAGAGCTGCTGAAGCTGCAGTGCCCCTAACCAAGTGTGTCCCAAAGGAACTCGCAATGCCAGCCGATGAGAAAATCCACCGAATCCAACGAGCGAGCGAAAGTGCAGAAATCAGCCATAAACGGCCATACGAAGGAAAACAGCAGCTGCCCATGAGCAGAAAGGACAAGGACTTGGAGCTATACGTCCATAGGCAACGTGCAATACAGAGACACTGCCTATCTGGAGAATAGGTATTTGACACAGGAGATGAATAGATTTGGTCCTGTGCAAAATAGAGACAGGCACAAAGTCCGGTAAGAAAGAAAAAGATTCTACATCAAAAGCATGAACATCAGAAATGTGCCAAAAAATACAAGAAGCCTAACAGGAGAGCCAGACAGGCTAACAAGAAGCCTAACAGGAGAGCCAGCTAATTCTCGAGGAATCACAAAGCCAGCGATACATCCTAAACTGAGGAATAGCAAGAGGTAGGGATTTCCAAAAGGCCTACACCTCGAAGTAGTCTGCCAACCAAGGGGTCCTTACCAATGCCATAATCTTGAGAAAGGCACATGAGCCATGGAGCTAGCTGACCTAAAGACATAAATGGTCCCATACAACTTACCCTGAGAAAGCAAATTAACCAGGCAGTTTAGGACAGCCATGACAGGGGCCATAAAGGGATCCAAACATCTCTTCAGACACCAGCCATGGTGATCATCAGGTGTGCAGGTAGGATCATCTGGTACCAGGTGCCCAAGATTCCTGGAGGAATTATTTAACCATTGTCAACAGGTCTGACACATCCCAGGACCCCAGATTGTAAGTAGCGCCCCAGTCCATACAGCCGGCGTCGGATTGAAAGGACAAAGTCTGGAAAATCACCTTGCTGTTCCAGGTCTCCATATGTCGAAGTCACCAATGAAGTTCCAGACGAGCTTCATCCGAAAGCCACATGACTCGGTCGTACAAGGCCGAAAACCTGAGATAGCAAGCCTTCAGGCGTTGGAGTGTCCAATAGTCCAGGGTCCTGGAAAAATGGCAACAGGCCTATAGTCCGGGCCAGGGCCCTTTGTGTGGCCTGCGGGTTGCAGGGGCATGTGTCTGATATTCTTCCTGAAGGTGGTCACCTTGGACATTGGAAGACGGAGCACCGTCCGAACCTAATCCTCCATGAAACCCAGAAACTGGACTGACCGAGAGTGAGCCAGTTCCGATATTTCCACTTTGATGGTTTAGAGTTTAGAGAACCAGTTTAGAGAACCAATCAACCGCGCAGAGCAGGTCTCTGAGGAGATGGGTGCCCTCCATCTTGAAATTTCCACAGGCAACATATGCGTTGAGGGCATGCAGATTGAGAACAGGGCGGAGGTCCCCCGCCTTCTTCCATACAAGTGAGATAATGCTCAAGAAGTGGGGTTGGCCTGTTGCCCACTCCACTGCACCATTGTCCAGCAGGGATAAACCTCTGAATGAACCAGAACTGACGCCTCTTTGGCCATGTGTATCAGCCATGGAGCGGTGATCTGTGTCTGAGGTTGGTCAAAATTGATCCTGAATCCAGGCACGGCCTGAGAGACATCTGTGCCTATCTGAGAGACGTATAAATAGAAACGTGTCGGTTAAACTCGTTCGTGAAGGCATCCCCAAAGAGCAGACCCAGTTCCTTGGACACCAAATCCGCCAACTTGCTGTCCAGCTTGGAAGGGGCCACTTTGCGGCGGTCAGAGGATAGGGCCACATTGGCGTTTCTTTATAAACAAACAGATGGACCTTTGGGCCAATTCATGAAGATTAGCATTTGTAGAGCGTCATCTGCCCCGAGGAACATCTGTGTCAACGTGCCACTGACATCTAGCGTTTAGTCCAGGACAGAGCGCAAACCCTGTTCCAGGTCTTTGTGGGGTCTTTTCTGGACTTATTCATGAAACCGGCAATCTTGTTGAACTTGAGAGGCAGTTCCCTCTTTTTTGGGGGGAGCACCATGGCCCTTCCAAGGTCTCTTACATACAGAGTCCATATTCACTGAGCAGAGTGAATTGCCGAGTCAAAGCCTTGAGCATCTGAGGTGCCGGGTGCAAAGCCCAGGGTGGTCGGTGAAACGTCGCCATGTAGGGGCAACGAAGACTTCAGGCAATGAGTCCACTAAGGTGGCACGAAGCCGGGCCTGGAGACCATCTGGGCACGTAATCTGCTCCGTCAGCTGTGATTGTATCACTGTCATAGCGGTAACACTGTCAGTGTGGTACCTGGTCCAGCCAGGCGGGGGTCACCTAGCGTGCAAGAGGGGGTCACCCAACAAGCACAAGCATACCATGCAGTATAGGCCAGCAGGGGACGAGGTCACCCTCAGTATGAATATAACAGGACACTGTATGTACAGCGGTACCGTCGGCAGTAGGGGTCACTACTTAATCTCTGCATAAACCTTGGTAAAATCTGTCACAATTAAACAATAAGGGTTAAATGTTTAACTGTGACAGATTTCACAGGGGAGGGAAGGCTGGCCACATGGCCAGTGGACAGCAGGGCAGCGGGGTGAGTGAGGCTGGGCTGCCCGGAATGCACAGAGCCCACGTGGCTCTGAAAAAATGGCTTCAACAAAATGGCAGCCACGATTGCAAAAAGTACTGCTGCAAGTAGAAACATCTCGGTAAATGGCTGGGGGGAGCAGCTGGGGAGAGAGAGGGGGCAGTAGAGCCCAGGAGGGAGCCGCCAGAACGTACAGCGCGAGGGCCAGACGGGGTGAAGCCCCAGGGGAAACCCCAGGATGGTGTAACCTGGCAGAGCAAAAATCCAAACCCCTTAACAGGGAGCAGGGCATCCACCCCACAAACAGCCCAGAAAAAGCCACATATACAGTATACAAGTAGCCCAGTAAATAAATACAGCACGTAACCCAGCAAGTAACACAACAAGTAACACAGCAAGTAAGTACCATGTAGAAAAACAACCCAGAGCAGAGACAACTCTGAGCTGGTAAGTGCTCACCTGGAGGCAACAGCAAAGAAAGAGGAAGTGGGAGGGTCTGCCTAAGTGGTTTTATACTGCTGTTATTTTGTTCTGATTGGTTGTTTTGAAAAAGTTCTGTTAACTATTTCTTTGCTGCTGGAGGTTTCAGTAAAGAAGGTAAAGCAAATATGAAGCCTCCTGTCTTGCCATAAAATGTCTTATGTTTAATGATAACTAAATCTGATTTAACAAGTGAATGTATGTTAATTTATCTTTAAAGATATGACAAGGTATTGTGAGTTTTGCTTTTTTTGCTATTCTTCTACACCTATTTAGATATCCTTTAAAAAGTAACACTGATGTAATAAGATTAAAGTTTAAAATAATGTATTTCTTCATCAGTACTTTGGCTTAGTTCTTTACAATCTGTGTCCCAATTTTAATTGCAGCAAGTTTTAAAACATGTTCCATAAAGTTTAAGAACCTTGAATAAAGTTTCCTACTGATTTTCTTATTATGCCTGTTAAAATGTATTTGGGTTATTCATTTGCTTACAGCAGCCGTACTGCATTAATTACTTCTAGAAAGGTGATTACAATCTTTAGTCTTTGTGTCCTGAGAAGTTTTTTTTTCCCCTTTTTATAATGTAGAGCAGTTTGTTAATTTATTATATTTAATACAGAAAAATATGTCATATAACTTGCAGTTTAAAGAATATAATTATTTTGTTACTGTTTTTTTCAATATAATAATTAAACCACTGAAATGTCTTAATATTGAATTATTGAAGAAGTGTTTATCACTTGTTCAACAGTATCACTTCCCAGTTTGTAGTAGGTGGATTTTAGGGACAATTAAAGTATCATTTTTTCTTCTGTCTCTAAATGAAGTGATCAGCGCATAAATCTTGTCATTGGTCTTTCTGATAGCATATGTGTATATCTGGGGGCACTTATTAACTAAGGACAGCTAGAAAGGTAGATGTTTAGAGACAAGAATGTTTCTTCAGTGCTTTTTGGATATAATGTAACTATATAATTCCATTGACTTTTTAGGTGCCTCTGTATTAGTGGCAAGAAGGCATATTAAATAGAGATGTTCATGGGCCAAAAATTAGGTTCAGTTCGGAAATTCGGGTAAGTAAAAAAATTTGTCTGCTTCAGCAATTCGGACCAATGGCATTCGGTTCGGCACTTCTGCAAATCGGAACTTCGGCAATTCTCAACTTCGGTAATTCGGACCCTAACCCCTAACACTAACTCTAACCTCTAACCCTAACCACTTGTTTTGCCACTTTTAAGAAATCCGAAAGCACTTAAGAACTTCGCCAATTTGGAACTTTCGGCAATTCGGCACTTCGGAAATTCGGCATTTTGGCAATTCGAACTTCGTAAGTGTCTGAATTTAACGAAATTCGTCCGAATGTACATTCGGAACAAAATGAATTGCACATGTCTAATATTAAATGGCTAAGTGAAGATTGCACATTTTTCCTTGTCCTTCAGTACTGCTAGAGCCACGTATAGTCAAAGTGTTTTAAATTAATTTTTAAAAATTTTTATTTTGTAAGTTTTAAAGACAGTCAGATAGCAAAATTACTAATGCAGTTTCATGATAGTCAGAGTGTATTTTCATATTGTACGAGGAAGACAATAGCTAGGAAGCTATAAATATATAATGCCAATATTTGGCTTTGGTTATGTGTGGCTTCACATCGATTGTTTCCCTTGTATAATATTACTATACAATATGACTATGGTTAGCTATTATTTTAGAAGTGTCAAACAGACCAGGCCCAGGTCTTGATATAGCTCCACTAGTATAAAAGCTTCATGTTCTGTTCTATAGGGTTTTTCCTATTTCATAAATCACCATCACCATTTTACTTTAGGCGACATATAGTTCAGCCACCAACCACACTACTTCTCAGCAGGTATGTTTAGTAGTGATGTCGCGAACTGTTCGCGAACTTGCCGCGAACGGTTCGCCATGAACCGTTCGCGGCGAACTCCGGTCAGCTGACACATCCCTGCCAATCTCCGGCAGACCCTCCCTCCCAGACCCTCCCACCTCCTGGACAGCATCCATGTTGAAGCTGCCTTCAACATGGATGCTGTCCAGGAAGTAGGAGGGTCTGGGAGGGAGGGTCTGCCAGAGATTAGCAGGGATGTGTCAGCTGACTGGTGTTCGTGGTGAACCGTTCACGGAAAGTTCGCGAACGGTTCGCGACATCACTAATGTTTAGTGAAGTTGCGTGTTAAACTGATCATAAGCACAGAGCACATCAATACTTCCAGCTGAAAGACCAGCAATCATAAAGAGTTTGAACTACCCAGCTCAAGCCGCACTCTTGCCAAAGAAAATCCACCGCTCAACCTCCTTCGTTGGTCTTTGATATAGCAAGAGGGACACTAAAGGAGAAACTGTAATGAGTATATCCAAAGTACTGAAAATTTTTGTCAAAGCAACAATGATGTGTCAGGTCCAGTCATGCAAGCAGCTAAAAGACCAAGGAGTAGAACTCATTCCCACAGTCATGACTGAAGGACAAAATTGGCCATGGCTTGAGAGGATCTTAATGACCTTAACAATACGTACATAGATTAGAGGAATTCTAATAACATGCTGTTGTTGATACTGAGAGTAACATATGATTACATAATAAACATTAAAAGCATGAAGCACCTGTATGTTGAATTTGGGGACAAAAGGGACAAGGCCATAAATTTTAGCCAGGAAGGGCAACCATTCCTGTTGATTTGCTTGTTCCTTGTCACTGACAAGAAAAATAAGCAGTCAATAATAATACAGCTTTGGCTATATATAGTTCAGTTATATTCAATTTATTTCTCTCTGCAGAGCTTTTGTATAATGCAATGCTTATTATTGCATTAACATATTCCACAGCGTTTTACAATTATAGAAATTGGGTATGTAGAAATGATCCTGTCATTTACATACAGAAAGTTTGAATCACAAAACAGTTACATATGTAAGTATATTGTTTTATATAAAACATATTTATAGTAAAGTATTGCCAATTGCTAGTTATTTAATTACAATATGCATGGAGAGACAAATATATCACATTACATTCACAACAAATGTTATAATTACTAGAAACAACTACACAGATCATTATTATAGTTGTCCTGGAAATCCAAGCGTACGATAGGATAGTGAATAAATGTAGAATACTGAAAATCCAGTGTTTATTGGAACTATGTTTAAAATGTTAAGCCTTAATGTATCTTTTGTGCTACTAAGATACTGAATGACAAAATAAAGAATTAAAAAAAAAAATGTTAAGCCTTTTGTAACAATAGACTCATACATTAAGTGTAGCGTTTGATTTTAAAAAATGACAGACATTTGTATAATTATAGTACATACATTCACTCACTTTATCACACACGCAATGTACTGTTTCAAAGAAGTCTGGTGAAATTAATCTCCATCTGTAAACAGAAGCCAATATGGCATTGATCTTTGAATGAAAGGTATACAATACATTGCCGTATATTATAATGCCTTATGATAAAACAGCCCAATGCCACAGTTTTCTGCTCATATAATGATGAGTTTTAAATCAGCTGTGGTGACATAAGATCACAAGGATAATTTTATACTATGTTGCACTCAAGAGCCAAAACAAATTAATGAGGCATTTTATGAGTATGTTAACCAAGCAATACCCTACATATTTTTCTTCCAATGAAAATGATTTGAAAATTGATGCTACTCCATAAAGCTCTTTAAAAAGTTCCAAGTTAATGGACAGTAAGTGGGATTTAACAGAATGGGCTTTAATGAATTAATCTGCAATTATTTATGGAATCTACAAAATTCTAGGAAGGTACTAACAGGCAGTACTTAAAATAACTAGGTGAGGTAAAGTGCCTAAGTACATATAAAAAATATGTATAATTTCAACTACACACAGAGCTCACTTTAGAGATAAGGTAAATTAATAAAAAAATGTATTACATAGGATTTCTTTTCTTTTCATTTTTAATATGTAATAAACATGGGAAAAAAAATGAAGTATGCCATTCCAGTTGTAGTGTGCACCAATGTGCTACCAAGCATTTATTTGAAGGACATAAAAGTCAGGCAAACATTTCAGGCACAATCCCTTTTTCAATAGAAATGTCCTTAAACATGCAGTAATACTCACCATTTAAAAAAATCTTTATTTTTGTCATTTTTCATGCAATTTATTGCACATTGGGTTCTTAATTTATAGCACATTGTGTATAAACCGGCGAGTGTTACTGCATGTTTAAGGACATTTGCATTGAAAAAGGGCTTGTGCCCGAAACGTTTGCCTGACTTTTATGTTGTTCAAATAAATGCTTGGTAGCACATTGGTGTACACTACAACTGGAAGGGCAGAACTCATTTTTTTTAATGTTTATTTGGTTTACTCTGCTGGAACTATAATGGGAGGAGCTGCAGCTCAGGAGAAACTGTTTGTATTTTCAATCCTTTTGGTATTGCAATTACCTTTTCTCTATGTTGGTTTAATATGTAATGATGTTAAGTAAACGGATTTATAAATAGACATTTCATTTGTGACTGCAAGAAAAGCAAAAATATTAGGAATATAATTAAAACTAAGTAAAACAATAAAGAAGACAACCAAAAAATAATTTGTTTTGCACTTGGAAGACCCCGAAGCAACAATATACACTTAAAATATATACTTACATATTTTAATAGATAAAAGATAACCACTCCATTTAGGAATTGATAACATTGTACAACCAGGAAATACATTTTAAACATTTTTCAAATATTACATATGTGGCGAGTAAAGCTATCCTGCTTGAGTTCATCCTAGTTTTAAAAGTTCATTTATACCACATTATGTGGCGATGATGAATGTTCACCATTTACTTTTACACCATGTAGAACAATGATGGATAAATGGCACTAAATGCTTTATTTATTATGCCTTTACTCGCATTTTATGTATACACATTTTTGCTTTCATTACTTTGCAAAATAAAATTTAGCAGAAACATAGAAACATAGAATGTGTAGATAAGAACCATTTGGCCCATCTAGTCTGCCCAATTTCTAAGTACTCTCATTAGTCCCTGGCCTTATCTTATAGCTAGGATAGCCTTATGCCTATCCCACACATTCTTAAACTCTTTCACTGTGTTAACCTTTACCACTTCAGCTGGAAGTCTATTCCATGCATCCACTACCATCTCAGTAAAGTAATACTTCCTGATATTATTTTTAAATCTTTGCCCCTCTAATTTAATCCTTTGTCCTCTTGTTTTTGGTAGTTTTTCTTCATTTAAATATAGTCTTCTCCTTTACTGTATCATATCCCCCGTCTCGTCTTTCCTCCAAGCTATACATGTTAGTACATAAAGCCTCACTAACCTTTTATTAATATTCCAGGAATTATTAACAGTCTATAACAGGAATTAATTTATTTTCCAGGTACCAACTCCACTCATTTTATGTCGGCAAATGGTTTGAAGAAACCCTGCTTCTTCCTTTCTACTAAACAGTAAAGGAAGTTTCAATGTGTCATACTATTCCTACAATCAGTGAACGGAATGAGCTCTCTCATTAGATTAGTTTTCCAGAAATTGATAAAGAAGCACATCTTGTCATTTGTCCTGTGTTTATCTTCCAATTAATAAGAGAATAATGTTTCTAACTGCTTTTCAGCCTCTGGGATAGAGTATTCTAGCATTTTGCTTTCAATTCTGTATTCTGAATACAGAAGTGAATGGGAAGTTGTGAAAGTTCAGAAACTGTTTTTGTTGGCACAGTTTTTTGGAATTTTATAACCACTTTATCTCCTCTTTCTGTTAATGCTCTGGTGGTGTAAAATTATTACAAAAAAATGCATGTAGTATGGATTTAGTTGTAGTTTAGGCATGTTTCAGGAGAACCTAGCATCCCCACAGCACTAGACTTGACCATATAAAGTAAATTATAGTTACCCGAACACTAACTTATTGTGGTGGTTCAATCTTTTTAATGCATTTGACCCATTTTCAGAGAAAATTAAGTGTTTATATTGCTTTCAAGGAACATCTCTAGGTGCCGTCTATCAGATAGCCACCAGATGATCTTCCGCAATTTTTGCAAGACCTATGTTCAGCGTGTCCATGCTATGAATTGAGATGCTGAAAAGTACCATAGAGATGCACTGAACCGAAGCATCTCAATGAGGAGATGCTGATTGGAACAGTGTTGCATTTTGCTAGCCTAGTAGTGTTTCCCTATGAGGAAAGTATTGTATTGGCTGAGATCATCGATCTTGAAAATCTCAACCAGGACACGGTACAGCATTGCAGAAACAGCATGGTGATGGAGAAAAGAGGGCAGGAACCTTAACGGTGACTTAAGCATTATTGCATTAATTCTAACTTTAAATATAGATATAACATGTTTAAGACCTATCTGTTTCAAAACAAATTAGCTTTTTGGTGATTATTTAATGCATTATATGAGTATTAGATATGTGTTTCAATGACAATGCTGCTGTTTTAAAAAAAGTTCACTTTTTATTGTTCCTACTATTAGCTAGTGCTTATCAATCTGTGCTTGATAAGTTTGTAAAATTATGTGTTACTGACTATACATATTTATTGTACAGCTTAGTTATCCTAGGTGTTCCTATTAGGTTTTGGTTTACTAATGTTGTGTACATATTGTTTTCAGGCCATGATTTATTTTTCTCAGGCTCTTGCCTGCTTTAAAAATCATTCTCCGTTTTTGTAACTAAAGTTGACATTTATTACCTATTACTTGTCTGCTGTCTTGTGGCAATTCCAGAAGTCCAATAACGCTAGAGGTCACATTCTGGCATAATGTCTTATGATAAGGAATTATGTCAGGCATGTAGGCTTTATTATTTAAGGTAAAAATGGATAATTCAGATCGCTGCAGCTGTTATTACTGGTAATGTACTTGTAATATTTGGTGATTGATTTTACAAATTTAATTTAATTTTAAGGATTAAGACAAAACTGGAACACATGGAATAGAGCAGAGCATATAATCTAACTTCTAGATAATTAAACAAATAAGTCAACTAAGGTGATTTTAGGAAAACGAAAATTGAAAATTTGCTGCAAAAATGTTGCAAATGTATGAAGGTGTAGGCGTGTGTAAATGTAAAATAAACCTGTCATATAATAATGTCATAGTAGAACTTTATAACTAATATAATTATTACACTAGCCAATTTGCCAGATGAAGTATCTACTACATTTGAAGCTAGCCATACATAGCCATATATTTTCAAAAGAAGTATTATTAAAGGGACGCTATGGTCACCTGAACAACTACAGCTTAATGTAGTTTTTCTGGTAAGTATAGTAAGTCGCTGCAGGCTTTTTGCAGTAAACACTGTCTTTTCAAAGAAAAAAGCAGTGTTTACATTACAGCCTAGGGACACCTCCAGTGGTCACTCCTCAGATGGCTACTAGAAATGTTTCCTGATAGGGTCCAATAGGATTTTTAACACTACAGGGTCAAGAATACATGTTTACAATAGGTCAATGAAAACTCCCAATTACAAATTATGTTGGCCAAGTCCTCTCTAGCTTTACGTTTTTAGAGAACTCAATTAATTTAATTACATGGGACGTATTATATCAAGTGATTGTGTATATTGCAATTTAATATCTTTACTGTTTCTTAAAAACACATCACCTATTCTCCTACTAATGTTCTCACTTCTACTTTTCACTTTCTCTCTCACTTTCTTCATTGCTCCCTCTCTGCTCCCCTCATCTCTGTATTCATCACATGCACTTATGCACTTTACTCATATTTATCCAGCCTTTCTCCACACACCCCTCCTAAATCCCCTAAATACAAGCTCTCATCCCCAACATTTAAATCTTACTCCCACCTTCTCTTCCTTTCCATCCTACTACTCCTAGCAGCTGGTGATGTCTCTCCAAACCCTGGTCCCTCCACTACTGAGCCACCTGGTACAAACACAAGAAACCACAACAACCTAATACCCATTCCATGTAATTCTCACTATAATTCCTCCTTTAAAGCTGCCCTCTGGAATGCACGTTCTCTGTGCAGCACCTTTAAATCTACTTCCATCCATGACCTATTTATCTCACACTCCCTAAACCTACTTGCACTAACAGAAACATGGCTCTCTCCCTCTGATACTGCTATTACGTTTTTTCCAATCAGCATCTTCTCATAAAGATGCATTGAATCATTGCATCGCTATGTGGTAAGTTCAGCGTCTCAATACAGAGCATGGAGATGCTGAATGTTAGTGCTACACACTGTGCAGCACTGCCCCCAGGAAGCTAAAACACTGCAAGGATTGACAATACTCATCAGAACAACTACAATAAGCTATAGTTGCTCTCGGGACTATAGTGTCCCTTTAAATTTGTTAAATGTATAGCCAATGAAACGTATGTTATAAATATGTTGCCATGGGACAGAAATTCTGTATTGAATATTCAATAGCAATTATTTGCACTGTATTAAGATAAAAAAATTATGAACATATTACACACCACAAATATATAAAAACACACAAATTGTGATGACAGCAGTGTTGGTAAAGAAATATAAAATGTATTACCCTTTCCACTTATTAATTGTTGATCTAAACTCTCCTCTGTATCTTCATTAAATCATATAATCCAAAAAATCTTAAAACATATTACGCTGGTTGTGCTTTGCGACTTACTAGAGGTAGAAGAAAGTTAACAGTTATGGAGGATTTTCCAGGATTGGTACATCATAAAACAGGTGACGAAGCCTACTCCTGCCTGATTCTCAGACAGGAAATAAAGTTAGTTCTTTGTGACCTAATGTGATAGTTGTTTGTTGATCCAATTGGTGAGATTTTAGATTAAAAGAAAACTGTCAGGCAAATGTCAGAGTACCCACATGATTATCCTCAAATACTAGTATAGTCTGCAAAGTAATGTAAGTATTTGTGTATGTACTATAGAACTAGCCTACAATTGCAAAATAGTAACTAATGAAACATTTATATGAGAATTTTCAATGTAATCATTTATCCATATTTATTGCCACGGGAAATACCATCAGGCAGAAATTTTGGCATTTAATGTTGACCATTGATCACAAACTTTCTTTCTCTATTAAGATCCTATAGACTGTAAGCTCATTTGAGCAGGGCCCTCTTCAACCTATTGTTTCTGTAAGTTTTCTTGTAATTGTCCTATTTATAGTTAAATCCCCCCTCTAATAATATTGTAAAGCGCTACGGAATCTGAAAAAAACCATCCCTTGACCCATCCACCCCCTCTAACTACCGTCCCATATCCCTGCTCCCTTTTTCCTCAAAGCTTCTGGAAAGACTCATCTTTACCCGTGTGTCTCATTTCCTCAATTCCAACTCTCTCCTTGACCCCCTTCAATCTGGCTTCCGCCCTCTCCACTGTACAGAGACTGCCCTTATCAAAGTTACTAATGACCTAATCGCAGCTAAATCCAAAGGCCACTACTCCATACTAATTCTTCTTGACCTCTCAGCGGCCTTTGACACCATTGATCATGCTCTCCTTCTTCAAACTCTGCAATCGCTTGGTCTCTGTGACTCTGTCCTCTCGTGGTTTTCCTCTTATCTCTCCCAACGCTCATTCAGTGTCTCTTTTTCTAATGATACCTCCTCCCCTCGCCCTGTCTCGGTTGGAGTCCCCCAAGGCTCCGTCCTTGGTCCCCTTCTATTTTCTCTTTATACTGCCTCTCTTGGCAAACTTATTACCTCATTTGGTTTCCACTACCACCTGTACGCTGATGACACCCAGCTATATCTCTCCTCCCCGGACCTCTCCCCTGCTGTCCTGCAACGTGTCACTGCTTGCCTTTCTTCCATCTCTGACTGGATGTCCTCCCGCTTTCTGAAACTCAATCTCTCAAAAACTGAGCTCCTTGTCTTTCCTCCTCCTAATACTGATCCTCCTCTTTCGCTCTCCCTTCAAGTTTGTGGTACCAACATCAGCCCATCCTTGCAAGCGCGCTGTCTTGGCGTCATACTTGACTCTGGTCTCACCTTTGAGCCTCACATCCAGCATGTTGCCAAATCCTGTAGATTCCATCTTAAAAACATAGCCCGCATCCGCCCCTTTCTTGCACCAGATACTACCAAGGAGCTTGTCCATGCTCTAATAATTTCACGCATGGATTATTGTAACCCTCTCCTGCTTGGTCTTCCCAAAAGCCGTACTGCACCCCTACAGTCTGTAATGAATGCTGCTGCTAGACTGATTTTCCATTAAGTTTATTATTCACATTTTTTTAAAAAAAAAACATGTTAGCATAATATTTACCTGAAACAAAGGATGCATCGCTAGCACATAATCATATAACAAAACTTATTGTGTATAGATATCTTTTTGGAAAAACTTAAGAACTAAAATTAAAGCTTTTACTTTTTATTTATTCATTCATCATTTCTACAAATTTTTTAGGGAAGGAGAATTTTTAGAGTGTATAAAGTATTTTTCATCTTGCAATGTTAAATGCAAAGATATAGACTCTGAAATGGAGGGACAAAAATAAAGAAATAAAAATGGTCAAATACCATCTTAGTATTTATATGGCCCTTGAAGGCATTATTAGCTGTTAAGCTTACTAAAAAATTACAACGGAGTGGAAAAAAATATATTAATTTGAGCATAATGTCAACATATATTAAAATCAGTTTGTACAAAAAAATATGTGAAAAAGGTGGCTTCAAATCCTTGTGAAAATATATACTGACCAAATGATATACAAACAAGCAGCTACAACACAAAAGGTGTTTTTTCCCAAGAACACCACACATGAAATACTTGCAAAATACACAAATTATAATAATGCAAATACATTGCAATTAGAAGTGGAGCACTTCATTGCGATAGAATGCAAAATATGTTCACCATTCAACAAATGTTGGGTGTAAATAATCAAGGGGACTCAAAAAAGGAAAAAGAAAATACAAATCTAGTGCAATTCTGTAATAAAGTGTCAAAATAAAGTATAGGTAATGAATTATCCACTCTAAAATTTGGTGGAGCCTGTAGATATCCACTTCTGATTAGTGATGTCGCGAACATAAGATTTTCGGTTCGCGAACGGCGAACACGAATTTCGGCAAATGTTCGCGAACCCGCGAACCGGGCGAACCGCCATATACTTCAATAGACAGGCGAATTTTAAAACACACAAGATGTTTCAAGGGGACTAACACCTGGACTGTGGCATGCAAACTCCGATCCGCGGCTGCATCTTGCAGCCGCTTAGTAGATAACTCCCTAATTCCCACGGTATTAGGGAGTTATCTACTAAAAGGCTGAAAGACCTAAATTGGTCTTTCAGCCACATTTACTAATACGAAGTAAAGATTACTTAGTATTAGTAAATGATCTGCCCCTACTCGCTATGCAGCGAGTAGGGGCATGTCTAGTAAGCAGTGAGCAGCCAGTGGCTGCTCACTGTAAAAAAACAAACAAACAAAAAAAACAAAACTATTAGCTCCCACCCCTGTGCAACGGGTGGGGGCCATTAATTACAATGGGGGGGAGGCCCTACTGTCCTCCCCCCCGGCCCCCACCCCTGCACGGTGGGTGGGGGCCATAAAAATAATGAGGGGGGGGACCTACTGTCCTCCCCCCCGGCCCCCACCCCTGAGCAGCGGGTGGGGGCCCTAAATACTAAAAAGGGGGGGGACCTAAGGTCCTCCCCCCTGGCCCCCACCCCTGAGCGGCGGGTGGGGGCCCCTAAATACTAAAAGGGGGGGGGACCTAAGGTCCTCCCCCCTGGCCCCCACCCCTGAGCGGCGGGTGGGGGCCCTAAAAAAAATTTCCCCCCCACCCCCCAGGTGACTAGGGGTCCCCAAACCCCTAGTCACCCCCTCACCCCCAAAAAAAACATTATCCCCCTACCTACCCCCCTCACCCTAAAAATAATAAGGGGGGGCACCTTTAACTAAGTACCTGTAAAATGAAAAAAAAACAACTTACCATTCGATGTTTTCTTTCTTCTAAATCTTCTTTTTTCAGCCCCAAAAAAGGCCAAATAAAAAACCATAATAACCGAGCGCAATTAAAAAAAAACAAAAAAAAACCGAGCGCAAAAAAAAAATAATCCATCTTCACCCGGTGAGGGCTCCGCGCAGACTGAGCTCTGCAGGGCGGGGGAAGGCTTATAAAGCCTTGCCCCGCCCTGCAATTAGGCTCAGAGCACTCTGATTGGTGGGTTTGAAATCCACATTTACCTGTCACAGCACTCTGATTGGTTGGTTTGAAATCCACCAATCAGAGTGCTCTGTGTCATTTTACACAGCGTGGGAAAGTTCTGTGGAATTTTCCCACGCTGTGTAATTTGACTCATAACACTCTGATTGGTGGATTAAGTAACCAATCAAAGAGTTATGAGTCAAATGGTTTTTTATTTGGCCTTTTTTGGGGCTGAAAAAAGAAGATTTAGAAGAAAGAAAACATCGAATGGTAAGTTGTTTTTTTTTCATTTTACAGGTACTTAGTTAAAGGTGCCCCCCCTTATTATTTTTAGGGTGAGGGGGGTAGGTAGGGGGATAATGTTTTTTTTGGGGGGGAGGGGGTGACTAGGGTTTGGGGACCCCTAGTCACCTGGGGGGTGGGGGGAAAAAATTTTTTAGGGCCCCCACCCGCCGCTCAGGGGTGGGGGCCACGGGGGGAGGACCTTAGGTCCCCCCCTTTTTAGTATTTAGGGCCCCCACCCGCCGCTCAGGGGTGGGGGCCGGGGGGGAGGACCTTAGGTCCCCCCCCCCATTTTAGTATTTAGGGCCCCCACCCGCCGCTCAGGGGTGGGGGCCAGGGGGGGAGGACCTTAGGTCCCCCCCCCCTTTTAGTATTTAGGGCCCCCACCCGCCGCTCAGGGGTAGGGGCCAGGGGGGAGGACCTTAGGTCCCCCCCCTTATTCCAATTTAGGGCCCCCACCCACCGCTCAGGGGTGGGGGCCAGGGGGGAGGACATTAGGTCCCCCCCTTAGTATTTAGGGCCCCCACCCACAACTCAGGGGTGGGGGCCAGGGGGGGACAGAAGTTCCCCCCTATTGTTTTTTTTAGGGCCCCCACCCACCGCTCAGGGGTGGGGGCCGGGGGGAGGACAGTAGGTCCCCCCCCATATCATTGAGTTAACTTTGACAACCCCCCCCCCCGCGCAGCGGGTGGGGGGGTTGTCAAAGTTAACTCAATGATATGGAATAGGCGGCGGACCGAACATCGCATATGTTCGCCCGCCGTGGCGAACGCGAACATGCGATGTTCGCCGGGAACTGTCCGCCGGCGAACTGTTCGGGACATCTCTACTTCTGATCTAAATAGTTTATATATTTTTAAAGATGTATACTACCTTATTTGACTTGACCTCCAAACAAAAATAAAACAGAGATAGCCACAGATAGTGCACTACATTTAGGCAGATATGGTTAATTAAAATAAAAAAAAATAAAAAATGCTCACCTTATTTAGAACTATATGAAACCAGCTCCAAGTTAAAACAGCCCAATGTGCCAATTTGGGGTGGCACTTACACCCATTGTACTTGTAGAACAGCAGAATAATAACAGAAATTCTACTATATTAACTTTTAAAATTACTGTGTATTACTTAACATATATAAAAATTCTCTTCCTCCTGGATCCCTCCGTTGGAGTAACAATTTAAACTTAAATATCTCCCCGATGTAACAAAACAATACACTCCAGCAAAATGGATAAAAGGAATGGAGCATTTTAGTTATGAAGAAAGGTTAATAAATGTCAATCTCTTTAGTTTGGAAAAACGGCACTTCAGAGGGGATATGATAACATTATACAAATATATTGGGGGCCAGTAAAAGCCATTATCTGGAAATCTATTCATAAACAGGGCTAAACATAGGACACACATTTAGGATGGAAGAAATGAGATTTAATCTAAAGCAAATAAAAGTTTTTTTTACAGTAAGAACTATAAGGATATGGAATTCTCTGCCTGAAGAGGTGGTTTTATCAGAGTCCATACAGATGTTTAAACAGCAATTGGATAAATACTTGCAAAAACATAACATACAGGGATATAATTTCTAATTAGTGGGGCAATAGCTGCTTGATCCAAGGAGATATCTGACTGCCATTTTGAGGTAAAGAAGGATGTTTCTCCTAGTTTGTTGCAAAATTGGAAGTGTTTCAGACTGGGTTTTTGCCTTCTTTTGGATCAACAGCAAACCCATATCTGAGGAAGGCTGAACTTGATGGACACACGTCTCTTTTCACCTATGTAACTATGTAACTATGTAACAACCGAAAGCACTTCACAGCACGTTGTTTTTTGTAAAGTTATACTTAATACATATAATAGTTAATTTTACTATGACAATGTTAAATTTATCATAAAGTATAAGTAAAGAAATATGAATTTACTCTCCATCTTACTATTGTAACAATGGATATTTAATTATTTTCATAATTAGTCTTATCCTTTTGCAGGTTAATACAAAAAGCTGGATACTTATTAGCTTAAGGGAGATACATATTTTCTCTGGAAACCACAGCATTAATAAAATGAATAAAGAAAATAAAAAATAAAAAACCTGTGGAGCTTGAAATACTATTTTCAATTCCAGGTAGGCCAAGATAGAGGTACTCAGTTTCAGGCTAGATGTAAATTCATTATTGTCGATTTATACATGTCATTTTATTTTTTAGACCTCACAAGCATGTTTGAGAAATGCAGAGGGTAATACAATATTAAAACCTTGGGAAGTAACATGTTCCATCAAACACAGCTACAGTATCAACTTTTACAACTGTAACTACTTTAAGACCAATGTTTTACAAATCTTTTGCTATCATGAAAGTAAACACATACAGAAAGATATTCCTAGCTTTTCACTTCTGTAAAGTCTCAAATGTAAATCTTTGCTAATTTGTATTTCCAACCTAAATATCTTATACCAAGCAATCTTAGATGGTGAACGATAGCTGGTCAATGCAAATTTTCCTAGAGTTACAATATTATTTATATTTTAACTCGGACAACTCTCCCGAACAAAAATTAAATATCTTATATGAAAATGAACATGTTTAAACAAAATGAGATATTTTTAATTGATTTCTTGGGAAACTTACCTACTGTCATTTGACCCGTTAGTTGCCCATTTTGATTTCTTGCATTCAGTGTTACATTTCTATCTGACTGTAATACCAGTGGGCTCTCCTGGAAAATAAGTTTTGAAAATTTAGTCACAATAATTTTAATTACATCCACATATTTTAAAAGGCAGTTATACATGTAACATTATAGATTTTTAATTGAAAATATGAGAACAAAGTCAATATTTTTTATGCAAGACATCAGCAGATTTCCAAATGTAAGCCTTGCTTTAATATTGTTGGATAAGCTATTCATTTTTTTTTTTAAATCATTGGATACATTTTTGAATTTTTTTTTTCCCAATCATCTTAAATATAAAAAATTTATCAAACACAGACACATATATCAATATGAAAAAAAAAATACATTTAAATATTACAAAATTAGAACATTTTTCATACGAAACCATTTTAAAAGTTTATCTAAAAATGTTAAATTTATTCGATGCTTGTCTAACAATATTAAATTGAGGGCTATGTCATATAAAAATAATTATATGCCTGATAAAGATATTTTCAATTAAACATGCATTGGCATATGTAATATTTTAACGAGCTTATTACTTTCTATTCTTGTTTAAAAATAAAAAAAAAACAGTTTATTAAAAATATTACTAAACACTGTGTTAGTGTGAAGAAAAACAACAAATTACATTTATGTAAAAGTGCTGATTTCAAAACATTCTCCAATTCAGTTATAGTCAGAAATGTTATATAAAGTTTTCTATTTTCTATAAGTCATTGTTTAGTGAATACACCTCTTTCTTTTTGTTTCTAAATGCTCATTCAAATGCAATTGAATACATATGAGAGAAAAACAACATTCTTTTCTAAACATTAAAATAATTTGAGGAAAGTTTAGATGTAATTAACTGAAAGAATATCCAAATCTTTAGATGAAGAAACATTGTTAAGTTGGATTTTTGAACTAAGCAGCAAATAAGCACCAGCAGTATGTAATTAACTAACACTGGAGGCTTGTATCAGAAAATGAGGAATCACAGATGTATTCTCCTATCTATACCTCTCTAAAACTAATTACCAAATAAATAATAATATTTATATTATGTGCTAGCCACATGTCCTATTAACCATGGAGTTTTATAAATCAAACTTGAATATACAATTTTGTTTTCTTATTTAAATCAGTGGCTAAAAATAAAGTAAGCATTGAAGTTAATTTAAGACAAAACATTTTTGAGAACCTATATTTAATATAATCTGTAATAGAATAAAATATGATGCAAGTTCTATAAGCTTACACTTAACTGGTGATTGGTGTGATACTAAAAAAACCTTGGTAGTTTAAATGTGCACTGGGATTTGATATTTGGGATAATAACATTTTTGTTTGGCATCCAGGAGGGTCGGTACATGTAGTGTTAATTTGAGATGACGCTGTGGGGTGGAGGCTGCAGTAGTGGGGTAGAGATGACGCTGTGGGGTGGGGGCTGCAGTAGTGGGGTAGAGATGGAGGTGGGTCTGTAGTGGGTAGACAGCCACTAGAGGTAGTCTTAACAATGTAATGTAAACATTGCATTTTCTCTATATTAAGGGTCAAGGGAACATGGACAGTGCACACAAACTATTTCAATGAGATTAAGTGGTCTGGGTGGCTATAGTGGCCCTTTAATATGAATCTATCTTCCAACAACACCGTAATGGATTAACCTTGTCATGTAAACATCGCAGTTTCTAAAAAAAAACCTGCAATGTTTTAAATTGCAGGTCTAAAACTAAAGGACCACTGCACTCAGGCCACTTCTTTGAAATAAAGTGGCCTGTGTAACTTTAGATGTTTTTTAAATACATATGTCAAAAACGTGTAATAAAAAATAAATTAAAGCCAAGTAATTAACCATAAAAGAGAACAAACCTTTCTGAGAAACCTATATCTAAATTACATTCAGTCAGTACATAATATGATAGCTAGTACTGTGCAGTCTTGCAGTTAGTATGATGATACAATAAATATTATGAAACTTAACTATGCTGCAATATTTGGTAAGGGTTAAAAAATTAGCACTTTCACCTAACTGTATGTTATGTCCAATTGTTGTTTATAGGGCCTAAATCCACACCCCAAGACACCCCAATAACAAAAACTACAGAGGGTTCTTACAGACTTCGGGGTCAAGAATGCACAAGTAACTTACACCCTAAATGGTAGTGAATTAGGGATAACTACACACCAGAAGGATTTGGGAATTGTTATAGACAACAAATTAGGCAACAATATGCAATGTCAATCTGCAGTTGCTAAGGCCAGTAAGGTTTTGTCATGTATAAATAGGGGCATAAATTCTCGGGATGAAAATATAATTTTGCCTCTTTATCAATCGCTAGTAAGACCACACCTTGAATATGCTGTGCAATTTCTGGCACCTGTTCTAAAGAAGGATATCATGGCACTAGAAAAAGTGCAGAGACAAGCTATAAAATTGATCAAAGAAATAGAGCATTTTAGTTACGAAGAAAGGTTAAAAAATGTAAATCTCTTTAGTTTGGAAAAATGGCACCTCAGAGGGATATGATAACAATATACAAATATATTTGTGGCCAGTACAAACCGTTATTTGGAAATCTATTCATAAACAGGGCTATACATAGGACACAAGGTCACGCATTTAGGCTGGAAGAAAGGAGATTTAATCTAAGGCAAAGAAAAGGGTTTTTTTTACAGTAAAAGCAATAAAGATATGGAATTCTCTGCCTGAAGTGGTGGTTTCATCAGAGTCCATACAGATGTTAAAACAACAATTGGATAAATACTTCCAAAAACATAACATACAGGAATATTATTTCTAATTAGAAGGTTAATAGCTACTTGATCCAATGAGATATCTGACTCACATTTTGGAGTCAAGAAGAAATTTTTCCTTGTTTGTTGCAAATGCTTCAGACTAAGTTTTTTTTTGCCTTCTCTTGGATCAACAGCAAAAACATATGTGAGGAAGGCTGAACTTGATGGACACAAGTCTCTTTTCAGCTATGTAACTATGTAACTTATGTCTACTCAGACTGCATACCTAGGCTTGCCATGGCCTTTTTTCCTTTTCTCTTTCTTCCCATTAACTCAAGCAGCCCCTTCTCATTTATTAATTTCCCTTTCCTATCTATGTGTGGATATATTTAACCTACCATATTATTTATTGCAAACACTAGATCACATCGACATTTAATTGATTTGTTATCTCATATAAAAACTTGAATTTAAAAAAAAGTTGTCAGCCAAATTTTAGAAAGGAAACATCTACACCCACATTTTTAAGAGTTTGAGATATATTGTTTACATTTAATTTGGTTTAGCCATCAGCATATTCCTATGGCTACCATTCACCCAAGTAGAAGGGGAAAGAGCTCTTGCATTCAGAAAATGTAACATTTTAGATAAGAATTGCAAAACTGGGAAAAGTATGCAAATCATCTATGTTTTCATCTTGAGTATTTTGATCTAAAATTTTAAATTCCCTAACATTTCTCACCTTTAAATTTACATCCTCATAGAGGATAATTATTCTTTCTTGAGATAAAAATGGCAATATGATTTCCTTGTAGGATGACAAGCTAATTTATATTAATAAATATAACTCTTTATGTTCTGCTTTGCTGAAGAAGCTTTTAGATGTTATGTAAAAATCATTAGAGGAGGAAAAAATGCATCAATACATGGTGCAGGCTAATAAAAAAGTTCTGCAGCTTGTATAATGGAAACTCATTAGTATTAATGATGTTCACACATGATAGAATTAATGCCTTTTTTAACACCTCCTCCAGATACACATAAATATTGATTAATTGGTTCACTGACACCATTACTCTTGAGCTGCACGACATTGATTACCAATAATCTTTATTTTCAACTTCATTATGACCATTTAGAAGGACTACAAATTGACTGTAATAAAGTGGCAACACTAGAGGCAATAATAATAATTACTATAATTTAGTGACCCGTTTACATGCTGTTCACACACCATTTCCAATTGTATGCACTTATCCTTTAAGAAATATTCACCTTACAGTATAATTTAGTGTCTAACTGCTACACTGGAGAGTCTTGCAACAGTTAAATATTTATGTACCATCCTAATAGCCATATGCTTCATTATTTTATTCTAAATTCATTTAAGGCAATTTGTTTGGTCTGGGTATTAGTATCGTTAAATCAACATCTCAATACTAATTGCTTTGTTTTCTACACCACCTCCCAATGTTTATACATATTTTTAGAAGTAGCAAAATGTCAATATTGTATGTAGGATAATGTAATGCTAGTAATATTTATTTATTTATTGTCATGTCTTCAAGTATAGGACATGACCTTAAATATGCAAACCAAAAAACCTGTTATAGTGATTAATTTATACAGTGTTATTTTTATTCGGTTAGAAGATTTTATAGCTAAACATTATATGAGATGATCAACCTTTTAAAACATTTTCTATATTCTTTCAGTTTAGTTTGAACTATTTAGGAGAAATGCCAAATGCTAAAAGGATTTGGTGAGTTGAAGAAAAAGGAACTTTCAAGTAAGCCCTTAAATATATAGTGTGTCTTTGCAATATTGTCAGATACATTGGTGTCTGTACATTAAATTAGACTTTCCAATGAATGTTTGAAATAAAATCAGTTGAAAAGAGTAATTGTAGATAGGTTCAAGCCAGCTGCCTGAGGGTTACCTATGATTCACACCATTTCAACATGAAACAACTCTTACTTGGAAAAAGCCAAAATGTATCTTTTGTTTTCTTTAGGTAAATTGGCTATTTATTATGCTAATTGACAAACAAATTAGAAAGTTAACTGCTGGGGGTGGGGTCGGACCGCCGAGCTGGATGGTCGCAAGTCTGAGCAGCTCCTGAAACTCACTGAAATGTTCTCTCTAAAAACATGTCTTACCACCTAAAACCTGACCGCCAGCGCAGATACCCAGAGCTGAGAGACTGCTGGACCCGGGAAGAGGCTGGCTCACAGAGCTTCAGTCCCCTGGGGGAGAAAAATACGTTGCCCAACCGGGGCCTTCTCCGGAGGTGAGCGGGGCAGACGGCCGCTGCCCCACTATCCCGCACCATGGAACCCAGCCAGAGGTACAGACCGGCGCAGACCTGGCTCCGTCCCCCCCCCTCTGGACCGGTGGGGGGGATACCGGCCCTCACCCTGAAGCCCTGACCATGTCACTGCCAATGAGGCTTGGGAGCCCGACTGCCGCAACTAAAATGGCGGGCGCCATGTGCGCAGACTACGAAGGGAAGATCTTCCCCCATCTAGCGCTTACAGCTAACAAGGCGGCTCATGCCTCCCAGTCGTACAGCATGGAGAGAGGGCGAAACCAACACCAAACCCCGCAGCCATGCAAACCAACGTTAAACAACACAGACGACTCAAGTGAGCAGGAGACAACGGCTGCACTTCGCGGACATCGCACAAAGAAGCGAACATACTCGCCTGAAGTGAACACACAAACCGCCAAGCAAGACACCTCTGCTGGAAGACCGACCCGGCAATCACCTACAACCCAGCCTGCACCAGGATGGACCGGTAAGCGGCAGAATTCCGTGGATCACACCCAGCTCCCGATCAGGGCAGACACCAGCCTGCGGTTGTCCGAAGGAGGCAAAACACAAACACAGCGGCAACAATTGGAAATCCAGCGAGAGCCACAAAATAAAATATGGACAAACTCTGCTCTGATGCGTGCTCGGAAGGACACTTGCTCCCAGCTAACAAGATACAGCAGAGCAGGCATTGGATAAAAACAGGACTGCCCTATCTGAAAAGCCTTGAGCCCACCAGGATGTAGACGTCTCCCCACTGAGGCGGCCTGGGAAACCCCGATCAACCAGGGTGACAACCTCGTTAGACTCTTTGGTTTATCTAAAATGTCCTAACTAGACCTAGCTTACAGGTTATTCTCTATCTTGTTTTACTCACTGAACACACTGATGATAAATGTATATGGCACTCACAACACATCCACTACTACATGCAACACATACGATATGGGTCACTGACATGACAGACACTTAAGTGGCGCGATTTCGCTAAGTTCACATACAGATAATCTACGTACCCTTAGATATACCTATTTCTACCTAACAAGTGACGTCATATACCTGTAGCATGTAAGTCGTGGCTAGATCAGACCTATACAGACCAAGCTTGTTAACATAACCGTGCTAGCTAATACTTGCTATAGAATTTAAGCTTGATTGCCTTTCGTTAAAAGTGTGTTCACCTATACAAACAACCATAAGCTTGCGTGTGAATAACTATGTTATATGGATAATTTACCTAGCTTGATTACTACCACCCGCTAATGTCTCATAGCCAGTGATCTTCATGTTATCTATGAAAAAATGTGCTGTTTACACTGCCACACTTTGTGATGCAATGAAAATGCCTGCAGATACTGTTGTGACTCTGCTCGCCTGTTGTTAACCCACGCACAAATAAAATAAAGAATTGAAAAAAAAAAGAAAGTTAACTGCTAAGGCACAGCCAATCAAAATGAATAGGCAAATAGGTGCTCTCCCCCCCACAAAAAAATAATTATTTAAAACGTATGTAAAAATTGGAGTCCTGGGCACCTCAGCCAAACCAGGAAGTATTTATATCACAAAGTATTTGTGTGTTGCACATCCACTGACACAAACAGTACCTGACTACATCTTAGGTGTGGTACATAGAGAATATCTCTATTTTACATGAATCTACAAAGGCATGTGCCAGGAAACTATTCTGCCTTCTTGGCAAAAAAAAAAGCTAATAGAGCTAATTCACCCAGCATCAAAATTTCAAGGACATGTGGTGTGGCTTTGCGCATGATCTGCATGGACGCAGACCTGTGAAGCTCCGAAGGTTCTGTTCACAAACAGCAAAAGCTAATCAGTGTCAGAGCGCTTCTTCCCTTATAATACAGGTGAATACTTACCTAATGTCACAGAAGCACATATCAAAGTCCACAAAAGCAGATCAGGCTTATTTTGTATGAATTGGCCACAGCATCACCCTTATAATGTATGTGCAGCCCTCATGGGTTTATAAATATAAATATATAAATAAAACTGATGTTTTATTTATATAATATATATATATATATATATGTATTAAGGCAGTTTTGCCTGTATTTGTGGGAGGGGCTTAAATTAATTCACTCCCCTATATAAGGGCCACCCCTTACCTGACTCATATTGCTTGAGGTCAGCATCAGAATGATTTCCACTTCCGGGTCATCCAGACGCCATTTTACCTGATTACTCCATGAGGTTTTCTAAGCTGAGCTGTGTCAGGAATCCAGCCACAGGCTTTTCCGGCCTACTACCTTCTTTCTTCAATCTATCGCTGTGGATGGTGTCCAAGTGACTCACAAACCGTAAGCTGACCTACCCATTACGCCAGGCATCAGTCCCACAGCACCATGCACGGGTCAGGTCCTCACTTTACTGCTGCATTTTGTCTAAGTCTGTTCTAAAACAATTGCATGTTCATGCATATCATTCGTTTAAACCCCCTACTGGTCTTTGGGTGTACTACAGACTTCTTAGACATTATCGCATTTCATGTACAAACCAACGAACCACTGCATCTTTGCCTACACACTGACCCCTACCGGTCATTCGGTGTACTACAGGCTTCTCAGACATTATTGCATTTCATGTACAAACCAACGAACCACCGCATTTTTCACCTACACACTGACCCCTATTGGTCATTCGGTGTACTACAGGCTTCTTAGGCATTGTTTGCATTTTCATGTACAAACCAATAAACCACTGCATTTACACCTACACACTGACCCCTACTGGTCTTTCGGTGGACTACAGGCTTCTTAGACATTATCGCATTTCATGTACAAATCAACGAACCACTGCATTTGCGCCTACACACTGACCCCTACCGGTCATTCTGTGTACTACAGGCTTCTCCGACATTATTGCATTTCAGGTACAAACCAACAAACCACTTAATTTTTCACCTACACACTGACCCCTATCAGTCATTCGGTGTACTACAGGCTTCTTAGACATTATTGCTTTTCATGTACAAAACAATAAACCACTGCATTTTCACCTACACACTGACACCTACCAGTCATTCTGTGTACTACAGGCTTCTCAGACATTATTGCATTTTATGTACAAACCAACAAACCACTGCATTTTTCACCTACATACTGACCCCTATCAGTCATTCGGTGTACTACAGGCTTCTTAGACATTATTGCTTTTCGTGTACAAAACAATAAACCACTGCATTTTTACCTACACACTTACACCTACCGGTCATTCAGTGTACTACAGGCTTCTCAGACATTATTGCATTTCATGTACAAACCAACGAACCACGGCATTTTCGCCTACATGCTGAACCCTACCGGTCAAATCGGTATACTACAGTCTTCTCAGACTTTATTTCACTTCATAAGCAAACAAACTAACTACAGCATTTTCGCTTTTATACTGACTCCTATCTGTCATACGGTAGGATTAACCCCTTAGGGACACATGACATGTGACATGTCATGATTCCCTTTTATTCCAGAAGTTTGGTCCTTAAGGGGTTAAAGGGTATTTTTACCATACAATCAGCATTTATGACCCCTACTGGTCAACAGCAAAACTGTCTTCACATGTCATACAATTTACCAGCCAATATAAATTACACATAAGATTGTTTTAACCCCTTAAGGACACAAGACATGTGTGACGTGTCATGATTCCCTTTTATTCCAGAAGTTTGGTCCTTACGGGGTTAAACATAACCATAAACCATAAATGAAACTCCAGCATGGGCTCAAATTCAGGTTTAATTCACAATAATTTACATTTCACATCAAGACCAACAGTGGTTCTATCAACACTGCCACCTACAGGTCTGTCAAGTACATTGACAATTTTCATGGGGTTTTACAAACACCAAAACACTTACACCTATAGGTCAACAGACAAACAACATTTCACATACCAATCAGTATCCAACTACACTGCCACCTATAGGGCACTCGGCAGATCTCCAGTGCACTTGCATTTTGCAACACCATGTTCACTGACCCCTACCATTCAATAAGACATACAACAATTCACATAGCAAGCACTATATCAACATCTGGTATAAATACATATATTATTACACAGTAGCAGACGCGTCTGTATATACGTAACTGGTAATATAGTTCACATACATTTTTCACAGCACGCTGCTCACGCAACAGACTTTCCCCTAGCAAGGGGACATACAACATACAAGGTGGGGACAGACCACATTTTCACTTGTACATACGGCACTTAATGGGTTAAGATTGATACATATTTAACCAGTATGGCTACGATGTTTAATATTTACACATCATGGCACTTTACTTTTCACATATACTGTACGTATTAAGATAAGCTTGGTCTATGCCATATTTCCTTATGCCATATGGTTTTATCCATTCAGGTTACAGTTACTACTAAAAAACCTATACGGATTGTCAGGTTCAATACCATACTACCAGGTACATACACCTGCTCACGTAGTTATCCATCTCTTACCTTCCCTGGAATAGTAATAGTGTACTGGCAATTAGGGTTCTAGGGCCCAATAGGTATTACCCCCTTTTTTCTCTGCATTATGCTTCGGTTAGTGGTCCCGCGAGGCCAACACCCCGCCTCACACTCGGAGGCATACACCCCTCGGGCCACTCGTGAGCTAGCCGCCTCGCATTGTATCATAGAGAGGGCCTCACCTGTCACTCCCCTTCCTATTTTCTGGTTACTGTCACCGAGAGGCCAACATCCTGCCACAATGTTCGGTGGCCACACAAAATCCCCTCGCGCCAAGCATAGATAGAGCCTCTCAAGCCACTTGGCAACTAGCAGGGCCTCACCAGTCACCAAAAAACACCAAGCAAGCCAGTACAAGAACCCTGGGTACAAATAACTGCATCTTTATTGTTATTTAAGTATTTCTCCAAAAGATGGTGAAGAATCACCTCTTCCTAGCACCCCGGCTAGAATTGATACACCTTCAAGCAGAGGTGATGTTGCTAGTCCTGCAGCAATCAGATCCTGGACGATCCCACACATTACCACCGATCTAAGGAGGTGACAAATCCCCTACCCTGCTACAGCAAGGAAAGCAGAGTTATTCAAACTCCTCCATACATCAACGGACAACACGGAGGCAGGGGAAGGCCCAGCTACATCAACTCAGGTGACACCCAGGCTATGCTAGCCTCACTCATAAACTCATGAGCCAAAAATTTTTATGACAGACTGGCAATCTCGAGTTGGTCACCACAGCCCTCACAAGGCTGGGCCTCACGTTACTGTACAACCAGCACCAACCGAAACTCGGTTACCTGGTACAATCAATTCTTATGACACACAAGATGTTAACCCTGCACGTATGATCCCAGCACATTGGGGAAGCAAGGCATATATATGTATGATGATGTATCTGTGATGGTCAGATTCAGGGATTCCAGGTAAATCGGGAACTGACCATCTCTTGGATGGGTTGGTATTTGGAATATGTAGAGATGTTTATTTGTGCAGGTACCCATACAGAAGGGGTTCTGTCCCAAACAAATGGACGAGCACTCTCAGGCTCCAGGTACCAGCACCTCTGAACTACCAGAGACGATTGATATGAGTAGTTGCATTGCATATAGACTGTTGCATATATGTTCAAATGGTTCAGGGCACATGACAAACCATGTGGCCCAATACAACTTACAAATAACGTACTCACCATCTGTACACACCAATGCATTTTCAACACTACTGACTCATCACCCTTCCAGACTTGTAGTAGATTTACTAAAGCTCTGGAGCTTCAAAGGGCTCCCATACAGGTATCATAAACACACCTTCAAGGAATATAGCATGCCCTCACTTACAGTCAGCACAACAAAACCATTGGCTGAAAACACACTCATAGCCAAGATTTGCAGAGTGGTCTTCCAATCTCCACCATTTACAGCATGGCACCAAACACACACATTGGTATTGTCACAAGGAATCTTCCCTTAAACAAAGACTAACCATAGACTTATTGGCACCACACACCTCCGCTACCCCAAGTCTCAACTCCCTTCTTACTATACAACACCATTGATCTACCTTTACAGCTATCACTCAAGCATGGGTTAAAGCTTGGTTAAGTAAGACCAATATCATCAACGCAGTAAACAGCTACCATCTACCCTACACACTGGCACTTACATGGCATAAATTGGGCAATCCTTTCCCTGCTCAACTTTCGAGCTACAGATTAACCTACTATCGATATTCGCAGATACTCTGTGCTGGTTATGATAACATATCCAGAGGCATTACAGTCATACACTATCTAGAAGACTTCTTGTTGCTCAAAGAAAGCATATTTTTCACTAGAAGCCTCATGGCAGCTTAGTCTGGTTGACCACTTGGGCGTCCCAGTACCCCATAAGAAACAGAAGGCGCAGACACTATCATCACATTACTGGGCATATGACTTGAGTCGGCATCCATACACGCAAGTTACCACAAGACAAATAGGGAACATTCTCAACTAAATCAATCACTACCTCCTGCTTAGTACTTACAACTACAAGGAACTACAATCCCTACCAGGTTCCTTAATTTTGCCATGCCAATCATACCACAAGACCACGCTTTCACATCCAGAGTACTTTCCCCTTTTTTCCACACTTCCAACATGACGATCAGAGGAGGTGCCTAGACACCTCAGCAACAGCAGACCTGCACATGGGGGGGGATTTCTTAACCACTTGGCATGGTAAAAGCATGTTCCTTCCAGGATTGTCTGACACTTCTCCAACCAGATGGTCAGACGCAGCGTATACCACGGGTTTGGCAGCGATCTACCAGGAACAATTGCTTTGGGGCTGTTGGCCATGGCATCCAGGTTTGGAAATTTTTCCACCACTTCAGCCCCTGTGGGGGATCTACCCCATTGTAGCAGCTGCTGTGGCATGGGGTAAATCATGGTCAGGGTCATCAATCCGTTGTTACTCAGACAACTAAGCACATATCATCAACAAACGCCACTACTCATCTGTAACGGACCGTTTTGCACACAAGGGGTAAAAACCGTTTAGGCGATCGGCCCCCTTTCCAGAGATCCAGGCACAGCTACTGCAGAACACCAAAACTCACGAACTGGATACAAAATAGCACTCCAACTCCCGAACTGGAACCTCCCAAATAGCTGCTAGCAGACGAACAGGAAAAGCAGACAAACAGCTTACACTCCTGGCAATCAGTCTCTAACAGCATACAGTGAATCCCCCCAAGAACGAGACAAGGCTCCGTGTTGAGGGTCAAGCAGTGGTCTGAGGTGCTGGCACACCCAGCCTGGTTTTATTACAGTGTTTCAAATACAGGACCACCCACAGGGAGGGATAAAACAACCAATCATATCACAGTTACATCCCACATATTCCCTCCCCTTATCCTGAGAGGAAGCTCAATTATACAAACAGTTAAAACATACTTTCTACCCAACTTTCATAACTCCAAAACCATACATCACATTCACATAAAATTACATATTCTCAATCAATCCATTCAGGGGAACAACATATTCAAAAATGGCACAAATCAGACAAGGGGTTCAAAAGTTAGTAAAAAGTCCTTTGTGACTAAATGAAGCATGGCTTTCTGGCCCAAACCAGTTTCAGAGTCTTCTATCCTGGAGATAAGTAATTCAATTATCTCCCAGGATATACACAAGACTCCATTAAGCACATGGTTGCAAAAAGACACAAAGCACTTTAAAATACATAAAGTCACATTTATACATAAAACACAGACATTTCACATATCCCCAGATAGCTCAGGTCTGAGCGCACATTATTAAGTGAATGGCGCTCAGACCACACGAATACAGTTTAATCACCATGGAGCCAAAGTCTTTACAGTCAGTTTCATACGAATGGGCTCCATGGGATTCCTATCTGGGGTATAACACATTCAAACAAATCTACCGAACCCCAGGCAGAAAAGCACGAACTGAAGCTTTTCTGCAGGTAAAAAAGATGTCTTTTAACAGGGGGCCATAGTCCAAAGGCAGCAGGCGAGCAACCAGGCTTCTCCAATGCAATGTGGCGAGATTGGTCTCGTCACATCTCTCCCCTTTTCCAAACAGACTAACAGGGTATCTGACCTCCTGCCGGTCAGTGCCCTTGTTAGTCCAGCAGCCCACCCACAAAACATAATCAACAGCACAGCCCACCCACAATAAATGGTTACTACACCTGGGTAAAGGAGAAGCTTGTCCATGTCCAGGTGCCTCACCACGGCTGTGCTGGGTACGGGTACGCTGACTGGGTGGGTTGCTGCGTGGGCAGAGACCAGCGGCACTCTGCCCTGTTGCCAGCGCTACTGGGAGGGTAGCCTGGTTGAAGCCTGGTTGTTGGAGGGGGAGACCGACTGTCTCCCCTTTAACTACACCGCTCTGCTGCTGGAGACCGACTGTCTCCCCTTTAGACACACGCTCTGCTGCTGGAGACCGACTGTCTCCCCTTTTGTTGCACAGCTCTGCTGCCGGAGGGGGAGACCGACTGTCTCCCCTTTGGATACTCTAAGCTGTCGCTGGGGAGAGGGGGTAACAGGCTCCTCTCCCGATAGAACACTCTGCCGCTGGGGAAAGGAGACTGAGCTCTCTATTCCCTGCCCATTAATGATCCGCTGCTGGGGAGAGGTGGTAGCAAGCTCCTCTCCCATACATACTTTCATCCTCTGTGGAGGGAGACCGACTGTCTCCACTCCCAATACAGTGTCCTGCTGCTGGGGAAAGGAGACTGGGCTCTCTATTCCTGGTAGGACACTCTGCCGCTGGGGAATGGAGACTGGGCTCCCAATTCCCTGCTGTATCTCCCTCTGGGGAATGGAGACTGGGCTCCCAATTCCCGGCACATCACACTGCCGCTGGGGAATGGAGACTGGGCTCCCAATTCCCAAAAAATCACGCTGCCGCTGGGGAGGGAGGACACTGCTCTCCTCTCCCTGGACTTCACACTGCCTTCCCGGCATATCACTTGGCTGCTGGGGGGCAGGAACAACTACCTCTGCCCCCTGTAACTCAGCCTGCCGCTGGGGAGGGAGGACACTGCTCTCCTCTCCCTGCACTTCACACTGCCTTCCCGGCATATCACTCTGCTGCTGGGGGGCAGGAACAACTACCTCTGCCCCCTGTAACTCAGCCTGCCGCTGGGGAGGGAGGACGCTGCTCTCCTCTCCCTGCACTTTACACTGCAGCTGGGGAATGGAGACTGGGCTCCCAATTCCCGGCATATCACACTGCCGCTGGGGAATGGAGACTGGGCTCCCAATTCCCTGCATATCACACTGCCGCTGGGGAATGGAGACTGGGCTCCCAATTCCCTGCATATCACACTGCAGCTGGGGAATGGAGACTGGGCTCCCAATTCCCTGCATATCACACTGCCGCTGGGGAATGGAGACTGGGCTCCCAATTCCCTGCATATCACACTGCCGCTGGGGAATGGAGACTGGGCTCCCAATTCCCTGCATATCACACTGCCGCTGGGGAGAGGAGACTGGGCTTTCTCTGTCCCGCAACTGTAGCTGCCGGTGGAGGTCCACCCACCGTGGCAGCTGACCGTCACCCTCTGCCCGGTACAGCAGAGTCTTGAATACTAGACTCCTCACGAACTTCACGGATTTCTCAGCTGGATTAGGTCCGTAGAAGTTCAGCCGCAACCACATCATACGGTCAAATTCCTGTACAGAGTATCTGTACTCCACTGCTGGTTCCATTCTGTTGCTGTCAGGGTCGCTGTACTGAGACATGTGTTGCCCTCAAATTGTAAAATCCACAGAATGGTGTCTCCTGTAGCTGTCCTTCTGGCTGTAGGAACGATCCCGCCGCTTGCCACCAATTGTAACGGACCGTTTTGCACACAAGGGGTAAAAACCGTTTAGGCGATCGGCCCCCTTTCCAGAGATCCAGGCACAGCTACTGCAGAACACCAAAACTCACGAACTGGATACAAAATAGCACTCCAACTCCCGAACTGGAACCTCCCAAATAGCTGCTAGCAGACGAACAGGAAAAGCAGACGAACAGCTTACACTCCTGGCAATCAGTCTCTAACAGCATACAGTGAATCCCCCCAAGAACGAGACAAGGCTCCGTGTTGAGGGTCAAGCAGTGGTCTGAGGTGCTGGCACACCCAGCCTGGTTTTTATTACAGTCTTTCAAATACAGGACCACCCACAGGGAGGGATAAAACAACCAATCATATCACAGTTACATCCCACATATTCCCTCCCCTTATCCTGAGAGGAAACTCAATTATACAAACAGTTAAAACATACTTTCTACCCAACTTTCATAACTCCAAAACCATACATCACATTCACATAAAATTACATATTCTCAATCAATCCATTCAGGGGAACAACATATTCAAAAATGGCACAAATCAGACAAGGGGTTCAAAAGTTAGTAAAAAGTCCTTTGTGACTAAATGAAGCATGGCTTTCTGGCCCAAACCAGTTTCAGAGTCTTCTATCCTGGAGATAAGTAATTCAATTATCTCCCAGGATATACACAAGACTCCATTAAGCACATGGTTGCAAAAAGACACAAAGCACTTTAAAATACATAAAGTCACATTTATACATAAAACACAGACATTTCACATATCCCCAGATAGCTCAGGTCTGAGCGCACATTATTAAGTGAATGGCGCTCGGACCACACAAATACAGTTTAATCACCATGGAGCCAAAGTCTTTACAGTCAGTTTCATACGAATGGGCTCCATGGGATTCCCATCTGGGGTATAACACATTCAAACAAATCTACTGAAACTCAGGCAGAAAAGCACGACTGAAGCTTTTCTGCAGGTAAAAAAGATGTCTTTTAACAGGGGGCCATAGTCCAAAGGCAGCAGGCGAGCAACCAGGCTTCTCCAATGCAATGTGGCGAGATTGGTCTCGTCACATCATCCATAAGTTCATGATGTTTCTGGGGAACTAACTTGGTTGGCCACTTATCACATTTCACTTTCATGTACCAGACGGGGGTATACATCCCTGCCGACAACTGTCTCATTTATATTCCAGACATGTTCATCATACGCTTCCTACAGCCGCCCATACAGTCACGTCCACTCTTTCGTTCCAGAGACAAAATCATGGATTAGACATACTCATGCAGCATAGCATGCACTATCCCACCTAGCACTTTCGTCCCATACTTGTAGAACGCATAACACAGCTTTTCACCTGGCTTAAAGAATCTCATTGGAACACGACATAGCTCAACCTGTGTCACAAGTTTTGCTTATTTTTGCCACCTTAAACTTAAACTATCTCATACACCATTAATTATATATTTTACAGGCATTCAACAACACATGATAACCTATGGCCAAACCTACCATAAACTTCATGCTATCATACCAGAAAAGAATATACTCAGAGGTTTTCAGGAATCCATTCCCCCACGTTCCTCTCAGAGATTACCAATAGCCATCCAACTGTTCATCCTTATCGGACCTATTAGACCTATTAGATCTACAACCATTCAATTATACTACCAAGTCGGCCATTACCAGCCATGCACATTGCCTTTTATGCCTTTCTCAGGCCAGAGAATCCACTACCATCACCACCACTCAGACAGATCATTGTCTTCAACGATCCCACGTACGTAAACACATATATCATTACCTATTGGCTCTACCACATTCCGAAATGAGTCAACATGCACCAACAGTAGAGATAACATACTATCCTACCCACAACAAATGGTGCCCACTTTCGGTCCTAGATTCCTACCTTCAAAATCCTTTCAGGAATTAAATACTGTAATGCATTTAAGGAAATGTCTGGTTAATTTGTATATATTTGTTGACTGTATTAAATCTTTGATTATTCATTTTTGCCCTCTTTATTTACAGGCCTTCCATATCGTCGGTATCGGCACACCACAACCGACTTGCTCCCAAACAACATCAGGAAAAGCGTTACATCCCACTTAGTTCCAGTGCCCTGCAATTCCTGTCCAATGTTTAACTTTAAGGATTTTAAATGTATGGGAATAGAGAAAATCAACCCCCATTGGAGGGGGAGATAGGTTGAGACAACATTATCAAGGTAAAACCTTGTTGATATAGATCTGATTTCTTTTTATAGGATTTTTGGTTCATTTTTGGGCTTCCATATTTTATTTGGGGGCATTTTTTACTTTATTTTTTATTTTGTTTCCCCTTTTTCCTTTTATTGGAGGTTTTTTGTTCCCCCTTAACTTTTTCTTCCCTCGTCATAGCCTCTAGTACAAGTGGAAGAGTAAGGGGGATATTGTGGGTGTTGGTGGTGAATCAGAAGCACATAAGTATAGTGAGAATAATTCAAAAACTCCTGTTTCACTTATATCTTTATATCGCACTGATTATGAGTGTAGAATCAATGCATTCAACATAAACACTAAGTAAACAATTATACATCACAATATTATATATATATATATATATATATATATATATATATATATATATATATAAAAATTTATATGATTCATTAAAATAAATTAATTTTATTGAGAAAAATATAAATATGTTCTTTGGAACACCAATGACATGATTATTACTTTAGAGATTGTGTAATTTGATAAATATCACCATGTGTTAATGGCATTGTGCACCTCATTAGGGTTGACAAGGACATAGTATAGTAAGATTTAAATATTATTTTCTTGCATTGTGTTGATCTAGCTCTATTTAAGCAGATCCAAGCCACAAATTGAAATTTGATGGACTCCGATTTTCGATATACAAGTGGTGAAACGCACGGAAGTGCGATATGAAGCGCAGGCAAGATGTTCTCACCAGATGCAATATGAAGCGCAAGCAAGAAGTACTACAAGGTGGAACGCAAGCATCCCGAGGTTGACTCAAGCGAACAAAGATGGTACAGGCAAGCGATCTCAAAACAGGGTGTCAGATACAGCTGAAGGAAATAAGAAATGTTACTTGAATGGATAAAGACTGGCTTGTGGCAATTGAAGATTGAAGAACATTGGACATATTTGGGCAACACCCCCTGAGCCACCTGTGTAGTATTGGGACTAGCCCTATTTAAAATGGGGTGAAAGAGGGATGGGTAGGTGGATATATTTTGGTGTACTGATTATTGATTGTTTTGAATCATTTTGTAATCATTTTATGGTCCATGAAGAAGTTTCCACAAGGAATGAAAAAAAGGACATATGCTCATCTAAATATTTAATTTGTTATGTATTGTTTATTTATTTACTATTTGATTATTTGGAAGGAGTTCCTGATCCCATACCTACTGCAGGGGAGCATTTATGAGATGCTTATATTTTCTTGAAGTTTGTGAGTGCAATCATTATTGGAAATGATGTATTAAAATATACAATGAATGTTGCATATATTTTATTTATGTTTTAGGTATACAACTGTATCCCACTTGTTCTGATACACTTTGTGTTGTTAAAATTATATATTGACTTGGATTTGTACTACTGTAAAAGAATATAAAAAAATTGCATTGATTTGCTTAGTGCTGTAAGTAATTGTGCCAATGCTAAAATCATACATCTCAGCCTAGTGTCTGAGTATATCTGAACATCACCTGCGTAAAAAAGCACAATGCTAGGACAATAGTAGGTGTAAGTCTGTAAATTATAACTGCAAACAGCAACAAAATTTAGCTATAAATTGTAACAAAATAAATTAAAAAAATATAAAAAATATATATGCTAATGTCTGTGAGACCTTAACAGATATTGAGAGACAAAAAATGCACAATTAATAATATTATTGAAATGTAGGCTACTTCTCTTTCTCCAATGGGTTGTGAGGTAAAGTTTAAAATAAAAAAAGGGCCCAAGAGATGTCAGGTATTCTGAAACAGATAACTGTCCACTGAGTTTAATCCCAATAATGTACAAGGGTTCCAGAAGATGCCAGACTCTACAGTCCGTATTGCTGTCCCCAATATGTGAATGTAAACATAATGCTGATATACAGTAAGTACAGCTAAACATGTACTTCTAAAATAAAGGTATTTAAAATGTTTTGCAGAAATCTGTAATGCTAATGTAATGTTAATATGAATAATAGGCATATTGGAGAAGTTATTTGCTACTCCCCCTCCTTGACTGTAAGAATGGTATGACCTTTGAAGTTTCCTTTACTATTTAAAAGAAGGGAGAGATGCACTAATTTTTTGTACATTTGTATACATTTAATGATTGGAATAGCTTTCTAGCAGAGAAATATGTCCCCCCACAAGCTGGCAGTCTTTCCTGGAGTATCGGTGTTGGAAAACAAGGCTTTAAAGATGAAATTTAATTTTGAAAGCAGATAAAAATACAAAATGTGTACACACAATTTTGGTAGTGAAGGAGTTAATTAGAACTTCAGAACTAACAGAAATATTTATCAAATGCTGTATTTACTTTGTATTCATGGATGTTCTATAGTTCTAAATTGCACTTGCTAATTCCTTGCAGTACTACAACCAGTAATATATTTGTAATAATAATACTGCAATCCTAGACACTATTTCCATGTAACATCCCATGGGCCAAAATATAAATATCCATTTACCCTTTCTCAAATGATGGTATTGAAAATAATAATTCAAAGAGCCCCATACCATGAGCTGTTCAAAGTGTACTTTTTTCACATTTGTCATGAAAAAACAGTAGTGTATTAAAGACCCCAAAGAGACCCTTTAGTCTCTATTTAATATACCTTTATAAGGTGATCAATTTCTATTTCATGTTTTACTCTTTCTCCATTTAATTTTACATATGTCTCTATCATGCATTAACCACCATTGACCGTTAATTAAATCAGGATTTTATTTATCATCAGTTTCTCCTTCTAGGTGAGGAAATACAAGTCAAATCTATCTTGTTATTTCACAAGCAGAAAGTAAAATGTTGCTTGCCAGGCAGTTAGCAAGAAAAGTGCCTATCAGGGTGGGCCCATGTCAGCTGTTTTTCAAATTGGCTGAAGTCAGTACATTTATTTCATTTATTACTAAAAAAGAATGTGTTCTGGATGGTTTTAAACAGTGGACTTGAACTTGACACAACTTTCATCTACCAACTTCCTTTCAAAAGCCAGACTACAATTTTTTTTATTTTTTCATTTTGAATTTTTTTTTTAATTGAAATTATTTTTTCTTATTTCTAATAGAAAAATCTCTGTATTAGCAAAAATTATATTCTTGTCTTATGCTGTCAATGTCTTACAGCCCATATACTATTTTGAATCAAACATTTCTTTGATTTGAAACTTTATGAATAATGGAAAAGCTTCCTGTAGGCTGCATCCCAGCACTCAAACAAAAGATCTCATAGCTCTAGCAATCCAATGCAAATCTAACATGAAACAGAATTCTGAATTGGTCTGCAAATGATAACATCTCGGTCAAAATCAATGTACAGTGCTATATTTACTCATTTGGAAATCTCTATTTGCGAAATATATCTTCTGCACAGTATGCCTTTTTTCATCATCAACAAGTCGAACAATGTCTTGCCATTCAATGAAGACTTTTGATCTGCTGAACTCGCTTTTCTGTTTCTTTTATTTACAAGGTTACAGTAATGAACCATCCCTTCCATTTTAGACATAATAAATTAGTCACAGATTATAAATGTCATGGTTTTTGGTGTCAAACCCATGCATTGTCTTATCTGTTAATTTCCACTAAACAAACATTTATAAATGATCTCTAATTACTATGGCATAAATGATAGAAATGTCTAAATAACTGTTTTAACATAATTCCAAATATACATCCACCTAGCTAAAGCTTCATAAAGTCCTAAAAAGCACTACTAAGCTGCCACCAAATGGACCTTTGGAGGGAATAGAAATGACACACTAAACCCCTCCCCCCTCCCCCCATTTATATTTATAGCTTAATCTATAAAAAGAAATATAGATTAAATCTAGAAACTAGTGATAATGTATGGACTTACCCCTATCTTGATCTAGAAGCATTATAATTACAAAGGAAATAATATGAGTTGAACAGACCAGGAAGGGCACTTAGCTTGTATTTAGCATGGTCTATACAAATATTAAGGTAATTTTTAGAAGCAAGGTAATATAAATCCTTGTATTAGCAACTCTAATTTGGAAATCCTAATACACAGAACAATAAAATATGGGAAGAATAATAACCCAGTAATATACTGTATAATTGTTTCTGGAATCCATCATTATAGGGGTTATTCAGTGTCACTTTGGATTTGTGCCACCCTTTGAGGCATGGGGTGGACATCTATTTCATAGACATTCATGTATGCCTTCCTCCTCCCCTCCTCTCCCCCCACCACCCGGGTAAGGAGAATGGAGATATGTCTGGATTTCATGTGGGATAGCTGGTCTGAAGTACCTGCCACGTCTGCTAAACATAACATTAGCGGTGACAGGACATAAATTAAGGGACAGAGCTTAGGGTGGGACAATGAAGGGTATCCCAGCACTGCCTCTCCAGCGATGGCATGGGTCTAAGGGGTATAAACTATGGATCAATGTGGTTCTGAGGACACCCGTTAATTAAGGGCGGGAAAATGGAGTACACTCCAGGTCCGTCCCCACTAGTGAGGACGTGAGTCTGAGGGACGGACACTGGATCGTGATAGGTGGCTGCTCAAGTAGGAGGGATCGATTCCACCTTTTTAAATCCAGAAAAATTCAGGTTAGCCCCTGACGAAGGTGCTGCTGCAAGCACCGAAATGCACGTTGGGTTATTTCACCTTTTCTCATTTTGCACTGTGCACTGAGTCACGTTTTGCACTTTATTGTAATTATGTTTCAGTGGGAAGAGGAAGGTAGGTGGATAATGTGGTGGGAGTTAGTAACTAAAATTTAACACCCACGAAGGTGTAGCTCTTGGAGACCAGTGGACTAGGGTCAGCAAGACTGCAAGGCTGGTAGCTGACAAGGAGACAGGTTTTGACTGGAATGGAATAATAGTTAGCTTTAGAGACCAATGGATTAGGGTTAGTCAGATTGGTAGCTGATAAGGAAACAGATTTTGACTGTTTTGGATCAATAGGTAAGCTTACTAGCAGCTGAACACTCTCGTCCTGTCTACTTAGATACTGATCTTCTATTCAGCCCTGTATATGAATGTGTAGCTTGGCAGTTATTACCTATACAATCATTTTGGAGAAACCATATAATCTGTTTACCCTCTTATCAATAATCTCTAAAAAAAAATTGTCCACTTATTCACTCATATACCACTCTTCCAAGCCTGAGACATAACTATCCACCACCTTGATTTATATTGCAGATATACCTTCTAAGACTTATCCTTTTGTCTTTTTCTAAGCTGGCATCATATATTTAGCAATTACAATTGTCCTCTTTTATGGTACTTTTCCTGTCTTAATAACAGGAGTTTAGTGAATCTTACCCTTTCTTTCCAACTTATATTTTTAAGGCAATAGATTATTATTTCCCCTATACCAAGAGAGAATAGATATATGTCTATTTCACTTAAGTATCATGATTTAAGAGATTCATCTGAACACTGCATGATTACCATTTTTAATACTAGGAATACTTTATATCCTTTAAAGGTCTCTTTGGCAATGAGAAATAAAGCCTAATGAGCCATTAGATACTTTGTAGTTTATATTCTTTTTAACCAAATTGTATCTATGTCCCCACGGTATTTATAGCTATGTTTCATATCCAATAAAGATTTATTCCTTTTAAATACCTTATAGTAATCTCTTTCTTTGGGATGTTTATTCCTGTCCAATTTATTTGCAATTTAAGGGATCCAAGCCCAAGGTGCAATTGGTACCACCTCTACTGACCAACTACCCCGTTTTTGAATTTTTCAAAACAGGGGTTTATATCTCTAATCTCTAATCTAATCTCTCCTTTTTCACTAAATAAATAGTCCTGACACTGAAAGGTACCTAATAAAAGTAACTTAATTTATTAAAAAGAGAAAAGGTCATCACTATTCTTATATGTTATCTACAATACATGGATCTTTGTAAAAATATTTTAAAATCATCATATAAGCTTACATTTGTTTCCAATTAAAATGGTTCTTATATTATAAACTTCTAGAAAATAAATGTATGTGTGTAAAAATGTAAATATTCCATTGGTTGGAGCATATTTTATAGTCACTTCTTTATTCTTTGTTCTTTATGTAATAGTTACAAATATGGGCATCTGTAGGGGTGGCAAGGCCCCCTCCCCACAGGCAGGGCCGGGCTGGCCATCTGGATACCGCCCCCACCTCCCGCATGCAAGCCTCACCACCACACACAAGCTCTGCCCCCACACTCAGTCTGCTGACCACACCAGAAGGAAGAGACCATAAAGTGGAGACTTCACCTCCCAGTGTATTCAGTCTCCCACAGCATTCTGTGACAGGTAGACTTCAGCCCATGACAGTGATTGTGTGTGTGTGTGTGTGTGCCTGCTAGTGAATGAGCTTGTATGTGTGTGTGTCAGTGAGCTTTTCTATAAATAAACATGTGTGTGTGTGAGATTGAGTTTGTCTGTAGGGAGTAAGTGTGTCAATGAGCTTTTATGTAAGTGAGAATGTGTGTGTGACAGTTAGCTGTTCCATAATTGAGCATGTGTGTGTCAGTGAGTTTGTAATGAGCATGTGTGTGTCAGTGAGGTTGTCTGTAGTGAACATGTGAATATGTCAGTGAGCTTGTCTGTAGTGAGCATGTGAGTGTTTCAGTGCGCTTGTCTGTAGTGAACTTGTGTGTGTGTATTAGTGAGTTTGTAGTGAGCATGTGTGTGTCAGTGAGCTTATGTGTGCCAGGAATATATGGGATCCTAGATGCAGAGTGTAGTAGAATAGTAATGTGTGCCGGGCTAATGTCACAAGGACAGAAAGTAAACAGGAACAAGCTAATGTTAGGGGATCCAGAAATCAAGAACAGCGAGGGTATGAAACGCCGAGTCAAAGGATTACAGTAGGTAGAGTAGTCAATCGAGCCAAAGTCAGAACCAAGAAAAATATTACAAGTATATAACAAGCTGTAGGGACTGTAAGAACCACAATAGGGCAATGAGACATGTCCTGAACTCTCCTAATATATTGAGTTCTTTTAATTTGTAGCCACACCCCCAAAATGTTAGAATTCAAACATTTCGGTGGGTTGTGACATCATTAGCGTCATGACGTCGGCGTGCAGGTTGTCAGGAAACAGACAGGGATCCAATACGCAGAGTGCGCACAGAAGGAGGTACGTATACCGGACCTTAGAATGGCCGGACTAACGTAAGGACAAAGCAAGAATAGTCAAAAGGTAAGCCGAGGTCAAGGGAGCCGGAGGACAGGTAAGCGAGATTACAAGCCGAGTCAAAGGAGAGGAGAGGACAACAGGACAAAAGACAAGCAAGGGTCAAAACCAGAAAACACTAGATAAAGAACGCGCTGAGTGACTAGCAAGCTAGAACCACGACAGGGCAATGAGCAGTAGTAAAGGTTTCCTTTAAATACCCTGTTACCTAAATAGAGACCACGCCCCCAAAAGGTCCGGAATAGCGGTTCCCGGCACTTTATGCAAATGCCGACGTCATGACGTCGACGCTAGCCGTCGCGTCATAAAAGGGGGAGGAGCTAGCGCGGCCGGCGCGAAAACGGCCGAAATATGCCGAAATGCTAGGGGAAGGGAGCCCCTAAGCAGAGAGGATGTCCTCCCTGGATACATCACCAACAGGTACCCTGACAGTACCCCCCCTTCTAGAAACGCCCACCGGGCGGATGGGACCTGGCTTAGAAGGAAAACGAACGTGGAAGGCCCGTAGAAGACGAGGAGCATGCACGTCTATACCAGGAACCCAAGACCTCTCTTCTGGACCATAACCTTTCCAGTCTATGAGGTATTGCAGCTTCCCCCTAGAAATACGAGAATCAAGGATGGACTTGATGATATATTCCTCCTGACCATCCACACGGACCGAGGATGGAGGAGTAGAGCGGGAGGAAAATCTGTTACAAACAAGAGGTTTCAATAACGACACATGAAAAGAGTTAGGAATGCGTAGAGTAGGAGGTAGATCCAGCAAATAAGAAACCGGGTTGATCCTCCTCAGTACCCTGTAAGGACCAATGTAACGAGGAGCAAACTTCAAGGAAGGAACTTTCAGGCGAATGTGTCTGGTACACAACCAGACCCTATCCCCCGGAGAAAAAATAGGAGCAGGACGTCTACGCCTATCAGCATGTGACTTAAACACCGCGGAACTACGTTCAAGAATTTGTCGAGTCTGATCCCACAACTTTCTCAGGTTGGCTATATGAATATCAACCGACGGTATACCCTGGGAAGGAGACACCGACGGAAGAACAGTAGGGTTAAAGCCATAGTTCAAGAAAAAGGGGCTATTATGAGTGGAACCACAAACAAGGTTGTTGTGAGCAAACTCCGCCCAAGGAATCAGACCGACCCAGTCATCCTGGTGTTCAGAAACAAAACAACGTAGATATTGCTCAATTTTTTGGTTAGTGCGTTCGGCTGCTCCGTTAGATTGAGGATGATAGGCCGAAGAAAAATTCAGTTTGATGCCCAACTGTGAACAGAAGGATCTCCAAAAACGGGAAATAAATTGGGAAACCCTGTCTGACACAATCTCATTGGGAATACCATGTAAACGGAAAATTTCTCTAGCAAATATCACGGCCAGTTCGGGAGAGGACGGAAGTTTAGGCAAGGGAACGAAATGAGCCATTTTAGTAAACCTGTCAAGGACCGTGAGTATAACTGTATGCCTATTGGAAGCTGGTAGATCAACAATAAAATCCATAGCCAAGCAAGCCCAAGGTTTGTTGGGAACGACTAAGGGCTGCAATAAACCACAAGGGAGATCCCGCGGAAGTTTATTCCTGACACAAACATTGCAAGCCTTGACAAAGTCTTCCACATCCCTACGTAAACCAGGCCACCAGAAGTCTTTGGAGATCAGGCAGTAAGTTTTGTGGATGCCGGGGTGACCAGCAAACTTGCTATCGTGAAAACAGCTAATAATGTCCACTTGGAATTTGGGAGACACGAACAAGCGGCCCACAGGAGTACGTTCGGGAGCAAGAGATTGTTCGTTCATAATATCAGCGAGCAATGGAGAGTGTATTTTGACATTGGTGTTGGCGATAATATTGACTTCAGGAATAATAGGGAACAAAGTATCCACTGTAGAGGTGGTAGGTTCGTGCTGACGTGACAAAGCGTCTGCCTTAGTGTTCTTAGAACCAGGCCTGTAAGTAAGCACATAATTAAAGTGTGTAAGGAACATAGACCAACGTGCCTGCCTGGCAGATAATCTTTTGGCCTCCCCCATATACGATAAATTTTTGTGGTCAGTCAAGATAGTAACTGGGAGGACGGTGCCCTCTAACAAATGTCTCCATTCCTTTAATGCCATAATGATAGCTAAAAGTTCTCTATCACCAATGTCATATCTCCTTTCAGTGTGTGACAGTTTCTTGGAAAAAAAACCGCAAGGGTGCAGCGGCTTATCTAAACTTTGTCTTTGGGATAACACTGCGCCTATCCCTGTTTCAGACGCATCAACTTCAAGTAAAAAGGGTAGAGAGGTATCAGGATGAACTAATACAGGTGCTGAGGCAAAAGACTGTTTGAGCGTTTCGAAAGCAGATAAAGCCTCAGTAGACCAGGTTTTGGTATCGGCTCCTTGTTTGGTCATATTAGTGATAGGAGCGATAACAGAGGAGTACCCTTTAATAAAACGTCTGTAATAATTAGAAAATCCAAGAAATCTTTGTATGGCTTTGAGTCCCTTAGGTAAAGGCCAATCTAAAATCGATTTTAGTTTGGTCGGGTCCATCATAAACCCGTCTTTGGAAATTACGTAACCTAAGAAAGTTACCTGAGACTGGTCAAAGCTACATTTTTCCAATTTACAATACAATCCATGTTGTAAAAGTTTCTGTAATACCTTTCTGACTTGTCTATGATGTGAATTAATGTCTCTAGAATGGATTAGTATATCATCCAAATATACAATTACACATTCATGTTGGAATTCTCTAAGAACTTCATTGATCAAGTCTTGGAAGACGGCCGGGGCGTTACAAAGCCCAAACGGCATTACGGTATACTCATAATGCCCGTAACGGGTATTAAATGCTGTCATCCATTCATCTCCTTGTTTAATTCGCACTAAGTTATATGCTCCCCTTAAGTCAAGTTTAGTAAAAATACTCGACCCCTTTAGTCTGTCAAAGAGTTCAGTAATCAAAGGAATAGGGTAAGCATTTCTGATAGTAATTTTGTTCAATCCCCGATAGTCTATACAAGGACGTAAGGTACCGTCTTTCTTTTCTACAAAAAAGAAACCCGCCCCCGCCGGAGAAGAAGACTTTCTAATAAATCCCTTGTCTAAATTCTCCTTGATATATTCCTCTAAAACTAAGTTTTCCTTGGTGGATAGAGGGTATACCGTACCCCTGGGAGGCATAGTACCAGGGAAAAGTTTAATAGAACAGTCATAAGACCGGTGGGGAGGTAAAGTATCCGCCTTACCCTTGTCAAATACAGATTTGAGGTCTAGATATTGTAATGGTATCTGAACGTCTGTGGATTGAGAAGTGTTAGCATAAGAGTTCACGGGGCAAACAGAAGTAACTCTCTGCAGACATTCTTTCCTACAACCCATACCCCAAGAAACGATTTCTCCACCCTCCCAGTCAATCTGAGGGTTGTGTCTCTTGAGCCAAGAATATCCTAGAACCACTGGGACTGCCGGGGAGGAAATTAACAGAAGGGAAATCAACTCTTCGTGGAAAATACCAACAGTAAGCTTAACGGGTTCGGTCTCATGGAATATTACTGGTTCAGATAAAGGTCTACCATCTATGGCCTCAACGGCCAAGGGTGTATCTCTCAATTGGAATGGGATACAATGCATATTAGCGAAAGTTTGGTCTATAAAGCTTTCTGCTGCTCCAGAATCTAATAATGCCATCGTAGTAATAAACCCCTTTTCCCAAGCTAGAGAGACAGGAATCAGAAGCCTATGGTCTTTTTTATTATGCATAGAGGACAGTAATGAAACACCCAAGGCCCGTCCTCTAAGGGAACTTAGGTGCGAGCGTTTCCCGGACGATTAGGGCAACTGAGACGTAGGTGACCTCTCAGCCCGCAGTATAAACAGAGACCCTCCCTTCTTCTGTACTGTCTCTCAGCCTCAGATAAGCGAGTATTACCTATTTGCATAGGTTCTGGTGGAGTAGGATTATAGGAGTCAGGGTTCTGAAATGAGGGAGCGAGTCTTACAGGAAGTCTAGTAACTCTTTCCCGAGTGTTCTGCCTCTGTCTCATGCGTTCATCTATTCTGGAAATGAAGGATACTAAATCCTCTAAATTTTCCGGAAGTTCTCTTGTGGCAATTTCATCTAGAATTTCATCAGACAACCCATTCAAGAAAACATCCATAAAAGCTTGTTCGTTCCATTTCACTTCTGCTGCCAATGATCTAAACTCTAGAGCATATTCTACAAGGGTCCTATCTTGTTGTTTAAGGCGTAACAGGGATCTGGCCGCATTAATCTTCCTCCCTGGGGGGTCAAAGGTTCTTCTAAAAGCCGTGACAAACGCAGTGTAGTTGTAGACTAAAGGATTGTCATTCTCCCAAAGGGGATTGGCCCATCTAAGTGCTTTATCTATTAGCAGGGTTATAATAAAGCCTACCTTAGCCCTGTCAGTGGGGTAAGCCCGGGGTTGTAGTTCGAAATGTATACTTATCTGGTTTAAAAAACCACGACAAGCATCAGGCGAACCCCCATATCGTAATGGTGACGTGACATGGGAAGATGCGCCTACAGTGGCTACTTCCAAACCAGTACTTAGCGAGTGGCTAGCAGTGGAACGTATTTCTTCAGACTGGGTACTGGAGCGTGTCAACAAAGTTTGTAACGCTAAAGCCATTTGGTCCATTCTATGGTCCATGGCCTCAAATCTGGGGTCAGGAGGACTAGCACCTGCAGGATCCATCATGGCCCTGTCGTAATGTCAGGAAACAGACAGGGATCCAATACGCAGAGTGCGCACAGAAGGAGGTACGTATACCGGACCTTAGAATGGCCGGACTAACGTAAGGACAAAGCAAGAATAGTCAAAAAGGTAAGCCGAGGTCAAGGGAGCCGGAGGACAGGTAAGCGAGATACAAGCCGAGTCAAAGGAGAGGAGAGGACAACAGGACAAAAGACAAGCAAGGGTCAAAACCAGAAAACACTAGATAAAGAACGCGCTGAGTGACTAGCAAGCTAGAACCACGACAGGGCAATGAGCAGTAGTAAAGGTTTCCTTTAAATACCCTGTACCTAAATAGAGACCACGCCCCCAAAAGGTCCGGAATAGCGGTTCCCGGCACTTTATGCAAATGCCGACGTCATGACGTCGACGCTAGCCGTCGCGTCATAAAAGGGGGAGGAGCTAGTGCGGCCGGCGCGAAAACGGCCGAAATATGCCGAAATGCTAGGGGAAGGGAGCCCCTAAGCAGAGAGGATGTCCTCCCTGGATACATCACCAACAGGTACCCTGACACAGGTGCTGTGTCATAAAAAAGGATGGGACTATCAAAGCCAGCATGAGAACCGCTGGAAACAAGAGAGGGACTCTTGGAAATGTCCCTAACCTCCTGCAGGATGTCTCCAATGTGTGGCATAGCCTCTGCCAACACAAAAGTTACCCTGACAAGTCAGCTTGTGTGTCATCTAGCTTTTCTGTAGTAAGTATGTGTGTCAGTGAGATTGTTTGTAGTGAACTTTTGTGTGTGTGTCAGTGAGTGTGTCTGTAGTGAACAAGTGTGTCAGTGAGCTTTTCTGTAAGTGAGCATGTGTGTGACAGTGAGCTTGTCTGTTAGTGAGCATGTGTATGTCAGTGAGCTTGTCTGTAGGGAGCATGTGTGTATCAGTAAACTTGTCTGTAGTAAGCATGTGTGTGTCAGTGAGCATGTCTGTAGTAACAAAAAGTTTTAAAATTGCCTATTTGCACAGTGTGTTTACCGTAGATGTTATTATCGCCTGTTCTGTTAATTGTCTGCTAGAGCCAGCAACAGCCCTCTGTATGTTATTTAAGGCCAGCTAACACAGCTTTATTTATTGTGGGCTGTGTAAGTAACCGGTAATGGAAGAGTGGTTAGGGCTGCATAAACAGACTGATTAAACACTTAAACATGTCCTAACAGCAGAAAATTAGTACTTAGGACATATTTATACTGAAGCATTTTTGCTTCCAAAAATATATATATTTTTTTTAAATGATGCAAAAAATCTGGATGATTTGGATCACTCTGCATCCTAAAAATCCACATGCCCATGACCAAAGTATCTGACAATGTGGTTTTGTGACTTTTGCCATTCTGCTTTTATGCTAATATTTCAAATTGTCCTATAATTATTATTTTATTATTATTATTGCCATTTATATAGCGTCAACAGATTCCATAGCGCTTTACAATATTATGAGAGGGGGATTTAAGTATAAATAGGACAATTAAAAATAAACTTACGGGAACAATAGGTTGAAGAGGACCCTGCTCAATCGAGCTTACATTCTATAGGAGGTGAGGTGTAAAACACATTAGGACAGGAATTTGCAGTCAAATAAGGTGGGCTGCCCTTTAGGAGAGAGCAAGAGACAGGTATAATACGGCAACATAATTAATACGATGTATTCTCAAAAAAATAATTATATAAAATATGGATGAAAATTTTTAAAAATCACATCATTTCAATTTTCAAGACTCCATAGACAGCATTTTGTACACAAATTACCAATTTGTGCTAAGCTTAAAATAAATGGTATGCTATTTGTAGCGGAGCGCTAGTTTAACATAGACTTTCTCTACTGGTATTCCAAGAGTTACTCAGTAAGTAGGTTATCATAGGAAGAACAGCATTGGCAGTAAATAAAATAATCCACAAATATCCCATCACCTTTCCCAATAACTGGATGACACGCACATACTCAGTTTTTATTCAATTCTCCCATGCAAGGGAGACACCCACAGAAAATTAGGCATTACCCAATCCTTAGCTGGGTATAGCCCACACATTTCCTCCCCTTAGCCTGGGAGATAACATAATTAACTGTACATTTGAAACACACATTTTTACCCAATTCCTGGATGTACCCAATTCCTGGATGCATGGAATAGCCTTCCAGCTGAAGTGGTAGAGGTTAACACAGTAAAGGAGTTTAAGCATGCGTGGGATAGGCATAAGGATATCCTAACTATAAGATAAGGCTATGGACTAATGAAAGTATTTAGAAAATTGGGCAGACTAGATGGGCCGAATGGTTCTTATCTGCCATCACATTCTATGTTACCTCAAAACTATAACTTACCCCCATAAATTACATATCCCCTGATAGCCCTGATCTGGGTGAGCAACATACTCAAAAATCACCCAGATCAGTTCAGGAGTTCATTAATTTCTTGGAGGTCTTCGTTTTACCGACCACAAACGAGGTGATAGCCGAAAATAGTTCCATGCGTTTTGGCCTTGCGGTCGGTCTCCATTCGTGAGATGAAAAGCACAAAATCATTCAATATAATGGGCTCTGCCTGGGTTTGGATGATTACCCTCGTTCGTGTGAATCTTTTCAATGAACGTAGGGGCCGTTCGTATGTTTTCCCACGAACAGGTGGAAGTATAGAGGTCTCTTTGGTGTTCGCATGGTCAAGTGTCCGATTTGGGTTCCAGACACTCGATGACCAAACACCGCTGGTGCGTTCGTATGGCAAGATGGCCACCGCCATGTGTTCGTATGCTGAACGGCAGCCACCCAGGGACTACATAGTGTGTTCGGTTAATTGTCAATTGAGGTAAAGGGAATAACGATGGGAAAGGGTAATTAGTGCCATGCTCCTCTCCGGGGTGGCCTGGTTGTTCGGTAGTTTGTTCGTTTGTCGAATGGCACAACTTCAGATGGTTCAAAGTAAATTCTTACCGAACAACCAGATAAATGACACAACAGATAGAGGGTTACCTGTTTTTTTTCTCAGTGTACTGAACCGTGGAGGATGGAATAAAATACTTTAACAATTAGGGATAGGGACAGCCAACATTAACATACGGAGTAATAACACACAGTCCGCTACACTATTTACATAAACAAAAATAAAAACAAGAAAACTTTATGGATAAGGGATTAAGAAAACTGCACCAGAAAGTGTTACATTTTCTGTGTTGAGAGAAAAAGATATGCAATTCCCATTGTACTGATGCTTTATTTAATACACAAGAACATTTTTTTTTTATTGTTCTTACTGATCAGCAACAGCCACACTGACAAGGACATGTTACACTATGTTCCCAATACAGCTGACACATTGAAAATAGAAATACATTATTATTTGTCTAATTTATGGTCTGGGTTGCTTCACTGTAAAAAAAATAAAATGTGCAATTTACCTAAATGGAACAAGTCATGGGAAAATCACATCTGAGTTATGAGTCTTCAAAGGTTTCACTGAAATATATGTAGTTTACATCTTTGAACTCATTGTTGAAATTGCAGTATGTTTTTCTGAAGCTGTATTTATGGAAATATTATCTTGCATGATCTTATGATATATATATATATATTTAGTAAAAATCATTATATGGTCTTGAAAAAAGTCTGCATTGACTGAAATGTTGACGTTGACTATATTCTGTATCACTGTTTTTGCTTAATAAAGCAGCAGTTTGGAACTTATTATACAGACTCCAAAGTGCTCTCTACTCGGAATATATATATCCCTGAAGATGTTGTGTGTGTATATATATATATATATATATATATACACATATATATATATATATATATATATATATATACACACAACACTTTCAGGGATTTGTGTAGTTATAAATTAACCCCCTTAAGGACAGCGGGCGTGCTATGCCCTCCTTGGGGACCTGGCTCTAAACGCCGTCCTTTCTAATTACCCGGTTGCCAGTGATCCCACGCCGGCGATCGCGGTGTGGGGACTCACCTGGCAGCTCAGGGAGTCTCCCTCCATCCGTATTGGCCACCCCAGGCAATGTGATCGCGAGGTCCTTGCGAGGACCTTGCGACCACATGGACGGCATAGCCATCTATTTCAGTGCCAGCAGGGAGAGTGCCTGTATATATATATATACACATACACATAAACTAAGTGTATTTTAATATTAATATATAAATAAGTATATATATATATATATATATATATATATAGATATATTAATATCAAATACATAAGTATATACGTATATATCACTATATATATATATATATATATATATATATATATATATATATATATATATATATACACTATATATAAATAAAAAAAATAAAAAAAATATATATACATAGATACACACACACACATATATATATATATATATATATATATATATATATATATATATATATATATACACACAATAATTCTATGTATATATTTATGTAATAATTTTACATAATTAAGTCATTTTATTAATTACAATTTGTGGGACCTGCCTGACAACCCAGGCCAAAAGTCCAGGGAATTTAATTTGCTAGCACTATATTTAACCCTGTAACACAAACACTGTCCAAAGTTAGTGTTAATATTTTTTTGTGTGTGAGAAATGCAAAAAACTAACGCCAATTTTGCCCAGTGTTTGTGACTAAGTGGCTACTAAAAAAGACTGGACATACCCCATTTGCAATACCTTGGGCTGTCTACTATTGCAAATGGTATGCCATCATGGAGGTAATTTTTATTAGTGGGCTACCATACGGTCTCAAAGGCAACATAACCAATCTGGCGAATTTCAATGTGTAAAAACTGAAAAATTTAACATGCTATATTTGACCCTGTAACTTCCCAAAACACCATAAAACCTACATACGGGGTACTGTGTTATATGTGAGACCTAAAAATATTTTTTTAAATTCTTATTTTCTCCCATTTTTGGATATTTTATTTATATTAAATTATGTTTCATACCTAAATATTTGATGTTAAATGAAAGCCCTGTTTCCGCTAAATAAAATGATTTATAATAAGTGTGGGTGCACATAATATGAAAGAGGCGAATGATGCCTGAACAGACATATAGCGCAAATTCAAGTTTTTGTTTACGTTTTGTTTTGATCACAAGGTGTACATTTGGCTCAGTCCTTACGGGGTTAAATTTTGCATTTGTAGTTTGCATCTGCTAATCCCTGTCATATTTATTTTTAAATTTTACCATATCTAAAACATTACTAAAAATGTTGAAAATTTAACCAAATCTTTTGGTTTTCCTTCATGATAGAGTAGGGAAAGGGTATCAAAAGAATTTATTGATTTCAAATATTTTTACTTCAAACTTTAAACTGTGACTGACTTTTATAAAATCCTACAACATCTGTTTGCTAAATTCTACTGAATTGTGCATGGAAGAACAACCAATAAACCGGCATCAGGGTCATAGGGGCCCAAGGCTCCTTGATGCATGTGGGGATCAAAAGCTAGCCTCTCTGCTCCAATCACACAAAAGAGCTACTTTGGCTCAAGTTTCTGACAAACATAAAACTGGCCATGATAGAGAGGTGTCAGAACACACAGTGCATCAGACTTTGCTGTGTATGGGCTGCGTAGCCACAGACACTCCAGAGTGCCCATGATAACCCCTGTCCACTGTTTATTCAACAGTGACATGAGTGTAAGAAGTGGACCATGGAGCATTAAAATAAGGTTGCCTAGTCTGATGAATCATGTTTTCTTTTAGATTTGGTGGATGGCATTTTGTGTGTTTACCTGGGGAAAAGATGGCAGCAGAATGAACTATGGAAAGGTGGCCGTCCGGTGGAGGCAGTGTTATGCTCTGGGCAATGTTCTGCTGGAAAAGCTTGCATCCTTCATGGCAGTGGTGTTCCCTGATGTGGTCTCCTTCAGCGGGATAATGCATCCTGCAACACTACAAAAATGTTCAGGAATGGTTCGAGGAACATAACAAAGAGTTCAAGGAATTGTCTTGACCTCCATATTCCCTAGATCTTTATCTGACTGAGCATCTGTGGGATGTGCTGGTACAACAAATCCAATTCATGGAGGCTCCACTTGCAACTTGCAGTGCCTTCTACCCCCTTCTTTGTGTTGCAGCCCAGTTTTAACTGTTTGTTATTTATGTGAGTCCCTTGTACATGTATTTGTATTTTATAGACTTCAATAATCTATTTGTATTTTTTTTTTTTATTAGAGGGACTTACCATGGTCTGGCATGACCAGGTGGGCATAGTGGATATTTATTATTTAACTGATTGAGGACCTTATAGTTAACATTTAGGGCTATACATTTACATGTTCAGTGCTTATGCTCCTGTAGCCAATCCCTGCTTTGCATAGTATACACATGACAGGTAATCTAATGAAATGTGTGAATAATATTATTTCAAAGTAAAAAAAATTGTATTCCAAAGTTTAATCAATAACTAATCAATAACTAAAATATTATTTCCAGGTCAAATGAAAGCTAAGCAGCACAGAGTGATGCAAAGAAAACATTATTATCAAATGAATCCCTTTAAATTGAATTTTGAATTATTTTTACAGGCAAAAAGGATTGCAATGCAATTGCAGACAGATTCAATCAGCATAAGTATTCTTAATAATAATTCTAAGGATATTTTAAGCTAAAGGTCATGTTGTGATTAATTTTCAAAACAGATGCTGAACTATAATAATTTAGAATTTTAAGGTTATTCTTACTCTGTCTTGTGTGTTCTCAGCTTTGATGGATATTTTATTGAATGTAAAATGTTACTGTTACCCCAAATGAATTTCTGTTTGCCTTTTTTTGCAGATATGTCCTTGTTTAATGTCACAAATCTTTACAACCTAGCTACCTGTTTTCTTCACTTCCAGAAACTGTGATATTCCCTTCGAAAATGTATAAATGCATTTACAAATGTCTCATCAAAGCAAGATTGACCTTGTCCTAGTTTCCAATCTTTTTCTATTTACGAATCCTCTTTAATGTTTAAAGAATGAAAAAATGATGAAATGTCTAGTCATAGAAGCTGAAACTATATTCACAAAACAATACACTTGTGAAATGATCTTTCTGACTTTATAGAAAGTACATTAAATAAACAAAGACTTTTTTTTATCTTCAAATACTTCTGTTCCCAAAAAGCTTTGATCTTTTGACAAACTAATGCTATACAAATTGAGAGTCTTTGTCATGCTGTCTTTCATTCAAACTATTAAAAAAAACCTCTCTTATAAATTAGTATCATACAAATCACAGCGGGAGAAACAAATGGAATAGACACATCTGTTAGACAAGGAAATGTACAAGGCAATGACAACTTCATTACAAATATGTACCTGTAATATATATTTTATTTATTAATATTATATTAGTGATGGTGGAAAATATTGGCTGAATCACTTCTGGCGAAAATAAAAACCTATTACAAAAATGTTAACCGATTACATTTCAGTTATATGACAGTTCAGTTTGGCCAAATCTCATTAACGAAGAAAAATTGGGGAAACGAATCAGGCAAACCTTGGTGCAATAATGAGCCAATCTGTATACTGCAAAATAAATACTGTGTCAAGAATTATTTTTTAACTCTTTAGAAATGAATGCATTTATGTATACATTTTTCATAAAATTCAGGTTTGATGTTACAGTAATCAACAAACATAGCCGAATAGCCGTCCATAGCAATGCCAGCAGGGAATGACTGGTAATCCCCCTGCTGCCCATAAATAAAGTTCAATAAAGTTTTAAAACAGCTTAAAATAAATAATATATACTTAGATCATATATATACATATTATATATATATATATATATATATATATATATATATATATATATGATCTAAGTATATTTATACACTTACACATACATACACATACACTGTCTAAGTGTATTTTAATATTATATATATATATATATATATATATATAATTATGTATATATTAATATCAAAATACACGTAGAATGATATTAATCAAATATATAAATATATATATATGTATAATATAATATAAATCAATATATAAATATGTTAAAAATAAAAAATACAAAAATTATAAAAAACAAATAATTAAAATATATATATGTGTAATTTTGTTCTAACTGTATTTTGATATTTTTATATATATATATATATATATATATATATATATATACTGAGATCAAAATACACTTAGAACGAAATAATATATATATATATATATATATATATATATAAATAAATGTATATGTATATATGACTATATATATACCTATATATAAATAAAAATAATAAAAAAAATTATATAATGGAAAATTGTTTCATACTTACCAATATTATCCTTTCCCAGTAATGGGCCATGGCAGCACTATTCCAGGGTTAGCTCCTCCCCTCACTCCCATTGGACAGGACTACATTTTATCCCATAAAGGCCACATAACTATACTTCTCAAGTTCGTAACAAGCCAATGACCAGGGAGTGTGCTGCCATGGCCCATTTCCGGGAAAGGAAAATATCAGTAAGTACTCCAGGGCAATGTCCAAGCTATAAACCTCTGTGGGGGGGGGGGAATATACAGAACACAATATGATGCTGAAATTTAGTAAGTGACAACATAAGTTCAAGAAGCCAATATGATGGCAGAACCAAATGGAGCCTCTCTAGACTTATCAAGTCGATAATGCTGGATAAAGGTATTCTGAGATGACCATGTTGCTGAGATCTGATCAGAAGACACTTGTGCAAGAGCTGCCCGGGAAGTGGATAGAGCTTGGGTTGAATGGGCTTTAAGACCTTGAGGAACAAGAACCCGTTTACCCTCTTAAGCCTTAGTAATGGCCGAGACTAGCCACCTAGAGATGGTCTTAAGAGATGCTTGCAGGCCCTTATCATGCCCTTGATGAGGATAAAAAGCCTAAAGAATCTCCTCCAGCTGCCAGTGCTGTCGAGGTAGACCGATAAACAGCGAACCACATCCAGGGTGTGAGACAAACGTTCCTCATCAGAAGAAGGAGATGAGAAGAAAGCAGGTTCATATGAAATGATGAAACTACTTTAGGCCTGAATGCTAAAACTGTTCTCAGAATCACCTTATCCAGTTGGAATGAGATTAAAGGCTCATATGATAAGAGTGCTGCCGAATTCTGAGACTCTTCCACCTGAAGCCAAGGCGACCAGAAGAGATGTTTTAAGAGTAAGGAACATAACTGGCATCTCTGTTATGGGTTCAAATGGGGAACCCTGTAAGGCTGACAGGACAAGTGGCAAGTCCCAAGGAGGAGCAATGGACTTGATAGGAGGTCTGATCTGCATGACAGTCATCATAAAACGAGACACATCTCACACCAGATAAAGCTGAAAGGGCTGAAATGTGGACCTTCAGAGTGTTCAGGCTGAGACCCTTGTCCAGGCCATCTTGCAGAAACCCCGGGAGATCCACAGCAGAGAAGGACCCTGGGGAAATACCTTTGTTAAATGTCCAGTCAGAGAAGATGTCCCAAATACGGTAATAGGCAGCCAAAGTATTCAGTTTCCTTGCCTGAAGCATAGCTGAAATCCCCACATCCTTTATCTTGTTATTGCCTCCTTTCAGTCTCCATGCCATCAGCTGGAGGGTTTGAGGAGCAGGATGGAACAGAGGACCCTGAGACAGCAGGTCCTCTCTCACAGGCAGATGAAGTGAGCTCTCCATAGAAAGGCTCAACAACAGTTGGAACCAAGGTCTCCATCGCCAATACGGGAGAACTGTAATTACCACCACACGTTCCCTTTGAATTCTCCTTAGGAGGGTGAAGATAAAGGGAATTGGGGGAAACACATAACCCATCCAGAAATTCCATGAACAGCTGAGGGCATCCCAACCTTCCGCTAGGGGATGATGTTCCCTGGAGAAGAACCTCTTAACCTGTCTGTTCTGGAAGTTGGCCATCATGTCGATGTCTGGAAGACCCCATCTGTGAACCAACTCCTGAAAGGCCCATTTTGCTAGACACCATTCTCTTGGCAAGATTTTGTGTCTGCTCAGGAAATCCGCCTTGATGTTCATGGAACCTGGAAGGTAAATCGCACATATCCCCAGAAGGTGTTTTTGTGCCCAGTTCATGAGAGGAACCATGATACTCATCCTTGGACTGTGAGTACCTACTTGGTGGTTCATGTATGCCACCACTGCAGTGTTGTCCACCTGTAGTTTCACCCAATGGTGTCAGATTCTTGACCTCGAAAACCGCTCTCAGTTCCAGGTAGTTGGAAGATGCTCATCGGAGGGATACAGGACATTTCCCTTGAAGGTATATCTAGTTCAGATGGGCACCCGATCCTGTTTGGCATGCTTCCATGGTGACTACCATCCAAGGTATATCTCCCAGGGGAAAACCTTTGGTCACGTTTGCCTTTGAGAGCCACCATCTGAGAGCTTCCTTTACTTTGGATGTAATATGAATGGGCTGGTTCATATCCAGATGCTTGTACTAGGTCAGGAAGGATCTTTGAGGGATCCAGAGATGCCAATAAGCCCATTGGGTAAGGCCTATAGTAGATGAAAGGGACCCCAGGATGTTACCTCAGGTAAGTTCTTGCAGTGATCTTGGGAAGATAAATTATTCTCCACAATTTCTCTTTCAGCTGATATCTTCTGTCTTCTTATAGACGGACAAACCATAGATTTGTATCGAACCAGGCTCCCAAATAGATCATCTGTTGACTGGGTTGGAGTTGACTCTTCTGGAAATTCAGAACCCAACCATGGTTCTCCAAGATCGATCCGGCGATGTCATGATGAGCAATCAATGATGGGAAATTCTTTGCCAATATCAAGATGTCGTCCAAGTAGTGGAAAATTAAGATACCCTTCTTCCTGATTTCTGCAATCAGGGAAACTAGGACTTTGGAGAACACCCTGGGTGCTGAGCTGAGGCCAAATGGAAGGGCCCTGAACTGCCAGTGTTTGTTGTTCAGACAGAACCTCAGGAACCTCCGGTGTACACTGGCGATTGGGATGTCGTAATAGGTATTCTTGAGATCGATGGAAATAAACCAGTCACCTGGAGATACTGCCTGGATGATGGAGGCTAATGATTCCATCCTGAATCGTCTGGCACACAGAAAGGTATTGAGGATGGACAAATCCAGGATTGGCCTCCATGCATCCTTGCCTTTTGGGGAAAGAAAAAGCCTTGAGTAGAATCTCTGAAATCGTTCTTCCCTGGGAACTTGGCAGATCACCAATTGTCGGGACAGAGAATCTATGAATTCTAGAAGCACCCTTCTTTTTCTTACATTTTCTGGAAACGAGGAGCTGAAGAATTTTCCTGAAGGAGGTGTCTCCTCGAATTCTAACCGATAACCTTGGGAGACCACCTTCTGGACCCACAGATCCTTGATGGTGTGGCTCCAAGTCTCAGAGAAATTAAGCAATCCTGCACCTATTCCTTTAGACTGAGCCTGGAAGCAGTCAGAATCTTTTATTCTGGTGGGCAGATGACCCTCTGTCCCTACCACCTCTATGAGAGGATTGACTGGCCTTCCATGGCTGGCTCCGAAAGTCTCCTAGGTCTGTATTGCCTTGAGTCTTTGAATAACCTCCTGTCAGCATTAGAGGATCTTCTGTTGCTCCTGTTACATGGCAATAAGGCTTTACTACCTTTTTGATGCACGCATCCAGCTGACGTCCGAAAAGCATGTCACCCTGAAAATTTAGTGAGCAGAGACTATTCTTGGATGTAGTGTCTACATCCCAGGCCTTAAGCCAGAGTGCTCTATGGCCAGCAACATTGAGGACCATGGACCTAGATATGGAGCAAGATCCACAGAGGCATCGGAGAAAAAATCTGCTGCAAGACTAATGTCTTCTACAGCTCTGATGAGACATGATCTACTCACTCCATCCTTGATGTCAGCTTCCAGATCCTCTGCCTATTTCTCAAGGGCCCTGGAAACTTAAGTTAAGGCAGCTGCTGGGTGTAGACTAGCTCCTGCTGCCACGTAGGCCTTGGAAAGATTGGTATCAATCCTTTTCTCCATAGGTTCTCTCAAAGAGCCAGAGTTGTCCAGAGGCAAGGTGGTCTTCTTGGCCAGTCTGACTACTGCTGCATCCACCTTGGGAGCCGAGATCCAAGAGGCAGAGTCAGCTTTCTTGAATGGGTATAGCTTGGATCACTTACCCTGAAAACTAACCCATTTCTAAGATTTGCCCCATTCATCATGAATAAGTGTCTTTATGGTCTCATGGAGGGGGAAAGCCGTTTCTTTTCTCCTGAGACTAGCAAAGTGCTTGCTGCATGAGGGTAGTTGAGTCATCCTCACTACCTTAATGAGAGCTTCAGTTTTCCTTTCATCAAACCCCTCTGAATATGGGAACTCCTCATCATCAGATAACTCTGGGTATTCAATAGGAAAATGACTTTTCTCATAGGAGTCCCCATAGTGCTCTCACTGTCAGAGATCACTGTCAGAGATCTCTGTGGATAGGAAAAGAACTGGGAATTATGGTCATGTGGCCTCTTATGGGCTAAAATTTAGTCCTGCCCAATGGGAGTGAGGGGAGGAGCTAATTCTGGAGTAGTGCTGCCATGGCCACGGTAGGGAAATATATATATATATATATATATATATATATATATATTTTTTTTTTAATTCTTCATATATATTTACATACTATTTTTACATAATTAAGTCATCCCAGTTTGCGGTACCCGGGCAGAAAGTCCAGAGAATTTAATTTGCAAGCACTAAATTTAACCCAGTAACTTTCCAAGACACCAAAAAAACTGTACATGGGGCATACTGTGTTACTCGGGAGACTTCACTGAACACAAATATTAGTGTTTCAAAACAGTAAAATGTATTACAACGATGATATCATCCGTGAAGGTGAAGTTTTTTTGCATTTTTCACACACAAACGGCACTTACACTGATGATATAATTATTGTGATATGTTTTATGGTTTTGCAACACTAATATTTGTGATCACGAAGTCTCCTGTGTATAATAGTAACCCTTATGTACAGTTTTTTTTTCAAATGTTACAGAGTCACATATAAGGCTTGTGTTTCAGTTTTTTCACATTCAAATTTGCTAGATTGGTTACGTTGCCTTTGAGATTGTATGGTAGCCCAGGATTGAGAATTACCTCCATGATGGCATACCATTTGCAAAAATAGACAACCCAAGGTATTGCAAATGTGATATTGCATTTTTCACACACAAACAAATATTAACCTAACTTTGGCCAGTGTGACTCAGTGGCTACTAAAAAAGACTCGACATACCCCGTTTTCAATACCTTGGATTGTCTACTTTTGCAATTGATGATGCTATCATGGGGGTAATTCTCATTCCCGGGCTACCATGCAGTCTCAAAGGCAACATAACCAATCTGGCGAATTTCATTGTGAAAAACTGAAAAATGTAACATGCTATATTTGACCCTGTAGCTTCCCAAAACACCATAAAACCTGTACACAAGGGTTACTGTTTTACACGTGAGACATCGCTGTATACAAATATGTGTATTTTATTTGCAGTAAACGCAAACAGTACAATGACATTCACAGTTAAAATGTCATGCAGAACTAAAAAAATATTTTAACATTTCTTAATTTCTCACATTTTGTTTATATTTTATTCATATTAAATTATGGTTCATAGCTAAATATTTGATGTTAAACGAAAGCCCTATTTCTCCTGAATAAAATAATATATAATAAGTGTAGGTGCACTTAATATGAAAGAGGTGAGTTACAGTTGAACAGACATATAGTCAAATTCCAAGTTTTGTTTACGTTTTATTTTCATCAAAACGTGTACATTTGGCTCAGTCCTTAAGGGGTTAACATAAGATAATTGTAGGGGTGGTGGTACCTGACTATCATGCTGAAATGCTGCATAGCACATAAGCTCCTCCTATAACACAAGTTATTTTCTTTTCTTTTGACAATTTCTAGCCAAATCTCAGTGGATATGCATAGGCTAACACTTGTTACCTGCAGACATAGGTGGGGGAAGCAACTGATCCTTCACCACTCATCCTACTTAACCCCTCGACTTATTTGGTGCTGGAGTGTGCTCTGGTATCCCCTGTCCCCCTACTTTGGAGCTGTGGGGGTAATCCTGTTCCCCACTACAGAGGCTGTAAATTACATCATTATGCATATTAGTATCATGCAAGACGGTTATATTGGCATTTGAAGGAATCCTTCACTAGATACTATAGGCTGTGTGAAGCAATTCTGGCCCTTGATGCACCAATGAGTGACTTCAAGGGTACCTGAGATAGCCTTCTTGACTGGGGCACAGCGAAGTTGGGACCTTCAGAATGCCTCACAGGGCAGAAATGCCATATTACTCCTCCTTAAAAGGCGGGCATGCCTTCTTAGGCAGATATCCATTAAGGGACATTCTTCCTTACACTGCCCACACCTGTGGAGGGCCACATGATGAATCTAAGAAATCCAACGTCCCAAGTCTTTCCCAAAAAAGTGACGTGGACATTACTAATGGCTGAGTCTGTGCTCTATTTGGGTTCTCATTTGGACCTGGGGCTGGTGGGGACTCCTGCTGAGAACTGGTGCTTTGGGCTGCTCTGGAATTTTGTCCATGCAATCTTCCTAGCTTTGCCCAGCATTGGTATAGGCTGATTAAACAATTGGGTATTGTGTCTCTTTATCCTACTTTGTCTTTATTTTATCTCCTCCAATATTTTTAAAACTTCGCCTGGATAGAGATATATATCTCAACGATCTCTGTGTGGATTATATACAGTTGTGCTTAAAAGTTTGCATACCCTTGGAGAAGTGGTCATTTATACACCACTTTTAAAGAAAACAGTGAGCAAGCAAAACACATTTCTTTTATTTCTTATGGGATTCATATTCAACTGTAGGTTATAACAGAATGAAACAATCATAAAACAAAACATGGCAACAAAAGAAAAAAAAAATATGAAATGACACCTGTTCAAAAGTCTGCATACCCTTAGTTCTCAACACTGTGTATTGCCCCATTTAGCATCAGTGATAGCATGCAGGTGGTATAGCTGCCCATTTATTATGGCAAAATGCGTCCATGTCATGCAAAGTCTTTGGTCATCTTGTATGAACCACTCGTTTGAGATCTCCCCAGAGTGGCTCGATGATATTAAGGTCAGGAGACTCCAGAATCTTCACCTTTTTCTGCTGTAACCACTAGAGGGCCAGCTGGGCCTTGTGCTGGGTCATTGCCATTGTGGAATATCCAAGAGCATCCAAAGTGCAGTCTTCATGCAGAAGAATGCAAATTGTCTGCTAGTATTTTCTGATAACATGCTGCATTCATCATGCCATCAATTTTCACAAGACTCTCCATGTCTTCAGAGCTCACGCACCCCCAAAACATCAGTGAGCCACCACCATGCTTCACAGTGGGGATGGTATTCTTTTCACTATAGGCCTAGTTGACCCCTCTCCAAACATAGTACATATGGTTGTGACCATAAAGCTCTATTTTGGTCTCATCAGTCCAAATTACAGTGTGCCAGAAGCTCTGAGGAATGGCAAGGTGTTGTCGGGCATATTGTAACTGGGCTTTTTGGGGGCATTGGTCCAGTAAAGGCTTCTCTCTGGCAACTTGACCATGCATCTAATTTTTGTTCAAGTATTGTTGTATTGTGCTCCCTGAAAGAACCATGCTGTCTTTTCCAGAGCAGCCTGTATTTCTCCTGAGGTTACCTTTGGGTTTTTGTTTGTATCCTGAACAATTCTTCTGGCAGTTATGGCTGAAATCTTTCTTGGTCTGTGTGATCATGGCTTGATATCAAGAGATCCTCAAATTTTCCACTTCTTAATAAGTGAATTAACAGTACTCACTGGCATTTTCAAATCTTTGTATATCCTTTTCCATCTTTATAAAGTTCCATTACCTTGTTACACAGGTCTTTTGACAGTTCTTTTATGCTCTCCATGGCTCAGTATCTAGCCTGCTCAGTGCATCCATGGGAGAGCTAACAAACTCATTATTAAAATCATTGACTATTTATACACAGACACTAATTGCAATTTAAAAAGCCACAGGTTTGGGCAATTAACCTTTAATTGCCATTTTAACCTGTGTGTGTCACCTTGTCTGTAACAAAGCCAAACATTCAAAGATATATAAACTTTTCATCAGGGCTATTTGGGTGATTTATGTTATCATTATGACTTTTTAGAACAACTATGTGATAATAAATGGCTTCATATGATCACTATCTTCAAATATATATATAAATATAGTAGAAAGTACTGCACAAGGTCTTTGTGATAATTTTCAAATAAAATTTAACTTTTATTTAATCTATATAAATCAACGTTTCAGCCCCCACATGGAGCTTTCATCAGGACAAGAAATAAAATACAAATGTGCATACACAAGAATATATACCCCTACCCCTTAAGACAATTACACCTTAATTGTGTACTCACCAAGTCATGAACATCAAGCCCATCATTGTATGGTGTATCTCTTAGTCTGGTGTCCTTGTGTGCAGGGCCTCAAAAGAGGGAGTGGCTAGGGTTAGCAGCCAGGGTATGTTTGTGTTCCAGGTTGTAACTTAGCAACTACTGGAAGGGTAATGGGTAAACAGAGGGAGATGTATAAAAAATGCTTCTATAGTAATCATCCAGAAGCAATAGTGTAATAAATGTCAAAGTAACTGCAGCCAAATGAGTTAGAGTTCAACTAACCAACATTCAATAACAGAGGTATAATAACCACTCCAGGTGGTCTCATAACAACCTTTTAGGTGCTGTATTGAGTGCACTTACAAGGCATTGAAAGGGTTAACTTGCCATTCAGTTCTACTCTAAAGGAGAAGCCCTGCTTTGTATCCACTGTGCAGCCCTACCATCAGATTCTGATCTAGGATTAGGCTGTGAGCCATCTCTAACACATAAAGAATGTCAGTGTAACTGACAACTTGCTACATTTCTGAAGTCATAGTAAATTTTATGGGTGGTCTCTTACAGCCTGCTGAATGCTGAGATCAGTGGAGCAGTACGGCATAGAAAGTATTATATTGCTGTAGTTTTTTCTTAAAGGGAAAGCTGAGGTATTTGACCAGAATTAAACTCATCCTGTGCAGAGCTTAGAAACTGGGCATGTTTCATGACTGGGAGTAGTGTTAAAACATCATGTGCATTATACAAAAAAAAATTGTAATGCATAATATTTTAAAATCACTTGCTCAGAGCGGGAGCTACTGTGGCTGAAATCAAGCAGAGATATCCAAGCCAATATATACATATCCATAGGTGCTATAAAAGTGCAGTATGAACAATGCCCAAATATAATATGTCATAAACAAGTTAAATGCTTTTAAGCCAGTGTGAGGGGTCAGGAAAGATGTGCTTCATGTCATACCTGTATGTACTCATAGTAATTATTAGTGTATCCAAAGAAAATTAACCCATGAGCAAATACTGTTCAAAAGATAGAAAAATAATCATCTGAGAATAAGGCAAACAAGAGCTAATAGGGTGATATGTCCAATATGGATGGAGTGACTTTCTACTGTCTGTTAGTTGATAGTGAAACATTAGTGTACTGCACAGGATATTAAAAAAAGGCATTTTACAATTTCACAATTCTATAGTAACATTAGGGTTTCTTCGGATAAATAGATAATTCTGTGGCTATTGAGTTTCATCGTACAATGTCAATCAGTATGTTCATCACGGGTGCATGGATATAGTTTAAAGAAATATAGACAGTGTATACTTCTCGTTCAGACCTTTAGGATACACTGTGTCCAAAGATTTTATCCAGAATGCCTCATGTTGTAGGAGGAGTTTGCTCTGATCACCACCACGTTGGAGGGGGGTATATGGTCTATAGCCATACATTTTAAAGTAGGTAATGTGTGGCCGTGTGACAAAAAGTGTTTTGCTATCGGAAGTTCTGCCTTGTTGTCCCTGTAGGGAGTGCGGATGTTTGATCTGTGATTACGGATCCGTTCCCTGAGAGGGAGGTCAGTTTTACCCACATACGAGAGTCCGCATGGGCACTGGAGTTTGTAAATGACAAAGTCTGTGGTACATGTCATTCTATGTTTAATTTGGTATTTTCGCCCAGTATATGGATGCAAAAAGAATTTGCCAGATATCATATGGCTGCAAGTGACGCAGCCAAGACAACGATAGCATCCTAAATTCTGAGTTGTTTGTTTTTTAGTATAACAATGTACTGGGTCTGTTTTCACCAGAAGGTCTCGTAAATTTCTTACCCGTTTATAACACAGCATAGGTGGATTCTGGAAAATCTTAGGAAGTGTTGGATCTTCTGATAGGAGACGCCAGTTTGAATTCAGAGTTGCCTTTAGTTTCTGAGATGCAGTGTTGTAAGTTGTAGGAAAGACTAGCCGTGGTGTATCCTCCTTGCTCACTCCTCTTGGTTGTTGGCTTTTTTCCAGTGCTTTCCAGAGGGTAGAGTCTTTGTAACCCCGTTGTTTAAACCCATACCAAGTCTCTTGGATTTGTTGATGTGTTCTTGTGGGTTCTGAGTTGTTCCTTGTGACTCTTAGGAACTGGGATAGTGGTTGCTAGTAACTTCTAGCAACCTGGGTCACCTCAAAGTCAAGAGTACTTTTGATCCTCCAACTCAACAACTATCAATAAAAACATAGACCCAGACCTACACCCCTTCAGCTGGAGGGACATCATAGACTGGTCCTGGGAAGACCCCCAGATGGCAGGTGGAGATGGGACAGAGGTCTCTCCACTGGCCCTCCAGGGATGCTGGGCAGCTGGCCCAGATCCCCAGCAGCCTGGTGTAGTACAGAGAGACAAAGGTGTCATCCTTCCTCCCCAGTGGCAGTTAACCTTGCAGAGAGAGGAGACAACCAGTCTCCCTCCCCAGCGGCAGTGTCCAGTAAAGGGAGCCGAAGGTGTCATCCTTCCTCCCCAGCGACAGTTTACCTTACAGGGAGAGGAGGCAACCGGTCTCTCTCCCCAGCTGCAGTATGTGTTACAGGGAGGCGGAGGTGTCATCCTTCCTTCCCAGTGGCAGAGTGAGTTGCAGAGAGAGGAGACAACCGGTCCCTCTCCCTAGCGGCAGTGTGCATCCCAGGGAACTGAAGGTGTGGTCCTTCTCCCCAGTGGCCGAGGGAGTGTCAGGGAGAGGAGACAACTCGACTCTCTCCCCAGAGGCAGTATGTGTTACAGGGAGCCGAAGGTGTTATCCTTCCCCCTCAGTGGCAGTGTATTCTACAGGGAGGGGAGACAACCGATCTCCCTCCCCAGCGGTAGTGTGCCTTTCTGGGAGAGATTAGATAACCGGTCTCCCTCTCCAACAGCAGCTAGAGATACCGGGAGAGAAATCACCTATCCTTCTCCTCAACCCCAGGGAGACAGCACTCCTAACCCCGACAGTACAGATGGGGCCACAGTCTCTGCACCAGATCTACAGGGATGCTGGACGACTAGTCAAGATCCCCAACCAACTTTGCAGGAATGCCAGGAGGAGTAGGTAGGTGATCCCTCCTCTCCACGGTAGATCCTCAGCCAGTTCCTGGGGGTGGTACCCACTGACCCCATCCCCGCGAAAGAGCTGGCATCTGGGCAGAGAGCAGCTGACCTCTGCCCTTCCCTTTCTCTTTGTCCAGGGCCTGAATGCAGGCGACCCCAGCAGAAGCGCTGGCACCAAGGCTGAGCGCTGTTGGCCTCTTCCTTCAGCACCATGCCTGGGTGTTACAGAGAGACCAGGAGTACCAGTATTTGCTTATGGGTTGGCGACTTGACTAACTCAGGCACCGACCGACAGGAGGTCAAGTATCTGGTTAGTTTCCCCTTGGGCAGGGAGATATGTGGCGAAAATGAATTTTCCACTTCTTTCTGGAGGGGCCTGGTTGCCAGCCTCCTACCCTGGGACTGTGGGCCCTGTGATAACCCATACTCAAAAATACTGTTTCTGCCCCTTGGACTTTTAACTGGAACAGATTCCAATACGTGGAATGGCCATCTTAAATTGTCAAGCGGCCAGCGGTGTTTTGTCGTAGAGTGTATGGAACTGTTTTGGGCAAGGGACCATGTGCACGGTGGTGCTAAAGAGACTTCTAGGAATTTCCTGAACTCCTGCTCTGATCTGGGTGATTTTTGGATATGTTGTTCACCCAGATCAGGGCTATCCGTAGGAATATGTGGTGTTTTGAGGGTGTTTTTCAGACTTTGTAAAAATGTATGTTTTTCCTGCTTAAAGTTAATTGAGTTAGTCCATTGTCTTTGTTAATTATATCACAGGCAGAGGGGAGGGATTGTGTAAACTGTATGGGAGTGACTGAGTGTAAAACTCTGTTTTTATTGGATTGTAAATTTCATGTCCTGTGCCCCAATAGGTCCATCTGTGGGGAAAACTGTATAAAAGAGCAGCTGTACCATTAAACCTTCAGTTCTTATTTTACCGTCATTCTGGAGTCTTGTCTCTTATTGGGGGAAACTGCTACAAGGGATTTCTATAATCCCTATACCCCCTTGGATAATCACTAGGTCTTGTAAGAGCTGTTCCTGCTTGCTCTCTGGAGGAAGAGAGGCTTACCCACTGGAACCTGGAGTCTTGACGTAGGTCCAGGGTGGGTAGGAGATGGCAAAACCCCAACCAAGCTGCAGCGGTTTGTGGGGTCTGCAGTACTTATGGTGTCTGGAGAAGTGCTTGGAGCCCTCGGTAATCACTAGGAGCATCCGTCGGCAGATGTACCCAACCGAGGTACAGGAAGCTCCGTTACAGTATCATTGCAGAAATCACTGAGCCAACTTAAGCTATAAAATGTAACATGACCTTAAATAACCACTTGTGGGTTGTGAATATTTTAAATTAAAGGTAGTTCACTAAAGGGACACAACACTTCAAAAGAAAACGCTGCCTCTTGATTTTAGTTCCACTAAGATAATGGACTAGAATGTTACAGGACTGGTAGTCTGATTGACTCTCAGGAGGGTGTAACAAGGGTAATTTATAAACGTGACAATTTCTAAAGAAAAATAATCACTTTTTGTAAAATGAAAATAGGAGGGCACGCTCTTCACACATAAAGCATTTCAGCAAGCTGATGTGCTTTAGGGATCTGAAGTGTCCCTCCAATGGCTGTATATATTTATATAAAATTTTGTGTTATTATGTTTTCTCTGAACAACTGTCAGTTTGTGGAAAACAATTTTGAAAACAATTTCTGTAATTTCAGACATAGTTGGCTTCTCATTTATATATGACCTATGTTCATCCAATTTCCTTATATTTAGAAACAATATTGTTTTGCGATATATAAAACATAATGATATACTTTTATTTAAAACCATAATCTTTACCACTGGCATATCAATTAATCTTTGTGAGATCTTAATGCTAACAAAAAAAAGACAAACAGATAACAGATAAAATTTACTACATCTTATATCAAAATTGATTATTCTCTAAAATTTAACATACTGTAGCTATGACTTTTGTCACTTTTCAAACTAAGAAACTTTGCTAAATAGACCCAAATGTATTAGTTTGATAAACAGATGGTAACATGGTGATACACTTCAAACAATATACCTTCTTTCTAAATCTCTGCTTTGTTTTTTTTTATTTCTTATAGTCTCCTGGGGCAAGATCAAGAATTTCCTTGTCAGATATGCCACATTTGTAATGAAGACGATTATATTTTGTTTGATGCTGAAAATGCTTTGATAATATTTAGAGATACATACTGAGCCTATGTTTTTTAAACCCTTTCTGCACAAAAGGTTTTCCCAACATACTGTGATTCAAACAGAACTCAGAGTGTTAATATAGTGTTTGTAATCAACCCTGATTTGTAGATCACATTGATTTCAAGACATACCGACTGATTTGCCGCTGAGAAGTTCCTACAGAAATCCATTCCGTCCCTATGGGATTATGATGATTACCTAATTCTTTCAATGATTTATTTAGCTATTTTTATTATAGTATTCCTTAAAAGTTAGATAGGTATTTGCACAATATAAAACCCAAACAAACAAAATTAGATGTGAACATCTCATTTTATAGCAGTTGTTACTATTGCATGTTTCAAAAATACACACCATTCTATATTTAATTTTTACTCCTTTATTATACACAATTTGGGTCCACTACCTGAATTTAAGAATATTGAAATTTGAATAACAAAACATTGGCCACAATAGCTAGGCTGTAACTGGAGTTAGAAGTTAGATATTTTCTCTGGCTGTGGGTGCCAAATGTGGAATTGAATGAATGAACCCTAATTTATGTATTTAATACTATGTCGCAAAAACTCCTAATTACACTTCCTAATCTCTACCAGGTTGGTCTACTGCATTTGTCTTATCCATCTTCTTTAATTCTGAATAATCAAACTCCGACAAACTCCAATATGCTTGTGTCATATTTCATTATTTCATAATGCAAAAAATGCCATTGATCTTTAACTTTATTCCTTTACTCACTTTACTAGTTTCTTGCTTCCACAACCATTGCAAATACTAAAATACAGTAGTTACCCACACCTGAGAGGAAAAGGAGTATGGCAGGTTGCAGTGAAAGGCTTCAATTCTATTTTGGCTGTATTTAGGGCTCCCTCACATATACATATGCAAAAAGTGCATTGGGAATGAAACATTTTACCTTCAAAGAAAGGTTAACAAATTTAAATCTCTTTAGTTTAGAAAAACGGTGCCTCACAAGGGATATGATAACATTATACAAATATATCCAGGGCCAATACAAATCATTGTCTGGAAATGTATTTACAAACAGGATTATACATAGGACACGAGGTCATGCGTCTTGAAGAAAGGAGATTTAGTCTAAGACAAAGGAAAGGTTTTTTTTACAGTAAGAACAATAAGGACGTGAAATTCTCTACCTGAAGGATTGGTTTTATTACAGTCTTTACAGATGTTTAAACAGCAACTAGATGCATTATTGCAAAAAACATAATATTCAAGAATATAATGTTTCAACTGTAGGGCAATAGCTTATTGATCCAGGGATAACTCTGACACCCATTCTGGGGTCAAGAATGATTTTTTTCCTAGTTTGTTGCAAAATTGAAAGTGCTTCAAACTGTTTTTTTTTGCCTTCTTTTGCATCAACAGCAAAAAACAAATGTGAGGAAGGTTGAACTTGATGGATACATGTCTCAAAATACATGTAAGGCTAGGCATAAAGAATGTTAAGAGGAGAGCATAGAGGAAGGAACATAATAGAAACCCAAATTGGCTGTAAATGACCGAATTATTATATTAAAGATACAGCATCACAAGATCCCAAGGCATAGGGAAATAAGGATATGTATCTATGATCATCAGGACAAAAGGGTAGGGAGCTACCAGGGTGCGGGTTTAATTACTGGGAATACCTGTTAACGATAATAAGGCTAGGTTAAGAAACACCCTCCCCAAAAAACAAAAAAGGTACTCCACTAATGATGAGGATTATACAGATAAAAAAAAATATATATATATTTTTTTTATTTTATTTTTTCCATTTCAGACCTGCCTTGTATAGTATGCTAGTGCTTCTATATATAAGGCCATAGTATTTTTGTCATCATCAATATTTCACATTTTCTTATTGATTTCCTTCCCACTACCCTCCTGGATCCCCTTATCCCTCCCCCTCTAACCCTAGTTTTATTTACTTATTTGTCTAGTTTACTTTATCATTTTACTTTTTAGGAGAGAGTAAGAGTCACTTAAATATAGCATATTATCCTTATTTTAGTATTGTGGTTTTTCTGCCCATTTAGGGGAGAAGATCTATGCCTTTTTTTAAATTATCCTTTCCATTGTGTTTATCCAGATGTCCCAGTCTTCTATTTGGGTATATCTCTTACCTAAGTTCACCAAGATACCCCTTTCCATTCTTGCTTGCCAAATGACTTGTGTAATTAATTCTTGGATGCGTGGGAGTATTTCTGTTTTCCTGTTTCTTGCTAAGAGTAATTTGACTGCTGTAATAATGTGTAGTATTATCATTAATATATTTTTTGCCATTTCTGGCCAGTGCATGTTTAGCAGAATCACTTCTGGTTTGAAAGCTAATTTTGTATTTGTTATCTTATATATAACCTCAATTACGTCTTTCCAAAAATTTTTATGGATTTACACTGCCATCAACTATGGATTAAATTGGCTTAGTTTATGTTACATTTCCAGCATCTATCTGATGACTCTGGAAAAGTTTTCTTTAATCGTTTTGGTGTTAAATACTATCTGTTTTAAAGCTTGAATTGGGTTTCCGTAATATTTAGGCAATGTATGTGTTTATTTAGTCTATTGAGAAAGCTTATTCACTCTTCTTCTATGTGTATTTGTAGATCTTTTTCCCCATTTGTTAATCAATTCTATTGGTTTATCATGTCTCCATGTGTACATAACCTTGGTGCATTTTGCCATTAGGTTTCTATAGTTCTTTAATTCAAATAGATGTTTGAGAATTGTAATTTTTTCCCCTTCTATTAAGAGGAGATACTTTGTTAAGAAACCCTTAATTTGCAAATAGTTGAACATGTCTTTGTGGGGGATTTTGAATTCCTCCACAATTTGGTTGAAGGTTTTGATTTTTTTGTTCCATTATTATGTTTTTAAATTCCCTTATCCCCCCGGTTTTCCAGGTATCTACTTTCATGTTATCCAACATGTCTGTAATGCTAGAGAAAGGAAGCACATCTATTATACTATTTCTGAGTTCTGTATGATTTGTGAGTTTGTCCCACCAACTTGTTAATTCTTTGGTTATCTGGGATTTAGTTTGTGCCTCTTTGATAGATTTTTTTATTTATATCTAATATCCAAAATAGTGACGTTAAATTTTCTACCCTAGTATTTGCTTTTTCCATTTTATACCATTTTTCTTGGGTTGCAGCAATATTTTGTGATAGTATAATGTGGAAAAGTCTACTGGTCGGATAGCATTGTGTTATGTCTGGACAGTCCAAACCTCCATCCTGCCTTGATCTAGCTAAAACTTTCATTTGAACTCTTGCTTTCTTACCACCCCATATGAATTTATGAAAGGATGAGTGTAGTAATGATAGCCAATTTTCTTGGAAATTGAGTGGGATCATTCTCCATAAATACAGCCATTTTGGTAGCATATATGCTTTTAAGATATTAATTCTACCTGACCATGAAAATCCTATACTTTTCCAGTCCTTTCAATTTTTGTTAGTCTGAATTAGTAAAAGTAGAAAATCGGCTTCTACTATATCTTTTAATTCTGGGGTGAATGTTTTGCCTAAATATTTTAATCTATCCTTGTTTTCTGGTAGCCCAAGGTTTTGTACAAGATAATTAGTTAACTTTTTATTCAGGTTTTTTTTGCTATAAATATTGATTTCTCTATATTCATTTTGTATCCTGACACTTTAGAGTATTTATTTATCTCCTTTAATAACTCTGGGACTGAGGTTTTTGGTTTCTAGAGTTAGTAGGATATCATCTGTGTAGATATTCAGTTTGCTTTGTCATAAGGCATTGGTAAATCCTTGAATTTTTTTTTATTTTGCCTTATTAGAATCGCAAGAGGTTCTAGTACCATTGTATACAGTAAAAGGGAAAGAGGGCAGCCTTGCCCATTTTTAACTCTGAAGTTTTGTGATGTGAATCCTGACCCTGTTATTTTGGCTGAAGGAGAACTGTAGCGAGCGTATATAGTATTAATCCTGTAATTCCATATTGTTTTAAAGTAGCTAACATGAAACCACACCCAACCCTTTCAAACGCTTTCTGTGCGTCTATTGACAGTAATATTAGAGGGGTACCTTTAGTCTCTGCTTCTTTTAGTATGGTTTTTATTTTTCTAATATTGTTAATTGAAGACTTCCTTGCTATGAATCCTACTTGATCATTATTGATTAGTTGTGGTATAACTATTTTTAATAAAAGAGAGTGACACCTCAAATTGGTGTGGTGAATCCAGGAGCCGTTTCACCCACAAATGGCTATTTGTTAAAAATATAATGGTGCCAGATGAGGTACAGCAAAAAGGTTCAGATGTTGGAGGAAAGAGATGCAGCAATATGTATGGTGCATACGTCTTTAAATCTGCTAAAGGCAGAATAAGTGTGGTATACACCGAATATGCTACTTAATAAAAGAAACCATGTAACATAGGACAACAGTATTAGAGACTGTTTTATATACTATAATTGAGTTAGGTGTCACGGTTCAATATAGTGACATAACTCCTCATAGTGTATATGTTTTTAAATCTGCTAGAGGCAGATTAACTAAGATGTGTACTGAAAATGCTTTCTTACACAGAACTGTCAATCATATAAATTAGAAATACAGTACTTGAAACTGTTTACTATAGTGCAATGACTTTAGATATTGTTAAACAACCACTATATAAAAAAAGAAAAGAAAAAAGAGAAAAATAGAAGTGGGTAAAAACTAATGAAAAATGTATTCACAAATATAAAATTATAGAAAATGCTGAAAAAGTTAAAAATGCAAGCCAGGAATGGTGTGCAAGTGTATTACCAGCAGAAAGGTAGTCCTTATTTAGGAATAACCACTGGGACCGGCTGGGATTAATGTGGATACTTTGTAGCAGAATTAGTTTCTGTACTTGCCGGCTGCGGGTGGAGTTGGCGTGCGTCCCAGACCTCACTCTGGGTGGTAGGTGTTGTCAGCCAATTGGTCCCCAGATCGTGGATACTTTTCGGTGGAGGAAGAGGCTCCTTCTGCCGGATCAAAACTGCGTCCGTATCCTGCTTGTTTCTGTCTAACGCGTTTCGTGGGTGTCAGCCCCACTTCATCAGAGACGTCGATTAGTTGCTTTATTCATTAGTTAGATGTTAATCTAATTTTGTATTTTATTCTGTCTCTTATATTCGCTTAGTGTTATGTACAAATTATGTAGAGGCGGTAATCCTTTCTTATTTGCCATGGCTTCCATTTTTATCAGGTGGCCTCTGGCTATTCTTTTATAAGCACACCATACCGTGATATCTGGTGTACCTTTATTTTTATTTTCTGAAAAAAAAGATTAGTTGTTTTCTTAATTTCTTCCACATTGTTTTTTTTTTGTGTGTGTGTGTGTGTGTGTGTGTGTAGTATGACGTTTTTTAATCGCCACTCTTTCCGGAAAGTATCAAAGTTATCTTTGTATTCTAACATGATAGGACTATGATCTGACCATGCTATATCCTGTATCTCTACTCTTTTGACAAGATATAGCATGGTCCCATTACCCAGAATAAGATTGATTCTGGAATAAGAATTCAATATTCTAGAATAGCATGTGTAGTCCAAGTCGGAGGGGTGAAATGTTCTCCATATAGCTCTCAAGTTATGGCTGTTTAGTAGATTTTGAAATCTGTTTTTAATTTTTTTTCTTGCTATTCTTGTCATTCCGGCTCTTTCTATCTTTCAGAGGGTCCACTACACAATTAAAATCCCCCATAATTAATACTAACCCTTGTTTAATCTGCACTATTCGTTTGAATACTTTTGTGATGAATATTATTGTAGATTTGTTTGGTGCATAGGTGTTAGCTAATGTGAACAATTTATTATTTATTTCACAGTTTAAAATGATATAACACCCTTCTGGGTCTACTTACTGATATTTAATAATTAGGGAGACATTTTTTGCAAACATAAATGCTACACCTCTTTTTGTTTGTTTTCTAGAATGGGATATCATGTAAAAATGGGATATCCTGATGAATTATTTGGATTTTTATTTGATCTTGTCCAGTGGGTTTCTTGTAGGGCCCAAATTTCTGCTCGATTTTTTTTTTTCAGTCAAGTAAAACTCACCTTCACTGGCACCTATCAGCCAACAGACTGACAGTGGACCAGTCACTGTCAGGGAACTTTGTAAATTATGCAAAGACCCGAGATGGTGACAGAGCCACTTTAAGAAAATCCACTTTATGTTTTATAAGGCAGTTGTATTTTCTTTGTCTTTGTCTGGTTCTTTGGCTATAACATTTAATAGAATAGAGACAATTCAACACAACTTGTTGCATTATATTCTGCATGAAATTATCTTTCTAATTATATGTAATGTTATGAGACTATTCTAAAAAAGACTGATGTTTTGAGCCATAAAACATTAGATCTACAAATGTTCTACAATTTTGACCAAAATGTAATTTATAAAGGGATTTTTTTTTTTTTTAACTGAAAGGGATTGACCACCTTGCTCCTTCCACACTGAGAATTATAAAGCTTTCCAATAGTTTGAAGAATGTGAAGGGGTATGGTCTTTCAGTGTGGACAACATAGTACATTAGTTTATACCTACTGCATATGCAGAAGTAGCAGGTGTGATCACCTGAAAATTGGGGTTGAAATCTCCAAGGTCTCCTTCCAATTATCTCATAAACAGTATAAAAAAAGTATAAAAACAATAAGGAGCTGCAACACCAAAATAAATGACAAAGATATGTATTGCAACTGTGTGGGTAAGAAAAATAGGTAACAGGTGGAATTATCTCTGTAATTCATAACCCAGCTAGCTTGTAATGGGTTCAAAGCACCCCTGGAAGCAAAGTAGATAGGCAGGGCCAGTACTCCATTCAAAATTTAGGTGCAACTCTCAATTACCTGATTAACAGTTTAATAAAAATAAAGAGCCACAAAGCCAACACCAAAATAAATGACTAAGATTCGTTCCACCTGTGAGGCTTGATAAGACCCCGAGGATGGGTCAAAACATTACCGGTTACAATCTTCCTACTCACATCCATGTAACACAAATTGCACTTTGCAAATCACCTTTCTTGAAGGTTCTCAAAGTGATCCCAAATGTTGCTTCACCACAATACATTTGTCACTACTCTTCACCTTGCTGAAAAGGCTGGTGGATTTGCATTGGTTGCAGGGGAGGCTGTTGCAACACTAGCCACTACACTAGTACTTAGTTGATAATTAATGCTAATGGAAATGTTGATGCTGCTGGTGGTGGTGCACGTGATGGTGATTGTAACAATGACGGTGGGTAAGCTACTTGTGCAGGCACAGCTGATGTCTCAATGGTCTCTGTTGAATTAGACAGTTCAAAAGCAGATATAAATGGCCTTTGACAAAATGGAGAAGATACAAGAGTCTGAAGCACAATATCTGCTGGACAAAATATTGGACTGCTGCCTGCTACATCCAAACTCTTCTAATTTCTCCAGTTTATCTTATTTATAGTTGAGTAAAAATGCTATGTCTGTAGTAGTGGGGGAAACAAAATTATCTTCATCAAATTCCTCACTGCCAGACCAGACATTGGGGACACTACTTTGAAACACTGCTCTGTCTCTTCATTAAATATTGGTTCTGATGAGACCCACATTGTATGCTCTGCTAAGCTCCCCTTTAGTTTCTTCTTAGAGAGGCTACAAGAAGGTATAATGCTTGAACTACCTGTGGTATAAGGAGCTTCAGTGCAAGTGGAAGTGACAGCAGTAGTTTGGAGTTGGCAGTCTTTGTAGCAGATTCCTCTGCTACCTTAGACATTGATCCATGAGATTTACTAGTCCGAATCTCAGTGCTTTGTTGGTAATGTAAACATACAGCTCCAGTGTAATAAATGTAAAGCATTCAAAGTAGCTACAGTGGTTTCAGTTTACTTTATCAGTAAAAATAAAAAAATAAAAAAACAGTCAATTATAGGGTGTTTTGGGTCAATTATTGTATTGATGTTTGGCTGGAATTAATGCCAAGCAACCAAACCCAATAGTTAGGTTGTCCATTAAAAATAAAACGTAAGCCCCCAAGGATATCATTGAACACAATGAGCTGCAAAATGACAGAGGGTGGAATGGGAGTACTACATACTCAAAAATATTACATAGCATCTATGCTGGCACAAACAGCAGAACTAATAGATATGTCTAGTATGCCTCTATGGCAGATATTAGAACAATTCACTGTTCCACAATATGAGATACTGGATCTCATTTGGACAACACATTGTGTTCATCTTATAAATCATAATTTCTTATCCACAAAACAAATCTCTCTGAGGTTGTGAAGATACTGGGCCCCTAAACTTCTGGGTAAAGGCAATTATTTTTATTAAGGAACTTTGAAAAGTTTAACTTACTATACAAAAGATTTAAATGCAACAACATGGAGAAAGAAAAGGGTTAACAAAAACACAACATCTAATAACAGGCACAGATATACATTAATTCCCAGACATACAAAATAAATACGATCTTCATAACAGGGAACTTTATACATATTTCAGAGTGAAACATATTTTAATGAAACTTCAAGTGAAATAGGTGGAAAGTTATAGGTTGAATGATTTTGGGTGGCAATGCTTGGGAAGATGACCCCAAGTCTCTCAATAAGGAGGCAATATAAAACAAAATGAGAAAAGCCTTCCAAATCGATTGAGATTCAAGAAGCAGAAGTTGATTGATATACACGTTTGGTTAGGAATGCCATAAATGAAATTGGAATTGTAGATACATAAAAGAAATAATCATTACAATTTTTTTTTTTTTGGTACATATTCGGACTGAAACTAAAATAAATAACAGTCAGATCAATTTATAGGTAGGGCAGGAGGGATTAAAATTTAATTCAACAAGATTCAGGATATGTATAAATTGTATTAGAAGGGATAAGAAAGAAATGTTTATTGAAAATAAGGGTGTATTGTTGATCTGAAGATATAAAAAGGCTATGAAAGTGCTACTGAAGATGAAAATAAGTCAGAATAGATCGTAGGATGCATAATGTAAAAGGTGGCAATATACTATTTTGCATTTTGTATGGTATTTTTCTTTTTTTGTATAATTCTTTCTGAAAAAAATTCTTTTTAACTTGTAAAAGCAAAATAAAAATGTAAACATGAAAAAATAAAATAAAACCACTGATAAGTCTGCTTTGGATGCACATGTATCCTCCTATTTAATGACTAACACTGCTAAAAAAAAATGTATATGACCCCAATGTTAGTATTAAGGAGGCTTATAATTACAGTTTTGGTTCTTGCAGTTTAGTAGACATGCTATTGATATTGATGCCAAGTCTTTAATAACCTGTGGCTCAATGTAGGGCTGTTAATAAAATAGGGGGGTGGATATACCATATATTATACAGCCTCAATCAGTGCATTCTAACAGACTCATTCCTCTCCAGACATTTTTAGGAATATTCATTGTTATGTAATTTTTTTTTTTGTCATATTGTTTTGTGATGTGCTTTTATTTTCATAGTAGCTTTTGTGAGCTTAGAAAAAAAGAAGATTTAAGCGGAAAGAAGACATCTGATGGTATAAAATTCTTTGCAGGCATTAGATTTATTGATTGCTCTTGCCTTACTATTCTTGTTGTACAGGGGACAAGGTTCTGGCAAGGTCGTGTATCTGTCAAAATAATTTGTCTGTCAATTACATGATGTAAATCACCAAAGTATAATTCTAAATGTTGGTGCTATATAAATGCTAGCTACAATAGCAATGCTATATTATGTATTTAATCTCTACAATGCCGGTGAGGTATCTCAGTTGGTAAATTCCTTGACTACAAAGCCTGTTCAAAAATCCTTTCAAATCCTCGCAGGGTCAACTCAGGGTCAATCCTTCCGAGGTTAATAAAATGAGTACCATCAATTGGGTAATAATTACATGTATTACTATTCACCTGCCGATTTGGTTAGGTCCGAGATCGTGCTTTGAGTCCCACTGGTAGAAAGGCGCTATATAAATACTAGTTATTATAGTGATCATTACAATGGAATGAGCAATGAAATATGAAGATAGTTGTGCCTCCATAGACTCAAGTTTCTACTTTCTTTCTGGATGAAAGCTCATAACTAGTAAAGTATGTAATGCAAGCAGTAGTTGGGGAGCCTGAAATATTTATAAACAGGTCCTGCTATGTTTACTTTAGACTGCAAATATAAAAAATTCTACTTTATTGTTTCTGATACTGTATAATATTTATGTTTTCTCTTTGTTGTTATTCATTACTTAACATTTGGGTGAGGAGAGAACAGTCAGAAGTCTGAAACAACTATGACAGTATTGTTTTCTAGTGACCCAGTTACACATTGAATGCTTTTATTCAAACACTGTGTCTCCTAATTTATAAAATTACTAATAAATTACTAATAATAAAATTGCTAATAAAAAATTACTAATAAAAAAACTAATAAAAAAGTACAACCAATTAATTTAATAATTCCAAGAAAATGATCAAACAGAATAAATATGTAATAAATGTTAGATTCATTTAAATGACTTATTTTACAGTAATTCATTGTTTTCTTATTAAATACTAGTGACTTTCAATTGTTCTACTTTTGTGATATAATTAGAATAGATTTCTAAATTGGCTCAAACTGAAGTTGTTCAATGTTTCATAAAACACTCCATTAATTTTAATTAATATATTGAAAACATTTCGCTTAGTATTCAAAGTTTTACAAAATAAGACAAAATTACATCTAAAACTAAAATATTACAATTACTTTAATTTCCCTTAAAAAACAAAATTCACATAGCCCCCCCAGACATTCATCCCGATTTCCATTCCCACCTGGGGACCCCCCGCATACTGGGACACCACCGAAAGGGACGAACACATCATTAGCCAAGAAACCGAACTCCCCACACTGCACCACCTCCTCGGAAGAAACTCACTGCGGACTTATGGTACAGGGTGTTCACCTTGAGCACATGACACTGGTTATACACTTTACTCTCCTAATACAAGTCATGTCATATAAATATTTTTTTGCTAGCAGTGCACAACACCCAGGGATTGTGTCACATCCTCATCTTTGATATACCCCTCCTGAGGCCCACATTACATTCATTAGCTAAGATACACCCCACCAACACCTGTTATAATTTGCCCCATAGCATAAAAGTAGACGAGGGGCTTGTTGGTAAAAACCAGTGGGCAGATGATGATATGGATTGCTAGACAGGGGCGGGAGGGAGCGCACCATTCTACCCCTAAATCAAATGGAAGGTATGGATTGGAGAGATGGGAGGGGGGTAGGGACTGTGACGAGGATGGGACACACGCGGGCCACACATACATACCACAACACTGAGAGCGAATCTCATTTCCCCTATGGGAAGAAAAGAAAATTAATGTGATGTAAGTGATTTTATTGTCTATGCATTACCTGTTTTTCACTGACTGACACTCAAACATGGGGGAGACCCCGGGGCTTGGGGGTGGGGAGAGGCGGGGGATGGCACATTGGGGGGGGGGCGGACCGAAAGGGCCAAACACCAGCGCTCTTGCAATTGCTTTTCCATGTTACAATGTTAAATTGTTTCTATATCCTTGTTTATGCCCCCCTTTTTATGACATCCCATGTACTCAATACGGCACTAGGCTGTGGTGCTGGCGGGGAGGAGTCGGTTAGTGCTGAACGTGCTGAGTGGATATCACACTCACATTTTGGATCCGTACCGGATTGGGGCGGAGCTGCTAACCCCTACTGCAGGTCATGCACATACCAGGACGGCAGAGCCCCCAGAGGTCCACATCCCGGTTGGGATAACATAGAACTGGTTGGGATCCCCGTATCCTCAGTGGGTTCGCACCGCCTGAAGCAGTCGCTTCCGCGACCGTGCCGAACGCTGACTTTTCGGGAGACTGCAAAGGGATGCGAAAAGACTCGCTGATAACTGTAGTGGGGGGAACCGTGATGGGGTTTCTGCGTGACCTGGCATGGCTGGCGGAGTGACCATGGAATACCTCAGTGCCCCCCTAAACGTTATAACTCTCAACTGTCGGGGTCTGAACGTACCAGAACGTCGCACCCATCTGCTCCAAGAACTAGGAAAAAAATGGGTATCTATGGCTATGCTTCAGAAGACCCACTTTCTCAAGGGATCCGCACCTAAACTACGAAACCGCCAATATCTCAATAACTTCTTCAGCAACCACGCCACGGCCCATAGGGCTGGCGTTGCTATTATTATCGCGGCTGAACTGAACTTTAAAGAACTAGACAAGATGACTGACACACAAGGGAGATTTATCTTCCTAAAAGGCAATAGCTGATAAAATATATACTCTGGTATCCGTATACGTGCCCAACACGAATCAGGCACGTTTCCTTCTGGGAACATTGAATAAGTTGCGAGAATTCTCGGAAGGAACATTCATTGTGGGGGAGACTATAACGCCCCACTGGATCTTCAGATGGACACGTCAACAAGGCACAGCTATATACCTCAATCTAGCATCCACTCAATACGTAAATCGATGGGCGACCTAGGGCTGGTGGACTGCTGGAGAGCACTCAATCCGGATACCAAAAACTATACCCACTACTCTGCACTCCATGGCCGCTACTCGCGGATTGATTACATACTACTCCAACAGGAAGGCCTGTCGCAACTACGGACTACAAACCATTGACCACCATTGATCCCGTCACGTGGTCGGACCACGGCCCGGTAACTGTAAAACTAGAATCACCATTATTTAAACCGGCACAATGGACCTGGCGTCTGAACGAGTCCTTACTCCAGGACCCCGAGGTGAAGGGGGAAATCACACAAGCCCTCGACCTTTACTTCCAGGAAAATTATGTGGCAGACACATTTCCAATAATGCTCTGGGAAGCTCACAAGAGTGCCATCCGTGGCACATTTATAAGAATAGCCTCCCGCAGAAGGAAGGCAACTATGCAGGAAATGGCGGACCTATATGGAACCATCTAGAAGCTGGAACTCCAGCACAAACGAACCCAGCTCGCCAATATACAAAAGGACCTGACAGACGCCCGACGGTGATTGAGAGACCTTATCACGAGACGATACCACCGCTCCCTACAACACTCCAAAAATGTCTTCTATATCCATGCAAACAAGGGTGGCAAATACTTGGCCCGCAGGCGATACCCCTCGCACACTGGTACATAAAATACACTTCTCATCGGGGAACACGTCCCAGTTTCCAGAGGACATCGCGAATGAATTCTGACGATACTACCACGCCCTATACAATCTACCTGTCCCTGGAGATACAACGCCGGGGCAACACGACACCACACGCAGTCAAGACTATCTACATAACAACGTAGGCAGGCAAGTTACACTGGAAGCGGCAAACACACTGGACGAACTGATTAGCACTGAGGAGATGGAAGCGGCCCTGAAGAGCGCCAAGGTGGGCAAAGCGCCGGGACCAGATGGATTTTCCACAGGATATTACAAACGCTTCTCCTCAATCCTCCTACCTCGGCTAATGACAGCGATTAACTCCATCACTGGGGGAGGGTGCTTTGGAGCAGAATCTCTGGCAACTACTATCACGGTCCTACTTAAGGACCCGAGCATTGCGGCAGCTACCAGCCAATATCCCTGCTAAATGTAGATCAGAAATTGCTTACGAAGGTGTTGGCAACCAGGCTACAACGTGTGCTGCCAAGTCTGATCCATGCGGACCAGACGGGGTTTATGCCGGGGCGAGAAGCACGGGATAGCACACTGTGCCTCTTCTCCATACAACACCGAACGCGGAAGACACGGGACAAAATCTTATTACTTTCCATGGACGCCAAAAAAGCCTTTGACCGTGTCAACTGGTCGTACATGATGAACACACTACGGGCTATGGGAATAGGACACAACATGATGACGTGGATATCTGCCTTGTATGATAAATCACACGCAACTGTCCGGGTGAATGGGGTCCTGACACCCAGCTTTGAGATCAACAACGGGACCAGACAGGGGTACCCCCTGTCACCGCTCCTGTTCGCAATGACCCTGGAACCGTTATTGCAAGTGGTCCGACAGAACCCAGACATCACTGGATACACATGGAAGGGAACAGAACACAAAGTGGTCGCTTACGCGGATGACCTTCTCTTCTTTATATCATCACGATGCCCTGCCTGCTTCTAGAATTTGAAAAATTTGGAAAGATCTCGGGATTCAAGCTTAACCTGTCAAAATGTGAAGTGCTCAATATAACCTTTCAGACAGATGAATACATGAAACTGGGAACCGCCTTCCCATTTCGCTGGTGCGAGGGAAGATGAAATATCTGGGCATATGGATAACCACGAACCCGCAAGAGCTTTATCGACATAACTTTTCAACCATCCTGCAACAGATAACCCTAGACCTCGACAAATGGGCATACACACACACCACATGGCACGGCCGAATTGCCGTGCTTAAGATGAATGTGCTGTCGAGAGTCCTCTACCTGTTCAGACAATTCCAATGGCACTGCCGACAACCTTCTTCTCCACTCTGAAATCGGTGGTCATCCGATATGTCTTGAGAGGGGAAAGGTCCATACTGCATCACGAAATATTTTGCCTACCTAGACTTGGGGGAGGCCTGGCACTCCCTGATTTTAAAAGATACCATCAAGCCGCCACAATGCAACGAATCCTGGAGTGGCATGCAGTTGACTCCCCAAAGCAATGGGTGACCCTGGACAGGGGAGACTCAAAGGCCAAACTCAAAGCGGCGATATGGCAAGGGGGACCGCGACGTTGCAGAAGCAGAGGAACGGGGAACCCGGTGAAACAGACACTGATGACATGCGAAGCACTAAGAAAAATGACACATGTCTCCCCAATCCCTAGCCCCCTGCTTCCCATCGTTCCCAATCCAAACATGGGGGGGCATCCCTGCCAGGGCCTGGATATTGCTGGAAGAGAGGGAATACATCCCGATTCGCGCAGCCCTAAGCGAGGGAGCAATACGACCCCTGCACACATTGCTGGCCGACAGACCTAGAACATCAATGGCGTCCCTTCGATATATGCAGCTAACACACTACTATGAGTCACTCCCACGTAAAGAACAACTACACAGAGACCTCTCATGGTTTGAGGACCTATGCCACTGAGGAGTTACACTCGAAAAGGCAGTCTCAACACTCTACCAGCATCTACTGGTTGGAGCCAACACGGATAATAACACCTTCAGAAGACAATGGGAGGAACAACTGGGTGGGCCAATCTCGCCACCACAATGGGACACAGCGCTCTTGTGGCAACACAAGAGTTCCCACTATCAAGAAGTCAATTATAAACTGTTGTCCATGTGGTACAGAACACCAGTCGCCCTACATAGGATCTTTCCGACGGTGTCCCCGACATGTTGGAGGTGTCAGGAGGAGAGAGGGACGGTGATACACCTGTGGTGGGACTGTAGAATCATTATCCCATATTGGGGACGAATCCGATCAGAAATCAAGGCAATCCTGGGGGATGACACGGAATGGTCCAAGGAACTGGCCCTCCTACATCTCACCTCACGATCCATCTCTGGATATAAGAAATCTATCCTACGCCACCTATTGAATGCAGCCAAGGCCCTTATCCCTGTTTACTCGAAGCGAACTGAGACCCCCACAATCGAGGAATGGCACTATAGGATCGGAGACATACAAATGGAGGAAGCACTGCAGGCATCCTTAACAGGTCGGGAGGCCAGGCACGCGGAGACATGGCAGCCGTGGTTCGCATATAAGGCTAGAGGGTAATGAGCACCTCGTGCGTGGCGCAGGGGCCGAGGGTCGGGAGGCGGACCATGACACCCTCCATCAGCACTTTCGGAGATGTGCTTCACCCCGGACACTTGGGGAATATCTCCAAGGATAGAGAAACCAACATCAGACCAATAACTCAATCTCCCAAATACTTTAATGGTGGGTTCTATAGACCAATTATTTTGAAACTTTTTCTAACGTTATTAAGTTAATTGAAAAGCTTAGAAAATTGAAGCCTTAGAAAATTCTAACTCTGTGTTCACACCATAGGGATTACTTGCTGTTCATAACTGTGTAAATGGAAATAAAACTGTACAAACTGCTACAAAAAATTGCTAAATTGGAGAATGTTTTCAACCTGGCTGTTTTTGACATGAACCATTCTAAAATGTTTTCATCAAAAGACATGTTTTGGAAAATAATGCCCATGTTTTATCACCAAAAAATTTACATAGGTTACGAAGAGCCTCTATTAAATGCAGTGATTGGGACATGTTATGACATAACACACTACCTATAGCATCTTTGTTTTCCCACAAAAACAACTGTGACATCAAAACTTCTAAAAACTCCTCTTCTGATTAGCTTTGTTTCATCAAGAGGAGTGTTTATTTCCTATGGAGAACCCTTCATACGAGGAGCCCTTTCTGATTGCAGTCATTTCCTATGAGGAGCCTTTCCTGATTTTCCACTTGATTATGGTTGTTCTCTGTCCAATTTTCCAGTTCACTCTCAAAATGGTCTCTGAGTTTTATCTCATTGAAGACATTGTGTTGCATTCATTCTTCCAAAACCTCACATCAGAGGAAGAATCTAAGTGGCATTGATTGAATCGTGTGTGATATTTCTCTATTTATTTGTAGAGAAGTCCTTAAAATGCTGTTTCGCCCTACCAGTGGTAGCTGTGTGAGTTGATTGAGTTGAAGTAAGGGAAGCATAGAGTAGGCCCATTCTTGATCTCTTATAAATGCATTTATAAAACTAAGCATCTTCTACTGAATTTCATTTAAACAGGATTTGCCTAGAGGCAGAGGTATACCTCTGTATCCCCCGGTCCACCAACTCCAAAGATGTTCATACATTCCTTTATTTTTAACTTTTACGTTGTGTGCAATAGTCTTTAGATTTTTATACCAAAGAACTGAATAAAACACTGTCTCTAATGAAACTTAATTTAATCCTCCAACTATTTAATTAGACTAGTCTCTAAGTTAAAGCAAATGGTCTGAAATGTGATATTGTTAATCTTATTTTAAGACCCATGTCCAAATTTGTGTCACTTTGCTAGAAGATTAGGCAGAAACAAAATAGGTTTTGCTAGAGTTATTATTATACTACATATCAGATACATATAGCTGCTTGTTTTATTTTGGCATGCCTGGAATATCTACCTCCATTATTGCTACATTTGCTCTGATGAAATGTGTCAAGGGTTCCATGATCAATATGTATAACATAGGTGATTGTATGCATCTCTGCATTATGCACACCTTTTTTAAACCTGTGTTTAATGCCATTTTGGCATTACTCATCAGGCATCCCCCCTAATTTCCTGAATGTTTCAAAATTTCAAATGAGGGTTCTCTTACATAATAAATTAATTCTAAATAATATATAGGTCCCAACATCCCATGAATCAGGATGCTATTGGGAAGGGATAAAGGTGGCAGGAATTGCATCACTTGTGCTGCCCAAAAGGGGGAAGACCTTCCCGGAATGGAGGCAGGTCTACCGAAATTATCATCAGGCCAGTCTGGCATCAATGCACACCAAGCTGCCTGTCAATGAAGCAGGATGCCCCACTGAAAGTGGACAATGCAGACAGCACTGCTTCAGTCCTAGTAAGTAAGTATAGTGCGAGCATGTTTAATGATGCGCTTGTGATGCTCTTTGTTAGACAGGTTGACACTGTACAAAAATGTTAAAATAGAAAACTAAAAAAGTCATTAGGTCTCAGTAACTGCCTACATGGCATAGTTCCGATGGCCTACATTACCTCTTTTATTGGTAATTGGTCAGTTCTCACTAGTTTATAGTTTATATTTCGTTTTAATTGAGAATGCCACAGTTATATGATATGTCCATGCAATATAACCAAATTCACTTGAATGCCAATCAATGCCAATCAAGTAAGCTATAATTTAAATCTTTAATGTGTTATGAGATGCTTTGTTATCATAATTTCTCAGACTATTACTAATGTAGACTTTGGGGGTCATTCACTAAACTAAAGATTGTTAGGAACTTTAGCTCAAAAAAGCAAAATTAGTACGTTTTCCAAGTTAGATAAATATCCAGCTCAGCAATTGTGGTCTTAAAGTGTAATTTCCTGATCAATTCCTGAAATGTATTGGTTAAGTAAATAACCATAATGATGTACTATCAGGTATATACTACGGGCACACTATGTTAAAATATCAAACATCATCATCTTGCACTGATCAGACTTGAATCCCACTGAGAGTATAAGGTAGTTCATAAGTAGGCAATGAGAAATTCCTTCCCATACCAAAAAAAAATGGTATTCTATTAACTGTTTGTTCTATGTTCTGTCAGCCAAACTATTATTTTCAACCTGCATTTGTACATTTTTACATTGCTTGTTTTCATTCAGTCTTGATGGACTTTTACTGCCAATATTCTTTTTTTTTTATTTAAGCTCCCCTTTTTTTTGTATGTCTCTCTGCATCTCTCACCTCTTCGTTTGCCTCGTATTGTTCCCTCACCCCCCTTGTGCATCACTCTTGACTTCCTCAACCACCTTGTGTCTGTCTGCTCCTGACCTGCCTCGTTCATATTGTATATGTCCTCTCCTAACCTCCCTCACCTCCTTGCTTATCTCAGTAGATGTCCTTATTTTGATACCCTACATGTGTTTTTCTTTATCATTTTATCCTTTTTGTGTCTCTCTTTACCACCTTTACTTCCTTATGTGTGTCTCTTTCCTCCTTACATAATTAAACATGTATGTTTATATGTAAATGGTTGTTTTTTCATAATATTATGAGCTGCTTTCAAAGAAATAATAATTTTTACTGAAAAACAAAGGATGTGAACGAGTTAATATGACAAGCATTATTCTGAAATATTTTTCATACAATACTTTTGTATGCAGAATGGCTCACTGTATGCTAAAGGCTATTTATAGATGCTTATTTATTCTGTCTTTGATGTTGATTGAAATATTATCTCATAGAAACTGATTGATTTACACGAGACAGAAAATTAGTCTACATGCAAGAGCAACTGAGAAAAAACTCCTAGGAAGGACTTGGCACTGTTACATGTTTTATCTTTTGACATGCTTTTAAACACAGATTGGAAAGCATTCAAAGCTAGTGAAACTGCTTACAGTATATGCTAATGACTGAGAGGTGGTTAGAGCAGGCAGACCAATTATTCTTTACCAAATATAGTAACAAATGAATAACAAGGAATTCTGAGTTAGAGACAGTTCTTTCTCTGAAACCAGTAAAAAGGGCAATAGCAGGGCAAGGTATTTAATGTGGCTAAAAGCAGCAAACTGACAGTGGAACATTTAGCAAAAAAAAAAATGTAGGTGGATATTGATTAAAAAAATAAATGGTTTAACAATTAAACAAAACAAAAATTGTAGCCATCATGTAAAAATCAAGGTTAAGAATAGACGTAGGTTTGGTCTAAAAGGTAAATGTACTCCAATTATTTTAAAATATGTTAGTCTTTCCTGTTACAAGTATTATACTATTCATTTGAGATTTTGTAGAATTTCAAAAACAAGTCTACAAAGACTGTCAATAATACTTTTTCATGAGACCTTGCACACCCTAGCACAGCATTTTTTTTGGGTGCTGCTGAAATGCGCTAATTTTATACACTAAATAACAAAAGAGTAAAACAGAGTATATCCAAGAAATTAAAATTATGCCGTCTTTAAATATTGCCATAAATCTACTTATTTTGGTACTTAATTGCAATATAGGAAATATAGTTTTTTATTAAAGTATTTTCAGAAAAAGGTTACAGGTATGAACATTTAGGTAGGACTCGTAGGTCCCCTACACTCCAGCAGGTTTTACAAGAAGCATCAGTGTTACATAAGTATAGCGAGGTACCCAAGCAATGTTCTAATTGCTAATATTCGTCGCTTAACAATAATCATGAAATAACTGTTATGAGAAAGCTTTAACCATTTAGAGCATGCCATACTAGCGTTGGAGTGAGGCGATCTGATGTCTGATGTGTAGTTTAGATTCCAGCTACGTGTATAGTATCTACTGGAAGAGTTGTGGCAAAGCTGATGCAACATGTGGGACCGGAAATTGTCGGATCAAGCTATTTAAGTATCCATACCAGTCACACTTATGTGTAAAGAGCCTAAAAGCTGGACACCTGCCTCGTCTACCATCTCACAGTCAGTGCAAAATGTTCAATTGTATCCGGTATGAGCAGTGTACTTTCACCAACCCATCACAGACACGTTTCCTGAAGATGTGGTTGCGTCAGTCAGGTCGGGTCCCACTTCCCATCCTCCATGGGTAATTTCCCATTTAGCTTTAATAAGTGTACTTAGCATCAGAGCCGGTGAAAGGATTTTTGGCTGCACAGGCAAAAATGAATTTTGCCACCCCCCTCCCTACCCCACACTTCCCCACACACACTGATTCCCTGGGTACTGATAGGCATGCAAGAAATCCCCTGCTGCTGGAAACGCCTACAAGAAAGCTCTGGTTAGTGCCACTGACCTACGCCCAGCCACGCATCAGCTCGCTCATTGGCTGACAGCGCTTAGGTGAAGCTCTTAACCAATAAGGGAGGTCCTACATAGCTGGGCTTAGCTCAATAACAGGAGTTTCTGGTGGCAGCCTCCTGAAAATTAACCCCTTCCCTAAGCTATATTACTAATCACATAGGCCTGCAGTTTACTCCATGCCTCCCAAAAATTGGAAGTCCTTATTTCTTTGCAATTACACTCTCCCAAACTAAAATTCCATATTTCTCTGCAATGTACCCCTTTCTCCTCAATTCACATCATGACTAGCTTCCCATAGCAATTAGGTCAATTAACCCCTTCAAGGTTCCCTGTGTGCACCCTTTTATAAGTTTTTCCAGCTACTTCTGCTCTACACACTTACAGCGTAACAGTCACACAACACTCACTCACAGATAGGGGCACACAGTCATACACACACTGCCCTCAGTCACACAGGGCTGAATAAATTCACAGAGATATATATATAACAATTACATACAAACACATTCAGTTACAGTCAAATAAAATCACAACCGGAAATATTCTCATACACATTTACAGTGATACTTACACACTCACAGACGTACACCCACAGTCACACTCATAGATGCACAAAATCACACAGACACAGACTTACAATTATGCATGCAGGACATGCACCCTCACAGTCAGACATTTTTGCTATGACACACACAGACAACATACTCACATTCACAGATCCAGATACCCACTCACTTTCACAGATCAAGATACCCACTCATTTTCATACACCAGACAACACACACACATTCACAGACCCAGATACCTACTTACTTTCACACACAAGACAACACACTCACTTTCACAGACCAAGATATCCACTCACATTCACAGACCCAGATACCCAATCACTTTCATAGACCAGACAACACACTCGCTTTAACAGACCCAAATACCCACTCACTTTCACACACTCACATTCACAGACCCAGATACCCACTTACTTTCACACACCAGACAACACACTCACTTTCACAGACCAAGATACCCACTCAGTCACTCATGGAGACACAGCATAGGTGATCCACTTTCATTCCTTGTAGCTCCTCATGCACACTGAGCTCCTGTTGCTGAGAGCTACTAATTCCTTTATGCCCCATAGCGCTCCTCACTGTAACATGCAGTATATGTATTGTGGCAACTCCTACCTGTAGTAACTTGTTTCCTACTCCCTCGCGGTCTGATGATATATGTCATGTTATGCGAGAGCTGATTTAAAGCAAGGGGGCGGAGCTTTGCAGACAGCAGCCAATTAAACTTCTGCAGGGCTGTTACAATGGCTCGGAGAGGTCCTGCAGCCTCCCATAGTGGGCCTCAGTAGCAGCAGCTCTGCTCTTCAAAACAGCGGCAGTGTGTGAGTTGTGAGGGTCGGCTGCTGTAGGCTTAACGTAGCTGCTAGTTGTCCTTCACTAAAGTAGTGCCCAATAACCATGTACTGTCAGAAATATTTAAAAATCCGAGTCTCTGGACAGGTGCCAGAGATTTGGATTTTTGCGCCCCCCTTCTGTGGCGCCCTAAGGCAGAGCCTGTGCCACCTTATGGACGCGCCGGCCCTGCTTAGCACTCTTAGAGATCTTATGATGGTTTATTAGTATAGCCCTAGAGTGAAGAGAAGGAATTAAATAAAAAGAGATTATATTTAGATTAAGCATGACAAAGGATAGGAAGAGTGGGGTATAGAGTAGGGGTGTTAGGGTGCGCCCCCAACGCACCACCCCTCAACTCACCCCTCAACCATCTCGTTCCACCAGGAATGTGATCCAGGGTTTCCACCTCTCAAAATGTTTGTCATCTGTGCTGGACAGAGACGCCTGATTCAGCTACCTTGATCTCCTCCACTCTCTCCATCCATTGTTCTAGTGTAGGGGGTGTGATTTGCTTCCATAGTGTAGGTATCAAAGCTTTTGCTGCATTGAGAAGGTGTCGGAGTATTGACTTCTTATACTTACTGATTGGAAATGGTGTAGAGTGCAGAATGCCTAAGGGTATATCATCTCCCAAGATTTCTGCGATCTTAGCTATAACCTCTGCCCAGAACGGTCGTATCTGAGTGCAGTCCCACCATATATGTCCCATGGTGCCTTCGGACGTATTGCATCTCCAGGCCCCATTAAATTTTCAAAGACCCAATATAGACAAGTTAAATGTTAGACTGTACCTATTAGTGTCATTAAGAGAAAAACCTGAATAATCTAAAAATGAAAAACCAATCTGGACCTGATCAAATACCAGCAATGCTGTTGAAGCTCAGTGTGCTGGCAATTGCTAAACCTGTCAAAACCCTAATTAATGAATCCTTAGTGTCTAGGTATATACCCAAATTTTGCGAGAGTAGTGCCTATCCATAAAAGTGGTGACACTACTTTGGTTTCTAACTATCGCCCAATATCATTGCTCCCAGTATTGTCACAAATCTTAGAAAACTATGTATTACCAACAATCTAACTATCTGACCCCTGATCAATCAGGTTTTCAGCCAAATCACTGCACTACAACTGCCCTCTTAAAAGTTTTCAATGACATCCAAACTGGCATGGAACAAGGAGACCTAATCAAACCTATTTTCCTTGATTTTGCAAATGCCTTTGACACAGTAGACCACTACAATCTAGTGCACAAACTAAAAAAAAACAGGTATTGGTGATCGTCCGCTAACCTGGTTTCAAACATATGTATCGGATTGATCACAATATGTGTTAATTTCTGACAGTGACTCCCTACCACTCCAGGTCACGTGTGATGTTCCCCAAGGTTCCATTCTCGGCCCCCTACTATTCACATTATTTATAAATAATCTGCCTAAAGTCTGCAAATCTTCAAATGTATACAGATGACAATAATCTATGCAAGCAAATATGACCTACCGCAACTTGAAGCTGTGCTCCAAGACCAGTTCACAGAGGTAGAAAAGTGAATTGCAAAAAACAAACTCTTCCTAAACACTGACAAAACTGCCACAGTGATCTTTGGAACAGTACCTAAATTACACAAATTACAAAATTCCCATATATGCATCAAAACAAAATCAAATAGCGCAGTCCATTTTTTCAAATACCTGGGTATGTTGTTAGATCCTAATCTATCTTTTGGCCTCCACATAGAAAAACTTGAATCTAAACTTTATCCAAAACTAGGTGCCCTGTACAGAAACAAATCCTGCCTAAGACCTACAGTAAAGGAAAAGATTGTACAGCAAATGCTGATGCCAATCATTGATTATGGGGATGTAATATATATTATATATTTCTTACCTGTTCTATGTTTAATTTTGTATATGTTGTACATTAATATTGTTTTTGTGTTTTATTGTACCCTATTGTACCAATGAAATGTTTTGTGGACTCAGAACATACTTGAAAACGAGAGAAATCTTAATGAATGTTGCTGGTACAGAGGGAAAGAACCTGTGTAGAAGAGTACGTGTCCTGTACCAGAAGGACAGTAGTTTATAATTTTATAACATGACAGGAGGCTTCGTATTTGCATTAACTTTCTTTACTAGCTCCATAGCAGCAAAGAAAAAAATCATTAAAGAAAGAACCAATCAGAGTAGAACAGAGGATATATAAGTCCCAGCGTAGCCAATCATTTCCTCTTTCTTTGCTGCTCCATCACAAGTCAGGTCAGAGTACTGATTTCTTTAAGATTCCTGTCAGGTTTCTTTAAGATGTTTTGACTGTATGTTTTGGCTTAACTGTACTTTATCTTATTGTTTTATTTACCTATATGCTGTAGTGGATTGGGGGCCAGGGGGAACCTGAGTGGGACTACCCTTTCCTGTCAGGGGAGCTGTGCTCCCTTTGGGACAGGGTACTGGGCTGAGGCTCTCCTATCACTGCTCGTACGGACTGTCGTCCGACTGCCTCCCACCCCCCCTCCACCCCCCTCTCTTCCGTTTCACCTATTCCAGGGTGGCTACGCTCGCCACCCCCCCCTTTTTTCTCTGCTGTCTAGCTCTGCTCGCGCTCTAGTAGAGCGAGCAGGCGAGACCCTCGTCTCTCAGGGCGCCGGGCTTTCGCGGCCCGATCCGTTCGCGCCGTCAGCTTCAAAGGCGCGAACGGCGGACCGTTACTGCTCGCGCCCCCCTCCCTAGCCGTTCGCGGGGTTTTGCCGCGAACGCATTTAATTTGCGAACGGACAGTTTCCCGAACTACTCAAGGGAATTCAGTCCGTTCGCGGGTTTTTCTTATGCGCACAGCGTTCGGCGGTTTCAGCCAGGCGAACGGCCGTTCGCGGCTAATCTGCCGAACGCTGGAAGGGCTCCATTTTCGCGGGCTTTGTGCCTGATTGTCTCGCGAGACCCGTGCGGCCATTTTGTGGGTTACCGGTTTCGTGGAGTGTAACACCTATCAAGAGAAGGCTCTAGCCCTATCAAGCTTATTACTAATTCTGCTGTGGTGGAATTCGTTTGGGACCTACACAGGTTGGTGTCATTGCCCCTGGGGAGTGGGACTGCCAGTAGGGTTTAGCCCAATATCCTGGCTAGGGGTGAGCCCCCATTGAGTGCTGCATAGCGGGAACTGTTGAAGCAGTTCCCTGTGAACCTGGGTGAGCCCCAGCGACTCGGAGTCCAGTACCACGCCACTGCGCGTTTTACCTTGAGTCCCTCCCGTACGGTCCCTCACCTCTCGTAGCTATACCTGTGCCTGTTAGTGCCCACGCCATGGAGGACACAATTAATACCAGTGACCTTCAAGCAATGATCAACGCGGCGGTAGCTGCGTCTTTGGAAAAAGCGTTAGCAAAAGCGGCTCCTGCCCCCGCTGAATCTCATACGCTGTCTAACAAGCCACACCAGGCTCACGAAGACTCAGATGGGTCGGATGACTCCACTAGAGAAAAGAAGCGCCCGGCGAAACGCCACTGGAAGGGCGAAGCTTCCAAGCGAGCCGCCTTCAAAGGCAAGGCCCCTATGAAGCGCGATAAACGCACTAATCAGATACCTCCCGTGTACGCTGGGGAGGCCTCCTCGGATGAGGAGCAGGACGTGCCCCACTCTCTCTCCATTCTGGATGAGTGGCAGGCTGAGACCTCCGACTCTGACGAAGGCGATTGGGGCCCCAACGCCTATGTCACCGAGACATTTCTGGGTGAGCCCCAGCAAAAAGGAGATGCGGAACCCCCCGCCACGGCCACGCAGGAGCAGGAAGTATTCCTGGATTCCACGGGCCAGAGAATGTTTGATCCTAGGAAGATCCGCCACCCCCGCTCGGGTGAGTGGGCCCCTCCTGATCATCTCATCCGCTTCATGCATTTTTGGATCAGAAAACCTTTGGAAAAACATATCCGTAAGAGGATGCGGGCAGAGTGCCCGAGACCTACCCTGCCCGATAAGGTGGCCTATACGCCGGAATTTGATCAGCTTATGCTGACCTTTATGGAACAAGGGGGCCGCGACCCACGGAGGGGGATTGAGAAGAGTTTTAAGGGAGCTCAGGATAAACTCCTAGACACAATGGGCCCGTTGGCCCGAGTTATGTACCTGGCGGACGAAGCATACGCCAGAGCGGACTCCTTCACGGCAGACATGGTACGAGAATGGGCACATAATATCCGAGAGTGGGCCCAGAGGGGCTTTTGTTTCCTCGGTAATACAAATGCGGCCCTCTCTACGGAGCGGCGCCGGGCAGCACTTTTTCGTATCGACCCCAAATTAGCTGACCTCGGGGTCAAAGAATTGGGCCCACAGGCACAGGGCAAGCTCTTTGGTGAAGCTTTTATGAAGGAACTGAATAAGCACGTAAACGTTTTTACCTCCTTGAATAGAGCCCGCACGTCCATGCGTAAGGTCTTCCGAGGTTCCTCCGCAAAGGGTGTTTTTTCAAGGGCTGGTCGGCAGCGGGGCCGTGCCGCCAGCCGGTTCTGGCCTTCAGGCCCCCGTATGGGCTTCCAGCACCAATTCTTCCCTCAACAAGGCTACCAGGGCAACGGAGCCAAACAACCATTCCCCTATTACCAAAGGGGTTCTGACAGAGGACGGGGCGGTCGAGGACGAGGCCGGGCACGCTTCCCTACAGGTAAGAGACCACCTTTGTTTGGTACCTCATATAACTATGATTGCAGGCCGTGTTTCCCTGTTTTCCCAGAATTGGGCGCAACTGTCCACAGACGCTTGGGTGCTACAGACCGTCCAAGGATATCGAATAGAACTCCGATCACACCCCATTCAAAGATTTCCCCCTTATCCTTTGCACCTTTCGGCTGCGGACAATCGCCTCATAAACGGGGAACTCCGCGAGCTTCGCATAAAGGGCGCTATCGAACCGGCGCACACAAGGGGAGGATTCTTCAGCAACATGTTCCTCGTCCGCAAGAAGACCGGGGACTTCCGGCCAGTGATCAATTTGAGAGGACTAAACACGTTTGTGACCTACCGCCATTTCAAAATGGAGGGCATCCATTTACTGCGGGATCTCCTCCAAGAAAGGGATTGGTTTACGCGGCTAGACCTCAAGGACGCTTATCTGACAATTCCAATTCACATGGACAGCCGTCCATTTCTCCGCTTCCTCTGGAATGGCACGCCATGGCAGTTCACGTGCCTTCCGTTCGGACTGAGCTCGGCACCGTGGTGCTTCACAAAACTGCTCAAACCGGTGGTATCCCACCTCCGAACACACGGGATCAGATGCATAATTTATCTGGACGACATTCTCCTGTTCTGCAGAACAAGGGAACTGGCCATCCGGCACACTATGTATACAGTACAACTGTTAGAATCCTTGGGCTTCGTGGTCAACAAGGCCAAATCCGCAATGGTGCCTGCCCAACGAATCCAATTCCTGGGCTTCGAGATCGACTCCAGGTCTTGCACCCTACATCTCCCCTCAACCAAAGTGGCGGCTATCAAGAAGGAGATCCGCAGGGTTCTCAAATTGGATTCCATTCCGCTCCGTCAACTGGCACGGATTGTGGGACTCTTATCATCTTCAATACAAGCCATATTTCCGGGACCCCTTCACTACCGAGCGATGCAACGGCTGAAGGCCAGCCTCCTCCGCCAAAATCCCACATACAACCAACCAGTCCCGCTGTCGGAAGAAGTATACCAAGAACTCCAGTGGTGGCTCCACTGCATGCAGGCCTGGAATGGTCGGGCCATCTTCGGCAGTCAACCGGACTTCGTCCTAGAGTCGGACGCGAGTCGCCTAGGATGGGGCGCCACGGACGGAGAAACGTCCACAGGGGGCACGTGGACACCACAGGAATTATCGATGCATATCAATTGCCTCAAACTCCTAGCGGGTTCCTTTGCTATCCGCAGCCTCACAAAAGGGCAGTCCAATTGCTGTATACTGTTGAGAATGGACAATGTATCCGCGGTACGATACATCAACCGCTTGGGGGGCACCCGGTCGAGAACCCTGGTGCATCTGACGAAGGAAATCTTCGACTACTGCCTCCCGCGCAATATCACACTACGGGCAGAACACCTGCCGGGGGAGACGAACCTCACGGCGGATTGGTATTCCCGTCATTGGAGGGATGCCAGCGACTGGCAACTGGACCCGCGGATATTCGCACACCTACAAGACCAGAAGGGACCCTTTCGACTGGACCTCTTTGCCTCAAGAAACAACCGGCAGGTCCCGCAATTCTACAGCTGGCTACCGGACCCGGATTGCTTAGCGGTAGATGCCTTCACTCAGCACTGGCCACATCAAGGGGCATATGCCTTTCCCCCTTTCGCCATGATTGCCAGAGTTCTCAATCACCTTCGCAGACGGAGGGTCCGACTGACCCTGCTGACGCCACTTTGGCCGAGTCAGCCCTGGTTCCCGGACCTTCTCGAATTGTCTTATCAGGACCCGATCCTCCTACCGAACAACGACATGTTACTCAGGGACCCGACGGGGAACGCACATCCGATGGTGTCAGACGGCCGTCTGACCTTAGTGGCCTGGACTCTTTCAGGGGAACCTGGCGTACCGACGAATTATCGTCAACGGCTAAAGACCTCCTTTGGGATTCCTGGGCCCCAGGAACACGGAGAAGCTATCTATCCGCATGGAGAGCTTGGACCAGTTGGTGCGTGGGACGGGACTTGGATCCCTTTACAGCCCCTGTTTCCGATATCATGAATTTTCTCTCAACCCTATTCGAGGACGGGAAGTCGTACCGCACCATAAATGTCACGAGATCAGCTATCTCGGCAGCGCACGTGCCGTTTCAAGGAAGGGCAGTTGGACAGGATCCGCTAATATGCCGCCTGCTACGGGGCATCAAACTAAGGAGACCGCCAGCACCTAAATATCAACATCTCTGGGACGTGGAGATAGTCCTTCGTTTTCTCAGGGACTGGCCTCCCAACGAACAGCTGTCATTGAAACAACTGACGGCGAAGTTCACCTTCCTGTTGTGCATGGTGTCCTTCCGGAGAGTGGCTGACGTTCGGACTTTCGATAAGGACGCTTTCTCCATTGGACCCGAAGGAGTCACGTTTCACATATCTCAGCGTAACAAATCCAATACAACATCAGTGTTCTATCCGTTTTTCAATTCGGATCCCCAGCTATGCGTGGTCCGGACCCTCCGAGCCTACGTGTCGGCAACGGAAGGCTTACGCTCACCGTCCGCACGACAACTCTTGGTATCATATGTGACTCCACACGGCCCGGTCTCGGTCATCACATTGGCCAGATGGGTCAGGTGGATTCTGGCTCTAGCTGGGGTAGATGCCTCATTTGGCGCACACTCCGTTCGAGGGGCAGCGGCATCATCGGCATTTTTAGCAGGCGCCTCTCTGGCGGATATCCTACACACGGCAGATTGGTCCCGGGAATCTACCTTTCGGACCTTCTATTTTCGCCCGTCATCCAATGCCGCTTTCGCTCTTCTACCTAAGCGTTAAAACTGCAAATACGAAGCCTCCTGTCATGTTATAAAATTGAAGATTATGCTAGCGCAGTGTACTAATAATCTTAATTTTAATAATGACAGGAGGCGAGTATTTCCCACCCTTTCTTTCTCATAGAAGTTCCCGCCCAGATGGAGGTAAGTAGTTGGTGGGAGTAGTTTGGTTGTATATCGGGACTTACTTACTTGAATTAGCTTGTTATGCTGTTATATTTATTATAAGCTATTAGACTAGTTGGTATGGTGAATTTTAAGATGTCTTATTGACTAGTTGATTCGTTACAGATAATTGGATTTTCTTTGGTCAGTCCCGTATCATTGATACTACTCTCCCTCTCTTTTCAGTTTGACAAACCACAAGGATGATGGGAAGGCTGAAGAGGCCATTGTTATGACCATGTTGGATTTCGTTATGACGGTTGGAATAAAGTTACTAAGGACTTATTACTACGTTTGGATCTTGTGATGTCGCAGTAGTCAAGAGGAAATGATTGGCTACGCTGGGACTTATATATCCTCTGTTCTACTCTGATTGGTTCTTTCTTTAATGATTTTTTTCTTTGCTGCTATGGAGCTAGTAAAGAAAGTTAATGCAAATACTCGCCTCCTGTCATTATTAAAATTAAGATTATTAGTACACTGCGCTAGCATAATCTTCAATTAACCTCTTGCTTATAGAGCTTTTGTGATGTAGAGTTAACATCTTCTCCCACTGCGCATGCGATAAAGATTTTTCTGTTAATATTTCCCACTGCCCTTTAAACTTAGTCTTGTTAGTCAGACCCCCCACCTGTAGATGTTCGTATAGTACCGAAATTGCTTTGGGTAGTTCACTTTGGCGGTCACAGACGTGCTTGAACCAGGTCAAGTCTGGGTGTAAGGCATTGTTATGATGAATGTCACAGTAGAATTTTCGTAGTTGGGCGTAGTGGAAGTTTTGCATCTCTGACGGGGTGACATCATCCATGAGTTCGTCCAGCATCTTCAAGTCAGAGTTCCCTAGGACCCACGTTAGTGGGATAAATTCTGTCCCCCTGATGTGGCAAACCCCCGCCCAACATCGGGTTGTGCGTCAGAGATATAAGAGGGCTCGGCCTAGAGGATAAGTGCTCTTCACCGTAGATCTTTACCCACGTCTGCAGTGTTTTGGCTGTTAGGGAAAGTTTTTGATCTTCCAGCAGTGTGGCATTACGAAAGTTTCTCACCGTTGCATGTTAAGCCGATTCAGCTTTTCCAATGTAACCCACTATATGCGAGCCAGTGCAACATGCCAGTCTAATATCTGTTGCAGGTCCATTGCTTGGTGGTATTTGTGGAGGTCATGTGGGGCTAAGCCACCCCATAATCGTGGTAGGCACAACAGGTCATGACGCAGTCGGGACCTCTTGCCTTCCCAGGCATATCGTAGGATAGAAGATCACAGGGATGAGAAGAGGGCCATTGGCAATGCGACTGAGATAATTTGGTAAAGGTATAGTAGTCTGGGCAGGATGTTCATTTTGATTACCGCTATGTAGCCAAGCCATGATAAATTGGCATAGTTGCAATGTTTTGAGTCTTTTTGAAGATGTTGAAGAAGTGGTAAGAAATTTTGTTGGTAAAGGTCTGCTAAGTTGGTGGAAATGTATATCACCAGGTATTTCATCTGGGATGATCATCATTTGAAGGTGAAATGTGATTGTAGTCACTGACATTCATTGTCAGGTACCGAAATGTTAAGAACTTCCCATTTAGTCAAGTTAAGTTTGAAACCCGATATCATACCGTATCGTGAGCTCTCAGACATGAGACAAGGCAATGTAGTTCGGGCATGGTAATAAAAAATAATAGGTTGTGTCCGTAAGCAGCTATTTTGTGCAAGCATCCCCTCCATTCGAATCCAGAGATGTTGCCATTCCTTTGTATCTTACAGAGTAATGGCTCTAAGGTCAAGGCGAAGAGTAGAGGTGAGAGTGGACAACTCTGTCTAGTCCCATTCTGAATTTGAAAGTTGTCAGTGAGGGGTCCATTGATGCGTACGCATACATTAGGGCAGCTGTATTAAGCTTCGAACCAATTCAGCAGTTTAATTCCAAAGCCCATAGTGTGTAACGTCTCCTTCATGAAGGACCAGACCATCTGGTCAAAAGCTTTCTCTGTGTCGGTCGAAAGAAATAGGAAAGGTATCCCGTTTGATCCAGGTGAACTAGTGGCGGTAGGACGCTGCAAAAAAAAAGGGAGATGGACCTATAGCTCCCACAAGCCTCAGGGTCTCTACCAGATTTGGACAGGACTGCTATCATGGCCACTAGGGATTCTGGGTGAAGATAACCCCCATCCGTCAAGTTGTTCAGTGCCTTGGTCTGTCTTGGAATAAGGAGTTTGCCAAACTTTTTTGTAACAGTCTATTGTTAGATTATTTGGTCTCGGTGCTCGTCCCGTTTGACCACTTTGATTGCCAATCCAACTTCCTCCTCTGATATGGGGGAGTCCAGTAGGTCAGTTTCTTCAGGAGTAACATCAGCTAGAGAGAATTAATTCAAATATCGTTGAATTCTCAAGTTCTTATCTGCAATGGTGGTATTATCTCCTCCAGCATGATGATTGTATAAGCAGGAATAGAAGTGTTCAAATTCCTCTACAATTGCACTAGGGAGTTGGGAAGTCCCGCTGGAGCAGAGTTTGAGTTTGTGTATGTGGGTAGCAGGAGTTTTTTTAATAGAAATTCTTTGAGCATTGTAATGCCCGGTAGTGTCATTAGGTTAGGAGCGAGAGTAGTTGTCTCCTAGCTTACAAGAGTTCCACTTAAACACCCACTATCTGACACCATTTGTGTTGTGCCTCTAGTTTGGAGATTACAAGACGTGGATAAGGACTAGCGCTTATAAAATAGATGTTTAGTATACACACATATGTTAGATCTTCATATATAATGAGCAGCTAAACATTCATGTGACTCCTTACAATATCACCTGCAAAGTTTACAGATAATATAAAAGAATGTAGCGCTTACATAATAAATAAATGATCACCTTTTGGTTCAGTTAGGAGGAAGTTCCCACTTTTATCATCAATTTAGTGAATATCTATAAGAGACAACCAAATATAGTGTAGATAGTACAGGGTTAAATAATATGGAATTCTAAGATATATACACACTTACAAACAGAGAGCTGTGGACCCAGCTCTGGTATAAATCGCCTCTGGGTCCGTATAGGCGACCCACCCCTACTCCAGATCTTGTCCTTGAGAAACACAAATAGGCAAACAATTGCGCAGTATTGTCTAAAGTTATATGAGAAAGTACAAAAAATAACCAAGTGGGTACTTACAAACAGAGAGTCTCTAATGACTCTATGTATAGGCGCTGTGCAGTTTAGGGACTGCACTCCTGTGTTGAAATGGATGAGATCTGGAACCAGGATAAAGTGTCTCAAATAAAATAAAATTTATTAGCACACTACAAAATAAAAATGGCTCAATGTCCAATAAGAAACCGGAACGTGTTTCACCACTGTAATGTGGCTTCTTCAACTGGATTATAAAATAGAATGATTCCTGGTTCACTGTCTCTGTATAAATACCGCCCAAATTGGTAATTAGGACACCGGTGCATGTATGCCGCTCATGTTATTACCACACACAGATAAGACGTGTGCGGTCCATGCCTCGCTGCCGTGTTCTATTCCTAGGTATGGGGATAAAAAAAGATAGAGAGGAACTGGAGAGGTGGGGACTTTATTAAAGAACTAGGAAAGTCAGAGATGGCGTGGATATACAAATTAAACACACTTATTCCTCATGGCCTTAACTCCGACTTTGAGCTATGCCATTTTCTATAATATTTATCTACCTCTTTTAATTTTCATTCCTATTTATGCACATCATTCATATAGTTCAATGTCTCTTTATCATCTATTGTGTATTATTAATATTGATAATTGCACTATAGGTTAATTTTAGATTTTTCAAATTCATTGTATTTTGTATTATTAACATGGAACATGTACTATATGTTTATTTCAAGGTTATGTCTTAAACAAGTAACATCCACATTAGGTCTATATTCCTGTGTATTTTATATCAATGCTAAAATATCCTATATATCTGGTTATTCTGCTATTTTTTTTAGGTATTTTTATTTATCTATTTATTTATTTATTTTTACTTTCTTTCCTATAGTTATACCTTTACCTCTAATCACATTGGTTCATTTATATTTATATTTTTTGTTTCCCCTGTAACTGTTTTTACAACAGATGATTAAGCAACAGCTTTCAATGATAACTAAGATACATAGTAGCACCAGATGTTTATGCTTTTTTCTACAATTATACCTCTGTTTCACATCACTCTAGCCCAAGTAACTAAGTAACAGTTTCTAATTACAATTAAGATACACAGTAGCACTAGGTGTTGAAACGGTCTGAGAATCTTTATATAGTGAATTTGACCATAGAAATATCAACTCCTGTTTAAATGGTCTGAGAAACTTTATATAGTGAAATTGACCATAGAGATATTAACTCTTATTAAAAAATAAACTACCATAGTTTACATGCACTGCATTTGTGAGTTCTGAATACACTCAAGTATCCCTGTTTTACTGTTCACTTTAGATGTTCCTAAACGGAACCTCACTACTATCACTCTTATCCCCACAACCCCTCATTTTCTTCCTTTTCTTCTTTATTTTAGCTGTTTTTAAATGTAATTGCATTAATATTATCGCTACCCCTTGTTGGCATACAAGCGAGCAATATAACTTTGACCGAAATCATTACAGAGACTTAAATAATGTCAGTAACTATTTTCATAGAGACAAGACTTATCATTTTATCCTTAGGAATGACTGAAATTACAGACAGTCATTACACCAATTTGCTAGATAGTTCACCATTTTAATTTCTCCACATCTATTTGGGTTTTTAAATCCAAATACTTTACGAACAAATATTAAAATAATATTGATCCTAAAACCTTTTCAAATATGGTATATTCATCTGTTTAAACTGCAATTCATTGTTATTATATATATAAACCATATGAACCAATATTTTATTTAATATATTTATCCTTTAGATCAGACATACCGATACACTGGGGGTTAACTCCACTGTAAATCTAATCCGCATTGCATGAATAAACACGGAAAGACACCTCTTTTATTACTTACACATTATTGGGTCTATTGAGGGTTAATTTTAAACATGAACTGTATATGAATAGGAATCTGGATTATATGAATTTATGAACTGATACTCCCCTTTTTTATGTTTTCCTCTTTATTGCTTATACCGGCATACTATGGGTTAATGCAACATGAACGGACTAATGATATTATGACAAAGGAAAATTGAATATATCCAGATGAAATTATAACCCAAGGGAAGATCCACACGAGAACTTTATCTAAACGAAAGAACATCTACTGTTGGAAAGAGAAGATCTAAAAGGAACTGAATACTGATTTGGTTAACGAGACTCCGTGTGAGAGCACCCATCAACCACCTAGGAATAGAAAACGGCAGCGAGGCATGGGCCGCACACGTCTTACCTGTGTGTGATAATGACGTGAGTGGCATACATGCACCGGTGTCCTAATTACCAATTTTGTCGATATTTATACAGAGACAGTAAACCAGGAATCATTCTATTTTATAATCCAGTTGAAGAAGCCACATTACAGTGGTGAAACACATTCCGGTTTCTTATTGGACATTGAGCCATTTTTATTTTGTAGTGTGCTAATAAATTTTATTTTATTTGAGACACTTTATCCTGGTTCCAGATCTCATCCATTTCAACACAGGAGTGCAGTCCCTAAACTGCACAGCGCCTATACATAGAGTCATTAGAGACTCTCTGTTTGTAAGTACCCACTTGGTTATTTTTTGTACTTTCTCATATAACTTTAGACAATACTGCGCAATCGTTTGCCTATTTGTGTTTCTCCAGTACAAGATACTCGTCTGGAGTAGGGGTGGGTCGCCTATAAGGACCCAGAGGTGATTTATACCAGAGCTGGGTCCACAGCTCTCTGTTTGTGAGTGTGTATATATCTTAGAATTCCATATTATTTAACCCTGTACTATATACACTATATTTGGTTGTCTCTTATAGATATTCACTAAATTGATGATAAAAGTGGGAACTTCCTCCTAACTAAACCAAAAGGTGATCATTTATTTATTTATTATATAAGCGCTACATTCTTTTCTATTATCTAATTTGGAGATGTTATCGAGTAATGTGTTTAGCAATTGTTGTAAATCCTTCTTCTTTTTAAAGGCAAGTTGAATGAGCTTACCCCATATAACAGATTTATGTGCCTCCCACAAGGTGACATTAGAGATGTCTTTAGTAGTGTTTTCGCGAAGTAAGACATGAGTGCTTGCCTGGTCTGGTCTTGGATATTCTGATCCAGTAGTATGGATTTATTAAGCCGCCATGACCATGACTTTGGTCTGTGCAATGGAGAATCCATCACAATCTGAATGGAGCCGTGGTCTGACCATGTAGATGCATCTATATTAGCCATTCACAGGCCAGTGAGCCCCTCCTGTTGGATGAAGATATAGTCAATACAGGAGTATCGGCTGTGGATCACTGAATAGTAAGAATAATCCCGATCAGCATGATTTCCTCCAGCAATTTCCCAGGCGGAGGTCTCGGAGTTCCTTCAGTATGCCCCATATGGAGTATTGTGGTACACAGCTGTGTCCTGTCGAAGAGTCCGATAGTGGGTTTAAAGGGTAATTGAGGTCACCCCCAACTATGAGAACCCCTTCTGTAAATGTTGCCATTCTGCCGAGTATGCAGTGTATATAATGCAATTGGGTATGGTTTCGGTGTAAATACAGTAACTAGTGTATATTGTCTTCCAAGCACATCTCCTTTCAAGAAGAGATATCTATTGTCTGGGTCTACCTCTCTGTCAGAATCGATGAAACCAAGTGACGCTCCCATTAGGATTGCAACCCCAGCTTTCCAGGCTGTAGCGTGAGTGCTGAAATAGTTAGTCGGATAGTGCTTACTTTTCAAAGTGGGGCAGCACCTTAAAAAACTGTGCTTGCAGTAGAGTTCCTGAAGCAGGAAGGATCTGCATTCCGCAATATTAAGTCCTCTGCAATTCTGAGACAGGATACAGAGTGGTTCCGGTTAGTATGCCGTCGTCATAGTCGGGGAGGGGGGAGCCGCAAGAGGCGCACCCCAAGGATAAGAAGAGAGAGAAAGAGGAAATACATAAATAAATAAATAGAGGGGAAAATTAGGGAAAAGCTAGCGAAAATATAGTGGGTGCAGGTGTCACCTGTCCCTGCCCCAAGCCAGGAGGCAGCATTGAGGGAGGGAGGCAAGTGAGACCCAAGAGAGAGAAGGGAAAGTATTGACAGAGAAGCTAGGTGGGCCGGGGATCATCTGATCCCGCCCCACATCAGTAGGTAGCGGAGGTGAAGCAGGGAACCCTAGTCGGTGAAGAAACAGGCAGGGAATAGAAAGAGTAGTCTAGAACAGGGGTTCCCAATTAATTTTCCCATGGAACCATTTGACATAGTGTATCAACAATGTGGACCCCCCACCCCTCTGACACACAGATATACACACAAACACTGGCACACAGATACACACACCTTGACACACAGTGTTTATCTGTGTGTGTGTGTGTGTATGTATGTATCTATCTGTGTGTCAAGGTGTGTGTATCTCTGTTTGTATGTGTCTGTGTATCAAGGTGTGTGTCTCTGTGTTTGTATGTGCCAGTGTGTATGAATCTGACACACAGATACACACACACTGGCAGACAGTGGCACACAGATACACACAGTGACACAGATACACACACCTTGACACACAATTTGTATCTATGTGTGTGTGTGTGTGTGTGTATGTATCTGTGTGTCAGGGTGTGTTTATCTATGTTTCAGAGTGTGTGTATCTGTGTTTGTATGTGCCGGTGTGTGTCAAGGTGTGTATATCTGTGTTTGTATGTGCCAGTGTGTGTATCTCTGTGTCAGTGTGTATCTGTGTGTGTGTATCTGACACACAGATACACACACATGCACTGGCACATAGTGGCACACAGATACACACTGATACAAACCTTGACACAAAAATACACACACACTGAGATACACACAGCGACATATACACACACTTGCACCCACAGATACACACTGGCACATACACACACTGGCACACTCAGATACATACACATACAGACATACATAGACACATTTACACACACACAGGCACATACAAACACACTGATACACACTGGTACATACACACACACACTTAGATACACACAGTGACACATACACAAACCTTGACACACAGATCCACATACTGACACACTCAGACACACATACTCTTTGACAGACACACATACACTCTCACTGACAAACACTAATTTTACTCCACCCGGCCCCCCTACCTTTTGGTTTGCTGGCATGGAGTGCTGGCATCCAGTGGGGCTGCTGAGTGGCTGGCATGCTGAGTGTGCAGTCCCTGTGGTCCGGTGGGGCTGCTGAGTGGCTGGCATGCGGGAGGCTATGGAGAAAGTGATCTCCCTGCTCAGCTCACTCGCACGCACAACAGTGATGCTGGAGCCGGAATATGATGTCATTCCTGCTCCGGCATCACTAAGAGGTATGCAAGGGAGCTGATCAAGGAGATCACTTCTCTCTAGCTGCCTGCCAAAAGTTTAAAAAATGGCCGCGGGTGGCGAGGGATCAATGAACAGTAATCTCCCTGCTCAGCTAACTCGCGCGCACAGCACCATTTTATTTTTTTTACTTTTGTCGGAACCCCAATTGGTGTTCCGCGGTACCCTACCACCTCTCTATCAGGAGAAGATATTGCATGCCAAAAGAGGTATAATAGAGTGAAACAGGCCTCAGTTAAAAACCATAAGGGGGAGGTACTAGCGACCAATAGAAGTGCAAGGGTACTTAATTGCAATATAGTCACAATATAATTTGAATATATAATACATGATAATTTAATTAAGATTAATTGTATTTAGCAAACAACTTTCTTTTAAACTAGATTTTTTAAATCTAGTTTAAATCTAGGACCAGAAGACACATCATTCAAAATTGGAAGACAGGGTAAGGCAGAGTGTAAAGACATTCTCTGTCTAATTTTATAAGTCTTATCATAAAATGCAAGTTGTAAAACTGTTTGGCATGAGGAACATGAAGAAAGAAAGTAGTGGAATAAAATAGAAAGTTAAAAATAACAAAGCAACACTTTGGCTTGCAAGAGAAGGTGGTAATGTGGAGAATAAATTTGGATTACTTTGCAAGATGGTAATTTGAATTTTAGCCTTTAAAATGTGTGAAAAATAATAGATTTGAACCGGCTGAGACATTTTCTTTAAAAGAGCACTCTAACATATCCTTTTTTTAGCATTCCCCTGTTATCTATAAAAAAATTGTTTTATGTACCTATAGTTTCAGCCCGTGTTGAACTCAGTAACAGCCAGTACAACTGACCTTAAGCATTGGAGTGTTGTTGCACATGACAACTTGGGGAGACAGAACAAGAGGAGGGCTATTTTCTCCATCGGTTGCAAGGACATTTGTGAGCATTAGGGAATCAGGATGATCCCAGTAACAAAAACACTTGCTCACTGTGAACAGTGGTCTGTGGACATGACAATTGCTTCTGGGCAAACAGAAAGAGAGCAGGCCACACATTCTTCTTCTCATCCTGTTAGCTCAGAGGATCTTTGGTAGGAAGCAAAGTTAATTCATGCAGGTAAGCTTTGATCATTTTAAAGTCACTACTCATCTCTCAGCTGCTTGATGATTCACTTTCTCCTACCCAAAAAGCCAACAATATTAATTCAATTCTTAGCTGGTCCACTCTTCTGTCTTGAAATCATACTGCAGGTACAAGTCTGTTCTTCTAAGATGCTGGCACAAGACAGCTTGGAAATCAAAATTTCCCCTGACAGACTCAAATCAGAAGAATTGCAGATTGGCCCAAAATTTATTTCATTTTCTACTCCCATTTTCTATGACATTATATTTTTTTTTATGCAGAATTATTATTATTAATGCCAGAATGATGGAGTGCATTTTTACTTTTGTTTTCCAAGTCAGCATACATTTGTGATTTTAACCCCCATACTAATCTACGAGTTATATTGCGAATATAGGCCACTTTGAAAGGAAATATGTAACTCTCTTTTGTTATCTTACTCAATACAAACTGACTGTATTTAAAGATCTAGCAGGTACCAAGATCTTTAATTGGACAAAAGCAAAATTAAATACTAAACTTTAATTAGAGTTTGAGGAATATTCACTAAACAGGACAGGAATTCAGTGTTCTTCACAGATTAATTGCTTTTTTGTCTAAAATATATATTTAAAAAAAATAAAGTCTAGCTCAGCTCTTTTTCAGATCAGTTATTTAGGTCTAAAATGTATCTTGACTAAAAGTATCTTGACTAAAAGTTTTCAAATGAAGTACAATTAATGAAGCTCTTTTCAAAGAGAAGTATATTCACAGCATAAGGACACAAGTAAGTTAAACATTAGGTCTGTCTTCTAAAATCATTTTATCATTAAATAATTTTATCAAGGCTCCAAACTTCCCTTTGCCTATTAGTCATTAATGAGTGAAAATTCAATCCTGGTGACTAGAAATTAATCCATGCGATTGTGCTATGAACTCTCCTGGCTTGCTGCTATGAGTACCTTTGTTCTGAGTAAAACATTCTTTTATGTGATACTTTCCTTTAAATGTATAGGAAACATTTATCAATTAACATAAAATCTGGTCTAGTCCTGACAAAACCCGGGCACATATTGTGGCAAGGTCATCTTAACAGCATTATAGGCCCATAGAGAAAAGAAGTGCACTGGGGCCCTGCCTATACAACCACTCAAATAAATAAAAATCGAAATTATCAAGAAACTTTAGCTTATATTAATTGGTAACACCAACAAAATCAGTGTTAAAATATATTTAAAAAAAAAAAAAATTTGTACAACAGACATTAATCCATGTAAATGTTTGGACAATATAACCTGAGCATTGGAGTTGAAAAACAAAAAAATTAACATAAAAATGGTACTTAGTTGATAAATCATACAGACGGAGATGGCACAGTTCAAAATTACTATGAATTATTTATTATTAATCATGTGTTTAACACAAAATCTGAGAAATGTCTTTGCAGAAAATTACTTTCTAATTGGGTTGAAGTCAATGGTCTACTGGATGTAAATACGAAAAGTAATTAATCCACCTAAACATTTTAATAAAGAGGGTCTGAAGGTTCTAAATAAATCTCCCAGAATAATATGAAAAGTTATCGAGTTTATCGGGCCTCTATGCTCTTGGGCCCCTGGTCAATTGCTTAGCGTGCCCATGCGTTAAGACAGCTCTGAATATTGGTGAGGATTTTAATTGCACACAACTCTTGTATGATAAAAAATACTTGCATAAATCTTGCCATATTGTTTAATAGCACCACAAATAATGTCCAGTACTCTAAATTCCAAGAATAAAATGTTTTTCAAAATAAAATAAGCAATAATCTAAAATAAAAACCCAAACATAAATGTGTGTGTGTTTTAAGAAACAACCAGCAAATCTTTACTTGGTTTATTCCAGCACCTACCTTTCGAGAATTAATTTCTTTGACATATAAAGGCAGAAGAAATTCAGATACACCTTCAAGCCGCACCCCTTTCTTGGTAATTCTCATATTTCCCATACCATCCTGCAGATATAATATAAAAAATATTTTTAGGTAAATGTTGGTGTACTGGTTTAAAATAAGTAAAAAACATTTCAACATCCATTAACTTAACTCATGTACACAGTTCACAATACAAGAAAGAAAGGGACAGTCAAGCTTTATTATATATATAAATGTACTTTTTTTTTTTTTTTAAACCTGACTTATGCAAACATAGTAGGGATTTAGTTATAGCATATGATCACATATTGCATAAATCTGACACCATGCCAATGTACAATTTTAGCAGGTCCTATTCTAGCAACCCAATGTCTGCTTTTATGAGATAAAACCACTCACTTTGGAAATCCATCTTGTTGGGACTCTCTGTAGAGCAAGGTTAAATATTGACCTAGAATGAGAACTTGTGACAGGGATGTGTGCAAAACCCAGAGAGTTGGCCTGGACTCCAAAATATATATCACAATAGGTCTGCACTCACCTAAACACATTATATATAGTGTGGTTAAGTTAGCTTTTGTATTCCTGACAAATAATTATATTTCTTCCTTGATAAAGACCAATGCAGAGGATAGTATGACTATAGTTTTATATACTTTATGGAAAATATTTTATATAAATTATTTTCAATAAAGTATATAAAACTATAGTCATACCATCTTCTGAACTGGTCTTTATCAATGAAGAAATTATTATTATGTTATTATTTATATAGCGCCAACAAATTCCATAGCGCTTTACAATGGGTGGACGAACAGACATATAGTTGTAACCAGACAAGTTGGACACACAGGAACAGGGGAGTTGAGGGCCCTGTTTAATGAGCTTACATGCCAGAGGGAGTGGGGTAAAGTGACAAAAAAGATAAGGGTAGTATTAGACTAATAAGAATTGCAATTATTTATCAGGAATATAAAAGCTAACTTAGTCATACTATTAACACAATATGGTTCTGAAAACAGAATTTTATCTTTTTTTATTTTACAAAAATAAAATAAAATATTTTCAAGCAAAATTTAACAAAAAACTCACACAAAAAAAACAGTTCCAGCAAGTTTAATAGAACAAAATCTTGAACCAATGTGTGAAGATAATATTTTTTTTAAAATCAATTTCTTCTAAAGTATATGTAAGTAAAATGCATTTATTTATATGGTTTGTTTTACTTTGAAAGATACATAGAAATATGTCTTGTTTCCTGTAGGCTGTATAATTGTTGGGCAATACAAGAAAGCTAATAGTTACATATATAAATATATACATAACAAAAAGCAGCCAGATGCCACATGCAGGGCCGCCATCAGGGGTTGACAACCATAGCGACCGAGCCCCTTTAAAAAAACAAACAAAAAAAACAACCGCAGCCGCAGCAAGTGCTGCTGGGAGGAAGTGGTCACTTCCTCCCAGCTCACTCCGTGTGGGAGGAGTGCGCGCGCGGCAGTGAGGGAGAGCCAGCCGACTACTCCCATCAGCCCAAGCCACCCTCCTGCAAAGACAAGGAAAGAGACAGGAGGGTGGCTGGAAAATGAGCTTTGTGTGTGTGTGTCTGTATTTCTATGTATAAGGGAGAGATTGGGGGCACACCCGTATACATGAAAGGTGCTGCCGCAGTGACCAAAATTCATACAGAAAAACTAGTTACGGTGCACTCAGACTTGTAAATTAATAACTAAGAAGGCTAACGCCTATCTAAGAATAAATATGGGGATTTAGTTCCACCATATGGCCATATGATGTTAAGCCCACTACTACTTCAAAGTACCCCAATATCAGTGGGTCCTACGCTAATAACAAAAATGTGGGAGATAAATTAAATAGTACTAGTGCTAAACATAAGCTACAGTGTATTGAATTCATTTCTTTGTAAGAGCAAAGTGAGTATACAATAGTGATAAAAGCAATTAAAAACAGTGTAACAACTAAACAATTAAAGTGTTGGTGCTTGAATGAGTATACTCACATTTGCAGATAATATCTGTGCTGCATAAAGAAAATAATAAAAGTGACATGACTATAAAACTCCTCCTATTTATACACACCTGTGGCCACCTCTAAAGAGGTCTCTGAAGCTGGGGGGCCTGGGCGGGGTGCTTAACCCCAAAGGAATCTGGTCTGGACTCCAAATATAATTGCACAAAGGAGAGATTGGGGGCACACCCGTATACATGAAAGGTGCTGCCGCAGTGACCAAAATTCATACAGAAAAACTAGTTACGGCGCACTCAGACTTGTAAATTAATAACTAAGAAGGCTAACGCCTATCTAAGAATAAATATGGGGATTTAGTTCCACCATATGGCCATATGATGTTAAGCCCACTACTACTTGCAATATCAGTGAGTATACTCATTTAAGCACCAACACTTTAATTGTTTAGTTGTTACACTGTTTTTAATTGCTTTTATCACTATTGTATACTCACTTTGCTCTTACAAAGAAATGAATTCAATACACTGTAGCTTATGTTTAGCACTAGTACTATTTAATTTATCTCCCACATTTTTGTTATTAGCGTAGGACCCACTGATATTGGGGTACTTTGAAGTAGTAGTGGGCTTAACATCATATGGCCATATGGTGGAACTAAATCCCCATATTTATTCTTAGATAGGCGTTAGCCTTCTTAGTTATTAATTTACAAGTCTGAGTGCGCCGTAACTAGTTTTTCTGTATGAATTTTGGTCACTGCGGCAGCACCTTTCATGTATACGGGTGTGCCCCCAATCTCTCCTTTGTGCAATTATATTTGGAATCCAGACCAGATTCCTTTGGGGTTAAGCACCCCGCCCAGGCCCCCCAGCTTCAGAGACCTCTTTAGAGGTGGCCACAGGTGTGTATAAATAGGAGGAGTTTTATAGTCATGTCACTTTTATTATTTTCTTTATGCAGCACAGATATTATCTGCAAATGTGAGTATACTCATTCAAGCACCAACACTTTAATTGTTTAGTTGTTACACTGTTTTTAATTGCTTTTATCACTATTGTATACTCACTTTGCTCTTACAAAGAAATGAATTCAATACACTGTAGCTTATGTTTAGCACCAGTACTATTTAATTTATCTCCCACATTTTTGTTATTAGCGTAGGACCCACTGATATTGGGGTACTTTGAAGTAGTAGTGGGCTTAACATCATATGGCCATATGGTGGAACTAAATCCCCATATTTATTCTTAGATAGGCGTTAGCCTTCTTAGTTATTAATTTACAAGTCTGAGTGCGCCGTAACTAGTTTTTCTGTATTTCTATGTATGTCTGTATGTATGTATGTCTGTATGTCTCTATGTATGTCTGTGTATGCATGTCTGTCTGTATGCATGCATGTATGTATGTCTGTCTGTATGCATGGATGTATGTCTGTGTATGTATGTATGTATGTCTGTATATATGTCTATGTATGTATGTATGTCTGTGTATGTATGTATGTCTATGTATGTATGTCTGTCTGTATGTATGTCTGTATGTATATATGTGTATGTATGTATCTCTGTATGTGTGTATGTCTGTGCATGTATGCATGCATGTCTGTCTGTATGTATGTCTATCTGTATGTCTGTATGCATGTACGTCTATGTATGTCTGTCTGTCTGTCTGCATGCATGTATGTCTATTTCTGTCTGTATGTCTGTCTGTATGTATGTCTGTATGTATAAATAAATAAAAGGAAGAGACAGCGCCAATCAACCTATAAGGCAGCAACCCAAAAAAGGGAATCCCCCCAAAACCCTTAAAAATACAAAGTAAAAAACAGAATGTAAAAGAAGGGCTGCGCCAAAGTAAACCATTAACGCGTTTCGTCATACAGACTTCTTCAAAAATGGAATAAAATTTTTTTGAAGAAGTCTGTATGACGAAACACGTTAATGGATATATAATTTTGTATAATAAACATTAAAGTTTTGGTTACTTGTTAGTTCCCATTATCTTTATTTATACACTGATCCCTGGCAAATTTTATATATATTTGATAAATATTTATCCTGATTTTAACACCATTTCCACAAGTTCCTGTGCAGTGAAAGAAATCCTAGGTGGGGATTATTCCATCAGCGCTGACACCATAGAGCAGTTGACCTGCTCTGTACTTGTAAGTACGTTTTTTTACTTTATCCTACTATATACACCCATACAGAGAGCACTATCTGGCTTGTTTCTGTTCTCTTTGAGTTTCTGGAGACCACTGAAGAGTCGACACTCACTGCACGTCCCATAAGCGGGGACTATACCGCTGTGTGCGCTTTACCCTAGAGCTGGACAGAAGCTCTTAGAAATTGTGAGTTTGCTACTTTTATCTTATTCCACTTGAACCATACATATTGCACTATCGGTTGTTCTCTTTTTATCTTTTATATCCCATACCTGAAGACTTTGTTCCTGTATATCCAAGGACGACAGAGAGGACACATTTTTTAGGTTTGACTTTTACCAGTATTTGGACTGGATATTATCTATTTTACTTTGGCGCAGCCCTTCTTTTACATTCTGTTTTTTATGTCTGTATGTATGCATGCATGTCTGTATGTATGTCTGTATGCATGCATGTATGTCTATGTATGTATGTCTGTCTATGTATGTCTGTATGCATGCATGTATGTCTGTATGTATGTATGTCTGTATGCATGCATGTCTGTATGTCTGTCTGTCTGTATGTCTGTATGTATGTCTGTATGTATGCATGCATGTATGTCTATGTATGTATGTCTATGTATGTATGTCTATGTATGTATATATGTATGTCTGTATGTCATGATATATGTACATATGTATGTCTGTATGTCAGTATGAATGTATGTCTGCATATCATTATGAACGTATGTCTGTGTGTATGTGTGTATGGATGTCTGTATGCATGTATGTCTGTCAGTATGTCTGTATATATGCATGTATGTCAGTCTGAATGTATGTATGTATGTATGTCTGTATGCCATTATGAGTGTATGTCTGTATGCCATTATTAATGTATGTGTGCATGGATGTCAGGGTCTGTATGTCTGTCAGTATGTCTGTATGTATGAATGTATGTGTGTGTGTATGTATGTCACTGTGTATGTATGTATGTATGTGTCTTTATGTCCTCATGCATGTGTGTCTTTATGTATGTTAGTATGTGTCTGTCTGTCACTATGTATGCCTGTGTATCTGTATATGTGTGTATGTCTCAGTATGTGTGTGTCAGTATGTATGCCTATATGCGTGTATGTCTGTTTCAGTATGTGTGTCTGTTAGTATGTATCGGTGTCCTTTTGTATCAGTGTGTGTGTTTGTGTCTGTGTGTGTATTCCTGTGGGCGGTATTTGGAGGCGACCCTGTGGGTGGTATTTGGAGGCAGGCCCCAGGGGGCCCAGACCCTGAGCTGAGTTAGGGGCCCCAAAATTTCTGGTGGCGGCCCTGGCCACATGTTTGGATTGCTTGGAAATTTAAAGATGGACAGCTTATATTTCGAGGAAAGGAAATACAGTTTTGTTCACAATTATGAAATACATTGCATCTGTAGATGCATAATACAATGTTCATCAGTGTGATTATTTTTTTAGCAACATAATTTTATTCACCAATTGACATTTATAATTGCTTTTCAGGTATCATTATCAACATATATTTATATTTTCATAGTTCATAAAGAAAGGAATGGAAAGGATTTGAAAAAAAGGAGAGGAAAGGAAATGGTTATTAAGAGGGAGCTGGAATAAATGTAGAAGGGAGACACAAATAAATGCTGCTAAAATGTTGGTTGCATGCATCTGCCTCCCAATGATCTCGTACTTATGTGTAAAAAAAATTGAATTATTGTATGAATTAGTTTTACGTTACTTAAAGTTACTAAAACACAATTGAGTTGACCATACAGACCTAAAGATTGCCATTCTGAATCTGAAAACCCACTGATATATATCACTTGCTAAAGCTAGATGTCCCTGAAAGTCATGTATTGTTAATCATATAATATGTGAATGTAACACATTTTTATCCATTAACACTGGCAATCAAGAAATCTGGGAACATCATTTCCCATAATGCAGCTGGGAAAACATAGTTCAAAACCCTCTGGGCTATCAAAGTAGGCTATCACTGCTTCAAGATATTAAATACCTTTTTCATGAATACAATTTTGTAGATAACAATGAAATACATTGCACCTGTAGATACATAATGTGATAAACATCGTCATGTTTTTTTTTTAGTTGCTTAACAACATAATTCTATTCACCAATCTCCATTTAAAATAGATTTTTAATGTATCATTATCAATATATGATTATATTTCCATAGGTCATCATAAATATCAAGCATTTAAAAAAAATAAATCAGCATTTATTATTAAATGCAGTGAGGATCAATTTTAAAGGCAATCTCCAGCTCAGAATAATGCAATTTTTTAATCTACTGAAATTTTTGTAGTAATTAAATATTTTAGATAGTTTTATAATGTTATTACTGATATCATAGAAACATAGAAACATAGAATGTGACGGCAGATAAGAACCATTCGGCCCATCTAGTCTGCCCAATTTTCTAAAAACTTTCATTAGTCCCTAGCCTTATCTTATAGTTAGGATAGCCTTATGCCTATCCCATGCATGCTTAAACTCCTGATACAGAATATCATAATCATATAAAATATTAATCAGATACACTAATCATATAAATTATTTACAGTCAAGAAATGCAGTAGTGCCATAGTATCAAAATACTAATATTTATGCTTGCAAAACACCTATCAAAGTGTCACAAAGAGGTTATACAAATGCAATATTATATTATCTGTATGAATAATATGCATACATTCTAAAATGTACAAATAATAGCACATGTTGTTAATAACTGCTTGGTAGATGTGTGCATGGATACTACTTTAAGGGGAATATGACCAGGTTTGTAGACTCAAGAAAAAGTCCTAGATCCAAAACCAGTGCAAGGATTTTGGGCTACGCAGGCGAAGGTGCATTTTACATCTCACCTGTGTGTCTCTTAACCCTCTCTTTGATTTCTTATACCTTTTTGTGTTTCGTATGCCCTCTTTGTATCTTGGGTTAGTGTATTTTATCCTCCATTTTCCCCTTTGTGTGTCTTATCCGATCCATTGTGTGCATCTTACACCCGCCTTGTGTTTCTCTTACTTTCCCCAACTCATTTGTATGTCTTTCATGCCCCCACATCCAATTTTGTGTGTGACTTTCTCCCGTTCCCCAGACCCTATTGTATGTCTTTTCCCCTCATTATCTCTGTTTTTCTCTTTCTCCATGGCTCCAGCCCCTCTATGTGTCTCCTTTTCCCCTTGCTTCAGACCCTCTATGTGCCTCTGTTTACCCTTCCCTAGCCAGTGTGTGTCTCTCTTCCCTCAGCTCATCTTTGTATCTCTTTCTTCCCTCACAGAGAAGTTTATTTCTCTTCTCCCCCAGTAAATTAGTATCTTTGTTCCTTCACAGCAACTTTTGTTTTCCCTCCACCTGTGCCAGCTGACCTCTCTCCTTGTAGTTGAGCTGACCACGGTTGTCACACCAAGGGTGCATAACTTATTGTTGCACTATGGAATATTGCTATTTAATGTGATTTGCTAAATGCATACATGAATTGGCTACTTAGCAGAGGTGGAATAGGCAATTTGATTATAGAGAATTGATGTCAGAAGGGGTTAATTTAAAGTATATAGGAATGTAAGCGATGTCAGAAGGTTTACAAATTCAATGAAATTGTAACTCTAGAGCTCATCTGTAAGGTGTAAAATGTTACACATGAGTTGCCTTTGAGTCTACTTCAATATAAACTAACTCTCTTGTGGCGAAAGTGACCTCACCACTGGTTTTTGGAGGGGACTACTTGCCAGCCTTTTACCCTGTGACTATGGCCCCTGCAATAGAACTAGCTAATATACTTCAAACAGGCTCTGTTCGTACAATTGGGACTATATGGTTTGTTTACCAAACAACCGCACGAACAGAGAACACCCTGGAGCTTTTTAACACCTATTAACAACGTCAGGGTGGCTGTAATTCCTATGAACAACCACAAGGTGGCGACTATCTTGTTCGCATAAACGCAGGCAGCGGTGTTTGGGCATGAATCTCATGGAACTGAAATCTGATACAGAAACTCCTGAACACCACTGGACTTCAATCATCGCCTGTGTTTGTTTGCATTCAGCTTAGAAGGGCACTGTTCGGTGAGATGATTCATCTAGATGAAGGGAACAAGCTCCAGGGTAAGATTATTGACTCCGTTCGGTAGTTTGTTCATTTGCAAACTACCAAACTAGATCGGCCGCAAGCCCTGATTCTCTGGAACTGTTTTGGGCATGAAACCATGCGTGCGGTCGGTCAAAAAGAGACTTCAAGGAATTTCCTGAACCCCTGCTCTGATCTGGGTGATTTTTGGATATGTTGTTCACCCAGATCACGGCTATCAGGGGATGTATGGGAATATATTGTGTTTTGGGGTACTTATGGGACTTTATAAAATATGTGGTTTTTCTGCCTGGAGATAATTGAGTTACATACAGTACCTTTCCATCGCTATTTGGAGAGCATTACCATCGTTATTTTTTACCTATTCAGCTGTCTCTATTAGGATCATAGGCAGGTGCCCTCGAAGGCACAAGCTCTATTGTTAACGACTTATTTTTAAACTACAGAATTTAGGGCAAGTTACCTTATATTGAGCTGTACCATTATTCTTACGGTTATCTTTATGCCTAACCTACTCCGTGTGAGCGGGATGACTGTTGGATACGGTCACTCATTGCCGAAGTAGCAACACGAAGCTAGTATCAATCTACGGTTGCTACTTTGTACCTTTAGACTCCTCTCTTCTAATATAGTTGAAGTAGTCTAAGTGATACATTTAGTTCTATTATTAATATATTGAATTTTTCTACTCACCAGGAGTCTCTGCCACATTGTTGCTAATATATTTGGCGAGACCCATATTATTCTGCTTTGTATACAAAGCTGTGCTTTTTGTCTTTGTTTTGTATCTCTATACATTATTATAAAATCATCTTTTATAACACTGGTTACAATCGCTGAGCACTTGTTATAGCTGCATTAACCGCTGACATCCATTAACAATTACTTTGAATTTTGGTCATATCTACCAAGTGGCCCGGCGATTGTTTTCCAGTCCTGATACAATAGACCAATTCCACTGGTTGTTATTTAATTCTTTTTTATTTTCTTTCCAAATTTGCACATTTGTTTGGGTAGTTATTGAAGCACACTTTTTTGTGGTTTTCACCAGTGTACACTAGTATGTCTTTGGTTTTAACATTAACATTAATAAAATTTATTCATTTATTATTATTCTCTTTTATTGACTATATTTCAGTGGTATACTTTGTTCAATAGTGTATCTTCCCAGCAATATTGCTTGAGATTGATATACCTACTATTGTACTTTATTTGCTCTGTATCTTGTACTTAGCATATGTAGGTACACCCTCTGTTTTTCTTGTTACATACAGTACCTTACTCAATTATCTCACAGGCAGAGGGGAGGGATTGTATGTTTGTTATGAGAGTGTCATACATTTAATTACACTTCTGATTGGTTTGTAAGCTTTTTGTCTCTGTCCCCAACAAGGTCCATGTGGGCTTGCATAAAAGGTCAGTGTGGCTACCATTAAACCAGACTTACTTCACCCTTAATCTGTCTCTTATTGTAGGGAACTGCTATACAGCTATCACTACTAGCTCTTGTAAGAGCTGTTCCTGCTACACTCTCTTGGAGGAGAGGTTCACCCACTGGAAGCTGGATGCTAGTCTTGGGTCCAGGGTGGGGGAAGGACGGCGAGACCCCAACCAAGCTGCGGCGGTTCATGGGGTCTACAGTGCTTATGGGGACCAGTAAATAAATAATGGGGGGATCTGGGGGGACATTAGGTCCCCCCAATTATTTATTTATTTATGGTCCCCACCTGCGGCTCATGGGTGATGACCAGAGGGGACATTAGTTCCCCCCTTTAATTTATTAGGGTCCCCACCTACCGCTCATTGGTGGGGACCTGGGGGGATATTAGGTCACAACCCATTATTTATTTAATTAGGGTCCCCATCCACCGCTCATGGGAGTGGACCAGGGGGGACATTTGGTCCCCCCTTTAGTTTATTAGGTCCCCACCTGCTGATTATGGGTGGGGACTAGGGGGTCATTAGGTACCACCTTTAATTTATTAGGGTCCCCACCTGATGCTCATGGGTGGGGACCTAGGAGGGACATTAGGTCCCCCCCCATTATTTATATAATTAAGGTCCCCACCCGCCGCTCATTGGTGGAGACCAGGGGGGACATTAGGACCCTATTTATATTGATAGCCCCCACCCGCAGGTCCCCCCCCCATTTTAGGTATGTGTTCCCCACCTGTGCCACCTGTGCCTACCGGTCCCCTCTTTTTGCACTAATAGCTGACCAGTCACTAGTACTTTTGAATTTGTTTAGGCGACATGCCCCTACTCGTGGCATGCCGCAAGTAGGAGCATGCGGGAGGATTTAACATCTCTTTTATTAATATGGGGGTCATAGTGACCCCTTATAGTTTTTAATGCGGGGGGGGGGTGGAAATAATATTTATTACAAGGAGGGAGCTGGTAGGTTGTTTTTTTTTCTGCGCACTGTTATTTCTCCGTGCTGTGGTGGTTAATTTCCCTGCAGCACGGAGTCTGTTAAACAAACAAAACGTAAAGGTAATGCATTCAGCATTTGCCCTTTCGTTTTGTCTATATTTCATTTGTAGGGCTTCCGTTTACGTTTTAGTAAATAAATACGAAAAAAAACTGAGTTTTTGGACAAAATTGTATTCGTACTAAAAGGAATGCACATGTCTATTGAACTGACAAATGTGGAAGGGGCAGGCAGGTGAGGGGCTCACTTGCAAGTGCAGAAAGATCACCTATTTTTGTGAAATCCTTCTAAAGTACCTTATGGTACTACTTATACTATAAAACACATAAGCTGAGGTGGTTATGGTGTTTATAATTCCACATTGTAGAGCTTGCAGTTAAATGAGTCACTAGCTATTGAGTGTTCTGTGTTATTAGGGAAAACTGAGCTTGTAATTCTATACTATTTATGTAGATGAAAAGTGGGTGTGTACCTTAAAAAACATTAGGACATCTAGCTGTATATTATCTATTTTATCATTTAAAACACTTAGAGTTTATAAATGTTCCTCTCCTATATATTATAATTATTCTGTTCCTCTTCATTATTGTACAATGATACTACTTTCAATATATTTTGTAAAAAAAAGCAGAGTATTCCTTGTAGAAAAACAATTCCAATTGAATCTGAGCCCTACCTTAAATTTTATGTGACTTTTTGTTTCTCAAGTTAAAGTTTTAATGATTTCTCTGATTAACATGTCCCATACTATGGTCAGTAATACTGACCTTTGCTGTCATGCCAAAAGCATGAGTTGGTGTTTGATGTGTGTTTATATATGTTAAGAGTTGTTTTTTGTAAACCTTGGGATGACATTTATTGTGGTCTTTGATCTTGCACCAGGCCTAGACCATAAAACATCTAGATAGCCATCACCAGAGCTGGACACAAGGAATTTCATAGAGTGGGCAATAGACTGCCAGACCAACCCCTTCTGATCCCCCCCTGGGGTCTGCCCACTGAGAAACAACTAGTTTAGATATATGAGGGTGTTGGACTATCCAGGGAAGTTCAGTTATTCATTTTTCTTTTGTCAGTAACTTCTAGGAGACCTATACCATCTAAGACTCCCACAAGAATTCTATATGGGGTAAATATATGTAAGGAATTTCTTGTGTTTTCTCCTATTTTATTTTATGTACTGTTTTGCAATTTGTTTTCTGTATGTCATTTATTTCTGTATTTTGTACTCAGCACTGTGAATCCTTTTTGTCAGATTAAATGTTTACTTAATCAGCTTGTGTCTCTGTTCTCTATGAGCTTCACTCTCCAGAGGAAAGCTCAGGTAAACACGTTACCAAAAAGGGGTTAACTATATATGTTTTATCAGTAAAAGTAGAACTGTGATACTATAATTCTCCTGTGTGTGGGGTAACCTAAGACGCCCGGGTTTAAAAAGTCTTGGTGGTGGCAGTAGTACTAAGGGGGATAGTGTAGAAGGGATTGCAGGGGTTAATTGAGTGGTTGCTGGGACTAGCAACAGGTAACCAGGGGTCTGGTGTCATTAACCCTGTCACTTCCACACTCCCCCCACTGTCTCGGCTGGGCCTATAGCCCACGCTCTTGACATTTGCTATTTTCTTTTATGTTGTTTTCTTTTTTCACACATTGTGATGTTTTGAAAATAGCGACACATGGACATTACTTGATTATGCTTTGAACAACAAAAAAGGTTAAAGTAAAAAAATTCTTGAAAAGGTTTTAATGAGTCTCTAATTAGCATTTTATGGATTTACCATAAAAAGTGGAGTGGTGGAAGTTCTCATTATGTGATTTGTATGATTTATGTAGCACATTCATACTATGCTGCAAATTTAGAGGATTGATAAACCTTTTATTGTCAATTTGAGGTTGATTAATCATTAATATCATAGCAAGTTCCCTGAATAAGGTCATCCCACAAATTAAGTCTGTTCCCTTCCATGTTGGTGAGGTTTACATATTCTTGATCTAAGATGAGTTAATCAATTCTTTTGTATTTTCATCTAGGCTTTACTCATAGTGGCCTTTACACTTTTACAGAATAAATAAATAAATAACTGTAAAGAAACAACTTAATATTTAATCAGCAATAAATAAATACAATATATATATATATATATATATATATATATATATATATATATATATATATATATATATATATATATATAACAAAAAATGATGATGGCTGCACTCTTCGGTCTTCTTAATAAAAGATGCAAAATGCTTTATTCAATATGCATTAAAAGAATGATCAACGTTTCAGCCCCAATCTGGGCTTTCTTCAGGATCTGATCCTGAAGAAAGCCCAGATTGGGGCTGAAACGTTGATCATTCTTTTAATGCATACTAAATAAAGCATTTTGCATCTTTTATTAAGAAGACCGAAGAAGGCAGCCATCATCATTTTTTGTTTTTATATCTACATTTGAAGTTGGCTCATGCACCCGGCAATATTATGGATTATGTGAGTGCAAGGAATCTTTTCTAGTTATATATATATATATATATATATATATATATTTGTGTTCGGGGCAAATAGCCGTATATGGAGTAAGGTTCCAGCATAAGTGTAGGATAGTATAAAGGGAGCAAGTCGGTTGTGGTGTGCCAAGACCGACGATACGGTAGGCCTGTAAATAAAGAGGGCAAAAAGAATAATCAAAGATTTAATACAGTCAACAATATATACAAATTAACCAGACATTTCCTTAAATGCATTACGGTATTTAATTCCTTGAAGGATTTTTGAAGGTAGGAATCTAGGACCGCAACTGGACACCATTTGTTGTGGGTAGGATAGTATGTTATCTCTACTGTTGGTGCGTGTTGACTCGTTTCGGAATGTGGTAGAGCCAATAGGTAATGATATATGTGTTTACACACGTGGGATCGTTGAAGACAATGATCTGTCTGAGTGGTGGTTATGGTAGTGGATTCTCTGGCCTGAGAAAGGCATAAAAGGCAGTGTGCATGGCTGGTAATGGCCAACTTGGTAGTATAATTGAAAGGTTGTAGCTCTAATAGGTCCAATAAGGATGGAAAAGTTGGATGGCTATTGGTAATATCTGTGAGGAACGTGGGGGGATGGATTCCTGAAAACCTCTGAGTATATTCTTGTCTGGTATGATAGCATGAAGTTATGGTAGTTTTGGCCATAGGTTATCCTGTGTTGTTGAATGCCTGTAAAATATATAATTAATGGTGTGTGAGATGTTTTTAGTTTAAGGTGGCAAAAAATGAAGCAAAACCTAGGAGAAATGTTATGACACAGGTTGAGCTATGTCGTGTTCCAATGAGATTCTTTAAAGCCAGGTGAATAGGTGCGTTCTACAAGTATGGGATGAAAGTGCTAGGTGGGATAGTGCATGCTATGCTGCATGAGTATGTCTAATCCATGATTTTGTCTCTGGAACGAAAGAGTGGCCGTGACTGTATATAAGGCTGTAGGAAGCGTATGATAAACGTGCCTGGATTATAAATGAGACAATTGTCGGCAAGGATGTATACCAACACCTGGTACATGAAAGTAAAAGAAATGTGGTAAGTGGCCAACCAAGTGAGTTCCCCAGCAATACCATGATCGTATGGATGATGAGTGGCATTTGTTGATGATATGACATGTGCTCAGTTGTCTGAGTAACAACGGATTGATGACCCTGACCATGATTTACCCCATGCCACAGCAGCTGCTTTTAGCGGGGAAAGGATTGCCCATTTTATGCCATGTAAGTGCCAGTTTGTAGGGTAGATGATAGCCGTTTACTGTGTTGATGATATTGGTCTTACTTAACGAAGCTTCAACCCCTGCTTGAGTGATAGCTGTAAAGGTAGATCAATGGTGTGTATAGTAAGGAAACTCCTCGGAGGGTATGAGGGAGTTGAGACTTGGGGTAACGAAGGTGTGTGGTGCCAATAAGTCTATGGTTAGTCTTTGTTTAAGGGAAGATTCCCTTGTGACAATACCAATGCATTTGTGTTTGGTGCCATGCTGTAAATGGTGGAGATTGGAAAACCCAAGTAAAAACCCCTCTGCAAATCTTGGCTATGAGTGTGTTTACAGCCGACAGTTCTGTTGTGCTGACTGTAAGTGAGGGCATGCTATATTCCTTGAGAGTTTATTTATGATACCTGTATGGGAGCCCTTTGAAGCTCCAGAGCCTTAGTAACTCTACTACAAGTCTGGAAGGGTGATGAGTCAGTAGTGTTGAAAATGCATTGGTGTGTACAGATGGAGAGTACGTTATTTGTAAGTTGTATTGGGACACATGGTTTGTCATGTGCCCTGAATGATTTGAACATATATGCAACAGTCTATATGCAATGCAACTACTAATACCAATTGTCTATGGTAGTTCAGAGGTGCTGGTACCTGGAGCCTGAGAGTGTTCACCCGTTTGTTTGGGAGAAAATCCCTTCTGTATGGGTACCTGCACAAATAAGCATCTCTACATATTCCAAATGCCAACACAACCAAGGGATGGTCAGTTCCCGATTTACCTAGAATCCCTGGGTCTGACCATCATAGATACATCATCATACATAAATATGCCTTGTTTCCCCAATGTGACGGGATCATATGTGCAGGGTTAACGTCTTGTACCAAGTAACCGAGTTTCGGTTGGTGCTGGTTGTACAGTAGCGTGAGGCCCAGCCTTGTGAGGGCTGTGACTGACTCGAAATTGCCAGTCTGTCGTAAATTGTTTGGCTCATGAGTTTATGAGTGAGGCTAGCATGGCCTGGGTGTCACCTGAGTTGGTGTTGCTGGGCGTCATCATTTTTTGTTTTTATATCTACATTTGAAGTTGGCTCATGCACCCGGCAATATTATGGATTATGTGAGTGCAAGGAATCTTTTCTAGTTATATATATATATATATATATATATATATATATATATATATATATATATAAAGGGGTTCTGCACTCCAGCTATCCTTAAGTGATGTTGCCTGGTGCTAAACTGCACAATAGATAAGTAGGTAGAAAAAGCCAGCACTCGGGGTCTTGTAGAAAAAACTCTCAGGTTTATTCCAAAATAGTCAACGTTTCAGTTTGTAATGAACTTTCTTCAGGACATAACATTTTTAAGTTTTTTCTACAAGACCCTGACTGCTGTTTTTCTCTCTCTCTCTCTCTCTCTCTCTCTCTCTCTCTCTCTCTCTCTCTCTCTCTCTCTCTCTCTCTCTCTCTCTCTCTCTCTCTCTCTCTCTCTCTCTCTCTCTCTATATATATATATATATATATATATATATATATATATATATATATATATATATATAGTTAATACAATGCTAAACAAAAATCTGCACACCAGTCAAGCCATAAGACTTGCTTTTCCCACAGAAATCCCAAATCAGCAGTGATGTTACAACCGCAAAGGATTCTGGGTGGGCATATGCAAATTAGTTTAACAAAGAATCACATTTTTGCCTCATTCCATTTTAAACATGGATTCCTTTTAATTTGTGTTTGCAGTATACAACTGCTTGGAACAGGAAAAGATGCAAAACCAGTGAACCACTCATGGACAGCTGTTTCGTTGTTAATGCAACTCTTCAGCATGAGGTTGGTTACTGGAGATATATATATATATATATATATATATATATATATATATATATATATATATATATATATATATATATATATATATATATATATATATACAGCCAAAAGTACAAGATAGCACTCCAGGGACTTCCAAGTTGAATGAATAAAACTTAGCTTTTATTAGCTCAAAATAAAAATTTATTTATTTTGAGCTAATAAAAGCTAAGTTTTATTCATTCAAGTGCTATCTTGTACTTTTGGCTGTATCTGTTTGCTGATAAGCACCGGGCAAGTACATCAAGGAAGGTGGAGTGCATTACTATTTTTGTTTTATTTATATATATATATATATATATATATATATATATATATATATATATGTTATTATATAGAAAATTAAGTATGATACAAATTAACTTCGAAAGAGTAATAAATGTCTTGTTGATGGTCATATAGATAAATCATTAAATTTGCCATTGCCTTGTTATTTACGTGCATGTGTGTGCATTACCTGACTTATGGGTTTAGAATTTACTGAATAAAGAGGATTCCCAGTGCACCCTAGGATTTGTGGCCATTTTTCTACTTTACTTCTATTTAATGTGCCATTTAGTCTGTAACTGTGATTTAAACAGTACCGTCTAATATTTATAGGTTCTTCTTCTCGATTCCCTGGTAGTACAGAGTGCTATAAAAGCTTATCTGAAAAAAAGAAAAGTATTTTGTCTGCTGAGCTCACTTGATTTCAACAGCAATGTTTTATTGCTTTACAGTCTTTTGTGTATGTTACCTAAAAATTTTCAAATTGGTCCCATACCTGAATGATTTGACGCTCTCAACACAGTAACAACTCAAAGGATTTCATTTAAAAATATAGCTCTGCACAGTATAACTTGTAATCAATGTAATTTTTGGTTCTCAATTGTGTCTGCATGTACCTTCAGGGAATTAATTTGCTTTTATTCATGCACTTAATTTAGATATATATAAAAAAAAGTAAAAATCCATTGAACTTGTAATTATAATTATTGCAGCAATTAAGAAACTGCAATAATTACCTTGCAGGGTTATTTCCACCTCTAGTGGCTATCAGACAGCCACTAGAGGTGCTTCAGGGTCCTCACTCTTTGTACGAGAACAGCCAGGGTCAGCTAAAACCGGATTGGAAAGCATTGATTCAATGCTTTTTTATGGGTAAGTCCTAATGCAATTGCCACACATGAGTAATAGGTCACCCCTCCCTGGCTGATGTCAGCAGTAGAGCAGAGGTGGAGCCTCACCCAGCATATAGGGACAACAGTGCTGGAATCAGGTAAGTTATAAAAGGATTTTTAAGTGATTATCAACTGTGGTTAGGGCTTCAAAGGGAGGGTGGGTGGATCAGAGAGTACAATAGTGCTAGAAATAAAACTTTCTATTCCTAGCACTATAGTTTTCTTTAACTGTACACTGAAGAAAGCACCAGGAGGGTTGAATTACCAATTAAGTAGTTTAATATCATTAAAATAGGGTATGGGACTGTTGATATACCCTATTTTACATAGTTGAGGCTCTGCTATTGGCTTATACGATCATATTAATTTGCATTAGTAACCAGTGTCATGTTTTATTTCTGTGCCAAATTTCTATTAGAAGCCTAATGCAAGCTGCATTCTCTTAATTAGCAGGGTATCTCCTTTCCTTTAATATAGAGCTTTATCACTTTAAATTTGAATATTAGCTACCCGACTGTTACAATTTTTCTGGCATGGAAAAGTCCATACTATAGTATTATCATTGTTATCTGAACAGATTACAATTACAGTTCCATACTAGAGTATCATTATTGTTATATGAGTAGATTACAATTACAATTCTACAAACAAGGACCACTGATTCAAAATATGTACCATTCCACAAATCTCTTTTGTGTATTTTAGATCATGGGTGACAGACAAGACTTGTGCATTTGGTTTCAAACTAATTTAATTTGTCTAATATTTAGCCATTCAGTGCATCACCACCATATTAATAAATCACAAAGCACACAACACAGACATTAGAAGAACAGCTCATTTGATTTGTGATGGAACATTCCATTACTGGTGCAAAAAAAAATGACAACGGATTGTTAGGGGAGGAAAGGAGAAAGGAAAGAGGAAACGGGATCCAGAAATCAGGGAATGCTTAACATGTGCAACCGATTGGTCATAAGTAAATAAATGCCGAAAATGTTGAAAATTATTTGGATGTGGACTGAATTTGAACAGTTATGTTTAATAATATTTGGTTGGATTTTTTTCAGTTGCATTTTGACTGGAATTTTCTTTATTGTACTGATATATTTGTATATATCATGCATGCCTTTTCCAGTACAGTGATAGGCTCACTATTTAATGCCATTTCATTTGCCTGAAGCATTTTCATTGAAACATTTGCATGGCCAAAATATGTTTTCATCCTAATTGATTCATCTGTACCAAATTGTTCTTTCATGCGAGAGACGTTGCCAGGGGAGGTGCCAGACCGTCATAAATGTGCAAAGTTACAGAGATCAACAGAAGGGGAAAAGAAAGAAAGGGATGAGCTCGGTAAGACAAACAAGGTAATTCACTAAAGTGAGAACCCCAAGTGAATTCAAAAGGAATTTAAAACTCAGGCCAAAGTAGCTGAGCTGGAAATAAAATTACAAGTCAGCTATGCTTCCAACTTGACTATTTATGTCTTAAAATTGAAATTCACCTTGATTTCACTTGGAATTCTGACTTAATAATCTCTATATATAGAGAGAAGGGAAATAGTATTAATGGGCAAAGGGGATAATTAGTCAAATAAATAAAAAGGAGATAGAAAGTTAAAGCAGCACTGTCATGCCTTTTTTCTATTGTTCTCATCCTATTGTTTCCTCTTCTCTTCCTCTCTCTGAAACGTTTCTTCCTTTTTTTTAAATTTGATCTTGTTTTCTTTAAAACATAAGACAAAGTATTTACTACTGTGTTTTATGTATTTTTCCTACGTTTGAGGAGGAGCTTAAGTCAGATCCATTTCCTGTGTCAGAGAAAGTACTCACCCTTCTCCTTGACACAGTAAATGGAGCTGACTTAGCTCCTCCTTTGGAGCGTAGGAAAAATTCACAAGCTTTAAAAAAAAACTAGATCAGAAATCAAGAAAAGTAGAACAGATTCTGAGAGAGGAACAGAAGAGGAAACAATAGAAGACGGGTAAGTTTGGCGTGACAGTGCCGCTCTAAGGAGAAAAATACGTTAACAGGAGAGAGGAAGACATGGAAAGATTAAATCAATATGCCCTTACTTGACACTTTAATTTTGTTCCTTTAATTCTTACTTTATTTTCTTGCACAAGATTGATACAACCATTTCTTTGTCTTGTATTTACCATAATACATTTGTGCTTCTTGTCAAATTAAAACAAAGTTTGCTTTACTAAAAAAAACAATCCAGGGAAATGAATTTGATGTTTTCAGCTTAAAAGTAGAATTAGCATTTAAAACAATATTAATTTGATTTACTTTCTAAAACCAAAGTAACTCTCTTACATCACAGAAAACATGACAATTTGTGGAACAAAACATTTAAATAACATTTTACATTGTTTGAAGACATTGCTGTAGGATGAAATATTATAACATCATTTTGATATGAAAATTACATTACATTTAAAGTATTTTCAAGGTTGTAAAACAGAATATATTATAGAGCTGTAAATGCATATTTATTTATTGACAATTTACTACAGTATATTTATGGTATCAAAGTCATCTAATTTTGTGCATTTGAAAAAAAAACTGTTTGAAATGTAAGAATTGTTCAGATGTTGATATATGAATGCATTATCGTCTATTTGTTTTCATGGTTGATCATCTAGATTCTTCAATTGGTTTTATCCAAATAAAAAGATCCTTAGCAACATGACGAGGTGAGTATTGATATAGAATGAAGGCTGTCAAAAACTGTGAACAATGCTAGGCCACAGGGCAAGTTAAATAGTTGCCATAAGCTGAAAGTATTAACAACAGCTGGTAGCCACTGGCTTATACTAATTATAGAATGGGTTCTAAAGCTGCTGCCATTTTTTAAACTATTGTTTATTTAAATAACATATTAAATTAAGAATAATTTTATTTTTCATAGCATATGTGTGGCCTTTTCTTTAATTTGATTGCTCTTTGAGTATTTAGTAAGTTTGCCAAGGAATAAATATCACAGTAAGGTTGATATTGACAGTTATATCACAGTAAGGTCACACTGATACACAGAGACACACATTATGACAAATCCAGACAGTCACAATGTGTATTAGGCTGTGTGTATTTCTGAGTATGTCTGGTATTGTCTGTATGAGTCTGTGAAAATGTGTCTGACAGTAAGTATCCTTGTATGTAAATGTATGTATCTGTGAATATGTGTATGTTTGTGTCTGGGATTGTATGAGTGTGGAGTAGCTGCTTGCAGTGTTTTGTATGTATGGAGGTGCTGCGTGTGGCCTTTGTATATTGTGTTTATGGAAAAACTATGTTTTATGACTGTATGTGTGTATGATGACTGTCTTCAGGGGGTGACTGTGACAAGGTGTGTGGGTGAGTTTGAGGGGGATAGCAATGTTTGAGGTGGTGACAATGTACTGTGAGGGTGACAGTGTGATTGAGGATTAACATAGAAACATAGAATGTGACGGCAGATAAGAGCCATTCGGCCCATCTAGTCTGCCCAATTTTAAATACTTTCATTAGTCCCTAGACTTATCTTATAGTTAGGATAGCCTTATGCACATCCCACGCATGCTTAAACTCCTTAACTGTGTTTAACTTTTACCACTTCAGCTGGAAGGCTATTCCATGCATCCACTACCCTCTCAGTAAAGTAATACTTCCTGATATTATGTTTAAACCTTTGCCCCTGTAATTTAAGACTCTGTCCTCTTATTGTGGTAGTTTTTCTTCTTTTAAATATAGTCTCCTCCTTTACTGTGTTGATTCCCTTTATGTATTTAAATGTTTCTATCATATCCCCGCTGTTTTGTCTTTCCTCCAAGCTATACATGTTAAGATCCTTTAACCTATCCTTGGAGGTTTTATCCTGCAATCCATGAACCAGTTTAGAAGCCCTTCTCTGAATTCTCTCTAAGTTATCAATATCCTTCTGAAGATACGGTCTCCAGTACTGTGTACAATACTCCCAGTGAGGTCTCACCAGTGTTCTGTACAATGGCATGAGCCCTCTTTCTATTGCTAATACCTCTCCCTATACAACCAAGCATTCTGCTAGCATTTCCTGAACTTTTTTCTTTTTGATGTCATGATATACAGTATATCAAAATGATGGATAGTTGCATATAAAATATGACCATTGAAGCTCTGTTTATATAAAATGTATTAAGCATGTATTCATAGCTTTACTTTTGAACCCTCTTAATGTATAATAACACATTTATTCAGTTTATCTACATAATAAGGAATCCATGAGGACATTTATGACTGATGCCTGAGAATCCCAGAAGAATGTAATATAAAATATTTAGAGTGTTCTGTAAATTGTTACTGGTAGCTTATCACATTGCTCTTGGCAACAACCTTTTTTTTTCATATATAGATTGAGAATTGGACAACAGTGTATCCCACTCACTGCCCTGCAATAGCAATATTTAAGCATTGTCTTTCTAGCTCACATCAATTTTTTTTTTTACTTAAAATAGTGCTGGTTTAAAAAAAAAAAAAAAAAAAAAGGTATACGTTTACTTAGAGTCAACTGAAAGAAAAATAGTCATAATAATTTCCTCTCCTAAAAATTCCAAATATTCTAAACTCAGTTTCTTCATTATCACGTCTAAACCCATATTTCAGAAACCAAACATTCAAAGAATATGACAGTTTAGCACACATGAATACTATATTTTGTCCAATTAGTAAAAGTTAACTTTTAGCCAGACTTATATCAGGAAAAAAATGTATACTAATGAAGAGTCCCACCTGCCTCAGTAATTAGAAAACTGAATGGGATATTTTACAATATGTTCGTGATTCTTTACTGTGTTTGTAAAATTCCTATATTTGTCTGGTCTGAAGTTATAGTTTCCATGGCGACATTCATGAAAGATTCTTCTTTAGACCCAAAATAACTACAGCGAATAGGAGTTAATTCCTAAGACAATTATTTGATCCATGTATTTAACTAAACTATTTGGAAAGTGCACCATATTTGATACAATTCAATTATGATATAAAATCATAGGGTAACAATTCATTAGTTGCAATTTACACAAACACTTGTATAAAATAATGTTTTTTTTTTTTTTAACCCTTAAGAATGGAGGCAAATGTACAAGTTCTGATCAAAACAAAATATAAACAAAACTTTTAATTGACTATATGTCTGTTTTGCCATCATTTAGTTCTTTCATATAAAATGCACCTACACTTCAGGAGAAATATGACTTTCATGTCACATCAAATATTCATATATGAAACATAATTTAATATGAATAAAATGTAAAAATGTGTAAGAAATTAAGATTTTGCTTTTCATTTTTTTTTTAGTTCTGCATCATATTTTAACTGTGAATGTCATAATACTGTTATCTTTTACTGCAATAAAATAAACATATTTGTGTTCAGTGATGTATCATGAGTACAAGGGTACTCCGATGTAAAGGTTTATGGGGTTTTGGAAAGTTACGGGGTCAAATATAAGACTTGCCCATTTCTATTTTTGCACATTGATATTTGCCAGAATGGTTATGTTGACTATGAGACCATATGGCAGCTCAGTACAGAGAATTACCCCATCATGTTATGACATTTAACAAAAGTAGACAACCCAGGGTATTCAAAATGGAGTATGTCCTTTTTTCATTTTAGTCACAAACCCTAGCTAAAGCATTCTTATTTGTTTTTTGCATTTTTTTAACACAAAAACTGCACTTTCACTCATGGTATCATCATTGTGATACGTTTTACTAGTTTAAAACAGTCTCACAAGTAAAACAGTATCCATGTACAGGTTTTACTGTGTCTTGGAAAGTTACAGGGTTAACTATAGGGCTTGCATATTTAATTCTCCTGACTTTTTGCCTTGCTTGCCAGGTAGGTCCCTCAAATTGTTATTATTAAAATCACATAATTATGTAAAAATATTACATAAATATACATGTAAAATTTCTATAAATACATTGACTAGCCACAACACACACACACATATATATATATATATATATATATATATTATTATGATATTTATATAGCGCCATCAAATTCCACAGCGCTTTACAATGGGTGGACGAACAGACATGTAGTTGTAACCAGACAAGTTGGACTCACAGGAGCAGAGGGGTTGAGGGCCCTTCTCAATAAGCTTATATGCTAGAGGGAGTGGGGTAAAATGACACAAAAAGGTAAGTATAGTATTGGACTAGTGACAGTTGCAGAAGAGGAATCAGTCAGGAGCTATTAACAGTTTAATTGATACGCTTTTATGAAGAAGTAGGTTTTTAACAATTTTTTGAAGGAGTGGAGACTGGGTGAGCATCTAACAGAGAAGGGAATCGAGTTCCACAGGAACGGTGCAGCCCTCGAGAAATCTTGAAGGTGAGCATCAGAAGTAGGAGTATGGACAGAAGATAGACGTAAGTCTTTAGCAGATCGTAAGGGCCTAGATGGGACATACTTGTGTATAAGGGAAGATAGATAGATGGGAGCAGCATTATGTAGAGATTTGAAAGCAAAAACCAGAATTTTAAATTGAGCTCTATATTTTATAGGAAGCCAATGTAGGGACTGACAGAAGAGTGAGGCATGGGAGGTGTGGACGGATAGGAAGATGAGCCTCGCTGCCGCATTCATTATATATACACTGCTCAAAAAAATAAAGGGAACACAAAAATAACACATCATAGAGCTGAATGAATTAAAAATTCTTCTGAAATACTTTGTTCTTTACATAGTTGAATGTGCTGACAACAAAATCACACAAAAATTAAAAAATGGAAATCAAATTGTTCAACCCATGGAGGTCTGGATTTGGAGTCACACTCAAAATTAAAGTGGAAAAACACACTACAGGCTGATCCAACTTTGATGTAAAGTCCTTAAAACAAGTCAAAATGAGTCTCAGTAGTGTGTGTGGCCTTCACGTGCCTGTATGACCTCCCTACAATGCCTGTGCATGCTCCTGATGAGGTGATGGATGGTATCCTGAGGGATCTCCTCCCAGACCTGGACTAAAGCATCTGCCAACTCCTGGACAGTCTGTGGTGCAACGTGACGTTGGTGGATGGAGCAAGACATGATGTCCCAGATGTGCTCAATTGGATTCAGGTCTGGGGAACGGGCGGGCCAGTCCATAGCATCAATGCCTTCGTCTTGCAGGAACTGCTGGCATACTCTAGCCACATGAGGTCTAGCATTGTCTTGCATTAGGAGGAACCCAGGGCCAACCACACCATATTGTCTCACAAGGGGTCTGAGGATCTCATCTCAGTACCTAATAGCAGTCAAGCTACCTCTGGCGAACACATGGAGGGCTGTGCTGCCCCCCAAAGAAATGCCACCCCACACCATTACTGAACCACTGCCAAACCAGTCATGCTGGAGGATGTTGCAGGCAGCAGAACATTCTCCATGGCGTCTCCAGACTTTGTCACATCTGTCACATGTGCTCAGTGTGAACCTACTTTCATATTTGAAGAGCACAGGGCACCAGTGGCGAATTTGCCAATCTTGGTGTTCTCTGGCAAATGCTAAACGTCCTGTACGGTGTTGGGCTGTAAGCACAACCCCCACCTGTGGACGTCGGGCCCTCATACCACCCTCATGGAATCTGTTTCTGACCATTTGAGCAGACACATGCACATTTGTGGCCTGCTGGAGGACATTTTGCAGGGCTCTGGCAGTGCTCCTCCTGTTCCTCCTTGCACAAAGGCGGAGGTAGTGGTCCTGCTGCTGGGTTGTTGCCCTCCTATGGCCTCCTCCACGTCTCCTGATGTACTGGCCTGTCTCCTGGCAGTGCCTCCATGCTCTGGACACTACGCTGACAGACACAGCAAACCTTCTTGCCACAGCTCGCATTGATGTGCCATCCTGGATGAGCTGCACTACCTGAGCCACTTGTGTGGGTTGTAGACTCCGTCTCATGCTACCACTAGAGTGAAAGCACCGCCAGCATTCAAAAGTGACCAAAACATCAGCCAGGAAGCATAGGAACTGAGAAGTGGTCTGTGGTCACCACCTGCAGAACCACTCCTTTATTGGGGGTGTCTTGCTAATTGCCTATAATTTCCACCTGTTGTCTATCCCATTTGCACAACAGCATGTGAAATTGTCGCTCAGTGTTGCTTCCTAAGTGGACAGTTTGATTTCACAGAAGTCTGATTGACTTGGAGTTGTGTTGTTGTGTTAAGTGTTCCCTTTATTTTTTTAAACAGTGTGTATATATATATATATATATATATATATATATATATAAAATTCAATTAGGTTATGGTGGGGAAAAATTGTGATTGAAAACCCCTTCCACCTGAAGTATGTGGATAGTTAATACAATGCTAAACAAAAATCTGCACACCAGTCAAGCCATAAGACTTGCTTTTCCCACAGAAATCCCAAATCAGCGGTGATGTTACAACCGCAAAGGATTCTGGGTGGGCATATGCAAATTAGTTTAACAAAGAATCACATTTTTGCCTCATTCCATTTTAAACATGGATTCCTTTTAATTTGTGTTTGCGGTATACAACTGCTTGGAACACAATTTAGGATAAGATGCAAAACCAGTGAACCACTCATGGACAGCTGTTTCGTTGTTAATGCAACTCTTCAGCATGAGGTTGGTTACTGGTTTGCTTAGTGAGGCTTGTTAGTGCTTGGGAAGCAAAATCCAAATAGGTTATGGTGGGGAAAAATTGTGATTGAAAACCCCTTCCACCTGAAGTATGTGGATAGTTAATACAATGCTAAACAAAAATCTGCACACCAGTCAAGCCATAAGACTTGCTTTTCCCACAGAAATCCCAAATCAGCAGTGATGTTACAACCGCCTAAATTGTGTTCCAAGCAGTTGTATACTGCAAACACAAATTAAAAGGAATCCATGTTTAAAATGGAATGAGGCAAAAATGTGATTCTTTGTTAAACTAATTTGCATATGGCCACCCAGAATCCTTTGCGGTTGTAACATCACTGCTGATTTGGGATTTCTGTGGGAAAAGCAAGTCTTATGGCTTGACTGGTGTGCAGATTTTTGTTTAGCATTGTATTAACTATATATATATAAATATATATATATATATATTTTTTTTTTATTTTAATTTTTTTACATAAATGAAACCAATATGGCTGCACTCACCTGAACATGCATACATTATAGGGTGATACTGGGGCCAATGTATACAACATATAAAATACATAATCCAGCGCACTCGCTTATTCAGTAAACAATAATTTCATGTCCTCCTCGAGGTGCATATTTGGAGCGGGGCTGCAGTTTTACAAGGCAGAAGTGGGGGCAGTGTTATATGTGGAATTGGCAAGTGAGGAGAGGGAAGGGATGGATCGCAGTTGTGAATCAATATCAGCTGACAGCTGCTGGAGGTCAATAGAACTAAGGTTCCTCCTGAGTTGAGGGGGTTAGGCTGAGATTGTTGGGAGATGGGGGTACTTAAGAGCAAGCGATAAGAGGTGGTGATCAGAGAGAGGAAATGGAGTGTTGCAGATATTAGATACTGTACATGCATAAGGGAAAATGAGGTTGAGGGTATTTCCAGCTGCGTGGTATATATATATATACATACACACGATCTTGGAATAAAGGAATATTTACTACGAAAAGACCGTAAGCACAGCCATACATTTTATTACATTTGTTTAACAGAAGCCTTATGGACTGGCACCAGGCATACTAAAGATATAGCCTGAGGATTTCTTGTTGTCTATGTAGCATATAATTCACAAATAATACATCAATGGAACATTAGGAGTGACCATCACTCATACGGGCTGTCAGGCAGTCCCCACGAACAGTATCACAGTGGTAGGTGAGTATAACGTGCAGGGGGAGGGGTGAGGGGTGCTTAAATACTGCTGCCCTGTAGCATTTAAGTCCAGTTTCTAGAGGATGGTATAGAATGCCCTGTATCCTTAGGGGTTAATTTATTGTGATGTTATAGTGTCATGGACTATAGAAACTAGAATGCAAATATAAACAATGACTTAGAATTTGAAATAGGCAACTTGAATAGGCATATTTTATATGTTGTTTTTTTTTTTTTTTTTTTTTTAGATCCCAAAAATTAGGTCGATGCAGGGAATAAGTGTCAATATAAAATGCCTTCTAAATTAAAAAGATTTGGACAGTAAATAAATGCATAGTTTTTTCTACTTATCTTGTAAAAGTATTTAATGTTTATTAGCTATATATTCCATAAAATGTCCTGATTTCTCCAGGCTGCTCTAAATTGACTGTCAGCTGTTTGGATTCCTTGGCAGCACATTAACTTTTATCCTACACTGACTAGCCACAACATTTAAACCACCTGCCTGATATTGTGCTGCCAAATAGCTCTGTTGCACCAAAACAATACAAACCTTGGCACCTGCAAGTTGCGAGGTGGGGCCTCCATTGGGCAAATATTTTTGCTTCAGCACATCCCACATATGCTCAATTGGATTGAGATTGGGGGATTTGGAGGCCCAATTTTTGTAGTGTAGCAGGGTGAAATATCCTGCTAATAAAATATGGATGTGGTTTGCAACAACCTCTAGGTAGGTAGTATGTCTCAAAGTAACATCCACATATATGCCAGGTCCCATGGTTTCTGATCAGAACATTGCCCAGAGCATAACACTGCCTTCATCAACCTGCCTTCTCCCCATAGTGCATCCTGGTGTTATCTCTTCCCTAGGTAAATGATGTGAATGCACCCAGTCATCCACATGATCTAATTCAAAAAAACATGATTCATCAGGCAGGCAACCATATTCCATGGCTCCATGGTCCAGTTCTGATGCTCACATCCCCATTGAAGGCACATTCAACGGTGGACAAGGATCATCATGGGGACCCTGACCAGTCTGCGACTACACAGTCCCATGTGCCATTGTTACAACATAATCAATGTTATTTACTTCACCTGTCATTGGTTTTAATGTTATGGCTGATCAGTGTACACTCACACTAGGAGAATTGCAACATTTACAGGTGTATGCTTGATAAAAATATATAAAAGAAAATGTCTGTGTTAAAAAGTATAGAAAACATTAAAACATTTTTAATGCAGCAATTGTCAGTCAAACACCGGGGCAGTGCAAAGGAAAATCTCTGATATAAAACTGTTTCTATCTTATCTAGTTCTCCTCCTTTATTTTTTCCTATTAAAGGCAGGTGTGTCTAATTTAGAATTTTGGAAACAGACACTTACAAGACACATACATATATATGACCTGAATGGAATGAAATGGCAATTCTGTATGCAAAAGCATTCATGTCAAAATAGGAAGACGTTTTTAAAACTATATTTATATTTGCTACTCTTATGATACTTAACCCCTTAATGACCGGGGACGGTTCAGGACCGTCATCGGAAAAATCCTCTTGAGGACCAGATATGGTCCTGATACGTCATAACAGTATTATGTACTTACCTGATCGCTGCCGGGGAGCCCCCCCTCGGCGAATTAGGACCCTGCAGCCATCTGATCGCTCAACAGAGCGGTCACATGGCCACAAAAGGTGTCCAAGTATCTGCCTGCAGGGGGACTGCCTGTAGGGGGACTGCCTGTGCTGACAGGCAGTCTCTCTGTATGTGTAAAAAGAAAAAAAAATAGTTACTAAATAAAAATATAATTTATATATGTGTGTGTATATACACATATATATAAATATATATATATATATATGATATACAGACATATTTTACATCTATATAATATATGTCTATATATATGTCAAAGTAAGTGTATTTTTATATTAACATATACATATATTAATATAAAAATACACTTATAATTAAATTACAAACGTATATATATATATAATAAAATACAAATAAAAAGAAAATTAAAATAAATTAAAAAAAAGAGTTGTTCAATTATCTAAGACTTAAAAGTTTCTTGATAACACATTTAATTGTATCAAACATTAATCTGAATAATGGGTTAAATATACTCTTTAATACAGATAAGATAAATAAACCACTTTCAAAAGCTTTGGTATTAAGCAAAATGTGTAATAAATCAAAAACTCCAACAGCCATAACCGCTTGGAAAGAAGAATTAAATATGGATATAAATATTAGGCATTGGGGTTTCTCATTGACAGAAGCTTCGAAGTATACACACTCGTTAAATCTATTAGAAACTCATTTTAAAGTTCTAAATAGATGGTACCTAGTACCAGATAAATTGAACAAAATGTATTCTTCAGCAAACCATCTATGTTGGAGATGTGGTACAAATACAGGTACTTTTAAGCATATTTGGTGGGAGTGTAGTAAATTGAACAATTTGTGGTTTAACATACAAAAGTTTGTATCCATAGACTTGAACCTTGAGCTGAGGCTTTCTCCGGAGACTGTTTTGCTTCATCTAAACTGGCCGGTAATGACAAAAGATTTGAAAATTATTCTTATCCATCTTTTCTTAGCAACAAAAATTGTGATTGCAAGAAGATGGAAAGACGATAGTGAAGTTCCTTGGGATCAAGTCAAAGCCCAGCTTAAGTTCCAAGTAAAAATGGAAGTGTTATTGAGCAAACAAAAATTAAGTAGGAAAACAACAATGTGGTTGAAATGTTGGGAGAAGATTGATAAATAGAGGGGCCTTTATTTATATATATAAATTCAAGGTGAATAATGAGGTTGACTGTTAATGCTTTGGACAATATAATACAATATATATTATGAGATAAATATATATACTTTCTCGATGAGTTTCTTCCCTTCTCTCTTGCTGCATTGTCTTGTCTTGTTTATGTAGATGTGTAAGTCTAAAGTATTGTTCGTTTTTAGTTAATTGAAATGTATAAAGAAACATCTTATGGATGAACATCTTATATAGGAATTGTTTCTCTATCATTTGTTTGTAATTGTTGTAATGTATTGTATTGTGAAAAAAAAAAAGGGGGGAAACCCTTAAAATAAAGATTATAAATATGAAAAAAAAAAAATAAATTAAAAAACTTAAAAATAATTTAAAAAATGAAATATATATATATATATATATATATGAAATTTTATTCTAACTGTATTTTAATATATATATATATATATATATATATATATCCTTATATCAAAATACACTTAGAATGAAATTATATGTACATCTATGTATATATAAATAAATCAAAATAATACAAAAATATATATATTATATCCATATACAAAATTACATAAATAATTTCATAAATATACATGTAGACTTCAAATATGCATATATATTTAAATTCTACGTGCATATTTATGTAATATTTTTACATAATTAAGTAATTTTATTGATTGCACTTTGAGGGACCTGCCTGAGAACCCAGGCCCAAAGTCCAGAAAATTTATTTATTTTGCTAGCATTATATTTATACTTGGAAACCGTGTAACTTTCCAAGACACCCTAAAATCTGTACATGGGGGGGTACTGTTTTACTCAAGAGACTTCGCTGAACACAAATATCAGTGTTTCAAAACAGTAAAACATATCACAGTGATGATATTGTCAGTGAAAGTGATGTTTTATGTACACAAACGGCACTTTCACTGATAATATCATTATTGTGATACATTTTACTGTTTTGAAACACTAATATTTGTGTTCAATAAAGTTTCCCAAGTATATCAGTACCCCCCATGTACAGGTTTTATAGTGTATTATTTAATCTATTTAGCAGTTTTTTTCATTAGCTATTGTAGATAAGTGAAAGATTTTTCAAGTAAAAGTAAAAAAAAACATGTTTTCTTTTCAATTTTTCCATATATATATATATATATATATATATTAAAGTAAATTATTTAACATAATACAAATAATGGTATGTAAAGAAAGCCCTTTTTGCCCTGAAAAAAAATAATTTGTATGGGAACAGTAAATGAGAGAAAGGAAAATTACAGCTAAACAACACAAAAGTGTTAAAACAGCCCTAGTCCTTAACGTACAACATGGCCAAAACAGTCCGGTCCTGAAAGGGCTAAGTCATTTTGACATCTAACAGACATAAGCTATTCACAATTAAAATAAAAAATAAAACAGATTATCTCTATTATGCTGTTTTTTCAATACTCATTTGGCATATAGTTCAAAACCAAATGAATTATAAACGGAATACCCATTCCAAAAGTAACCATAAAGAGTTACTCAAATAATCAAATGTAAATAGATTGGATGTTTGTAAGGAAAGTGTTTCTTCTCAACACTTAATTTCAATGGTTGTCATACAACCAACTTAGATCTCAGGAACAGAAAAATAAATCACAAAATCAAGTTTAATAAAATATCTCTAACACTGTTTTATTATCACATATATGAGATTTGGTTACTAAGTTACAGAGTTGTTAAAGAAAATGTAGGGTGAGTTTGATTAAAGATGTTCAAACTTACTCTATTGGCATGCATAGTCTAAGAAATTTCAATACCTACTGCTCCCTTTCTCATCAAAGATTTTGGAAAGACTTGTCTTTACCCATGTGTCCCGCTTCCTTAATTCCAGCTCTCTCCTTGACCCTTTTTAGTCTGGCTTCCGCCCTCTCCACTCTACTGAGACTGCTCTTATCAAAGTGACTAATGACCTAATCTCCACTAAATCCAAAGGTCACTACTCCATATTAATTCTCCTTGACCTCTCTGCTGCCTTTGACACCGTTGATCATGCTCTCCTCCTTCAAACTCTTGAATCGCTCGGTCTCTGTGACTCTGTCCTCTCTTGGTTTTCCTCCTATCTCTCCCAACGCTCATTCAGTGTCTCCTTTTCCAAGGATACCTCCTCCCCTCGTCCTGTCTCGGTTGGAGTTCCCCAAGGGTCTGTCCTTGGTCCCCTTCTATTTTCTCTTTCTACTGCCTCTCTTGGTAAACTTATTGCTTCTTTTGGATTCCACTACCACCTGTACGCTGATGACACTCAGATATACCTCTCCTCCCCGGACCTCCCCCCTGCCGTCCTGTAGGTTCCAGTTCAAAAATATAGCCCACATTCGCCCCTTTCTTACGCAAGATGCTACCAAGGAGCTTGTCCATGCTCTAGTAATTTCCCGCATGGATTACTGTAACCCTCTCCTGATTGGTCTCCCAAAAAGCCGTACTGCCCCGCTACAGTCTGTAATGAATGCTGCAGCTAGATTGATTTTCCTCTCTAGTCGGTCCTCTCACACCTCACCCCTCTGCCAGTCCTTACATTGGCTCCCTGTATGCTATAGGAGTCAATTCAAAGTGCTAACCCATACATTTAGAGCATTGAACAATTCTAGCCCCACTTATATCTCTTCACTAATCCATAGATATGCTCCTCCTCGTACCCTCCGCTCCACCCGTGACCACCTCCTGACCGCTGCTCGCACCCGTACGGCCAACTCGCGCTTGCAGGACCTCTCGCGGGCGGCTCCTCTCCTATGGAATAGCTTGCCTACTGCCATCAGACTCTCCCCTAGTCTTCAATCATTTAAGAAGGGCCTTAAAACCCATCTCTTCAGGAAAGCTTATGGCCTTCCAGAGTAATCTCTACCTTACATACCTCTCTCCTCCAGCTCTGCTTCACTCCTACTTGATATTTCCTGTCCTAATGTTTCTAATACCCCACCTCCTATAGTCTGTAAGCTCGTTTGAGTAGGGTCCTCTTCAACCTATTGTTCCTGTAAGTTTTCTTGTAATTGTCCTATTTATTGTTACATCCCCCCTCTCAAAATATTGTAAAGCGCTATGGAATCTGTTGGCGATATATAAATAGCAATAATAATAATAATAATAATAATACTCAATTTTAATTCAATGCTTTGGTGTCTTAAAAACAACAACATAATATTAGACCATTTACTTTACTTTTAGTTTAGGAAAAAAATATATATATTCACGGTGAGAACACATATGGTTGTTGTTATTCTCTCAGCAAGTACTTGACAAAAATTAAAATGCCTGTTGATGTGGAAAATGTTGTCAGATGTGGAAGCATACTGAGAGGCTAAGAGTATATTAAGATCATGTCACAGTAAGATACAATGCAGCTGTCAGTTAAAAGCAAGTTTTTTTTATTTTTTTATGAAAGACTTCAGTAATATGCATGAAGTATGAATAATTAACAACCGCCGTACTTATAGGAAAAAAATATTGCCATGTTAGCTGTATGATTATACACTTTGTAGATATCACAGTGATTATACTATTGTTTTACATTTAGACTGTCAAAACTGTATAGAAGAATGCCGTTATTTGGCAGTGAATACCTTTTTTCTATTGAAAAATGTTTTCAGGAAATTTCTTTGTTGCTCACTTTTCTCAACCATTTACAATGTGCTTTGAGGGGGGAGGGGGGGCATTTCATAATATAAACATAATTTATTATTACATTACAAGTCAGTAAATAAGTTTATTATGGGGATGCTCCAAAACGTTATATAGATATAGATATAGATTTGCAGTCGCAAAATAATAGTACAAATTAACCCCTTAAAGACTGAGCCAAATGTACACGTTGTGATCAAAACAAAGCATAAAACAAAACCTGGAATTTTACTGCAATAAAATACACATATTTGTATTCATATTGCATTCTCATGGTTAAAACAGTACCCCCTATGTACAGGTTTTATGGTGTTTTGGGAAGTTACAGGGTCAAATATAGCATGTTACATTTTTCAGATGTTTCACATTGAAATTCACCAGATAGGTTATGATGCCTTTGAAACCGTATGGTAGCCAAGGAATGAGAATTACCTCCATGATGGCATACCATTTCCAATAGTAGACAACCCAAGGTATTGCAAATATTTGTTTGTGTGTGAAAAATGCAAAAAACTAATTTGAACACCAATTTTGGCCAGTGTTTGTGACGAAGTGGCTTCTAAAAAAGACTGGACATACCCCATTTGCAATACCTTGGGTTGTCTATTTTTGCAAATGGTATGCCATTATGGGGGTAATTTTCATTTCTGGGCTACCATACAGTCTCAAAGGCAACGTAACAAATCTGGCGAATTTCAATGTGAAACAATTGAAACGCAAGCCTTATATTTGACTCTGTAACTTCTGAAAACACCATAAAACCTGTACATGAGGGGCACTGTTATACTCAGGAGACTTTGCTGAACACAAATATTAGTGTTTCAAAACAGTAAAACGTATCACAGCAATTATATCATCAGTGTAAGTGCCATTTGTGTGTGAAAAATGCAAAAAATTTAACTTTCACTGAGATTTGGTAGATAATTTTAAGATAGTATAGTATTTAGAAATTAAAAAAAAATTGTACACTTGACACATTTGTATTTTATATATGTTTCACTATTTTTTAAACATTTAATACTATTAGGTTATATTAATATGTCACACCAGATATAGTGTAGGATAAGATATATGGTTATATTTGTTATTTATACAACACCTTTTTACACACCTTAGTAGAAGGTTCGTTTTTTCTTAATAGATATGTATACACATATTAATAGAAATGTTTATGTTTACAGCACTATTTGTTATTATGTTTCCAGACCATGAGGTTAGGACAGTAAAGTAAGTCAGAACATGAAAGTAACAATAACGTTCTTCTTTTGAAATTGGATAGCTACATTGGATATTTTTGTATCCTTGTCCCCTTAAGTATGGCGGAGAAATGTTGCTATAATAATGTCAATAAACCCACGTCATGGGTAAGGCTGGCTGATTGTTGAAAAAAGGAGATATTCTCCCTGCGTCTACTGTTTACAGAGCGGCAACCGTGGGGAAGGTACTAACAAACGGTTGCCATGGAACTGTGACGTAGCCGCAGAGAAATGATTGGCTACAGCTACTCTGTGACGTGGGATTGATTTATTGAAAGACAGACATGCGCATATGTGCTAAGGGAACGCCAGACTTTAGAGGTGATGTGATACAGCTGATTTGGTGAGTGAGCATTGGATGATGTGTTCTTTATATATTTGTCATTTTGATGTATGTTATTTCATGTGTCCTGATGACAGCTCCTGATGTGTCCTGAAATGTTGATAGTTTTGGATTTACAAATTAAATCGGATGAAGAAAACCTAGAGTGCCGATATTTTTTTTTATTTTTTAAATATATATATATATATATATATATATATATATATAATTATATATATAATTCTTGGTTTCGTTTATATATATAATTATATATATATATTAATATTAAAATACACTTAGACAGTGTATGTGCATTTATGTGCATGTGTATATATATATATATATATATATATGATCTAAGTATAAATTTTATTTTAAACTGGTTTAAAAACTTATTTTTTTTTACATTTTACATGCAGCAGGGGGAGTACCTGTCATTATCCCCCGTTGGCACTGCTGTGGACAGCTATGCCGTCCATGTGATCGGGAGGTCCTCGCTAGGAGGGCCGGAATGGTAGCAGGGGGACTCTCTGGGATGCCAGGTGAGTCTACCCATCGCGATTGCAGGCGTGCGATCATCTGCGAGCGGGTAAGTAAATAGGACGGAAGGGACGTGCTGTGCTGCCTGCCAGCGTTTAGAGCCGGGTCCTCAAGGATGGCATAGCACACCCGCTGTCCTTAAGGGGTTAAAAAAACACTAATAAAAAATTATTAGTGCGAATCATCTGGCAATGCAAAATGAAAAAGGGCTCCAAAAAATAGAACAAGTAAAAACAAAGAAAAAGATCAACTGGGAATTTTGGCAAAAAAAATTAGAATCTCTCTGGAAGCATGTATGATTATAATCAGATAAGGTTAATATATAGATTTTTATTTGTGACTCTCTCTCAAGCGATAGTTTGGTTACACTTTATGTGTGTAAATGTAATGAAAATTTGTAATTTATTAGTGACATTATAAAGATTTAATACTCTATACTTTATACTTCTGAAAGGAATGGGTAAAAAAACTAAAGGAAAGGTGTGAAAAAACAGGAATGAATGGGAAGAAGAAAGGAAAGACAAAATGGGAAGAAAAGAAAAAAGGAACAATTATAGAAGTTACTGTTACATACAGTTGCAAGAAAAAGTATGTGAACCCTTTGGAATGATCTGGATTTCGGCATAAAATGTGATCTGATTATCATAAAATGTGATCTGATTATCATCTAAGTCACAACAATAGACAATCACAGTCTGCTTTATAAACTAATAACACACAAAGAATGAAATGTTGCCATGTTTTTATTGAACGCACCATGTAAGCATTCACAGTGCAGGTGGAAAAAGTATGTGAACCCTTGGATTTAATAACTGGTTGAACCTCCTTTGGCAGCAATAACTTCAACCACACGTTTCCTGTAGTTGCAGATCAGACGTGCACAACGGTCAGGAGTAATTCTTGACCATTTCTCTTTACAGAACTGTTTCAGTTCAGCAATATTCTTGGGATGTCTGCTGTGAATCGCTTTCTTGAGGTCATGCCACAGCATCTCAATCGGGTTGAGGTCAGGACTCTAACCACTTCAGAAGGCGTATTTTCTTCTTTTTAAGCCATTCTGTTGTTGATTTACTTCTATGCTTTGGGTCATTGTCCTGTTGCAACACCCATCTTCTGTTGAGCTTCAGCTGGTAGACAGATGGTCTTAATGTCTCCTGCAAAATGTCTTGATAAACTTGGGAATTCATTTTTCCTTCGATGATAGCAATCCGTCCAGGCCCCGATGCAGCAAAGCAGCCCCAAACCATCATGCCCCCACCACCATACTTCACAGTTCGGATGAGGTTTTGATGTTGATGTGCTGTGCCTTTTTTTCGCCACACATAGTGTTGTGTGTTTCTTCCAAACAACTCAACTTTGGTTTCATCTGTCCACAGAACATTTTGCCAGTACTGCTGTGGAACATCCAGGTGCTCTTGTGCAAACTGTAAACGTGCAGCAATGTTTTGTTTGGACAGCAGTGGCTTCCTCTGTGGTATCCTCCCATGAAATCCATTCTTGTTTAGTGTTTTACGTATTGTAGATTCGCTAACAGGGATGTTAGCATTTGCCAGTGACTTTGTAAGTCTTTAGCTGACACTCTAGGATTCTTCTTCACCTCACTGAGCAGTCTGCGCTGTGCTCTTGCAGTCATCTTTACAGGACGGCCACTCCTAGGGAGAGTAGCAGCAGTGCTGAACTTTCTCCATTTATATACAATTTGTCTTACCATGAACAGCAAGGCTTTTGGAGATACTTTTATAACCCTTTCCAGCTTTATGCAAGTCAATAATTCTTAATTGTAGGTCTTCTGAGAGCTCTTTTGTGCGAGGCATCATTCACATCAGGCAATGCTTCTTGTGAAAAGCAAACCCAGAACTGGTGTGGGTGTGTGTTTTTTATAGGGCAGCTGTAACCAACACCTCCAATCTCATCTCATTGATTGGACTCCAGTTGGCTGACATCTCACTCCAATTAGCTCTTGGAGATGTCATTAGTGTATGGGTTCACATACTTTTTCCACCTGCATTGTGAATGTTTACATTGTGTGTTCAATAAAAACATGGCAACATTTCATTCTTTGTGTGTTATTAGTTTAAGCAGACTGTGATTGTCTATTGTTGTGACTTAGATGATTATCAGATCACATTTTATGACCAATTTGTGCAGAAAACCAGATCATTCCAAAGGGTTCACATACTTTTTCTTGCAACTGTAGGTCATAAAAGGTCACTTGCAATTATTATTTTGTGTGTGTGTTTTTGTACATGAGAAAAATGAAGAAAAAAAAATAATGGCATATATCTACTAGTGTTCACTTTTTAAATTACTTTTGAATAAAAGTCACTAAATACGTCATATAAATCAGTCCTTAAGCTGTATTAAGCCATTATAAACAAACATTTAGAACCCTTGTGATCCTAGAAAACTATGTGATGCCTTTCTAGAATATGGCTGTAAGGGAGATTTAGTCCATAACATTTTCAGTTCAGAACAATTCTATTTAGGATAGTGAAGGAACGAGTCAGAATTAGTGAGGATACCCAAAAATCAACCTAATTGGGGAATTGTAAAAATGATCTCCCCTATTCTACTACCACATGTGTAGTGGATTGTAGGTTCATATTATTGATGAGCACCTGACTCTCATCCTGTGTTATACTACTGTGAGTGCCTATTTCTTCCCTTTTCTACCCTGTTAGGCTGTGGTCAAAAAAGATTAATAAATCATGTTGAGAATATCCCATAACCAGTATTAGTCAGAGAAGCCACGTAAGTCGTAAGATGAATTTTATATATGTGTTATAGATCTTGCAATTTAACACAGTCCTAGCCAATATCCTGTATTGTAAGACAGCAATATAGTCCACATATATGATTAATATGTCCCTATTGTGTTCATATTACAAACCTCTTAATATAAATTAGCACAATTACCATGCAATTATATTATCATGCAATGTAACAAAGTAACAAAAGGTGAGTAGGGAACAGTCACATACCATTCCACACAAGACACATTTTATTATTACACCATCCCACAGAACATTATATTTAATTTATTATTTTACAAACATCAGTAAAGTCATTAGGGCTTGTAGGGTTTTCATACACAACAAATGCTGCTCTGTATCACAAAATATGGAGTTATTCAATAAGGTCTTAATGTATCACCAATTTTCAAAAGGACACTTTAGGTACCATAACTACTTTAGCTAAATGAAATGGTTATAGTGTCTGGAATCTCCTAACACTGTCCTTTCATTAAACAATTTTTAGTGTTTAATGCTAAACTAAAGTCCAAGGCAACCCATCCCCTCTGTGATGTTTGGGCTAATGAGGAAGCATTTGCCTGCTCAGCAACTGGCATCTGTGATTGGCTGAGATTGTCAGCTGACCGCATGCAGCCTATTGTAGGTATTAATTATTTTTGCTGAAATAAAGTATGTAATTTCTAATTTAACCACACATTCAGTAGGGGTGTAGCTATGGGAAGAAAGAGACCCTCAATCATTATTAAACTGCTCAAAAACAATTTAACACTTAATGGAGAGGTTGTGCCAGGGGATGCCAGTCACTATAAACAATCCAATAAGATGAACCAGTGATAGTACCTACACTGCCCCAGTAAAACCAGTTACTTAAATGTACATAGGGATTTTGGATAGTGCGTAAGTAACTTTTTCTTTGGTTTTTATTTCTAACTTTTTCTACAATAAAGTCATGCTATTATTTTTAGCCACATTTGAATCTCCAAGATTGGTATAAGTCACTAAGTAAGCATGAACTACAGTATTCTTTTCCCACAAGTTTGCTAATTAAATTCGGAGGTTAGTGAATTGTTACATGCATCATGTCCAATAATGGAATATTTTTTTTTGTGCTTTATTACAGAATATCTTAAGCTTTTCACCTTGGACGTATTTCACCTTGGACATGAGAAATGGTTAGCTGAGTGATTTCTTTTCTCTCGTTATAATGCATAATTATGTGAAGTATTACTTTTGAAAATAGTTATAATAAGATGTTTGTCTTTCATAGTTCATATTTAATTTATAACAAGACTTGAAGCCTGCTACAATGTATTGGTTGCAAACTACTTGGCGTACAACACAATTTTAGAAGAAAACTATTTCACACACACATTTGTGTATAGGTGGTGGATTATCTTGTTATGTGACGCAGTAAAATTATAATTCTACTATTGTATAGTAATATTCTAGATTTTATTTAAAAGAACCAAATGTCAAATTAACAACCCAACAAACTGCAAAAGTATCTAACTTAGGAAATAATGCTAGAAGTCTGTTATCTCCAGTTTGGATTATATTTAAATACGCATTTCAGTTCAGTTGCCAATGACTGTTTATTGAATAAACCCCATTTAACGAAATAAACATGTACCTTATTGTTTGTAATGTTAACCTTTTTTCTCTAGTGAAATTTACCAGAAGTAAATGTTGGACAATTAGTTCTATTCATACATTAAAAGACCTCAGAGCTCCAATACACACAGCAATGAGTAGATATCTATGAAGATAGCAAATGTTATGATTACAATTATTTCAGAAGGATTCTTGAAAGTCTTCTGGGGAAATTGCTATTAGCATTCAACATCAGTTCATTCAGGAATAAAGAGAATACACGTAAATTACTTGTATTATTTACATAAGAATATATTCACTTACTGAAATTACATAAAGCCTTATAAGCATATCATTTTTATCAGACTCTCTGTTATTAATTTGATCTTATTATTGTATCACTACTAATATCATAAATAGCCTGCACAAGATTTGGTAAAATGGATGTTAATAAATAGAAATGCCGTATTTTTTTATTGTTTCTTTACTTCAAATAAATATCTTCCATTGGCAACATATATAAAAAGATTCTACATAATCATATATATGATTTTATATGAAAGTAATGTATGTGAAAATTGAACATTAATAAATCTAATGCCAGTGAGGTTTTTGCCTTGGATAGAGTGGGATATGTTCAGGAAGCATACAGCGATTTTATTTGATTTTTGAAGTAGAACATTATTGAATTGAGGAGAGAGCAATTACAGATGTCTGTCCTGGTTAAGATGATGATATGATAAGGTTTTGAGTAGCTATATTTGGTAGATGCTGTTATAAATAAACTGCAGAAAGGTAGAAGATATAATGTGTTCATTAAAGAGAATGGTAAGTGCAGGGTTTAAGATGAGTTACAGAAAATGTGGAAATTAAAGGAGTGGTGATAGATCTGAAAAAATACTCACACAAAATATGATGGATGCAGATAACATAGAAGGTAATAATCTCAGAATAATTTGTCAGGGTGGTATATATGTAATATATGTATGTATGAGTGTCAGAACAATGTGGTGGGATGAGATAACTTTATGAAGTTGAGTTTTTAGTCAGAGACATTAATGATAGTCTAATGGGCATGTAAATATTGGAGAAAGGATGTGGGTGGAGGTGGATGTGGGAACTAGACAGGTATATTGGCATTTTAATTTTAGGGTATTGAGTTGTGGAAGTATTTGTATACAGGGAGTGCAGAATTATTAGGCAAGTTGTATTTTTGAGGATTAATTTTATTATTGAACAACAACCATGTTCTCAATGAACCCAAAAAAACTCATTTATATCAAAGCTGAATATTTTTGGAAGTAGTTTTTAGTTTGTTTTTAGTTTTAGCTATGTTAGGGGGATATCTGTGTGTGCAGGTGACTATTACTGTGCATAATTATTAGGAAACTTAACAAAAAACAAATATATAGCCATTTCAATTATTTATTATTACCAGTGAAACCAATATAACATCTCAACATTCACAAATATACATTTCTGACATTCAAAAACAAAACAAAACAAATCAGTGACCAATATAGCCACCTTTCTTTGCAAGGACACTCAAAAGCCTGCCATCCATGGATTCTGTCAGTGTTTTGATCTGTTCACCATCAACATTGCGTGCAGCAGCAACCACAGCCTCCCAGACACTGTTCAGAGGTGTACTGTTTTCCCTCCTTGTAAATCTCACATTTGATGATGGACCACAGGTTCTCAATGGGGTTCAGATCAGGTGAACAAGGAGGCCATGTCATTAGATTTCCTTCTTTTATACCCTTTCTTGCCAGCCACGTTGTGGAGTACTTGGACGCGTGTGATGGAGCATTGTCCTGCATGAAAATCATGTTTTTCTTGAAGGATGCAGACTTCTTCCTGTACCACTGCTTGAAGAAGGTGTCTTCCAGGAACTGGCAGTAGGACTGGGAGTGGAGCTTGACTCCATCCTCAACCCGAAAAGGCCCCACAAGCTCATCTTTGATGATACTAGCCCAAACCAGTACTCCACCTCCACCTTGCTGGCGTCTGAGTCGGACTGGAGCTCTCTGCCCTTTACCAATCCAGCCACGGGCCCATCCATCTGGCCCATCAAGACTCACTCTCATTTCCTCAGTCCATAAAACCTTAGAAAAATCAGTCTTGAGATATTTCTTGGCCCAGTCTTGACATTTCAGCTTGTGTGTCTTGTTCAGTGGTGGTCGTCTTTCAGCCCTTCTTACCTTGGCCATGTCTCTGAGTATTGCACACCTTGTGCTTTTGGGCACTCCAGTGATGTTGCAGCTCTGAAATATGGCCAAACTGTTGGCAAGTGGCATCGTGGCAGCTGCACGCTTGACTTTTCTCAGTTCATGGCAGTTATTTTGCGCCTTGGTTTTTCCACACGCTTCTTGCGACCCTGTTGACTATTTTGAATGAAACGCTTGATTGTTCGATGATCACGCTTCAGAAGCTTTGCAATTTTAAGAGTGCTGCATCCCTCTGCAAGATATCTCACTATTTTTGACTTTTCTGAGCCTGTCAAGTCCTTCTTTGACCCATTTTGCCAAAGGAAAGGAAGTTGCCTAATAATTATGCACACCTGATATAGGGTGTTGATGTCATTAGACCACACCCCTTCTCATTACAGAGATGCACATCACCTAATATGCTTAATTGGTAGTAGGCTTCGAGCCTATACAGCTTGGAGTAAGACAACATGCATAAAGAGGATGATGTGGTCAAAATACTCATTTGCCTAATAATTCTGCACTCCCTGTATAACAGTGAGAGAAAATCCACAACAGAGTAACAAGTTCAAATCTAACTGATCCTTAGAATACAAAAGTGTAGATGCTGAAGCGCTAAACTTAAAAAAGACTGTAAAAAATAAACTTTAATCATTTAAAAAATGACTATGTAATCATTCAATGTCACAAAATCAAATCAGTTATTCACATTTTGAATGACATAGTTTGTAATGACAGAACAGATACAAATATTGTACATGTCTATGCTAAAGGAAGAAAAACACATGTAGAAAAAGCATGTATTGTTAACACAGAAGACTTGTTAAAACATGAATTACACTGCACATTAACAACATAATCTCAAATTAACAAAAAGTATGCACTGCTTTACCTACCACTTTGACAAAGTCATGTTTAATGTTTAAGGCATATAGAAGATGCAGTTGTTTTTTTTTTACCCCAAAACATTATTCTCACATGAAGGTGATGCTTAGAGACTGAAGAACTAATCATGTCCAACTTGTGGGGTAGTGTTGAAAAAAATCAGCATCATCTGGGTGTATATCCCTCAGACATACTTTTGCTTGTTCGAACAGGATTTCTGACATTCCATCTTGATTTTGCATTGAATTGTTAGATCGTTGTCCCTTAATAGAAAGGTCTATATCTTGTTCTGGGTTTTGAGACTGTCATTGGATTACAGCAATAAATTGTAGAATTTGAGCTCTTTAAAGTGGTTGTTTTTTCTTGAACACATGGTTGTATAAGTTTATGTTGTTAAAAAGGTTGTGACCCCTAATTAATTTGGGTATTGAGTACACGGTGTTAACTAAAAAAAAAAAACAATTTAGGAGGAAGATTAAATTTAGTAGTTTGAGACTAGCACCCCACCATCTTTAAGCTCAAACAGACACCACCACTGATTACTACATTTGTCAACATCTGGCATTTTTTTAAATAATGTGTATGAAAATAATTGAACCAGTCCACAACACTTTACTTACTTGATACCTTGAAGAGTAACTAGTTTTTTTTTTTTTGTCAATCTATTTTTTTATTGAGGCATTGAAGGTACATTACAGAAATACAAAAGTAAGAGTTATAGCATATGCTCATGTGACAAGAACACAGTAAATATGCATAGGTTACTTAACACCTGAATAATGCTGCCTCCTTTTTGTAAATGTAAACAAGTGAAACAAAACACATCCAAGATAGTCTAGGCATGTAGAGAAGAGACTAAATAAGTGGAATCTCACTGGGCTAGATATTTGCTGATCCAACAGGTAACAGATGGATGATGCAGGATCCAAGACTAGTTCTACGACATAGCTACCAGGAGGGCCATACCACTTGTGCTAACCACAAAGTAATAAACATAGAGAGAAACTGGTTTAAAAATATTGCAGTAGCTAGGTGAGTAGCTAGTTCCAATTAAGGCCCTCTAACATCAAAATATAGTGGATGGTACACATCTCTGGAGACATTTTGTGGGTAAAATCAATGCTATATTGCAAGTCACTGTTTAGCAATGGTGACTCCATTTTGTGTTAGTCGAATGCAAAATACACAGAGACATTTTTTTTCTTTCTATTAAACACTATTCATTTAGTGAAAAAAAGATAAGGCTGGTGTCTATCTTATTCAGAGTCCAGGTCATAAAAACCTTGGAATGTGGCTAAAGATAACATTCTACATCTCTTGCAGCTAGACACTGCATGTATAGAAACTAATATAGGGTGGAGAAAGTCCATACTTAAACTATATATAATTACAATTTGTTATTCTGTAAGAATTTAGTTTTTTGAGAGCAATGGTAAGATAGATAAGATCTGTCTTATTCTGATCAATTTAATGAACTTTTAGGACATTTTTCCACTAGGAGCATTTGTAACGCAAGTGGAATGTTAGTGGAAGGCACAGAGAGACAGAAATTACATTGCACAACTCTGATGGAACACACGATGAGCCAAAACATCACATGAATGTGACCACTCCCGGGAATTACAGCCCCATACCGAGGCTTGAATTGAAGAGAAGCAGAATCAGGTGGTGTGGCTAAACACCTCCCACATGATTGACTGATGGCAGTCCGGGGAGCAGGGAAACCGGGAGATTTAAAGACATGTAGATATGTCAGAGGACACCAAACATAGATTGGAGCAACACGAAGGTTGACATTTTGCCCCTGAGAAAGTCCACATTGTGGACAAAACTCATAGGGCGGACTTTTATTGCTATTTAAAAAATGTTCTGTGTTATTTATTGTAATTTTGAATGCTGCTTTCATCAACTTTATGGTCATCTGGGATATTCATTTGAGAGGATAACAGGCTTATACTGATTTTAAATCTTGTAAGTGCAATATAATAAATGGAGTGATTTTCTTTTTAAGATCTACTCTGTGTGTCCCATTTTTTATCTTCCCTTATATGTGGTGCTGCTATTTGGGTTCCGTGGAAAGGAGAAGATTGAAATAAATAATTATATGCCTTCTATAAATAGAAGTTTTGTGAGTGAAATACTTACCCTATTCCCATTTTTTATTTTTGTCCACAGTATTACAGTATATCAGTTTTTATACTGGTAGATATTTGGTGTTTTTTAAGATTTTGAAGACTGAAAAGAGTCTTATATCTACATTATATATACATTATATTAAAGGGTAACTATTATTTCTTTGTCCTTTACGAAATATTACTCCACTGGTGTTGCTGAATTATGGGGTGTACTATTGTGTTCAAGGTCCTATTGTAGACTTGAGTTGAAACTCAGGACATTCATGCCAATCACTAAATTTACAGTAAGATTTGGTGCCTCTCTGTCTGTTAAAACTAAACAAAGTTTCTTTGATGTGACATTATCTCCATGATTTAGATAGCCATAAAAATACTAGCTGTGGCACAAATTTCATCATCACAATTAATTACCAGCTTAGAACAAGGTAGTTATTAAATATGATAATGAAAACAATCATGTAACAATCATGCCATCTATTGGTAAAATTTATAAAATTAAAATTGATACATTGACCATTAGGATGATGTCAACACTCATTATAATAGTGCACACCCATTCAGTTCCATTGGTCACTTTAAAAAGTTAACATGAAATTTACCGATAAGAGATTTCTTTAAAAGTAAAAAGACTTTTTGGAGGACAAGATATACATACGCACATTCTTAGGAATACATACTCTCAAATACATCTCTTTCCCTCTGGAATTCTTGAGACACTCTGAAAATTCTTGAGACACTCTTAAAATGTCTTTGTTAGCTATGTTAGCTACTAGACTTTTTTTTACTGGAGTTTTTCCAATAACTCTTTGCTTTAATTATCAATGGTATACAGTGCCAAAATATCAATCAATATATTTTTTTATATTAATAAAAATGATTAATTATTGATCATTTTTATAAAATATTATTTTTAATATTTGTTACCCCATAAATATGAGGAAATAATTTTAATGGTAGTTGTATTTTAATAGTGAGAACAGAATAACAACAATAAAAAATCCAGAAAAATGCATGTCAAAAAAGTTATAAACTGATTTGCATGTCAAAGAGTGAAATAAGTATTTGACCAGTTCGACTTAGTACTTGATTGCAAAACCCTTGTTGGCAATCACAGAAGTCAGATGTTTCTTGTAGTTGGCCATCAGGTTTGCACACATCTCAGGAGGGATTTTGTCCCACTCCTCTTTGCAGATCATCTCCAAGTCATTAAGGTTTTGAGGCTGACGTTTAGCAACTCGAACCTTCAGCTCCCTCCACAGATTTTCTATGGGATTAAGGTCGGGAGACTGACAAGCCACTTGAGGACCTTAATGTGCTTCTTATTGAGCCACTACTTTGTTGCCTTGGCTGTGTGTTTTGGGTAATTGTCATGCTGGAATACCCATACACCACCCATTTTCAATACCCTGGCTGAGGGAAGTTCTCACACAAGATTTGACGGTACATGGCCCAGTCCATCGTCCCTTTGATGCGATGCAGTTGTCCTGTCCCCTTAACAGAAAAACACCCCCAAAGCATAATGTTTCCACCTCCATGTTTGACGGTGGGGATGGTGTTCTTGGGGTCAAAGGCAGCATTACTCCTGCTTCAAACATGGTGAGTTGAGTTGATGCCAAAGAACTCGATTTTGGTCTCATCTGACCACAACACTTTCACCCGGTTCTCCTCTGAAACATCCAGATGTTCATTGGCAAACTTCAGATGGGCCTGTACATGTGCTTTTTTGAGCAGGGGGACCTTGCGGGTGCTGCAGGATTTCAGTCCTTCACGTCGTAGTGTGTTACCAATTGTTTTCTTGGTGACTATGGTCCCAGCTGCCTTGAGATCATTAACACGATCCTCCTGTTCAGTTCTGGGTTAATTCCTTGAAACTCCACAAGGTGAGATCTTGCATGGAGCACCAGACCTAGGAAGACTGATAGTTATTTTGTGTTTCTTCCATTTGCAAATATTGACACCAATTGTTGTCACCTTCTCACCAAGCTGCTTGGCGATGGTCTTGTAGCCCATTCCAGCCTTGTGTAGGTCTACAATCTTGTCCCTGACATCCCTGGACAGCTCTTTGGTCTTGGCCATGGTGGAGAGTTTGGAATCTGATTGACTGATTGCTTTCGTGGACAGTTGTCTTTTATACAGGTAACTAGCTGAGATTAACAGAGTGCTCCTAATCTCAACTCGTATAAAAGACACCTGGGAGCCAGAAATCTTGCTGATTAAAAGGGATCAAATACTTATTTAACTCATTGACATGCAAATCAACATATATCTTTTTTGATATGTGTTTTTCTGGATTTTTTTTGTTATTCTGTCTCTCACTGTTAAAATATAATTACCATTAAAATAATAGACTGATCATATATTTGTCAGTGAATAAACATTCAAAATCAGCAGGGGATCAAATACTTTCCCCCCTCAGTTTATCTCCAACAGGCAGGCACGTGCACACAAAATGCACCAAACACATTCTATACCACCTATAAACACACACTGCACCTTCTATGCAAACAAACACATACACTATACCCCTATATTCATATACTGTACCTACAGTCACTAAACCTCCTGTGCACTTGCTTTTGTTCTCTGTTATCCACTATTGGAGACACCAGAGACAAGTCACTAGCAAATGAGTATGCTTGCATTGTGCAGAAAAAAAACCCCAGGCCATTTTCTCCATCTGAAAATTGGACTGAATGCTTTGGATGGAAAAAATGCCCTGATCCACACTAACATACTCATTTGGGGGGAGGCGTGCATGTCTATAGTGATTACATAACATGTTCACACTTTCTTTCTCTGTTCCTTCTAGTGGGCTGCTCTGCTTTAAACTGCCTGACATTTTGCCCCAGTCTGGCCTTGCCCACTGAGCATTAATGACAAGTAAAATTTATTTTCCACTCCCAGTGAGACTTCTTTTGGCAGTGTGTGATGCAGCAAGCTGTCTCTTCCTTTGATATATGGATCTCTTTCTGCAGTATTGCATTGCTGTAAATAATACTATAACACTAATATGTACAGTATTTACCTTCAGTTTTTATGGGCATCTTAATGTGTAATCTAACCTTTTATATGGCAACTTTCAATTGTTCTATTAATTTTAATCAGAAATCTTGTCAAGCAACAGGAAACCAACTCCAAGCACAATGAATAACATTTGCATCTGTATTGGTAATGAAAATTAGACTTGGACAAAGGTGATAGGACTTAAGAATTCACTGTATGAAGTACAAGAATGACATGTTTTTAATTAAAAATGATTGCATTTTATAAGCTGTTTGACATTCTAAACCATGACAGGTATGGTTTCTGAAGAATGAAAAAATGTGCTATTGCTGATACAGTAAGTCAAATGTCAAGCTAAAGTTTAAACACAGTTTAATGAACTTTAGTTAATATAATGCATAATCATATAATGCGATTATCTTATTCATTAATAATATTTTTGAAATATTTTTATTGTTTATATATTTACATTCAATAGAGTATACATCATCAATCAACAGTACAAGCAGTAAAATACGTAAACCTATATGATGACAGTATCAGTTTTATATTGTACATTCACAAAGGTTATAGACTGTTATGACTTATTTAGGCATAAAAATATGAAGTGCAAGGTTAATATTTTTGACATGAAAAATTCAGACTTGATCTATGAATCTGGTCACCCCATATGATAATGAGGTCTGAATTGATGTTAGTCTGGGAGTATCCAGAGTCGCAGATTAGTGCTCGGCTCAAAATAATTAGAGTTTTCCAGTGCCTATCGCACTTGTTAAGTATGGTGTGCAAGTGCTCTAGTCCCTATACGTTAAGTGATAATTGCCCTCATCAAGTTTCAAATTATTTTCTACCTCTTTTATTCTCTACGTCATCTACTTTTAGTGAAATTGCATTAACCCCACAAGTGATACCTACCGTGCTTTAATTAATTAGCAACAAAGAAAAAAATTACCAACGATAACAAGAAAAATTGAGGTCCACACTATGTCTCTATGAATGTCTTTCCTTGGATCAGCTCAGTAATGCCAAGTTGTGACTATTTAAGGGGATAATATTTTTCTCAAACTTGGTCCCTTTACACCAAACATTTCAAACATGCGGCCCACAGTTAACATAATTGCGGCCCGCCCTGGGGCCGGTTTCAGCTGTGGCTGTGACCAGCAAGACAGGATACATATTTCCTGATTCTTGCTCTCCCGGCCACAGGAGGGCAGAGTGGCTGTTTGACCAGAGAAGCCACTCCCCCTTCCCTCCTGCTCGCAGTGCCAGAGGAGCGTCTGGCCTGCTTCAGGAGTGCTGGAGCTGGAACTGAAGGATGGACAGCAAATTGTAAGGTAGGAGAAGAGGGGCCTGGGGGGCAGTGTATTAATTTGAGGGTGGGGGCATTCTATTAATTTGAGGGAGGTGGCACTCTATTAATTTGAGGGAGGAGGCACTGTATTAATTTGAGGGAGAGAGGGGGCCAGTGTTTTAATTTGAGGGAGGGAGGGGGCACTGTGTTAATTTGGGGGTAGGGAGGGGGCCAGTGTATTAATTTGAGGGAGGGGGCACCGTATTAATTTGGGGGAGGGAGGGAGCACTGCATTAATTTGAGGGAGGGAGGGGGCCAAGCATATTAATTTGAGGGAGGAGGCACTGTATTAATTTGGAGGAGGGAGGGAGCACTGTATTTATTTGAGGGAGGGAAGGGGCACTGTATTAATTTGGGGGAGGGAGGGAGCACTGTATTTATTTGAGGGAGGGAGGGGCATTGTATTAATTTTAGGGAGGGAGGGCACTGTATTAATGTGAAGGAGGGGCACTATATTAATTTGGGGGAGGGAGGGTCACAGGGGGCACTATTAATTTGGGGGAGGGAGGGGCCAGTATATTAATTTGAGGGTCGGAGGGGGCCAGTGTGTTAAATAGGGGGAGAGGGCAGTGCAGAGTGGTGGTGGTGGGGGAGAATAGTGTTTTAATTTAAGAGAGGGAAGGAGCAGTGTATTAACCTGGGGGAGGGATTGGGCCAATGTATTAAATTGGGGAGTGGTGGTAGTGTATTAATAGGAGGGAGGGTGCAGTGTATTAATTTGGGGAAGTCAGGGGTTCATTGTATTAAATTGGGGAAGGGGTGGGGGCAGTGTATTTATTTGAGTGAAGGAGGGTGCCAGTGTATTAGATTATGGGGAAATGTATTAGATTATTATTATTATTATTATTGCCATTTATATAGCGCCAACAGATTCCGTAGCGCTTATTGGGTGAAGGGGAAGTGTATGGTGGAGTGGATGAGTGGAGAGAAGACGGGGTAGTGTGTTGGATTTGGGGGCAATTTATTAGACTGGGAGGAGGGGCAGTGTGTTAGATTGGGTCTGCATGGAGGCGCTGAATGCTCCCCATGGAGATGCTGTTTGGCCATGCAGCTTTTTGCCACACGTGCACAATAGCCTCCCAATGCTTTCCTTTGGGAATGCATTGGATTGGCTGAGATCATCAAGTTTGATGATTTCAGCCAAAGTGAAGAACACTCATAGAACTTCAAAATAGATAATGTCAATAGTTTTTACAGCTGTGCAACAGCCTACATTCACCATTTCAGTCCCATTACCAAACATTTCTTAATATGTCAAGGTAGTTGGACTGAAACGTTGTTTATATGCAAATGCATTTCTTAAAATAAATTCGCTCTTTTGTTTATTTTGAAGGCCTACGAGCGCGAGGACGTCCAGTGTCAGGCAACTTTTTTTTAAACTGTACTTGTAAGGATACCAAGTATATTTAAACCTAATTCGGTAGTTTCCTCCCGAGCCACCAGAGCCTTAGTGATTATAGCCCTCCGTTCGGTAGATAAAGTAGACGAACCATATAGTAATCCCAATAGCTTCACAACATAACACACACCCACAGTTCCCTCCCTTAGCTCTGGAGATAATTAAGTCTGATAAAATAATAACTTAATTATCTTCAAGCAGAAAAATCTAATTTTTCCCCAATAACTGGGAAACCCCTTTATACTTTCAGTATCCCCATAAATAACATGTCTCCTGATAGCCCTGATCTGGGTGACCAACATATCCGAATTTCACCCAGATCGGTTAAGGGGTTCGCAAAAACTATGGAGGTCTTCTGGGACTGGCTCACCCTGGGCTATATGCCCAAAACAGTTCCATGAGTTTGGTGGGTTTTGCCGGTCACTTTAGAAAGAGGATAAAAGCGAACAAACTACTGAATGGATCCCCCTGGCTCTTAGCAGCGATCTTTCCCCTCTGTCGAATGCACCCAAGTACTGAATAGCTATTCGGTGAGTAGAGTTCCAGCGTTCGTCAGTTTGAGACCGGTGTTCGGGAAGTCGAGTGTCCGATTTCAATTCCATACACTCGACGACCAAGTCCCGCTGCCTTTGTTTGCATGAACAAAGATGGCCGCGGTTTTCTCTGCCACGTGGCGTTCGGCAGTACGAACGCTGGCCACACAGACAGAGGCATCAATTGAAGCAGTCGTTGATGTGTACTGAGCCAGGGGGGTGGTCTTTGTTCGGTAGTTACATCTACCGAATGCAATAGGCAGAAATAGTGTACTAAAAGGGGGATTTCTTCACAGTACTTTTCTAAATAAACTGAGATTTCTATGGAAACTAAAGTTTGTTTGTTTTTGCGGCCCACAAACGTAAACCTTGTTTATTTGGCCCGTCTTAGGCTTTGGGTTTGACATGCTTGTGTTATACTATCTCTAGTGGTGCCCTGAAAGAATTCAATCCATGGACATATGTGAACATACTTGTTTTATCTCCCCAACATTGCCCAGTCGTTAATGGATAGCACGACTTTTATCCTTTGAATACATTGTTCAGTGGATGGGTCTCTTGTCTATATCCATAAAAATTGTATTAATGTATTAGCTGTGCTCAGCAAGAACCAAAGGAGAGTTTACTTGTGCAGATAACTACATTGTGTTTCTTGTCTTTGAAACTTATGTATACATCTGCATACTATATTAAAAACAACTTTAGCTTAATTAGGCAGTTTTTGTGTATAGATCATGCCTCTGAATTCTTACTGCACAATCAATTTGTTTATGTTTATGCAGCCGTAGTCACATCTTTCCTGGCTGTCACTCACATAGCCTGCATGAAAAAAATATTTTCACTTTCAATCAGATGTAACTTACCTTAAAATATTGTATCTCCTGCTCTACAAATTGAACTTTAATTACGTGCAGGAGGCTTCTGCAGGGTATAGCAAGCTATCAATAGAGCAGGAGATAATACAATCTAAATTAAATAGAATCTGCAATGAAGGAGGATTGAAATTAGTGTGTGTGACTAAGTGGCTACTAAAAAAGACTGGACGTAACCCATTTTCAATACCTTGGGTTGTTTACTATTGGAAATGGTATGCCATCATTGGAGTAATTTTCATTCCTGGGCTACCATACGGTCTCAAAGGCAACGTAACCAGTCTGGCGAATTTCAATGTGAAAAAACTCCAATCAAAAAAACCCTACCATTCTTATCTTTGAATTAAAGTGAACAGGTTTACTTTAGTTCTTAACACATTCCATTAAGTAATGCATAAATAACTGATCATAATGAGTAGTGAAATAGCTAACGGCTTAATAAGTTATTAGAGCCTTTATTGTACATGTTAACTTTGCACTCTTCTCTTCTCCAGAGTGCCAGGGCTGCCATCACATCATCTTTGTGGATGTTATCAAAATACCCACTTCCCAACTCTGCCTATATCCTGTCATTATATGATTGGTCCTGCTTGGGGATTTCACTGGCAGAAACTCAGTATCAGTTACTATGTACCGATATTTTAACAGAAGAGCATGAGAAATGCTCACTACATGGGATAATTACAGCTGGTATATTGCAGCACTGCAGCTGCCGTGAGAAAGCGCAAGAGAGCTGCTTGCAGGATGTCTCTCCTACTTCTTCCTTCCATGTCACGCAGTGCTTGGTATTAAAGCTATATTGGTAACTATTGATATCATAGTTAAAGATTAATTGACAGGTGGGGGCTTTTGATCAATTAGGAATATCTAATAAAGTATAACTCTGCTAGAAATTTTGTTAGCAAAAAGCAAAGAAGGACTTTTCTGCACTTTAAAAATAGCACAAGTTGTGTGTACCATGATAGGTATACTTTAAGCATTGCATTTCATGTTATATTTAGCATATACATTTCTAGAAGGAGCTACTCTCGGTAAACTCTCTTTCTCTGTAAGCTGTTTTTCTTCTCCAAAAATAAGTTATATCAGGTCAATTTAGACTAATTATTACAACTCTACTTACCTTACTTCAAATTTATCATAATATTAATTCAACAGGTTACATCAAGCCCCATGGGCACTTCACTGATATGAAGTGGTCATGGGTCTAAAGTCTGTATGTGCAGCATTCCGCTTTGAGACACTGCATGTACAGAGTTTAACTCCTCTGCTGCTAAAAGTGTAACTCCACCTCGGACAGCTTTAATCTTATGCTTATTTGGCATCTGTCATCAGCACACACAGTAAAGCACACAGTGACAGACAGTTAAAGTGGCACAACCCCCTCTATGCTTCCATGTCCTCATCTCAACTCCTTCTCCCCCTAAATATCTCCCTAGGGGAGAGTGACATCAGTGGTGGCGTATTGGGCTGCGGGGGAAAGCTTTAGCTCTTTAGTTTTTTTTCCAGTTTTTTAGACAGAGAACAACCAGGATAGAAAGCGTATCTCTGACCAATTACATTGCTTTTTTAAAATACTCTTTTTGGTTCGAATAACCTGTTAATGTTAGAGTACTTCTATTGCTTTTATATAAAATAAATGCTTTTGTGTGCATATGATCTTACATTTTGTAGGAATTACTGTATACCCCTATATGATACATAAGAAAAAAAAAAACAGCGAAATGTTTCTTTCCATGGCTTTCTTGCCAAATTTTCCTCACATTTATTAATTATGAAAATGCTCCTTAACAAATACATACATTCTAAATTGACAGAACATACTAGTACAATGAGAAGTGAAATAATAAAAATATTCTTTTTTGATTATTATTATTAGCTTTTCTTCAATGATTATTAGTACAAAGAAATAAAAATGAAATACTTCTATTATATGCTATGCAAAAGGTGATATTTAAGGTTCCTCTAATGATGGATTAAGCGCTAGCTCTTGTAGAATTTAAATATGACTTAATAGATTTTGAGCTACTCTAATTTGATCCTGTCAAAACGATGCAAAAGAACTGGTGATAACCTGTATAATAAACCGGGGGAATTGTAGTAAAATCCAATTTAATATATCTAAAGAAATATGTCTGATTTTTAATAACTACATATATAGGATTATGCCGGAATAATTAAGTCATGTCGTATAGTGAATATGTTATTTAAGGCTAACAAGAAAATGTTGTGCAAAAGATCTCTTGATACAAAGATTGAATTACAATTCTCACCAACACTTTAGAGAATTCTTCCACCTGAGCTAGTCTTTGGGTGGGTATAGTGGGGCATCAGCCTCAAATCTCATCATTTAGTGGACCTCACAGGTGTGATTGTGAGACTCTCAAGCAGACATCCTGGGTGTTAAACAGCATGTTAAGACTTTTCATTCGATTGAATAAGTCTAGAAAATGGGCAAAATGTGTCTCAAATGCAGCATTTTACTGTTAGGTTTATTTTCAATTGTTTACTATTGTTTTCATTTGAATATATATTTTCAATTAATCGACTTATCCAACAATAACATTAGTAATTCCTTCTTGGTATACTACATCCTCGATTTAAGAGAGGGTATTGTCACCCTGTATTTGACAATATATCTACGCACTTGGATCCAGTAAATTATGGGCTTCAAATCAAGGTGAGCAAACCTACACATTTAGAGCCTATTCGCAAAAGAGGCTCATCCAAATGTGAGTTTCTAATACTCACTTTCCTTATATCCACGCCAAATATATAAGGTCTGTCTGGAAAGTAGCCAGCCATGTAGTATGAAAAATAGAGACATTTAAGATAGATTTAGGATACAAGATAGAAGAAACATTGTACATAGGACAACGTTGGCACCTCAGGACTTAATATAGTGCTCCCAGTGTCTCTTCCACTGTTTAAAATACTCAGCAAAATCCTTTGTTGGAATTGCCATCAGCTGCCTCATCATATTTACTTGAATCTCATAGATGTTTTGAAATTTCTTCCCTTTGAAAGGTGATTTTAGTTTTGGGGAAAGGCAGAAGCCACAGGGTGACAAATGTGTGCTGTTGGGGGGCTACCTGGGTCACCTGGGTGATTTTATTTGTGCTGCACTTATTGCTTTGACCTTGAATGCCCTTTGAATAATCCAAATAGTTTCCACTGAGGTATGTTCAAGCATAACGCAAAATTTGATGCAGATTCGTCGCTCTACTCGAGCAGTCATTTTGAACCACACAGTACACATGCTCACTGAATGGCATCTGGTGCCCCCACTGATTTGTAAAGTGAAGTTATAATTGTTCAGACATGCGCAATCCAGTCCACTCTCCTTGGCTGCCAGGTTACATTGATCTCGCTAAAACCATTCTCATTGCATTAACAATGGCTGGATACTTTCCGGACAGACCTCATATACAGTATTGCATTATTATTTGTTTTTCTTTTAATTATCTTTATATATCTATATGCTGCACAGTATGTACCCTAAGGGATAATTTGTCCTTGTATGACCTAGTGCTTCAGTCACACTTTGTGTTTTTGGGGGAGTGTATCACCTAAACACTAAGTGCAAGTTTTGTTCATTGTATTACTATTGTGCAATTACAAGAAGTATCCACAGAGTGTTACAACCGCAGTTACTTTATGTATTTGTATTAAGCACCTATTCATCATACGTATTTGCTAAATTTTTCTGTTAAGAGAGTTACTTAATTACAGATCATATACCAGGAAGGCTCTCAAAGCACTGCATGTATACAGCATGCTGAGTATCAGGATGTGACACCACAGCAGGAGAAAAGGCAATGCTAGTCCGTGCACAGCTCTCCTGCTCCCCCAAAACTGTCTGCTGTCTGTGGACAACAAGGACAGCAGCCCTAAGCTTTTGCTACTTCCTCACACTCTACTCAAGGCAGGAATATTAAAATGTATTGTGTTGTAGCTGAAAGCATTAGTTGACACTCCCAGCCATTCACTGTCCACCCATTAAGATTTACACTATGTACTGTAACACTCAATGAGCGGCCAGCGATAGGCTGAGAGTGTCAGCTGATTACCTCAGCCAATCACTATGCCCAAGCAGAAGCATAGGAAAGGTGCAGCAGCTGCATGAGGAGTACAAATGACAAGGCAGATAGGCACTGAACACCTAACTTTGGGATTAAACCAGTAAAAAAAATCAAAGGATACCTCACCACAAAACAACTTAAGTCCCTTAAGTTTATTAAGGAAAATGGTCTCCTCTTAATGATAAACTTTTTACATTTTATCAAAATATAGAGTTCCATGTGTTCACAAATTATTTTATTTAATACTATGTGCCATATTTTTATATTTCTATTATATACCAATTACCCCTCTACGCCAAACCATTAGACTTTTGAGTTATGTTTTGTTTTGTATTGTTTTAATTTATTTTATTTTGACTTCAGTATGCAGTAGAGTGAACTTATTTTTCATTTTGCCCCTATAAATAAAGCAAAAATTAATTAAGTAGATAGATGTATATTTACATATAATAAAGCGAATTGCAAACAAAGCAAAAACAAAATAAATAAACAAACACACAATCAGATATATTTACCTGTTTAATTTATCACAATGTATGACAAACTCAGTATATCACTTTGGATCTACTATGTTTCTTTGTAATTAAAACTCGATATTGCTTAGTATAAATATCTATTTCAATATTTCTAGTACTTCATATAATTGCTGCTTATTCACCAACTGCTGTTATTATGAAGGTTTCTAATTGTTAATTAGGGAGTTGCATCATGCTTGATATAATTGTGCATAATGAGATTGTGTATACATAATATGTATATTGTTTTTCATGATTATACATTTAATAAAGGCTCACATATGGTCGAGATGATTTAGTGTTTTATTCTTTATTAGATTGGTTACTGCATAACCTTTATAGTATTTTAGGTCTTTGGAAGATAATGTGAAGTGTAACATAATGGGCCTTATGTTATGGAAGCTGGTGTGCTAGAAATCAGCTGGTATGATTAATTATTGATTGCTCTGTTGTCTGTGTAAAGTGCAAGCCCAATAAACATAACCAAATGGAAATACAATGCTCTATATGAACTCATGCAAATGCCACTGCTGCAGTGGGTATTGTGGGTAGTAATGATAAACATGGCCAGGAGGTTCTCTTAGCCTTTTCGGTGTGCTTGAAGATGACACTACTAGGAGCAACTTCATTAAAACCTTTCTGTTTCTACTATAATGCCACTTTTGTACCTGTTCCTGCCTATAACTTACCTGTTCCATAACTTTGTGTGTTTATATGCTACAACTGCTTTTTTGTGCATTATTGTGTAATGCCAAACATCTTTTTTATTCTGACTACAATTATTCTAGTGAATATGAGGCCTCAATGTTGGCATTAATACATTTGCTTCTTCTTGTGATGTGATTAATTCACACTAGGTTTGATATTTAAACCCCTTTACCCACTAGAGAGGTGTCCTGTCATGGTAGATGTTAGCACATTTAATGATCTTATTAATGAATTGGTTATACTTTGGATACTTATTCCATGGTGCCTATATTCTGAAATCATGTCTTGACTTTGTTTAATCAATCACAGTATTTTTCTTCTCTTTAATTTTGGCCTATCTCAGTTTATTCTCACCTGTCTCAAACTCTCTTTGGGGTGTCCACGCTAAGCCAGGGTATTTTAAGGATGACATATCTACCAGTATTCTATGTTTCTACTATTTCTTGTTCTGACCTATTCTTTGCAAGATAGGAGTAGAAAGTTCCTGACAAGTTTGTTGTTTGAAATATGTAATTTAGCTACCTACGCAGATCTATGAAACAGACCTACATAATTATTTACAAACTTGACACTTGCACTCCCTATCTGCTTGCTTGTCAAAACTTTTAAACTTGTATGTAATTAGAAATGGGTGAACTCTTCTTCCCAGAGCCAGAAAAGTACAAGAAACAAGGAATTCCTAAATATTTGGAATTATTGACAATTAGTTTCCCACATTTGGTTCATGACAATTCACAGAAAAGATGATCAAATCTCGGCAAGGGACAGCTCCAAATAACCTCTCTATATGTAGCAAAATTATACCTTATCTTACCTACGCAACATAGAGGTTTCATAATTCAGCTAAATCAGAGACGTACAGCTTGTGCATATGATGCCGTGTTAAATTTCTATCTGTATCTCCACACATATAAAAGAAATAATTCACTTTTTTGTAAGTTATCATCAGAGTAGTACTGTACTAAAAACTATAAAAGCTTTAAAACAAATCATCTGTATCAGATTCAAGAACTTACATTAATAGCATATTGAATCTAGCCCTCTAATGTTCTCCTTTTGAAGAAATTGTAACACATAGATTGAGTGAAAAGCACTCAGTATGTGTTAGCATATTAAGGTAAATTGAGTAAAGAAATATCATATTTGTCAGTGTGCAATCACCCAATAACAATAGTCAGTTTAAAGCTATTTTCATTTTTATTATATAGCAAAATTAAAGAAAAAGACTCTAAAATTGTATTTTAAAAGAAAGCTTTTATAATTTGGCATAATACCTTTTAAACCATACAACAATTTATAACTAGAAGGAGGGGGGAGGGGGGCTATGAAGAAAAATATAGCGAGACTAGAAAATGTCTGCTAAAACAAATGAAAAACCTGAAAAAAATCTGATAATTTAACTAATTTCACATATTTCAGCTATGCCATATTACATAAACGGTAAATGATAAATAAAGAAGTGTGTTTTAATCAATTAATGGGTAGAGTTGAGCGGACACCTGGATGTTCGGGTTAGGCAGGTTCGGCCGAACTTCTAAAAAAAGTCCGGGTTCGGTATCGAACTTGACCCCGAACTTGACCCCGAACCCCATTGAAGTCAATGGGGACCCGAACTTTTGGGCACAAAAATGGCTAGGAAAGGGCTAGAGGGCTGCAAAAGGAAGTAAAATGGGGGTAAGAGTAGGACAAGTGTCCTGCAAACAAATGTGGATAGGAAAATCACTTAAAATAACATAAAATACATAAAATAAGCAGCCACTTAGTAGATAACTCCCTAGTTCCCACGGTATTAGGGAGCTATCTACCAAAAGACTGAAAGACCTAAATTGATCTTTCAGCCAAATTTACTAATAATAAGTAAAGATTACTTGGCCTTTTTTGGGGCTGAAAAAAGAAGAGTTTAGAAGAAAGAAGACATCAAATGGTAAGTCTATTTTCTTTTACAGGTATTTAGATAAGGGTCCCCTCTCATTATCTTTAGGATGAGGGGGGTAGGTAGGAGTTATTTTTTGGGGGGCAAGGGGGGTTACATTTTTATTTAGGGACCCCACCCGCTGCTCAGGGGGAGGACAATAGGTCCCCCACTTATTGATATTTATATCCCCCCACCCACAGGCTGCTCACTGTTTAATAGACATGCCCCTACTCGCGGTATAGCGAGTAGGGGCATAAGTTAATAATACTAAGTAACCAGCTTATATAGAGGCTGGTTCACATGCTGCACTGGCCAGTCACAGCCATGCCATTAGTAGGCATGGCTGTGATGGCTTCTAAGGGCACACGAGTCAAACGCTTGTTGATTGGCTGCCCTGCAGCTTTTCAAAACGTGTCATTAAATCTCCGAACATCAAACTCCAACCTGAACATACAGTGATATGTCCGTGTTCAGGTCAGGGGGCCAAAAATCGTAATGTTCGGTACGAACTCTATTAATGGGCCATTAATGATTGTAATAGCAGATACACTCCTGTAGCCTTGTTCTATATCTTTATCAGTAAATTTAGGTGAACAAATAGCTCTCCCATGTGTACTCATTTTTCTTCTTATCTAACATTAAGCTTGTTTTGTCAGTCTAGATGTTCAGAACAGATCTCAAGTCAGTGAGAAATGCGTATTTTCAATATTGTTGTGCCAAATCAAAGTTAGAAACTCTACTCTTATTTGATTTGTTATGTCGGTATATAATTCCTATTCTCCTTTTATAGCACATCAATTATAAAAGGGGACACATTCTTGAAAAGGTTGGGTACCAAATTGACAGTGATATGATGCATATATTTAAACAGACACTATAGTCACCCAGACCACTTCATCTCATTGAAGTGGTCTGGCTGCAGTGTCCCAGTCTCACTTAGTCCGGCAATGTATACTAGAAGCTGCAAGAATAACATTACTAAGACTGCCCCTAGTGGCTGTCAATCAGACAGCCAGTAGAGGCACTTCCTGGATGGACATCGGGACTCGAATTGGGTATGTGACTAAAGATTTTTTTTAACCCTTTATGAGCCAGGGGGCATGAGGGAGGGGGTGGGACAGAGGGCTCTATTGTGTTATCAATACAGATGTGTATTTCTAACACTATAGAATCCCTTTAACAGTGTTCAAGACATACATTTCATGTTTAGTGTACATGTGTATTTGTTTTTTTTTATTTTACATTTTTATTTCATAACATTGCTTAGTTGTTTTCCCTTTAATTTTTGTTTTCATTTATAAATGAGGAATTGTTTGTATGTGTTTATTGACATTGCTTGCAAATGTTGTCAACCCTGGGTGGTGTTATGCTGTTTGTTATGCTCATATGCAAGCTGCTTTTCTAGATCTTAGAGTATTTGTTAATTAGTTGAAAAAGGTTTTCAGTGACTTATCAAGTTATTTTTGGGTTGAGCTTGATAAGGAAACATTGGTTTTAATGTTTGATACATATTCTTTAGAATGTTAGTGATCATTTAAGTTTAACTGGTTAAAGCCATAGAGCTGTTTTTGCTGAACTAATAATGGGAAATTAGATACTTGAAGTGTATTAGATCAAACCAGTCTACAAGACCCATTAACAGTACAGGTTTTGTCAGCATCTCCATTGGAATAAAACAGGGAAATACATAAATCCTGGATTGTTGGTGGGCCACGAGGACTGGTTTAGGAATCACTGTATTAGAATGTTGTAAATGAGATCAAGTTAAATCACTAATAGCTCATTGGCAACCATTAAAATGCCAATTGAGGTCAAAGTCCAATTTGTAGGGCACTGTTTTACATCAGTATAGGTTTTCTCTTCCTTGCTTTAGTGGCAATGCTTTTAGCATTTTGAGGCCAATGACATTGCTACATTTTGTCCCGTTTGTTCAAAGCTGTTTTCAAATCATTTACCTGTATTTTCAAGTCAATAGCAACTCAGCACAGCTTTATGATTTGCTGGAAACTAAACTCTACCAATCACATGCATGAATACACAAAAGAAAGTGGCTTTGATGACAAAGGATGAATAAAATGCCTCTGCATATTTTTTATTTTACTCCTGCCATCGGGTTGGAGGGAGCATATTATTTGTATTATATTTGTGCATTCCATTTTTTCAAAAGAGTCTTAGAGGACTGTGATGCTAAAGAAACACAGTGTCTTCAATTTGAATAGGTTCAATAGACCTTAAACTGGTGCATAACAACATGTTTTCAAACAAATACTGTAGGGATGTTTTGTGTTATTGTGAATGATTGAATGGCTTATATAGGCTGGTATGTGATTATTAGAGAGCTGTAGTTAGAAGCAATACTAACAGTTGCAAATCATTTTATTCAACTAAAATATGATGTAATGGAATGACAAAATTAAGAACATATAATAATAAAATACTGACACAATAATATTAAAAAAATCATTGCTATCAGAAAATACTTCTCTAATTGATGCTTTATATCTACAATATTTTTAGAAAAAAATGATTTGTACAGAAATATGATTTTAGACAACTTGTGCTGATGATTCATTGGACTTTTGGCATTTCATATTTAGAAAATTATACTTGCATTCCTTCCGGTAAATTTCATGATGAAACTGCCATACTCAATTTCCTTTAGTTTTAAAAAAATGTTTTATAGAATTTGACTTGAAAATAGAAATGCAGGGCTGAATTAGTTTACTCAGATTCAATCATATTTTGGAACAAGACATACCTCATTTTGTATGTAAAGTACAGTGGTTTTGTACAATGATTATATCATTTTTAGCACTTCACACGAAAGTAAATAAAAAGTTTAATGAACTCTAACTCATCACTTATTAGAGAAAATGTATCAGATCCTGAACAGAAACATGGCATTCATAGGTAATGTGGCAAATATATGTAACAAATCTATCTGTTCAATATTAAATTAACTTGTAGTGTTAGCTAAGTTCCTTTAATTCCACATGAGGTACGTAAGTTGCTCAGAGGTTCAACAACCTATTGCATCAGCTTATTAATGTGTGTGTATATATATATATATATATATATATATATATATATTAATATTTCTTTATTGAAGTTTTCATATTATGAAAACAATAATAAACATCTTATACATATAAATTCATATATGTTGGACTTAGTTATGACACAATTAGCTTATTTATTATCAGTCCACATTATTTCCATGCACTACACATAACATAAAACAAGAATATTTGTTAGACACCTTATCTAAAAGTATTATTAATGTATATTTTATATTTATTTATAATCAGTCCCTTTATAGTGAGAATGACTATTTTTCATATTTTTACTCAGGAACATTTTATTTCTGCTGTAAAACAGAGAAAAATACAATTTGTGGCGCTAGAATGAATAGCAGCTAGAACACACTAGTGGGTACAATCACAATAACCCCACAGAAACATCAATAAACATGACCAGTTCAAGTGCAGTACATTGTGCTCATCAATACCCAATATACACCACCCCTTTTTCAAGATTTTTTTCAACCTGTATATTAAATAAAAAAGTGCTAATTTACATTCTTCCAATTCAGAATAGAATGATTGGTCTTTGTTAGCTTTTAGAAAATGTTAACATTTATACAGTCTGAATTACTGTTAAATGCCAACAATTTACAAACAGACAGCTTCAGATATCTCAGGTAAAATAAACCCTAAAGTGGGGCAGGTTTTCATCAATTCCTTTCATTATCTCTTGTATTATAATTGTTATTATTATTATTTTGCAGTATTTACACACATTGTAACCATGATCAATGATGAATTCTAATTAATATTAGAAGAATGTAGAAGTTAAGACACAGTAATTGATAAGGCTATATTCAGCACACACAACAAATTTATCAGGTGTGGCAAATTATATTTACCACAGCTAATACGAGGCAGCATAAGATATCAAGCAATAATAAAATTCCCCCATTGTCAGCATGAAAAGAACCACAGCTCGATCAAATACCACATAATATATTTCTTCTCTGTTTGGACATTAAACTCCAGAAGACAGAATATTTCCATTATCTTGATGGGACGGAATTAAGACTGAGGTCAAATGATCACAAAAATACAAACAAAATAAATACAAGAACAAAACAAAAACGAACACAAAGGTATTGCTTAAAAAAAATAGAATGATAATTTGGAAATTTGGTAGAATGGAAATCAATTACCATAACCTTGCTTTTTTGGTGAATGCATACACATATATTTGTGTTAATGAAGATACGTGGTTTATCTTTGCATATATCAGTGATTAAAACATAGCATTGACTTCAAAACAATAGAGATGCTCTTCTACACAAAAGTACAAAACCAAATATTGTTGTTATGGCTTGAGATATCCATAGACTGATTCATTGATTGCAAAGGTTTTGTTTCATTAAAGCAACAAAAACTCACTCAAATCACCAGAAACATTTTTGGTTTACGAGACCCATCCAGCATGATATTATGCTTAGATTGTGTTGTTTATTTTCTCACTACCTCTGGAGATGTCTTTCACCTGGCACTCAGCCTTAATTTACAGAGAGATAATTACCTACCGAAAATGAGCTACAGATGTTGCTCACTCAAAAGAGCCGCTCTTATCTAAGGATCTCCAGAAGGTTAGTAATATTCTCTTTACACCTCCAGAGGTCAAATTATGTAATAACACTTAGAACTATTAAAAAAAAAACTAAAAAAAAATTCAAGATTTAGGTTATTTTGAAATTATTAGAGTACTACCATAAAGAGTCTGTATTTTTAATATAGATTGTTCATATGTGGTAACAACACTGATCAAGAAAAGTTTATATTTGTTAATTATGTGGCAATGTATTTTCTCTCTGAAAATTCTCTCTACATGCTGGTATTAGAAGGATGCTCAGTTTTATTTCATGGTTTTAGCAGAAGACTATTAACTATGAATTATAGGAGTGTTAACTCTGATTATATTTTAATGGTTGCAGGTCAAATTAAAAAAAAAAAAAAATAGGTCTCGGTAGGATTTCTGTTATTGGTTGGTAAGCTTACATTCTTTTCTTTTGCTTACAGAAACAGTTAAGGCATACAGAACAAAGCAGCTAGGATGAACGACTTTAATTTCTATTATTAGAATGAGTGTTCAAAAACTATAGTTCCTATGTATATACTACATAAACTTGTTCCTATACATATAGATACTATATGTCGGATCTCTATATTCCTTGCACTCAAGCTTAATTATTTAAATAGTGCCGGGTACCATAGCCTGGGCTCAGGTAAATACACGTCCAAAGGTTAGGGTGCACTCACGGTCTTCTTAAAAGTAAAGAATCTTTATTTCAAATTGTTTAAAATTATCGATGTTTGAGTCCGCATCAGGATCAAAGTACCAATTGATAAAGTAATTGACTTTTTGATCCTGAGGATCCAAGATGCGGACTGAAACGTTGATAACCTGAATCACTAGGTTTTTGAGCCTCAGACCATCTTCCCCAGACTTGATTTATTAGGTTTTAAGCCTCAGACATTAGTATTTAATATCTTAATCTAATTTTAGATTAAGATAATAAATACTGAAAATAATTTATGCATTAAAACATGTAATACTTCATGCACTAACATGTCCACACATATATTTATCTTCTGCACATGAAAATAGCCCTAACTATAAACCATGATGCAAATATATCTACCTATTTGCTGCCTCTATTTTCTCCATTAAAATGTTTGATATGTACTGATATCAGTTCTAATTGCAACAGGCTATCTGATGATATCATGGTGCCTCAATCTTAACATTTTCTCTCATTTTCAGAATTATTTTTTACACTAGAAATAGATACCTGAGACATCTGGTAATGGCAGGCACAGTAGAATTTTTGTATACCACTGATAACCATAGTGGCCTATATCCACCATGATTGGCCCTTAATAATGTATTAAAAATAAAGTAGACCAGTTACATATTTCTTTTATTTATCTGTAAAAATCCAGTCCGGTGAAATTTTTTAGAGGAAGCATCTAAGGGTAATCGAAAGAGGATACCTACTTGCTGCCAAAACTCTCTTCATCGGCAGTACCATCTTTAACTTTTTACAGACAATTCTTCCTGAAACCGTATTTAAGATACTTCAGCGTACAAAACAGATTTTACATTGTATTAAACTTGTTGTTATGTTTTATTTTGCCTTTTTCCAAAGAAGTACAAGAGACAATTTGTCATATTTATATTTTTTGTAGCGCTTGCGATTTCAGAAAAATACCTTACACAATATCTTGGCAATGGGTTATAGAATTTTTCCTGGTAAACAAAATATAAACCAGATGCACTTTAGTTTGTAACAATAATGGCTAGTGCTGAGCAGATGAGATGGGCATAATGCATTTTTTTAAAACTATAAACAGAAAAAAAACCTTACCTTAGTGAAAGGGATTTTTCATGATAGCAGAAGTTTGCAAAATGTAGATCAAAATATAAGTAGTGGTCAGTTTACTTCAATGTCCTATTTCATGACTACACTCCACAATCTGTTGCTATACATTTGTACTGGAGAAAGGGCAGAATCTACATCTGTCTCAAACATGCACAATGAAACTGTCCTCTGTTCTTAATATTATATTTATGATTATTCACAGCTACCACTTTGCTCATGTGTAAAGGAGCATTAAGCACCCGTTAAAGCATTTTCTCTTAAACTGATGTTGAAGTGTGTTGCATGAATGATGTTGGTTTGGCATAAATCCCTTTCTTTTTGACTAAATATAAATTACTTCTGAGAGTTCAACAGAAATGTTGCTTATTTACTTTAACTCTCACCATGATTGTGGGACATTAGGATGAAAGATTGGCATAGACAATCAAATGATCCATTATTATATAGAAGCTTTATACAGAATTGTGTCAAGGTGATATATGACACCAACTAGTTTACTACAATATGACTGACCATCCAGCCCAAATCATTAGTGTTGTGAAGGGAATGATGGATGACCTTTGGGAATATACGCAAAATATGGATGGCATTATCTTTCTGCGTATTTAATAATTGACTGGAGCACATATATGCAACCAGAATTTTTAAAGTAAGCATAGTTACAGTTCTAAAGGCAAATATTTAATAAGATGCGTTTATAGGTACATCAAACATACTTTAGACTCTCAGACTTAAATGAAATGATATGTGAACCAGCTTTATTTCTTGAATCTCATTTATTACATTTAATTCAGACAATATGCACAAATTATTACTTAAAAAGAAACACCTAACAACTTTTTTTAAAAATGGACAGAAAAAGAAAATCTTACATTTACTATTTTAGCTATTGAACCATTGATAAAGTTATGTTTACCTTGAGATACAATCCACATGGAAATAATAGATACATTTCTTTAACCCTTAGCTTTATTCCAGGCCTATCTGACCTTAATATATCTATCTCTCACAGCCTGAGTTAAAACTTACCCTGCCTCATAACGACACTGAACTCAGACAAACCGACACTTTCCTTCTACTTCTAGCAGCTGGCAATGTCTCTCACAACCCAGGCCTCTGCACCTCCTCTGCTCACACTAAGCTAAACATAAACCAATGAACCTCACCTCAGTACCCTGTTAATAATTCTCATGTACCAAAGTTCTGTGTACACTCTGGAACACCAGCTCTGTCTTCAGCAAACTGAAAGCTACAGCTATGCTTTATTTCAAAATCCCTCACTCTACCAGCACTCACTGAGACCTTGCTGTCCTCCTCTGATAACGTTACTGCTGCTTCTTTATGCTTAGGTGGTTAAAACCATCCCACACTCAATACCTTTAAAAAAGGCAGCCTTCTCTCTCCTCAATGCACCTTTCTACCATTCTTTAAACCCCAGCCTTTTCTTTTTCTTCATTTGTAGTTTACAATGTCCACCTATTTAAACCTACTCCTTTAAAAATTGCCATAATTTATTGCACCTTATCCTAGCTCATTAATTTAATATTTTTTCCTGACTACTTCACTTTCTCTCCTCTAGCATGTAATGGATTTTGCTTGTATCCTGGTGGACTTTAATATCCAAATACCCCAACTGCTCTTATGCCTCTTGACTGCTCTCTGTAACCTCCTCCTTCAGTCTCACACAATGGGCTAATTCAGTAATTTGTACAGAGGCAACCACTCTTGATCTCATTTTGCCAACTTCTGTATCACCTCTCATTTCTCCAATGCTCATTTCCTTTATCTGACCACAATTTGTTGACCTTGGACATTGGCATACCCCATAACCAAATTATATCACCCTTGGTACATTAGTCTTGCAGAAACCTCAACTGTCTTGACCTACAGCAATTCTCCACCATTCTCCAAACTCTTTTTTTTTTTTACCTATTTCAAAACTCAGCTGCCCTTGCTCTGCAACCTACCTCTACAACCTCTCCCTCTTCTTTCAAATATATTTCATGGTACCTCTTATGTTTAAACACTGTAAGTGCCCTATTTGCAATCATGGCACCTGATATATCTAAAAGACAGCTTAAAACTGCTGGGAAAAGTCTAATTTTGTATCTGACTTCCTCCACTATAAATTTATGCTTTAGATTAGGTGGATGACTGGGTGCATGTGCATTCTTTACCATGGGTAAGGGAAGGCAGCTAGATGTACAATGGGAAGAAGACAGGCTGTCAGAGGCAGTGTTATTCTCTTGAAAATGTTCTGCTGGGAAACCTTGGGTACTGGCATTCATGTGGATGTTACTGTGACATGTACCACTGACTGCCACGGCACAGCCCAAGCCCTGCAGACAACAAGCTGTGACTGCCCCTTTAAGAGATCTGACTGGGTTTGAACTCACTGTGCCAGCATCTGACTGGGTTTGAGATCTGACTGGGTTTGAACTCACTGTGCCAGCATCCCAGTCAGGTTCTCTGCCATGATAACCACCAGGGGGCTTCAGTTTCTGTTTGCACTTTTCTGCTTCCTGACCCCCTTGCCTGGATTAAGCAGTGCTGACCCACCTGCAGCCCTTTTCCAATTAGGGTCAGCTGCATCTAATTAACAAGTTGTAAAAGCCAGCCCTGCCTGAAACTTAGTATCTGGTCATTTTGCCTGTTTGGTGTTTCCTGCTGGATCTTTAATTTGCTACTGACTGATTTCCTGGACTCTGACCTCTGCCTGATTTACCAACTTTGTTACTCCGCTGCCAGCCCTGACTTCTGCTTCTTGTCTGACCCTGCCTTTGGATTTTCCCATAATCTGTACTGTGCTTTTGGACTTTGCCTCCTCCTGTGCCATCTCGTGCAGCTGGGCTCCAAGTCCTGGTAAACTGTTACACAAGTCCCCTGGTGACTGTTACACTGACCTAGAGCTTGTTGCAGACATGTACCACTGACCTAGAGATTGATGACTATTGGCATACTCAACAACTCCAATCTATGGAGGCCCCATCTTTGCAGGACATAAAGGATCTGCTCTTAATGTCTTGGTGTCAAATACCACAGGACACATTCAGAGGTTGTGTGGAGTTCATGCCCTCAGGCGTCAGAGTTTTTTTGGCAGCACGAGGGGACCTACACAATGTTATACAAATGATTTTAAAGTTGTAGCTCAGTGTATCCTTTATTAGTGTTGGTTCAATTTTGAAGTTTAAAATTTTTACAATTTTTTTTTTTTATTGCATACTTCTTTACTGAAATAAATATATATTTATTAAATAATGATGACTTCTGCTCTCTTTACATATAGGAACTATATGTTAATTCAGTTAAGTGCTGTGCACATTTAAGCACATTAAAACTACTTTTAACTACAATAATAATGATATCTTATCCGTGTTCTTGCTGTTATATAAATGACATTGTTTCATCACATCAAATTATTCATAAAAATGAGTCAGTTCATCTGTCATTTCTCTCACTGGGATATAGGAAACACTACAGAGTTGTTGTCACTTGTTATTAGTGTCTCTTGTTTCTTACTTTAGATGAGTTTGAGATTATTTGGAAAAATTCTGGTTATTTTAATTATAAAATATTCATCTTAGACAGTCTCGCTAACAGCTATGTTCTTAAAGACTAAGTCATGAAACATATTGAAATATGAATGCATTCTGTGTTTCTTAATGCAGACAGTCCGTATTTCCTAAATGTAATTAGACAAATATTTCAAGCTATTCATTCACTTCATAACTTCACACCAAAGGAAAATGCCGTTAAGGGTTATTCTTTTACTCAAGTACAAGCACTACAGCGATTCTTATGAACAAAACTATTCTGTTACTTATGAACAAACTGATTGAATATTAAAAATCTAATCTTCTCATACTACATTTATCTAATTCTTAACTGTCAGGCAGTTAAGATTCACATCTTGTCAAGACTCACATCTGGTCATCCAATAGTCCTTAATAAATAGCTATTTTCATAGCATTTTTATACTTTTCCTAATTGTGTAAAATAAGGATGAATATCCAGAGCACCTTATGAGATTTTGTATCACACTGTGAAGAGTCTGCTATAGACTTGGAGATCTGTTTTGAACTGAACTGCATTTTGGAAGAATTTGGGCCAATTTGTTGATCGGCTGAAATGTTGATTTCTAAGCCATCACATGCCAGGATCAGTTTGGTGCTTGTAGAAGAGGCTTATTTTTTTCATTTTTTTTTGGGGGGGGGGGGGACAATTAAGCACTTTAGTTTGTTTGATGTGAGGTCTGTGTAATCATATGGGCAGAATCTCCTGTCCAAGCAAGAGGTAGCAAAAAAACAAACAAACAAATGATGGGGACAGCCACATAATGATGTTCATTTTATCCCATTAAATTCTCATTAGGCAATTTTTTTTCCAATCCTTTCCATGCTGCAACAACTTGTACTGATGCTTCCACTAGCACTGCAGCACCTCCTGTCACAGCTAGTTAAAGCATTACAATTCTTGGTGTGTCTTCCCCCTCCCCCTGCAAGATGCAAGTAAGAAGAAAACACAGCAGAGTCTACTCTGAGGGAAATCAAACCACTCTTTGGTAAGGACTTAGCACAGAGTACCAAATAGTGTCCCCAATATCTGGACTTGGTTCTGGTGGTGGTGATGATAATTCTGTTTCCCCTGCCTCTGCAGAAATATCAATTGTACTCATGGCCTAGGTGCTACTTGACTGTTAGGGTTACTTACTAAAGAGAAAATTCTAAGTAAATTTAAAGTGAATTTCAGATTCAAGGCCAGAGTAGCCAAAATGAAAGCACAGTTGTCTTAGAGCATGTATTTATTTTGGCCTTAAATTATAAATTCACTTTAAATTTATTTTGAATTCTCCCTTTAGTAAATAAGTCAGAGGAATTAAAAGAGAGGAGTGTGAAGAGGATAGGTAGCAACAAAGTATTTTCTCCAGCAGCCGTTGTGCACTTGTCTCTTGTCCATCTGTATCTGCTTTAGAATAGTCTCATCCAACAGCGACATTTGAGACATCAGCTGTACTTGCTAAAAATGATACAAGTAGCTCATCCACTATTAATGTTACTATCACCACCAATACTATCATACCACCTGGCACCATTAACATTTCAATTAGCATTAATCAAGTGCTAATGTACAGGCTAGTGTTGAAACAGCTTTCACTTTGGGTTCACTTTGAGTGCCTCCAGCACAGTCGACTTGTGCTGAGAGAAATTTAGTAGGCGGCAAGTGAAAGGCCATCTCACTAATGCTGGTATGAAGCAACAGCTGCAAAGATACCACAAGTCTGTATTACTGAAGACCTGGACAGGCAGTAGGACAACTGGTACTATATCTGATTTTGTGCAGTTTTCACAATCTACCACCAGTGCTACCTCCTCCTTACTACCACCACCAGAACAGGGGAATAGTGAGGATAGTGCCAGTAGCCAACTGATGCTTGTTGAACAGGAGCATTTGTAGCTCTCATCATTCTGTGAATTATAAAAATAAAAAAAACTAGACAGAAGTTCTCCTTGCCTAGCTGCTACTGCCACATAGACCCACTTAAATTCACTGATTTTAGAATTGTTTTACTAATTTGTATATGTTTTATTTCATTTCTAGTAAGAAACTATTATTTGATCTGCAGCATGCTTCTGTGCCACTGTTTGTGCTTTGGAAATTGAAAGCTTCTTCCCTCAGTGTGGCTACAGTTTACGGCACAAGTGAACCCTTCCTACACTAAGTGTGACATGTCTTTTGTTAAGTCATTGTAAAAAACCAACTAATTCTAAAATGTGGTGGGATTGGTGACCATCCCCTTCTTCACACACCTTAAAAAAGAATTCTTAAAATTAAATTACTCCTGCAACTTTTCCTTCTTCAAGACTGAAAGAGGGTAGTGGGTGATCAATTACCCACTGACTTTTTTTTCTACAATTTTTTTATTTAATAAATCCAATATTTTTTAACTTGAATTGAGTCCTACTCTACATTTTTCATTAATACAAGATAGCAAAAGGAGATTACAATTAATCAAACCTCACTTTTTTTTTTTTTACTATAATAAGCTGATTTTGTCAACCCAGAAATGGCATTATGCCAGACAATATTTTCTTCTTACCCCATTGTTTTGGCTGTCTAAATTTCCTTCCCATATATTTTTTTTTTAGTACTGGAAGTCAGTATGCATGAACAAAACTCCCAGACCTAATTTTTTTAACTCACCTAGTGTTTCAGAAGAACAGACATTTTTCACCTGTGCAAATCCAGTCTACTATACCGAGTATATTATAGACTTAAAAAATCCACCAAGAGAATTGAATTTGCTTGGGGACAAAAAGAGAGTAAATCCAATGCTCTTGGTGGATATTCTCAGTGTTTATGGAAACACACACATGCACGCATCTCTATGTATAGCAGCTCAAACACTCATACAAAGCAATAGGCATGCATATTCTCTACAATGAAAATACTGATATAATTATATACTTACCGAATGTGGACCCAATGTCACTGTTTGCCAAAATAATGTGCAAGGTACAGAATATAATGAAAGGCACTTTGATTATAGCAGGGGACTTTAATTGTGTACTGGACCCCAAGATAGACAAAATTGCACAAGGAACTGTGAAGAGGGATAATAGAACTATAAAACAATCAAAGAAATTTTTAGCCGTGTGCAGGAGGTATGATCTATACGATGCATGGCGTGCGAATGATCAGTTAATTAAAACTGATACGAATAAAAACTAAATATCTAAACTTTGAAAATTGTTTTTTGCAGAAAATAATCCAACTGAAACTTCACATAATATAAATTGGTGCGCTCATAAAGCAGTCATGAGGGGTTACTTAACCAAAATGGTCCATATACAAAGGGATAAAACGGGGGGAAATCTATCTGATTTATACATAGCTTTTTATAATCTATCTAAATTGAATAAATCTCAACCATCACTCAATAGAAAATCAAAACTAAATGATTTACAAAACAAAATCAACTTAAAAACAGAGGAAAACATCAAATTAACTATAGATAAATTGAAGTTAAATAATTAATATACGGATAATCAAGCTAATAAAAACTTAACTAGGAAATTACAAAATCAGAGATCAAGAAACAGGGTAGAAAGACTTGAGGACGATCAAATGATTTATACCTCTCCCGAACAAATTGGTCAAAAATTTAATAAATGTTATAAGGAACTATATAATTTAAATACCAACCCAAAAGATATAGATATGCAAAAATATTTAACTAATACAAATATTACTAAGATCTCAGATGAAGATCTGTCTAAGTTAAATCAAGTAATTTCCTCAGAAGACATGGAGAGACAAATAAGTAAACTAGAAATGAATAAAACCCCAGGTCCAGATGGGTATACAAATTTATATTATAAGTTAATGAAATCTATATTAATTAAACCCCTTACAGATTTCTTTGATGAGTTTGCATTGAGTAAAAAAATACCTAAAGAATTACTTCAATCGAATATCTTACCTATTTTAAAACCAAATAAGGATAGTAGGTTTGTGGAAAATTATAGACCAGTTTCGTTAATAAACGTCAACATAAAATTATACGCCTCCATTATTGCTGAAAGACTTAAAAGTATAATCTCAAAAATAATTCATATAGATCAAACTGGCTTTGTTCCGGGTAGGTCCACAACTAATAATGCAAGAAGAACTCTAGACATGTTGGATCAATCTGGAAAAGGTCAATACCCCTGCTGACCCTGGCATTAGACACAGAAAAAGCGTTAGACAGGGTCAGCTGGTGATAGATGGAGAGACTTTTGAAGGGATTTGGGATTGCTTTTAGGATTTTTAAAGCAATTATGGCATTATATTCCACTCCCTCTGCGAGGACCGTTGGAGCTAATATTTGTGCGGAACGGTTTGACTTAAAGAATGGTACAAGACAGGGGTGCCCTTTGTCACCTCTGTTATACATATTATCACTAGAACCATTAACAATTAACATCAGAGAAAATATTAATATTAAGGGTTTTCATACCGATACTAGAGAAATAAAAATTTCTCTATATGCGGACAACACTATTTCATTAACATCCCCTTAACTATCTCTTCCTGAATTAATGCAAGAAATCAATAAATACGGTTTTGTCTCTAATTATAAATTAAATATCCCTAAATCTATGGCAATGTATAAGAATATGGAGCGACCCATAGTTGAAAAATTGAGTAAAGAATATAAATTCTTCTGGACCAAAAAAGAAATAAATCACTTAGGCGTATTAATTCCAGCTAAGGTGAAAAACACCATGAAAATAAATGTTATGAAGCTATTAAAACATACAAATAAAACATTGAAATCATGGAGAAAAGTGAACACATCCTGGAGGGGAAAAATAAATATTGTAAACGCATACATTGTACCTAAGTGGTCTTATTTATTTTTAATGCTTCCTCTTAAAATCTCAAAAAGCTGGCTTGATAAGATTCAAACCAGTTTTTCATCTTATATTTGGAATAATAAAAACCAAGGATTAAATTAAAGGTACTTTCTAAGAAATGAAGGCATGGAGGCCTAAGTTTCCCTAATATAAAACTTATATATTATGCGAACATAGTAAAACATGTATATAAATTACAAGAAAATCATATGAATGTAGACCCCTGGTATATAATTGAAGCAGAAGCTACTAACTCTAGAAATCTGGAATATTATTTATGGTTTAATAGCAAAAGGAAGTGTACCGATTTTCTTATGGATAATTCATTAATATTATCCCAATTATTACAAGTCTGGGAGGAGATAAAAAAAACTCTGGGAATCATTCATTATTTACCGAAATCATGTAAATTCACTGTATTAGAACAGAACATGAAAGATCTATCATTAAAATACTGACCAAACAAAAATTCTATTACTATTTCACAAATAATGAAGGATGATAAGATAATTACATTCCAAGCATTGGTCACAGATTTTCATGTCCAGAACAGAGAAATCTTTACATACTTAAGAATAAAAAACTTTGTAGATATTAATGTTTTAAAATCTTCTTTTCAATCTTCACATTATATGGAAAATATATTTAATTACAAACAGGTGAATAAAGTCACCTCTAGAGCAAACCTCCTTCTTGATTTGCTTAATGAAAACCCAGTGAAAATAATAAATTCTTGGGAGCAGGACCGAGAAATAACTATATCCATAAAAGAATGGTGCTCTTCCTTGAATCATTTATATAAAAATATCCATTGTCTAAATTTGGTAGAATGCCAATTTAAAATTATGAATAAATATTACCTAACCCCAAAGAAGTTAGCTAAAATGTATCAAGATTATAATCCCACCTGTTGGAGATGTGGCAGTGATATAGGTTCCTATATTCATATATGGTGGGCATGCCCCTGTGTTAATTCAATATGGTCCTGGGTTATCAATCTTTACTATGTTTTGACAGGTATAAAATTAACATTTTCCCCTACAATCGCTCTACTCCATGCAAATTGGAATTTAAAATCGAGCAATGATATTTGTATTGCTGTCCATTGTTTTATAGCTATGAAAATCATAATAGCTAGAAATTGGAGGTCCTCCCTGCCTTTTCAAAAGCAACATATTCTTATTCAAATTATAACACAACTTAATATGGAAAAATCCTTATCCAACAACCAAATTACTCAAATCAGGAAAATTGCTGTATACGAAAACTGGTTAAATAAATTGTCAAACTTATAGACATTACCCTGAACTCTTAATAAATGTATTAACTTTAATAGATAAATATCACACTGCTTTGATAAGATCACTTGTATTAATGAAGTACATGTATGTAAGGTTTGTCATTATGTGTTTTGATTTGTGTGTGTCATATTATGATAATACGATTTTGAAATTTGTATGTATTATTGTATTTGTTAAAAAAAAAATCAAATAAAGAAATACTTAGAAAAAAAAGAAAATACTGATATTGAACTCAAACCTAATATTTGACACTAATACTAATTGGATAAACATAGCTGTATAACAATGAGATATGCAAAGACTCACATTGGAGTTGTGGATCTGTTAAAATTCCGCAATCTATGCACTCAATTGCTATTTTATGCAACATTTTGAATTAGAATAACTCTCTTTAGGGCATTTTGCCTTTTCATGGTTTTTGCTATCTTTAACCACTTTACAACATTAGAATGTGTCATACACCTAACTATACTGGACTTTAACACTGCTAGGACATATTGACACATCCTAAAGTTTTGGTGTGAGCAGGGTTATACCCATTGAAATATCAATTGACCATCGGGACCAGTTCTAGTTGCCCCAGAATGACAATGCATATAGCCCCAGAATGACACAAAGCATGCAGGCATTTAAATGAAGATTTAAACTACCTGGTTCTCCTTATGTGAGCAAGGTTTTAACATGGCTCACACCAGGAGACCCAGGTATCAATCCAGCTGTCACTGTCAGGCATTTAACCCTGTTCACACCTGGAGACCCAGGTATCAATATTTAATGGCCCTAGACTAACAGGTGTGCTGTATGCCATTTAAATAGTTATTTAAATTACATTTTTTGTAGTGTGGAGTGAACAGGGATGAATCCTTGCTCACGCCAGGGAGACCCATGTATCAATCCAGCTGTCATCTTAGGCCCCCAGGCCGACTGATAAAATGCATGCAGCACTCAAAATGAACGCTGCATATAACGCTTTAAATCTAGTTAGCAAAATAAAAAGAGGATTGATGGATAGGGGCCAGCCACTATATGTAGAGTTTATACACAGATCAAGTGAAATTACGAATTGAAGGTGGAAAAAAACTAGTAGCAATTAAACAATTATACTTTCAGATAGTATTATTTGACACCAGCTACTGAGAGACACAGTGATCCTTTGTATTTACCCTTGCCATGCCTGTTTTGGAGTGGGAAATAGCCTGCATCATTGATTCTAGTAAGACTATGTCTAGTTGTATCTGGCAGCTACTGCCTGGAGCACTTGAAACAACTTTGATTAGATAGAATATAGAAGATTGTCAGGCATTTTGTCATTGATCCTAGTGTGAGAGTACCAAAATATATTTGCTAAAAATTTAATATTTGTTTATTTTTTTGCTAGGAATGAAAAACCTTCTTCTGGGGACTGTGATGTTCAGTAACAAAGGAAAGAAAAGTTATCTGCCTTACATTGTTGATTCTAGTATGAGACTTAAGTTTAGCTAGCAGCTGTATCTATGTAGCAGCTACTGCCAGAGGCACTTGAAACACATTTGAGTGGAACATAGATTGACAGGCATTTTGATCCTAGTGCAAGACTAGCTTACCAATATGCAGGTGGTAAATATATATTCATAATTTTGTTTTTTTGTTAACTGTTCAGAGAAAGAAAATCTTCTTTTAATTTTTTTGTCTAGTCCAGTGTGTGCTGTGCAAGGATGCAAGCACTGTGCAGTGTTTCTCAACAGCAAACACAATAACAATACAGTCGTATATCCAATTAGCACTAAACCATTTTACAACACGAACACCTATTTTTGCTAAATAAAGTTGTATTACTTTACACAACACTCAGAAATACATATACCTTACCTAATATAATTAATAATAAAAGCAACCCACCATCAATGTCAAATACTAATCCCAAGCCATAATTAAATGAGAAAAAGAGAGAGGGTCCTGCTTCCCAACTTACCACCAGCAGCAATGCTATGGAACAACTCTTCCCTGGCCATGATGACTGCTGACACCTTAAGTACACCATGACTGACCAGAATGCACTGAGACACAGAGATTCTTAGATTTCAGCAACTGAAAAGAGACTTCCAGGGTCTGAACAGACTTAGGTAGGATCTTTGTGCATGTGCAAATGTGATTAGAGCTACGATATTCCAGCTGCTTAACATGGATAACAAAGTAATTGGCTGAGAAAACATGCTTGATTTCAGAATTGCAGTGTAATAACCTTGTAATATTGAAAACAGCCAGTAGACCTACTACTCTCTGCTGATTTATTTATTTTATTCTATTAGCATGGGGTTTACTTAGGGTCATGAGTAGGTTTAGGGTTGGGTTGTAAGGTTAGGTTTTATTTTTAAGGCTAGTGTTTTTTTAGTGTTCATCACTATTTATGTTTAAAGCATAGTATTATCCTGCCCGCGACTTGCATTTTGACATTTGCAGCCTGTATTCAGTTTTTCTCCTCTAATATTATGTTCATTAAGACTAGCCACTCTAAGAATCAATTATGCATGTCCCTAACCCTGTTATGCTTTTATATAATGTTGTTAGGTTTATCTATTTTGGTTTACATCTTGTGAGTATAGTTATATATTTGAAGTACATCTCCTTTTGGGAGGAGTGTGTGTCCAACAAGGTGCTAGAAATGGATATAAATATAAATAACAGCAGCTCTATATACTTGTGTGGAAATACCCTCTAGTAACTTATGTACCTACAGTTACAATAATGTATCATTGAAAATAATTTTCTATATCTTAAAGCTAGATCCCTCACTGTCCCAGCTCCTTCCAGATAAACCAAAAGTAATCTTTAGGGGTGTCCCCAATTTAAATAGACTTTTAGTGAAGAACCACGTAAAAAAAGAACAAACCTGAACCATGGATATAGGAAAGGGATTTTATAAATGTGGCACATGTTTGGTGTGTAGGAGCACAAACAATAAAAAGACACATATTAAATTCAAAAACTCCACTAACGATGAAGAATTTCAGATAAAAGAGTTAATAACTTGTCATGCAGTACATGTAATATACCTATTGGAATGCCCTTGTGGCTTAAAATATGTGGGACATGCTAAGCGCAATTTGCACACACGTGTGGAGGAACGCATCAGCAGTATTAAAAGAGAATATGAAGGGCACAGTGTATCACAGCACTTCAAATTAATACATAACAGTGACACTAGGGGCTTCAAGTTTATGGGTATTCAGAAAGTCATAGTCAATTGGCGTGGTGTAGACTTTAACAAATGCTTACGACAAAATGAAATTTCATTTAGTTAAAATTACATAGCACTTCATGATTAGCACTTTAATTAGAAGCACTCCAAAAATATTTTTAATATAGATTTTTTTATTGTTTAATTCATCTTCTTTCATAGACTTTTTCTATATTCTTAAAGACCACTATAAGCACGCAGACCACTTCAGCTTAATGAAGTTGTCTGGGTGCCTGGTCCATCTAAGATTAACCCTTACTGCTGTAAACATTGCAGTTTCAGAGAAACTGCTATTTTTACATATGGGTTAATCCAGCCTCTAGTGGCTGTCTCATTGACAGCCGCTAGAGGCGCTTCCGCGCTTCTCATTGTGATTTTCACAGTGAGAAGATGCCAGCATCCATAGGAAAGCATTGAGAAATGCTTTCCTATGGACTGGCTGAATGCGCGCATGGCTCTAGTTTGTTTTCCTGGCACTATAGTGGTCCTTTAAGGACAAAATATTTTAACCTAAGAAGAACATAACATTATATATTCAACCATTTTTAAAAAAAAAAAACTATTTAAAATTTTCCATAAATCACCTATTCTATGTGTATTAGATTCACTTATAAACACTAATATTAGTCCAGTTGAAAATGTACAAAGTTCTTTTATATACATATAATTGATAGCAGTCATTTGTAGCCAAAGAGCCATATATATTATTACTAATCTATGTTTTACTCTTTTCATTCCACTTTTTTTTTGTATGTTCCCTCTCTCTTCTTCTCTTTCCGCCCATACACTTCTGCCTTCACTACTTCCCTCCATTAACATGGCGCACATGGGCTTCCCTGAGCTGTACCGAGATAGGGGAAGTTCCGGGATGACATCATGCATCCGTGGGGTGGAATGACGTAACACACTATTCATTGCGCCGTTCCCAGCTTCCCCCGAATGTTTGTGACAGCTGGATTCCCCTCCCCTCTCACACAGACAGGCGTACGTGCACCAGATGGGGGGAGTGCTGGATCGTGACGCCACGTGGCTAGAGTCAAGTGACGCTCGCGGTCACCCGCGACTTCACTTTTGCCAACCACAGCGAACGGGTCATGCATTTCCGCCAACCACTACTGACCACCAATGATATCTTTTTTTTTATATATATAAATCTTTATTTTCATTTTTTTTTTTTTTTTAATTCATTCAGGTACAGATACAGCTTTCAACTGTAGTTTTAAACACTGTAAAAAATTACTTAGCAATAAAATAGTACGTATAAATAACAATAGAACCGTGCTTCAAATATACATCTACCAGTTTTCTGCTGTATCTACAGCCGTACAAACATACCATACATACAATTCATCTTATCCATACCACATTTTCACTACTACCTACAATTAGCTATCTATAGGGGGGCAGGGGGGTTTGAGTTTTTATAATTAATATATCTAACCCAAGGGACCCAAACTTCATTATATTTTTCTCTAGATATCTTGTTTAGAGCTATCCCAGCTTCCATGCTACGTTGGTAATCTATCTGTGTACAAATATCGTGCCAATTTAACACACCCATTTTTCTCCAATTTCTAGCCATAACTATTTTTATTGCCATACAGATGTGGATCATAAGAATTTTTAGTTTTATATTGCTTTTTGGCAGGTCTAAATGAAACAAAAACATTTGAGGCGTAATCACAGTCTGAATCTCAAACACAAAATCCATCAATTCCGCTAAAATTAATTTCATAGGTTTCAACTCCTCACAGTCCCACCAGATATGGGAGAATGAACCTAACTCCCTACCACATCTCCAACAATCTGGTAGAAGTGTGGGTTGAAATCTATGAAGGCGGGTAGGGACCAAGTACCAGCGGTATACTAATTTGAAGTATACTTCCTGTATATTCACCCCATGTATATATCTTTTTACTGCTTGTAAACCCAATAACCAGTCCTCGACCGAAGATGAAAAATGAAGTTCTTGCTCCCATTTATTCATTGCTGGCACTTTATCTATTTGCCTTTGACTTCTTAAAAATTGATTAAATCTAGATACAATCTTTTTTTTTATAATGGGATTCTACGAACTGGTCAATTGGAGAAGTTTCCGAAAGAACTTTTCCCATAGTAAAAGATTTTATTCTTAAATAGTTAAATATTTCCTTCGAAGGGAGGTTATATTTAGACTGAAATATGGGGAATGGCAATATTTTATTATTATTTAAAAGATCCGCTATTCTTACTATTCCGCAGTGTACCCATTCTTGGATATTTATATCCTTTATGTAGTATTTTAAGCTTATTAATGGGGCATTTGATTAAATATATTTTGTACCATATTTTTTTTTCAAGTGCTTAACAGTGTAAATCATTGTATTGTTCATCGGATTGCTAGATCTTATATTTTTTAGAAATTCACTGTCGCACCACCAGAGGAATAGAGGTTCTATGTCGCAGAGATCTACTTTTTCAATGTCCAACCAATTTGGTCTAGACATTGTAAAGTTATCACACTTAATTAAATGTGCAACCATATTATTCATATATAATTTCTGTATGTCTGGGAAACAAATCCCCCCTTCTTTCCAGTCTCTCTGTAGTATTTCCAAAGACACTCTAGGTCTTCTCTCTTGCCAAATATAGTTTGATAATTGCCTTTGAAGACCACGTATCGTCTGGCATGACACCCTCAATGGGAGGTTACCAAATAAAAATATCAACTTGGGGAGGAGATAGAAGTTTACTGCTTCAATCCTTCCCAACCAAGAGAGTTCCAATCCCTTCCAGTTTTTTAAGGTGTTCCTAAATTGGATAGCAATGTTTGTATAATTAAGTTCTCCAATTTCTCTATAGTCTAGCGATAGTTTTACTCCTAAATATTTTATATTCCTTGCTTCCCAGTCACATTTGAAGTCTATTTTGAGTGTGTCTACCTCAGATCCACTTAAACCTTTTATCAGGATTTGTGTTTTCTTTATATTTATTTTATAACCTGAGTATTTACCATACACATTAATGAGCCGAAATACGGCTGGAATAGATCTAATAGGGTCTGCAAGGGTCAATAAGACATCATCTGCATAAAGTGCAATTTTATTCTCCATCCTATTCACTTTTAGCCCGCTGATGTCTTCATTCTGTCTAATCGCGGCTGCCAACGGCTCTATAGAAAGGATATATAGCAGGGGTGCCAAAGGGCATCCCTGTCGCGTCCCATTTCTAATTGGAAACCAATTTGATTGGAACATATATCCTGATACTTTAGCTTGAGGGTGTTTATATAATGCCATTGTGCACTCCTTGAAGAAACCCTCGATGCCGAAGGCCCTCAGTACTTCCTCCAAATACTTCCAGTTAACCCGATCGAAGGCCTTCTCGGCATCGAGGGTAACCATAGCAAAGGGAGACGAACTTTGGTTCGCATGATATAAGACATTCAATAATTTCCTAATGTTATCAGATGTGCCCCTACCCTCTACAAATCCGGTCTGATCTAAATGTACTATATTAGGTATGTTTTGTTTAAGTCTATCAGCCAGAATTCTGGAATAAACTTTGATATCCAAATTGATAAGAGAGATTGGTCTGTAATTCGAAATGTATGTTGGATCATTATCTATCTTAGGAATTGTTGGGATGGCTTTATGATTAGCAAAGTCTTCAAATGTTCTTAATATATATGGTGAAATTATATCACTTAATTTTTTATAAAAAATTGAGGAAAAGCCATCTGGGCCTGGTGCTTTGCCTGCTGTTAATGCTTTAATAGTATTGCTAATCTCCTGAATGGAAAATGGGGCATTTAATTGACTTAATTTCTCCATCGATATTTTTGGTAAGCTCAATTTATCCAGAAACTGTTTTGTTTCGCCCTCAGGTGGCTCAGTATATTTTATATTATATAGGCTTTTATAATAGTCTTCAAATGCTTTAGCTATTTGAGTTGGAGAAAGCATTTTTTTACTTCCGACTGTTATATAATTTATAGATTGTAGTTTATTTTTATTTTTTAATTTGTTTGAGAGATTTTTCCCTGTTTTATTATTTCCATAATACCATCTCTGTTTTAAGATTAACATGGCTTTATTAATCTTTTCTTGGGTTCTTACTTATATTCTTTCAATGGTGAGTTTATGTAAACGTTCTTGTTTTGCCAGATCAATATAAAGCTCGTTAAGCTCCTTTCCTTTCTTTTTTTTTATAGTGGCATCCAATTTTATGAGACATCCTCTCATATATGATTTAAAAGTACACCATAACATGGCGTTGGAGACATCCCCTGTATCATTGATTTCGAAGAATTCTCTAGTCTGAGTGCGCAGTTCTTCTACATTAATTTCTGATTTTAATAAATTTTCATTTAGTCTCCATTTATCTCTACACTTATATTCAGCATTATTTTTTATAACTAAGCTTACAGGTGCATGGTCGGACCATGTTATCGGTCCAATTGTCACCTTCTTGACTCGCTCCAAAGTTTCTGATTTAACCAAAAAATAATCAATTCTGGTATATGTCTGATGGACACTTGAAAAGAACGTATAGTCTCTCGCTTCTGGACTATACGTTCTCCAGGCATCATATAAACAATTTTTTGCCAGAAAAGTCTGCATCATTGATAGACCTGTTCTTTGCTTGCCGTCTATATGAACAGGCTTAGTTCTGTTCCTATCTATTTTATTATCTATAGTGCAATTAAAATCCCCACCGATAATTAGGCTGCCAGACGATACGCGGTCAATCTTTTGCATCAGATTTCCCAAAAATCTGTATGGAGATTGGTTTGGAGCATAAACATTTACTAAAGTATACACAATATCGTTAATTCGAGCTATCACTATAAGGAACCTACCACCCGGGTCGGCCTCCTCATAGATCAGCTCATATTTCAAACTACCTGAAAAAAAAAATTGCCACCCCTCTTTTCTTATTCTTTCCTGCCAAATTGGATCTATGGACCACTGGGAATTTTTTGTAGTTCCATAGTTTAAGCATAGAGTTAGTCCAGTGTGTTTCTTGAACGAAACCAATATCTATTTTACTGTCAATCAGTAGTTTATATAAATAACCTCTTTTCTGACCTGAATTTAAGCCCCTTGCGTTAATAGATAGTATGTTTAATGACATACTACCGCAGCTCTTCCCACACCCTCTCCCCCTCTAGCCTCCCCTCAGATAGCATCCAACACTCAAATCCATTCATACCTTCGCCAGTCGGCCCTATATATTTGGACCTCCTGGTGAAGCTCCAACTTTCTATTACTACATTCAATCCATAATATGAAGTTCTGTATACAGTCTTCATATTTAACCCTGCTGCCGTCGCAGGACCCTGGACCAGAATAGTAGGCAATGTCAATGCCTTAACTCTGTAGGCAATTTATTATTTATTATACTCCCTCTATCCTTCAACTTATTCTGCCCTTCTTTTCCCTTTCCCTTTCGATTCCTATTTTTAAAGGCGTTCCGATGTTCTTTCCCTTTATCCAACCCCAAGATCTATCTACTGGGTTCCCCTGCTACTGACTTTTATTTTATCTAGGACAACTCGACTATCCTCATGTTTTTATTCTCAAGTGATCCTTTTCCCTAGCTCTTGGATATAGTCTCCCTTCTCCTCCCTTACTTCCACCAATGTGCCAATTTCATACAAAATTTAGTTAAACTTGTAATTATTGTGAAACTCACTTCATTCATTTCATTCACATAAGTTAGATAATGTATCCATACATATATGTTGTGTTTTAAACTCATCTTCCCTATTCATTACTCTAGATGTAAATCTATAATTATTTTCCTTATATTCGTGTATAATTAACCCCTATAACATACCTAAAACAAATATACACCATTTCTACCCATGTCCAAAAATCTTATAAGTTATTTGCAATACTTCTATGTGTTATAAACCTCTTTTTGTTCAATTCATACTACTAAGTTATCTTATGTGTCTTTATATCAATTTATCTATTATAACTATAGCTCTGTGGTTACCCCTTTTAAACTTTGCCACTTCTATATAATGAGGAAAAAAAAAAAAAAAAAGGGAGGAGTTCGATTAGTTGAGACTAAGGAATAATTTTCAAACTTATCATCTTCTGCTTTAGTGCCAAGTTGTCTCTGAAGATATATGTTTTATCTTTGAAGAAGACCATAATTGCCGTCGGGAACAGCCACTTGTATCTAATCTCCAAATTCCTAAGAATAAGCGTTTCTTCGGCAAAAGTTCTTCTTGCTTGTCTTGTCTCATAGGATAAGTCCTGATAAACTTTTAAATGTCTCCATTCTTCAGTGTCTATGATCCCGTTCCTTATCTTCTGCATTATTTGATTCTTCATCCAAAAACTAGCGAAACAAATCATAACATCTCTTGGATAGGACTTGTCGGTTCCATTTGATCTTGCCAATCTATGGAATCTTTCAAATATCTCAGGGCCCAGCGTCTGTCTGGATAGTATTTTTGAAATTGTTCAAATACAAATATAAGTCTTCTTGTAGAATTGATTCCGGTATGCCTCTGACTCTTACGTTGTTTCTCCTTGAGCGATCCTCTAGATCAGTCAGCTTGATCTCAATATCCTGCAGTCTCTTCTCTAGCTGTATATTAGATGTTTTGATTTGTTCGTATTCCTCTTGTACTTTTTGTAATATGATTGCTTGATTTGAGAATTTCTCAGAGAGAGTGGCAATTTCCAGTCTGATGTCTTTAGAGTTGTTTTCAATATCCGTTTGGATCTTTTTATGTAAATTGTCCAGCATTTGGGTTAAAAGTTGTTGCGTCAATCCCTGTGGGTTTTTTGACAGATATGGTAAGTCATCCTCTAATATATTTGATAATTGATGTGCTGAAAGCTGAGCATTTTCTAAAGGCAGAGACTTTCGTTGCCTCTCTGGTTCTATACATGCAGCTTTGGGTGAATAAAATGAACCAATTGTTGCCTTCTTTTTCTCCATATTTTGGGCTCTCTCTTTTTTCGGAGCCATATGTAGTGCTAGAACACCTAGGTTAAACTTTATACTCCACTAAGAATGGCTGTGGAATTTAAATTACTTTTTCACAATTAACCCAAATCTCTCATTTCCTCTTCACTGCAACGCCAGACAACTGTCTCTTTAAATTAACTCTTGTTTGTCAGGTATGATATAGAAATCAGTGAATAATAAGAGTATATTCAGTAATCAATCTTCTATTTATAAGCATAAATACCTTCAGTCTGTAGGTTTATATGCACAATATCAGCCCAAATCGTACTTGAAGTTTTCCCTTCCTCAGTGTATCAGCAGGCCCCAATACCTCTTGTTTGTCAGATATGGAATATGAATCAGTAGCAGGAAAATGCCTCAATGTAGCTGCTTTTGTAATTTTGTATCTGCTTTACAGCAGCTGCTCGGCCAGTTAACATACTCGTGGGAGTCAATGGCAAATGTAACTGCTTTTGTAACTTTGTAGCTTTTGTAACTTTGTGTCCGCTTTACAGCAGCTGCTCAGCCAGTTAACATACTCGTGGGAATCAATGGCAAATGATTGTCTCAGTGAATCAGCTTTGTAACTTATGTAGCAACTTTATAACAACTGTTCAGCCGATTGCCATACCGTGGGAGTCAAAAGGGGATATCGAATAAATACCCCCCTATATCAGCTTGTATTTCTATATCGGCTTTGTGGCAGCTTTTCAGCCGCTTCTCCTACTCGTGCCTCGCTGATTAAAAACTTCAACGCCGTTCCGCCTGGCGTCCTTGCTACCTCGTTTGGTTCGCCTGCATCATTGCCCCACTACCTGGTCCATGGAGACGCGCGGTCCTGGCGCTTACGTGCACGCCAACGTCACGTGCCGCCCGCCCATCCCCCCTTAAATTTACTGAAAAAAACAACTCCGGCGACCACCAATGATATCTAATGATACAAATGGCGCCAAAATTAGTTGAATCACTTACAAAACTACCCCATCTGAACTTTATAATGATAATTAGAGACACCTTCAAAATCTCGCCATTGGACAATTATACACCCATGTGACCTAAGGTGAAGGACTACAAGACATTTAAAAATGAAAGATTCACATCACCACACTCACAGTTGACTGAAGAAGCTCTACAAGAATGAAACGCGTTTCAGCTATATCAAGTTGCTGTATGTTGTCTGCTTTGATTTGAGTGTTTGTATTTTTATTGAGTTGTCACAGCAATGTTTATATAATGATCATATGGGCTAGTCCCAATTAAAATAAAGTTTTGTGCATTAGTTCCTTTTGGGACTTGTGCCCTGTATGGATTTGTAGCTATCCTAGTGACAGAGTCTTCGTACCGGTTTTCTGGTTGCAGGATCCATCTAGCCCTGGGATAAAGCAAGAGAGCTAGGCCTGAGAGCCGCAAGTGTATTTTTAGACAAGAGCTATATTTACCATTGCAGGCAGATATGGATACCTGTCTGGAAGAAGGGCTGCAGCGGAATAGGCAGAAGGGACAATCCCTGCCTTGAAGCAGGGTTGCAGTGTATGAGGCTGAGGAAAGCTGCAGCCCGGTCTGGTGGGGCTGAAGCGTTCAAGGGTCCATGCAAGTGGCTAGGAAGCGGGAGGTACTCGGTCGGAGTACGGGAGTTCCATCACAATACCATTTTTAACAGACTGCACATTGGTTCCCTTCTCTCCTATGTTTTCTCTTTGAGAGACACTATAGTGTGGATTGGAGGTGTGATGCTGCCTTAAAAGCATATAAGCTTGATTACGGAACAAGTATTTACACACCGACACCACTTATCTTATCCTGTTTTACATACCATCTGCACTATATTGTAATTTTTTTTCTTTTTCTTACATGTATTACAAACTAAGTTTGTTATCAAGTCATATGGGGTAAGTTTACCCCCTATACATATCTTTTCAGGGCTCCACTTACAGGTGTAGGTTTTTACTTATACCACCCTATAGACTATATTTACCATTCACCCAAAGTGAGTTTAACCCCTTAAGGACACATGACACATACTTGTTTTCCTGGCTCTATAAGGTCCTTGGGTCCCCCTCACCCTCCGGGTCCCCCTCCTGCCAGGCTCTAGGGGGAGGAAGGGGTTAGTCCCTTACCTTTTTTCCAGCACTGAGCTCCCTCGGCACTGGGGAATCTCCTCCTTCTTCTGCCGTCATCGGCTGAATGCGCATGTGCGGCAAGAGCCACGAGCGCATTCAGCCAGTCTCATAGGAAAACATTCTCAATGCTTTCCGATAGGCGCTGGCATCTTCTCACTGTGAAAATCACAGTGAGAAGCGCGGAAGCAATGAGACAGCCACTAGAGGCTCGATTAACCCATTTGTAAACATAGCAGTTTCTCTGAAACTGCTATGTTTACAGCAGGCAGGGTTAATCCTAGCTGTACCTGGCACCCAGACCACTTCATTAAGCTGATGTGGTCTGGGTGCCTATAGTGGTCCTTTAAGCTTTGCTTCATGATGTTAACAAACAAATGAGTTTTAACTATAACTAACTGTTGTACTGCTTTGGAGGTCTGGATTACAGAGTTGTTATATGAAATAGCTTTCAATAATTGTGAACCTGTTTAATCAATAGAATGTATGGATAAACATCAGATTTACTGTAGTATACTTTGTCTGATATCCTATATGGCTCAAAAAGAGAAAGAACAACTATTGAATTAAAAGGACATTATAGTCACCCAGACCACTTCATCTTAATGAAGTGGTCTGGGTGTAGTGTCTCTGTCCTTTTAGAAGCACATAGAAATACACAGTTAAGTACAGGTGTAGGTTTTTACTTATACCACCCTATAGACTATATTTACCATTCACCCAAAGTGAGTTTAACCCCTTAAGGACACATGACACATACTTGTTTTCCTGGCTCTATAAGGTCCTTGGGTCCCCCTCACCCTCCGGGTCCCCCTCCTGCCAGGCTCTAGGGGGAGGAAGGGGTTAGTCCCTTACCTTTTTTCCAGCACTGAGCTCCCTCGGCACTGGGGAATCTCCTCCTTCTTCTGCCGTCATCGGCTGAATGCGCATGTGCGGCAAGAGCCACGAGCGCATTCAGCCAGTCTCATAGGAAAACATTCTCAATGCTTTGTTCAAGAATCCTAGGTGGGGATTGTACCACCTACGCCAAAAGAGTGAGCAGTATATCCTGCTCACCCAAATGTGAATATTCCACATATTTTTATTTTCTCTCCATCTTAACACTAATACAGTGAGCACTATATTTGTGTTATTTTCTTCTCTTCCGAGGATTTCAGTATACAATATTACAAATGGGTAATATTGTATACTGTATAACCAGGTCCAGAAATAGAATAAAAATAAGATAAAATAAAATAAAGGGTATGTGGCAAGAAAAGAAAAAAATACTAGCCAATATTCCTTTATTGATACACATAAAAAATTATAAAATAGCCAAAACGCGTTTCGCCACACAGGGCTTTATCAACTGGCAATTCAAAAAACATAGACCTGGTATGGAATGATTTCAAAATTTGCGCCAAAATGACGTCATAATTTATGCACCAAATAGTTAATATAATATAATCTTTTTTAAAACTGAATAAAATTTATACAGTAATAAATATACTTCAAAAACACATAATTAGACTCAAATTAATTACAATACGATTTGGTTTATATACAAAACATTAGTGTTAAAAGTAAAGAAAAATAATTTCCGGGTTTGGGCGGTCATGTGACGTGACGCAACCAATGACGTCTTTTCGTCACAAGCTTCGCCGTGAGGGAGAGTGGGAAATGTAGGCGGGAAAGGGGCAATGATAATATAAGACCCAGTGAGAATGATCGTATACACATAGAAGAAAACAGTAGAACAAGTAATTTCCGGGTTCGGGCTGCGACGTGACGTAACACAACCAATAGCGTGTCTACGTCACGTGCATCGCCGCGGAGGAGGATGGGAGTTGTAGGCAAGAAAGGGCATTATTGATGTGACTCCCAGGTAGCAAGATGGGAAATCTTGTAGGCGGAGACTCCATCAAAAAGGGGGAGTTCTATAATAGTCATATAGAATAAAGATCACTTGTTGCGATTTTAAAGCAACAGTGCACACCAACAATGGGAAATATAAAAAAGAAAGTAAACCCCCCCCCAAAAAAAGCTCCTAAAAATAAAAATAAGAATTGGAAAGATATGTTAAAAACGGAATGGAGTAAAAATAAAAATAAAATGTGACAGATATTCATACACATTATAAATGTCTTAATGGAAGGCATTTAGTGCATAATAGATAAAATATGTTTAGAATATGTAAATATATTGATAAGAACATGTGTGATTAAAAAACAAATGTAATTAAAAACATTTGGGAAAAGGATAAAAAGAAAATCAATAAAAAAAGAAACTATAATATATACATATACAAGTAACTTAATAAAACAAGAATCAATGTAAAAAACTGATTTATAAAAAATTAAAAAGATCAAAATCAAGGTTAAGACCCTCTGGAAAGAGGGTCTTAAGTTGAAATACCCATTCCATTTCTCTCTTTCCAAGGATTTTTCTCATATCTCCTCCTCTCCAAGGGGTTTTTCATTGTTCTATACCCATACACTTAAGTAATTTAGGGTCTTTATTGTGTTTGATAAAATGTTTTGATACAGAATGATTTTCATATCCCTTAATAATATTTCTACAATGTTCAGCTAATCTTATTTTAAACATCTTTTAGTCATGCCTATGTATTGCAGCCCACAAGGGCATTCTAGAAGATAGATAATATTTTTCGAGTTGCAGCCAATAAAATCTTTTATAGGGTATGACTTGCCTGTGTTAGTTGAGGAAAAATGAGTGGTCTTGGATTTGATTAATGAATTTGTGGTTTTACACACAATACATTTATTACACCTGAAGAAACATTTTGGTTTTGACATAAAACTTTTATTATTTTGTATGCTATTTCTGGTATAATTCTTTGTAAGCATATTTTTAAAACTAGGAGCTCCTCTAAATATAATATTAGGTCTGTCTGGAATTTGGTCTTTCAGAAGATCATCTTGTTTGAGAATATGCCAATGTTTATTTAATATTTTTTTTTACAATTTTATTTTTATTATTAAAATCCAAAATAATAGGTAGTATTGGCGGGTCTTTTTTACTTGCATTTCCTTTATATTCTAATAGGGAATTTCTGTCTTTATTTTTCACTGTGTCCAAAGTGGTATCTAATTTTATTCTTGAATAGTTCTTTTCAATAAATTTGTTTTTAAATGAGGTAGATTGAGCTATAAAATCACTAGTTTGTGAACAGTTACGATAAAGGCGGCATAATTGGCTCTTTGGAATGCCCTCTAGCCATGGTCTATAGTGACAACTGGTTTGATCAATTATTGTATTTATACATACTTTTTTAAAGAAAGTTTTGGTTTGAATAGACCCATTTTGGATAAAAATATTGAGATCTAAAAAAATAATAGATGTTTTGCTGAATACAGAAGTAAGAATAATACCTTTTTTTATTATTAAGACAGTTTAAAAACTCTTTAAGATTAGATTCTGAGCCTTGCCATATAAAAAACAAATCGTCTATATAGCGAAAATAGGAGACCAGGTTCACCCGCCAGCCATGATCTCCCCAAAAGGCCAAGGATTCCCATTCGGCCATGAATAGGTTGGCATAGCTGAGGGCAAACCTGGTTCCCATCGCTGTACCTTTTTTTTGGATTAAAAAAAAGAGTCTAAAAACCAAAAGTAGTTAATTGGTTAAAATAATCTTGATCCCTTCTATAATAAACTTGATCTGGCTTTCAGGAATTATATTCTCTTTTTTTTAAATATTCTCAACTGCTTTGCATCCCAAGTCATGGGGTATGATAGTGTAAAGAGATTGCACATCACATGTAACCAGGATATATTCTTGACTCCAAGTAAAATCTTTCAAAGTTCTTAGAAGAGACATAGAATCTTTGAGATACGACTTCATGTGTTTAACAGAAGGTTGAAGTAGAATGTCCAAATATTCTGAAAGGTTTGCTAAGACTGAGTCAATACTGGATACTATGGGCCTGCCGGGAGGATTTTATGGTTTTTATGTAATTTAGGTAAAAAATATAGAACTGGAATATTGGGTGAAGAGTGTTTAAATAGTCAAATTCTTGTTTGTTTAAGATCCCTAAATCTAAACCTTTTGTAAGATATTCGAACAGAACATTCTTTATTTTTAAGGTAGGATTATAAAATAATTTCTCATACACTACGGGATCTTCAAGTTGGCGATTTGCCTCCTTGATATACATGTCTTTTGGTAGAATAACTAAACCTCCACCTTTGTCAGCAGGTTTTATTATAATATCATCATCATTTTGTAATTCTTTCAAAGCTTTTAACTCATTACAAGTGAGGTTTTGATGGTCATATCTAGCGCGTTTTATATTATCAAGGTCTTTAAGAACAAGTTTTTCGAAAACTTCATTAGGACCAGATTTGAAGTTAGAGGTATAAAATTTAGAAGAAGTTTTTAAGTGCGTGTGCTAGCAGTGTTATCAAGGTTAGGAAGAGATTGTTCTGACCTAGAGTTTGTAGAGGTAGTTTTATGGTGGGTATATAACCTTTTAATAGTAGCTTTCCTAACAAACTTATTAATGTCGAAAAAAGCCTGAAAAGGTTTAAAAGGGTTGGTAGGGGCAAATTTTAGTCCTTTACTTAAAACTGAAACTTGAGCATCAGTTAAAACTTTTTGTGACAAATTAAAAATACCCAATTCCTTCTCCTCTTTATTACTAGTTACCTCTCTGTTCTTTCCCTTTTGTAATCTTCTGCCACTTCTCCTTCCTCTGTACTCAGACTTCTTTTTCGTCTTCTGGGTAGATATGGAGTTTGTGTATGAGAGGGGTTTTGTGTGCGGAAATCTAAAAAATTGTCCTCATTATCAAATTCTGAGTCAATGGATAGTAACTGATATCGATTTTCATGAGTATAGTTGTTAGGAGATTTGGAGGGGTCTAAGTGTCTTAGTCCAAAATGGTGTCTTTGTGGTTTGGGAGTGACATCTTTGAGTGTTCGAATTTTTGGTGTGGGTGAATGATAAGTGGTCTTAGAAGTAGCATTATAGTGAGAAACATTTTGATAATCAGGGGGTGATATGTGGTATATTCTGGTTGAGTTTGAAGGTTTCTTATAGTGGTGAGGTGGTAATGACTTTTTTGGTGATAGGTGACGTCTTCTGTAATGGTTGTGTTGTGCTAAAGGTTTTTGATGTCTATGTTGTGGATAGTGGTGGGTCTGGCGGTGGCTCGAATTTTGAAATTGTTAATGGACTCATTGTTTATATAAACCATTCCATACCAGGCCTATGTTTTTTGAATTGCCAGTTGATAAAGCCCTGTGTGGCAAAACGCGTATAAAGGAATATTGGCTAGTATTTTTTTCTTTTCTTGCCACATATCCTTTATTTTATTTTATCTTATTTTTATTCTATTTCTGGACCTGGTTATACAGTATACAATATTACCCATTTGTTCAAGAATCCTAGGTGGGGATTGTACCACCTATGCCAAAAGAGTGAGCAGTATATCCTGCTCACCCAAATGTGAGTATTCCACATATTTTTATTTTCTCTCCATCTTAACACTAATACAGTGAGCACTATATTTGTGTTATTTTCTTCTCTTCCGAGGAGTTCCTTCACCTACAAATACCAATACCCCATCAGTGGGGGACTAATACCACTGAGTGTGAACCATACCTGAGCTAGTCCAAGCTCCAAAATAGGTGAGTGCAATACTTTTTCGTTTTGACTCTTCAATTCTAAAGAAGTTCAAGCTACAGTCTGCACTATTGGAATTTCCTTTTGTTCTATTTGCATAGTTTCACCTGGAACAAGAAAAATCGACTATTCCTCTACTTTTATTTGTATGGACTATTACCATCTTTCAGCCTTTCAAGTGGACCTGGCCATTTTGTTCACTCTAGGACTTACTTATTTTTTAATGTATTGATATATGTAAGTACATATTATATTCTCACTATATCTTTATAAGTTTCGCATGGTGATATTTTTTATTATTTTATACTCTTTAGTTTTTTTTGGTTTTCAATTTATTATCTTATTATTTTGTATATGGTTTTTGTATATGTTTTTTGGCGCGACCTATAACCCCCTATCTTCCAGATTCTCCTTTTGACACTTTGTGAGGGAACGTCATACCTTTAGGTTGCAGCCTATATAAATTTTTACTACTACTCCATTGATACACTAAGCGCTGAATCCACCACTTTCTAATATTCTTGGGTTGTCTCGTTTGAATCGCTTTCTTGAGGTCATGCCACAGCATCTCAATCGGGTTGAGGTCAGGACTCTGACTGGGCCACTTCAGAAGGCGTATTTTCTTCTGTTTAAGCCATTCTGTTATTGATCTACTTCTATGCTTTGGGTCATTGTCCTGTGTCAACACCCATTTTCTGTTGAGCTTCAGCTGGTAGACAGATGACCTTAAGTTCTCCAATGTCTTGATAAACTAGGATTTCTTCTTCACCTCATTGAGCAGTCTGCGCTGTGCTCTTGCAGTCATCTTTACAGGACGGCCACTCCTAGGGAGAGTAGCAGCAGTGCCGAACTTTCTCCATTTATAGACAATTTGTCTTACCGTGGACTGATGAACAGCAAGGCTTTTGGAGATACTTTTATAACCCTTTCCAGCTTTATGCAAGTCAACAATTCTTAATCGTAGGTCTTCTGAGAGCTCTTTTGTGTGAGGCATCATTCACATCAGGCAATGCTTCTTGTGAAAAGCAAACCCAGAACTGGTGTGTGTTTTTTATAGGGCAGGGCAGCTGTAACCAACACCTCCAATCTCATCTCATTGAATGGACTACAGTTGGCTGACATCTCACTGCAATTAGCTCTTGGAGATGTCATTAGTCTAGGGGTTCACATACTTTTTCCACCTGCACTGTAAATGTTTACATGGTGTGTTCAATAAAAACATGGCAACATTTCATTCTTTATGTGTTATTAGTTTAAGCAGACTGTGATTGTCTATTGTTGTGACTTAGATGATGATCAGATCACATTTTAGGACCAATTTGTGCAGAAATCCATATCATTCCAAAGGGTTTACATACTTTTTCTTGCAACTGTAAATGCTTTTTTTGTGAGTCACTACACCAAGAGGTCTCACGCATATTTTCAAGTGAACCTTTTAATTGTATCTTCCAATAAAGATGTTTTACAGTGTAACACTATTGGGCCCTCCCTTGTTCTATTTTTATGTTTTTATGCTACTGCAACAGGCATCTTTAAAAGAAAAAGGAGCCAAATGGGGTACATTTAACCCCTCTTCACTCAGAGTTTGTTCAACTCAGAGCTAGACACTTGAGGCTCTGGTAAAAGTGAGTGACATTTAAATGATTTTCAATATTATTTTTGTATACACAGTGTGCATTACGGGTATATGTTTTTTCTTTTGTAGAATAAATTAATATTGCAGAGTGGAATGTGTATAGGTAAACAAATTGAAACATTTTGTATTTCAAATACAACTGCAGTGGCTCTAACAGCACTTTTTTAATTGAGTTTGCACTTTTTAATGTATATTTAAAATGATACATCCCTGGATATAAAGCACTTTACAGAGTTTCACAGCACTACACTTTTTAATGGTTGAAAAAAAAAAGGGGCTTAGAAAAAAGGCCTCTTTCTATTTTATTATAGACTTTGCCTTTTGTCTCAAGACAACAGGGTGAGTTGTTGGTGTAGGACTCATATAGGAGGTTTACCATTAGATTCACATGCAATGTTTTTTCATTTATTTATTTTTTTAACCTCATTTTTTTTAATTTGGCTCACTACAAACCATTGTTAAGAAATGAAACTGTTTTGCATTCTGCTGATTTAAAAAACTTTGAAGTCAATCTTGTTGATCAAAAATACTTACTAGTGTAGGTTATATTAATTTAAAATAGAAAATCAACCTATATTCTTGTTTCCAAAACAATTAACCTGTTGACTCTGGCCTTTTCATTTTTTATTTTTTATTTTTATATTTTCATTTTTTAAATTGAATAACTGCAAGTTGCCTCAGGCTCAGTTGACTTTATCTAGTGTAACAACCTATGCAATCTCCTCTAATACTGAACTATGCAGAAGATAATAATAAAATATGACGTTTGCATAATTTATCCCCCAGCATTTTATATAAGATTTGGCATTGTATTTCTCGCTCAGGGAAACAGATGACAGTGATCAAATGCATATATGAATTGCATACCATTTTCTCCTGCACTGCAGTGGCCTGATATTCACCAGAGGAGTTAAAGGCTGTCAGGAAAAACAAAACTTTGCAGCTACATTTACAATTACCTGATTCCCAGAGGCATTAAGCAGACTTCCCTAATTAAGTGGTACTTTCCTGGAACTCTAAGTGTTGTAGGTAATTGGCAATCAGCTCCAGTAAGACTATAATATAATTTTTACATACTTATGTACATGTGTAGCTAATGTTATTATTTCTTTTGATTCAGGCATATGTAGTTTCATCAAATCACAAAAAAAAAAAATACTAATACTAATAGGTTGTATACAGCCTGTATAACAGTGTAAATTTGCTGTCTCCTCAAAATAACTCAACACACAGCCATTAATGTCTAAACTGTTGGCAACAAAAGTGAGTACAATGTCCAAATTGGGCCCAATTAGCCATTTTCCCTCCCCAGTGTCATGTGACTTGTTAGTCTCAGGAGTGAATGGGGAGCAGGTGTGTTAAATTTGGTATCGTTCTCACACTCTCTCATACTGGTCACTGGAATTTCAACATGGTACCTCATGGCAAAGAACTCCTCTAAGGATCTGAAAAAAAGAATTGTTGCTCTACATAAAGATGGCCTAGGCTATAGGAAGATTGCCAAGACCCTGAAACTGAGCTGCAGCACGGTGGGCAAGACCATACAGCGGTTTCAGAGAGAACAGGTTTTACTCAGAACAGGCCTCGCTATGGTTGACCATAGTAGCTGAGTGCATGTGCTCAGCGCCATATCCAGAGGTTGTCTTTGGGAAATATATGTATGAGTGCTGCCAGTATTGCAGCAGATGTTGAAAGGGGTGGGGGGGGTCACCCTGCTCAGACCATACACCGCACACTGCATCAAATTGGTCTGCATGGCTGTCTTCCCAGAAGGAAGCCTCTTCTAAAGATGATGCACAAGACCTGCAAACAGTTTGCTGAAGGCAAGCAAACTAAGGACATGGATTCCTGGAACCATGTCCTGTGGTCCAATGAGAGCAAGATAAACTTATTTGGTTCTGATGGTGTCAAGCGTGTGTGGCGGCAACCAGGGAAGGAGTACAAAGACAACAGTCAAACATGGTGGCGTGAGTGTAATGGTTTGGGCCTGCATTAGTGCTGCTGGCACTGGGGAGCTACAGGTTATTGAGGGAACCATGAATGTCAACATGTACTGTGACATACAGAAGCAGTGCATGATCCCCTCCCTTCATAGACTGGGCCGCAGGGCAGTATTTCAACATGATAGGGATTCCAAACACACCTCCAAGACGACCACTGCTTTTCTTAAGAAGATGAAGGTAAAGGTGATGGACTGGCCAAGCATGACCTAAACCTAAACCCTATTGAGCATCTGTGGGGCATCATCAAATGAAAGGTGGGGGAGCGCAAGGTCTCTAACATCCACCAGCTCCGTGATGTCGTCATGGAGGAGTGGAAGAGGACTCCAGTGGCAACCTGTGAAGGTCTGGTGAACTCTATGCCCATGAGGGTTAAAACATTCCTGAAGATACTGGTGGCCACACAAAATATTGACACTTTGGGCCCAATTTGAACATTTCCACTTAGAAGTGTACTCACTTTTGTTGCCAACGGTTTAGACATTAATAGCTGTGTTGAGTTATTTTGAGGGGACATCAAATTTACACTGTTATACAGGTTGTAAACATACTACTTTACATTGTAGCAGAGTGTCATTTCTTCAGTGTTGTCACATGAAAAGATAAGATAAAATAATACAATATTTACAAAACTGTGAGGGGTGTACTCACTTTTGTGAGATAATGTGTGTATATATATATATATATATATATACACACATTATATATATATACACACATTATCTCACAAAAGTGAGTACACCCCTCACAGTTTTGTAAATATTGTATTATTTTATCTTATCTTTACATATATCAAATACAACCTGTTAGCGTTAATGTGTACAAATTAATAGAGTATATCCCAGGATAAGAAATACATATTTAGAGTATATCCCAGGATAAGATATATATTTTTGGTATTGGTGATCCTTATAATATAGATCACTCTTTTTATTTCATTGTTAATTGAACTGAAACGTTGACTGAGTGTGACAGAAATCATATTTCTGCCTTAAAATACACTATATATATGAAGTTGCTGTTTAGTGGATAGGTGAGTGCGCTGGATCTTGCGCTGGATCTTGTGCATTGTATTATTTGGCCCCCAGCAGCACCCCCATTTATGCATGTTAAGGTGAGTGCAGCCAACCCCCTCTTGTTTTATATATATTTGGGAGTCTAGCCAACTCCTTGGTTTTGCACCCCTCCCTGTCACAGGTGCCTCATCCCAGGGCCCTATTTAGCCTTGTACTGCAGAGAGCCCCAGATGGAATTTCTTTCCCCAAGTAGGTTAATCTCATAAGAGCAGACATTAGGCTGTTAGTGTAGGACCTGCCAAAGATGGGGTACATTGACGTTGTGGCAGGCTTATGCAATGTATGATCATATAATGTAACTAAACCCCCATTATTTTTGCCTAGATTAGGTGTTTTTTAAAAACAAATAAAATCTTTCAACATTGAAGTTGCTGTTTAGTGGATAGGTGAGTGCGCTGGATCTTGTGTATTGTATTATTTGGCCCCCAGCAGCACCCCCATTTATGCATGTTAAGGTGAGTGCAGCCAACCCCCTCTTGTTTTATATATATTTGGGAGTCTAGCCAACTCCTTGGTTTTGCACCCCTCCCTGTCACAGGTGCCTCATCCCAGGGCCCTATTTAGCCTTGTACTGCAGAGAGCCCCAGATGGAATTTCTTTCCCCAAGTAGGTTAATCTCATAAGAGCAGACATTAGGCTGTTAGTGTAGGACCTGCCAAAGATGGGGTACATTGACGTTGTGGCAGGCTTATGCAACTGTATGATCATATAATGTAACTAAACCCCCATTATTTTTGCCTAGATTAGGTGTTTTTAAAAAAACAAATAAAATCTTTCAACATTGAAGTTGCTGTTTAGTGGATAGGTGAGTGCGCTGGATCTTGTGTATTGTATTATTTGGCCCCCAGCAGCACCCCCATTTATGCATGTTAAGGTGAGTGCAGCCAACCCCCTCTTGTTTTATATATATTTGGGAGTCTAGCCAACTCCTTGGTTTTGCACCCCTCCCTGTCACAGGTGCCTCATCCCAGGGCCCTATTTAGCCTTGTACTGCAGAGAGCCCCAGATGGAATTTCTTTCCCCAAGTAGGTTAATCTCATAAGAGCAGACATTAGGCTGTTAGTGTAGGACCTGCCAAAGATGGGGTACATTGACGTTGTGGCAGGCTTATGCACTGTATGATCATATAATGTAACTAAACCCCCATTATTTTTGCCTAGATTAGGTGTTTTTTAAAAAAACAAATAAAATCTTTCAACATTGAAGTTGCTGTTTAGTGGATAGGTGAGTGCGCTGGATCTTGTGTATTGTATTATTTGGCCCCCAGCAGCACCCCCATTTATGCATGTTAAGGTGAGTGCAGCCAACCCCCTCTTGTTTTATATATATTTGGGAGTCTAGCCAACTCCTTGGTTTTGCACCCCTCCCTGTCACAGGTGCCTCATCCTAGGGCCCTATTTAGCCTTGTACTGCAGAGAGCCCCACATGGAATTTCTTTCCCCAAGTAGGTTAATCTCATAAGAGCAGACATTAGGCTGTTAGTGTAGGACCTGCCAAAGATGGGGTACATTGACTTTGTGGCAGGCTTATGCACTGTATGATCATATAATGTAACTAAACCCCCATTATTTTTGCCTAGATTAGGTGTTTTAAAAAAACAAATAAAATCTTTCAACATTGAAGTTGCTGTTTAGTGGATAGGTGTGTGCTCTGGATCTTGTGTATTGTATTATTTGGCCCCTAGCAGCACCCCCATTTATGCATGTTAAGCTGAGTGCAGCCAACCCCCTCTTGTTTTATATATATAAATTGTTTATATATATATATTGTTGCCAATTTCTTTATATATATATATATATATATATATATATATATATATAAACTTCAAAGGTCCTTGCACACAAACTCAAAAATTTTGATCACCGGGTGCTTAATAGCCAAATGCCAATGTATACAATTTGAATAGTAAAAGGCTTGCACTCATGGTTTTTGAAGTAATAAAAATTATTCCTTTATTGCATATTCGTTAAAATCTGATCGACGTTTCAGCCCTCCATCTGTGGCTTTCTTCAGGACCAACAAATCAGATTTTAACGAATATGCAGTAAAGGAATACTTTTTATTACTTCAAAAACCCTGAGTGCAAGCCTTTTACTATTCAAATTATATATATATATTATATATAAATACCGTGAGTGCAAGCCTTTACTATTCAAGCCTTTTACTATTCAATATATATATATAGACAGACATTGGCAACAAATGTACCATATGGTGCTTATGGCAACAAATGTACCATGAGCCGATTCTCTATAATCCTTGTAACTATAAAACAAGAGTTAAAATCATTAACAATAAATAAAGAAAGGAATAGGAGAATAAAACCGTAACAAAATACAACAACAAAACCTAAGGGAGGGGGTTAGTGCTGTTTTATGTGAGCCAAAGTGATAATAATAATAATCATTTAATGTGGATAAGTGCAAGATAATGCATCTTGGACGTAAAAACCCAAGGGCAGAGTACAGAATATTTGATAGAGTTCTAACCTCAACATATGAGGAAAGGGATTTAGGGGTGATTATTTCTGATGACTTAAAGGTAGGCAGACAATGTAATAGCACAAACAGAAATAATAGGTCGCGCTACAACAAATATAAAAAATTGAATATAATATATAAGCATACACTTAAAAAATTATAGAAAGAAATGTATAAAAAATAGTCCAAATACTTGATGTACTTTCGGTAAGTTCCAATAGATGAGTGAAGATCTCAGTACTTTATGTTGTTCTCTTCCTGTTGTCAGCAAAGGGGTGGTATATTCAGTGAAGAGCTGGGTCTTCTAATAAACGTAGTATTGACTTGATGGTGCTCATGGAAAAATAGAGGAAACAGAAAAAATCCAATAGTGTAGAATATTTGTAAATAATAGAGGATATAGAAAATAATAGGGAGGTAATACACTCACCTATTCCAGAGCATAAACTCGCTCTGGTATATATGGCATTCAGTGGCGTTAATCCCCCACTGGTAGGATGTAGGTGAAGACGATTCCTCAGTATGAGAGAAACAAGGAATAAAAAAAAACAAAATATAGTGCTCACTGGATATCAGTAAAAATCCAATAAAATAAAAGAATAAAAATACTCACATTCAGATGAGCAGAATAGACTGCTCAATGTAATCGCATAAGTGGTACAATCCCCACCCAGGATTCTTGGCTGTATATAGACTCCAAAATAAAAGCAGGTACCAGGAAGTAAATAAAATGAAATAAAAAAGGTATATGGCAAAATAGTAATAAAAAAGCCAATATTCCTTTATTAATACAGATTAAAATATAAATAATAGCCAAGTTAGACAATGTAATAGAGCAGCAGGAAATGCTAGCAGAATGCTTGGTTGTATAGGGAGAGGTATTAGCAGTAGAAAGAGGGAAGTGCTCATGCCATTGTACAGAACACTGGTGAGACCTCACTTGGAGTATTGTACACAGTACTGGAGACCGTATCTTCAGAAGGATATTGATACCTTAGAGAGGGTTCAGAGAAGGGCTACTAAACTGGTTCATGGATTGCGGGATAAAACTTACCTGGAAAGGTTAAAGGATCTTAACATGTATAGCTTGGAGGAAAGACGAGACAGGGGGGATATGATAGAAACATTTAAATATATAAAGGGAATCAACACAGTAAAGGAGGAGACTATATTTAAAAGAAGAAAAACTACCACAACAAGAGGACATAGTCTTAAATTAGAGGGACAAAGGTTTAAAAATAATATCAGGAAGTATTACTTTACTGAGAGGGTAGTGGATGCATGGAATAGACTTCCAGCTGAAGTGGTAGAGGTTAACACAGTAAAGGAGTTTAAGCATGCGTGGGATAGGCATAAGGCTATCCTAACTATAAGATAAGGCTAGGGACTAATGAAAGTATTTAGAAAATTGGGCAGACTAGATGGGCCGAATGGTTCTTATCTGCCGTCACATTCTATGTTTCTATGTTTCTAATAATAATAATAATATGATTCCTTAACCAAGCTGGTAAATCAATATTGTTCTGTAATCCAGAATTTGTAATGTTATGTAATCTTTAGTTTTCATAAAACTATTGAGATTCCTTAATTATACGATCCTCCAATCTATTTCCTCCTTTCCAATTTTTTTCCACCTTTTCTATGCCCATTGTTTAAAAACTTTTAAACAATAGTTAAAATTGGAACATAAATTACAATGTTTTGGTACACTTTGGCCATTCTTATTTTTAAGGATATTATTAAAGTGTTCTAAAAATCTAATATTCAATTAAGAGTTGTGTGGCATATGCTCTGTGATGCACAGCCACATTGTAGAAAGTAAATGGTATAGATAGTAGTACAATATATATTTATATTTATATATATATATAGATATATATATAGATATATATATCTATATATATATCTATATATATATACATATATATATCTATATATAGATCTTTTTATAGGAAAAAAAATAGATGTATTTCAAGAAATTGCCTTTTAAGGGAATTAATTCCACATACTACAAGGTGACCAGGTGGTGTAAATAAATTTTGCGTATTTTTGGCAAGACATTTAAAATGTATGTCTTACTGTATGGGTTAAAAATAAACTGAAATTTTTCTATTGAAATTCTATTTTATTCTAATCCTTCCTGTTACAACTTTCTTACATTTTTTTTTTTGGGGGGGATTTCATTGTGGGATTGTCCTTAAGGATTTTGTAGGTATTTTATCTCCCAAAATCCTATATGCTTCTTTCATATAGTATTGCTTACTCATAATGACTGCATCCCCTCCCTTATCTGCTTCCTTCATAACTAGATCAAACTCTTTTGTCAGTTTGCTGACCTCTTCCTTCTTCTTTCTTGTCAAGTTGGATTTAAACCTATTTGTGTGTTTTAATTCCATATCCTCTGGGACTACTTAATAAGAAAAATTCTAAAAATTAGTTTTGTTCGGGTAAAACCTGTATTTCTGCCCCCCCAACAACAACTTTCATGGGACCCGGAGAGATCCATCCCGTTCATACCGACAGGTCGCACACCCGACCCGTACGTGGCACTCACTACTTGATCGAATACCCGGTCCTACAGGGAAACAAATTGCTGACCAGATAAGCCGCTTGCTAAAGTGAAAATTACCTTCACATGAGGGACACTGAACCAGAGGCTTTGGTATTAACGAGGACTCGTTATCCCACGTTTATCCCAGCTCCATACAACCTTGCCCTAGCCTGATCATTACTTCCACTGTTAACTGGGTTATTTTATGTTATAGATAAAACTTAGCAAGGATAACAAATACTGTTTATTACCTAATAGATAGACATATAACCTTATGCAGGATAAATGAATGGTTATTTAGACCAGAGGCCACTGTATAAATTGCATGCCCCTCTCTCAAGCTTAGATAAGCGTAACTGAATATAACTACACCAACATCATAACACTAAAACGAGGATACTTGCTACGAACACCCATCTTAAGCCACTGAGTTCATTGTTTGTTTTGTCCATCCTGTACCACATATCACTGAGACATTTATGTGTATCCTAATATTTTAACATAAAAAATGTGCAATGCCTAAAATGGCATATTGTTATCCTTATGTGTGTAAAGTTCGGTTTGCCCATGCTGTTGTGGCAAAGCAAACACACCTGTTAATCATATGCACAAATAAAATAAAGAATAATAAAAAAAAAAAACCTGTATTTCTGTTTTAAATAGCGAAGTATTGGAATGAGCTGCCTTATGAACAAGAGATGAGTGATGGGAAAAAAGATGATCAGCGTTTAGGGGATAGCCATTAAATGTTGATTTATTCACAGATCAACTAAGAAGTGACCAATAGAGGAATAAATTGGGAGATATAAAAAACATAATCTATATTCCGAAGTTACATATTTAATCAATATTTAATAGATGAAAATATAAATATAGGTTTACTGCTCTCTAACTTTTATTCTCTATTGGTTACTTCTCACTTGATTGGTGAAAAAAACAGCAGGCAATTGTGCCTTTCAGTGTACTGAAAAATATTTGTATATATACATATATATATATATATATATTTCATACGCTTTGGTTTCTATCGATTGTTTTTCATGAAAGGATTACATGGACAACTTTTATCCAAGCCACATAGATGAATCCTTAACAAAACCACATTTTTTACAGTGTGAAAGTCTAGTATTGACTACTAAGAAGAACAAACACTTTGAATTATTTGTTAGACTTTAACAAGTCAGAAAAGTATGTTTGCCTATATCGATTCATCCCACACAAAAAAATAATTTGGGCAGACTGAATTTTATCCATGTTGTGTTTTGGTTCAGTCCCAGATTTGAAAACAAGACTGGGTATTAGAAACCATTGTCATAGGGACAGTGAAGCCACGGTCCCCAGGCCTTGCTTTAGGAGTGGGTCGAGCCCCAAACTTTAGCATTTTAGTCACTGCCTTCTAATAACTATTCTAATAATGTTTAGCAACTTAACAAAGTGTACTAATTTAAACTATAACACATCAGAGATAAAAAAAAAAAGAAAAAGATACTCCAGGGCAATCAAGTCAAGTTTTACAATGTCTGTGAACACATTTTGGAATATAGAACTAAATCATCTGCTAACACAAATGAGGGTGGTAAGCATCAGCAGACTCCATAGACCATAATCACTACAATGCACTGTAGTAGTAAGTGTGCTCGGAGTGCCCCATTTAAGAATCTGGACCTGCAGTGATCGGAGAAATTGGAATTATGTTTTTGGAATTTGTTGCAAGTTGTTACCTATCCTAATTCATGATCCTGAACCATATCAAGCCCAATGTTTTACTTATTCTACTACCTTTCATTATGAATGGGTCTATGAACCTTATGTAGTTGCATTATTCACTTCTGAACCTTGCTGTCTCATGAAGACAACTCCTGTTTCCGTGTTGCTCAGGTATCTATAGGAACATTTGAATAATGCTGTTATCCTTTATTTTCTTCTTGTATATGTCTTTAACATCTTCCTATGCTAACTCATACATTACTATCCTCCGTACTTCTGCTATCTGCAGTAAAATTGCCTTCTTTCCTGTTAACATATCTGCTGAAACCACTCATGTTGTTATGGCTTAAGACAACAAGGCCAAGTGTTAATTCACATGGCCTCATATCTCACATGTATTTGCACAAAATGCTGCACTATTCCAGGTTAATGTTTAGATTCCCAAGTATTTTTATCATATGTGAAAAATAATTGTCACAATTTGATAAATATATTGCACTTGCTTTCAATTTACAAGCTATGTTATTATTCGGTTTCATGTGAAAATACTCTCTAATATACACTGAACAAAATTATAAACGCAATACTTTTGTTTTCGCCCCAATTTTTCATGAGCTGACCTCAAAGATCTATGACTTTTTCTATGTATATGAAAGGCCTATTTCTCTCAAATATTGTTTACAAATCTGTCTAAATCTGTATTAGTAAGCACTTCTTCTTTGCCGAGATAATCCATCCACATCACAGGTGTGGAATATCAAGATGCTGATTAGACAGCATGATTATTGCTATGGTGTGCCTTAGGCTGGCCACAATAAAAGGCCAATCTAAAATGTGCAGTTTTATCACACAGCACAATGGCACAGATGTTGCAAGTTTTGTGGGAACGTGCAATTGGCATGCTGACTGCAGGAATGCAGAGCTGTTGCCTGTGAATTGAATGTTCATTTCTCTACCATAAGCCGTCTCCAAAGGCAATTCAGAGAATTTGGCAGTACATTCAACCGGCCTCACAACTGCAGATCACGTGTAACCATACCAGCCCAGGACCTCCACATCAAGCATCTTCACCTCCAAGATCGTCTAAGACCAGCCACCCGGACAGCTGCTGCAACAATTGGTTTGGATAACCAAATAATTTCTGCACAAACTGTCAGAAACCATCTTAGGGAAGCTAATCTGCATGAGATACAGTGACAAGATTCTGAGGGCCATTGTTGTGCCATTCATCCATGACCATCACCTCATGTTGCATCATGATAATGCACAGCTCCATGTTGCAAGGATCTGTACATAATTCCTGGAAGCTGAAAACATCCCAGTTCTTGCATGGCCAGCATACTCACTGGACATGTCACCTATTGAGCATGTTTGGGATGCACTGGTTGGTGTGTACGACAGCATGTCTCAGGTCCTGCCAATACCCAGCAACTTCGCACAGCCATTGAAGAGGAGTGGACCATAAAATTCCACAGGCCACAATCAACTCTATGCAAAGGAGATGTGTTGCCCTGCGTGAGACAGATAGTGGTCACACCAGATACTGACTGTTTTTTGGACCCTCACGGATCCCACAATATAGTAAACCTGCACATTTTAGGGTTGCCTTTTATTGTGGCCAGCCTAAGGCACACCTTTGCAATAATCATGCTGTCTAATCAGCATCCTGACATGACACACCTGTGAGGTAGATGGATTATCTTGGCAAAGGAAAAGTGCTCACTAACACAGATTTAGACAGATTTGTGAACAATGTTTGAGAGAAATAGGCCTTTCGTGTACATAGAAAAAGTCATAGATCTTTGAGGACAGCTCATGAAAAATTGGGGCAAAAACAAAAATGTTGCATTTATAATTGTGTTCAGTGTATATATATATTTATTTACGTTATTAATAGTTAGAAAGTAGTGACCTTTAGTAAGTCTAGTACCGCAAACTTTTGTATTTGATAATGCAGTTATTTAAGCAGAAAATTGAATGCATGTTGTGATTTAATACCTCCCGGAGTTTACAGAGCCATATTTCTTACAAAGTGAGTTTACGTTCTTGATGTTAATTTATAACATGATGTTAATTCATCATATAAAGCAGACATTGTCTGATGACTTCATCTTTGAGTGTATCCTCACTGAATGATAATAATCATCTTTATACTTTCATAGAATATTTTTCTTGAGCTTAACCGAATTGACATCTGCATACCACTTATTCTTGAATATGTTTGTGTAGAGAATATAAAATACAATATAGTTTAACATATATAATTTAATTTTATTGTGCAATCATTTTTCGCTGTCATTGTCTCTAATCTTGATTAGATGCTTTTAGAAGCAATGAGATGCCTTATCTGAATTTTTGCATTTCCATATTTTATCCATTGCTCTTAATTATACATTACTGAAACAATGCTGTCATCTTTTTCCTGTCAAGAAGAGATGTCACAAAAATGTAATGGTGTAATCAGTGCCAACCAGCAAGTTCTTTTATTTTTATTTTTACTATAAAAAAATCTGAAGTGAGAAGAGTGTAATTAATATAGTATTTTATCAGTATTTATCAAAGACATTCCTTAAAGAACACTCCAAGCACCATAACTGTAGTGGTTATGGTGGCATGAGTGCACTGATACTTTTTCATAGCAAATGGTCAAATCATTTAAAAACAGTTTGACAATTTACTTCTAAAAATGCAAGAATGCAAGGGCTGCAGTCACAGGCAGCTGATGGGAGCCAAGTAGGTTGTCAAACTGCACTAAAACAGATTGACTACTTACCACAGGATGACACAAGGCCACTCCTGGCACCAGTACCACTATAGAAGGATGTTTCTTTAACTTACTTTGGATACAACAAACATTCTAGCGTGAATTAAAATATGGTAGAAGCTAAGCTACATTTTGTTGCATTCTCTTTTTTTGTGAATACCCATGAGAAAATGTATTTAAAATGCTACCAGTGAGCATAATGTCATATTCAAGAGTGCAGCATCTTCACAGTTCTACTGAAAATGTTTTTGTTTGATATGAAAAGTCAGTATCTGAGATTGTGGAGTAAGTTAGAATGGACTTAAAGTCAAAGAGTCTTTTTTAGGAGTAAGGGTTAAGAGTTAGCACTCACTGTTTACATTTAGGAGAACGTATAGCTATATAGGTCTGGACTTTGTGTTAATGGTTAACTTACTTCAACCTAATCGGTTTACTTGCCTTCCCCTAAGTCTCCCTGTGACGAACTGAACCTCGTCACATGTTCTTGGAGGGGGATGCAGGCCAGCCTCTTACCAAAAAACAATGGGCCCTTTAAAAATCTATGTGAACAGACTTGGTTCGTGGGATTTTATATTTGGTTCAGAAACCGAACAGCCACACGAACCGGAGACCACCCTGGGGCTTGCAAAGCCTAATTGCTACTTTGTAGCAATTTCCACCACGGTGTTTTAAGTGTTCATCTGGGTGGCCGCAATTCCTATGGACGACCACGAAGTGGAGCCCATATTGTTCACATGAAAGCAGGCAGCGGTGTTTTGGCATGAATCTCATGGAACTAAAAATGGGCACAAAAACTCCCGAACACCGCTGGACTTTCAGCATCACCTGCGCTCGGTTCTACCACACTTAGAAAGGCGCTGTTCGGTGGAAATGTTCCCACAAACAAGGGGATCAAGCTCCAGACTACTGATTCTGTTTGGTAGTTTGTTCATTTTTAAACTACTAAACTAGACCGACCGCAAGCCCTGATTCTCTGGAACTGTTTTGGGCATTGGACCATGCAAGCGGTCGGTAAAATTATGATTTCCAGGAATTTCCTGAATCCCTGAACTGATATGGGTGATTTTTGGACATGTTAGTCACCCGGATCAGGGGTATCAGGTGATGAAAACATTGTGGGGATTTTGTGTGTTTTAAGGTATTTTGGGGATTTTGTAAAAATTTGTTTTTTTTTGTGCCTGGAGATAATTGAGTTTAATACAGTGCTTGACTCAATTATCTCCCAGGCATAGGGGAGGGATTGACCTATTTGGTATGGCAGTGTCCTGAACATAAGAGCCAATGTAATTGTGTATATGGTTTTACTGTAGTCTACTCTCAGGTCTAGGAGGAGTGCCCCCCTGCATGGGGACCTGCATATAAGGCCAGTTGTGGCTGCCATTAAACAAATTTCATTTTACCCTTCATGAAGTCTAGGCTCATGTTTGGGGGATTGGACAGCTATATTCACTCTGAGGATTGCTATAATCACTATACTCCCTTGGATCACAACGGTTGCTCTTGTAAGCGCAGCCTGCTTCGCTCTCTGGACTAGGAGAGGTCTAGCCACTGGAAGCTGGAAGCTGGATCCTGATCTTGGGTCCAGGGTGGGTGGAGGACAGCGAGACCCCAACCAAGCTGCGGCGGTTTGTGGGGTTTACGGTGGTTATGGTGTACCAGTGCGGTGCTTATGGTACTCAAGGATTAGTAGGAAGCAGCGATTGATGTAGGTACCTAGTCACACTCCTGAATCCCACTCCATGGAGAAAGCTGCAGCACAAAATTGCAGCACCAGTTCCAAATTTGTATCCCACAACAATGATGCTCATTATTATACCGTTGAGCTATTTATAATGTTGTGACAAGTTGTTGCTATAAAAACAAAGAATTACAGTGTGCAAATTGCAGTGATACTCAGATATCTGGTCTGTGGCTATCAGTTGTATATTTAAAATATTAATTGGCCTAAGTGAAATATTTGATAGTCTGTGCTATACTTGGCAATTCAAAAATCAAGGTAGAGGCACAGCCAACAAAGTTGTTGTTAATATTGTCACTATATATAATGATTGAAGGGTGTAAGATATTTACTGTTTATGTTTGAAGCAATGAAGACTAGATTGATAGGTTTATATAGCAAATTGTTGCTTTGTAGCATATCAACACTCTTTAATAGCTTAATCATCAACAAAGGATAAATACATCTTATAAATACAGAAATATTTTATTTACACAAAAATAATAATTCTATCAAACAGAAGGTATAGTATCCACAGCAGATGTGTACAGGCTTACACATCTTATAAATACCTATTTTATGATTACCTTGAAACATTTGAATATTACAATTTAAATTCAGTGGGAAAAACTTGAATATTACCGGATTTCCCAAATCAATAACTGCAAATGTCTTGAATCGGAATCATTTTAGTCTGAGAACGGAAAAAAAAAGCTAGTGCAATTATAGTGATGGATGCCCCCTTCTTGTACTCTAAATATTGGTGTCTTTGTATGCATTGCTAATTGGGCACAAGAAGCAGTAAACTCATGCTTCATTCACAACTCAAGACTATTATTAGCACCAAACACCCATTAGCAAATAATCATGACAAATGTATGAAGTATTTCAATATACACTACACTTTGATAATGTTGTAAGCCAATAAATCTCACAAGGCTAATGATGGTAAATAAATAGCAAAAACTGCTTTAAAACAATACACATTATATGTTATTTAATCACATCAGAAATAGAATTGAGCTCTATTATTATAATTAGTAGTAGTATTATTATTAGCATTTTTATAGCGCCAAGATATTCCGCAGAATACTTGTTTTAGTTTTATCTTGAGTTAGAAAATGGCAAATGCAGCAATATTTTTAAGGTTAATATTAAAAAAAAAAAAAAGCTGATTTATTTGTCCACTGGCTGCCAGTGGGGGTCATCAGGGCCAGATTAAGAGCCCAGTGGGCCTGGTGCTGACAATTATGTTGGGCGTAAGTACAGAATCTTGTCAACCAAAAACACTAAAACAGTCATACCTCTCAAGCGTTATGTATCTGGTGGAGATGTTGCCGGAGGGAAACTCGTAGGATGCAGCTATAAGAAAATTTTGCATAATAAAATATGCTAATCTCTCTCTAATTCATGCTTTCATCATTCAAGTAAATCCATAACCCCTAACAGCAGTGTCCAGTGAAGCAAGAAGTCAATGGGTGGTGTAAAAGGGTGGGCCACTGACATGAATCATGTAACCAGAATTCCCGAAAAGGGACGAACATGCCCAAAAAGGAGGCGTGTCTGCCCAAGGAATTAGAAGGCTAGCCGGGCATGAATGCATATCGGGCTGCCTGCCAATCATGCTTGCTCGCCAACAGCATCCTGAGCTTGGCATAAATGTGTCTAATGATGCACTCGCTCCATGCTTTCTAAGGACTGTCCACTCACATGTCCACTTGTCTTCTTACCTTCTTACTAGCAGGCAGAAGCTCCTGTATACAGTCTGAGACAGAGAAAAGGTGCATGTAGTGAGTGTAGAAGAAAGGGAACATGCCACAGTGTTAGGAAGCCTAAAGTCAGCATTATCTTAACTAATTTTATTTCAGCTAGTCCACAAGTTTTGTTTCCATATATCCCTCTTAAGTTTCCATACGTAAGCAAGATTATGTGAAGAGTAATTAGTGTTGCCACCTTTCTTGGCAAAAAATAAAGGCCTTACTAATTTGCATAAATAATTATGTATGCGTGACATCACATTATGTAAATCACAAGGAGTGACATTCTGTAAAATCACCAAAAACGACTTACAGTTTGATTCTGCTGTATAGATGGATTGCTCTCAGGTCTCCCAGTGTCCCCATGTCGCCCAGTGTCCCCTAGTAGTTTGGGACCTGGGAACACTGAGACAATAGGGGACACTGTGAGACATGGGGACACTGAGACACTTGGGGACACTGAGACTATGTATCACAGTGTCACTATGTATCACAGTGTCTCAGTGCCCCATGTCTTGATGTTTCCCAGTGTCCCCATGTCACCCAGTGTCCCCTAGTTCATGTGTCCCCATGTCTCCCAGTGTCCCCATGTCACTAGGGGACACTGAGAGACACAGAGACACTGAGACACCTGGGGACACTGGGAGACATGGGGACACTGAGACACTAGGGACACTGGGAGACATGGGGACGCTGAGACACTAGGGACACTGGGAGTCATGTGCACACAGACACTAGGGAAACTGTGAGACATGAGAACAATGAGACACTAGGGAAACTGGGAGACATGAGAACAATGAGACACTAGGGACACTGAGACACTGGGAGACATGGGGACACTGAAACACTTGGGGACACTAGTGTTTTAGTGTCTCCATGTCTCCCAGTGTTTCCAAGTGTCTCAGTGTCCCCATGTGTGTCTGTTTCCCCATGTCTCAGTGTCCCCATGTGTGTCTGTGTCCTCAGGTGTCTGTGTCCCCATGTCTCCCAGCGTCCCTTTAGTGTCTCAGTGTTCCCTGGTCTCAGTGTCCCCTAGTGTCTGTGTCCCCGTGTCTCAGTGTCCCCATGTGTGTCTGTGTCCCCTAGTGTCTCAGTGTCCCCATGTCTCCCTGCAGCCTTTACACCATTCCTCACTTCCTTGAGCTATAGGCTGTCTCTGCAGGCTGGGAGCTGCGGTCTGAACTCTCTGTGCTGTGTAGCTGCTCCTCCGCCCATCAGAGAGTAGAGAGATGCAAGTATATGCTGTAACTTCCTATCTCTGTCTCTCTCCATACACACAGTGACCCCCTTCTGTCCGGTGCTGGTATTGCAGAGTAATCTTTGTTTATTCTGAGAAAAATACCGGCATTTGCAATTGCATTACTGCAATATCGGCAATATCAGCACCAACCAGGCAGCCTCAAATAAATACTGGCCAGGTGGCAATCTAGGCAAGAGTAGTGTGTGTAAATAAAAAACAAAACTTTTTTTTTTTTGTAAAATCAATGGGCCTATTTAATGGGCATAGGCCTGGAGCTGCAGCTCCATCAGCCCCTATGTTAATCTTGCCCTGGATGTCATATTATGATATACAATGGGGGGGCATGCCATTGTTAATCCCCTTAAAATTTCTATTGATTCCCCCCCCATGTCGTTAAGGGTTTCTGATTGCCTGGACAACTCCATTTAAAATAAATTAACCTTACATGCCCCCCTCACCTTAATAATAGTGAGGGGGGACATTTAAACTAATACCTGTGAAAAATTAAAATAAAGTCTTCTATGTTAAACCAACGGATAAAATCAAAATTGCAATGAAAAAAAACTTAGCCCAACTTCAAGGGCTCAGCACAAGATTAGTTTTCAAAGCGGTAAAAGCCCTTTTATAGGAATTTCTAGCCATCCAATCACAGTGGGCTGACAGGACAAGTGCACTTCTCTAGTGGAGGAGAATTAAATATATATATATATATATATATATATATATATATATATATATATATATATATATATATATATATATATATATATATATATAAAACAAGAGGGGGTTGGCTGCACTCACCTTAACATGCATAAATGGGGGTGCTGCTGGGGGCCAAATAATACAATATATGATATATGCAATGTATGATCATATAATGTAACTAAGCCCCCATTATTTTTGCCTAGATTAGGTGTTTTAAAAAAAAAAAAAAAAATCTTTCAACATTTGAAGTTGCTGTTTAGTGGATAGGTGAGTGCGCTGGATCTTGTGTATTATATATATATATATATATATATACAGTATATTTAATCATATAATATATAAATATAGATTTTTTTTTAACTGCTCCTCCTGTTTTTCTTTCAGTTGGCTACTTTTTGTCACTTGAACTGTGAACCAAATGCCAGGAAAAGGGTTCTACCAGCATTCTGCAAATATATATACATAATAATATATTATGTATACATTTTGCAGGACAGCAATTGGCCCAGTTTTGCATGATGTTTTGTTCTTCTGATTCGGTGTTTGAATACAGAATCTCAGTTCTGAAATTTTGTCGAGCCAAACTATTATTCGTTCAAAATTTGGGTATCGAGAAACATTTTCTATCTTGAATAAAAATTGTGTAGCCGAGCCATATTTTCTCACCATGCACAGAAACCCATCATTAAGTAGTGAATAGTGGCTCCTATTATTCTCTATCGGTGCTGCTAACCACAACTTAACAATGGGTTTCTGATAAATCTCAGTGTGGCAAAAAAAATTGGCTTGGCCACAGCTGAATGACTGTCTTTAAGTAGCACTAACTTGTAACTTCATGATGAAATTGTGCATATGGTTAACACAGCCACTACTCACTAAACATAGTGACATACATTTTAACGAGAAAAGGCTGGTCTTTAAAAAGTTGGAACAAAATTAGAAACAAGTCCTTAATTGTCAAAGCTTGGTTTATGTCTGAAAATAATTCTTCAGATTTATAGAAGAAGATCAATATTAATTGCTGTATTAATGAAATCAATCAAGATGCTTTATTAAGAAAAGTTCTATAGCAGGAGTATAGATCAAGTATTTTTAAGTTAATTAGCCTATGAACTGTGCCTATCTATTAAGTCTTAATACTTCATAATGAAGTCCTTTCAATTATGATTTTCATATTTATCTCAGTCTCAATTAATTATTATTAAACAATGAGCTAATATAGAATTGACACTATTATTACTCATTTATTTATAACGTGTCTGCAGTATTTGCAGCATAATAAAATCACATCTTACTTCCAGCATTTATAGTAAGTCTACATATAGTAACTGATTTCAAAGATTTTCTACCAATTCTACTGAACTGTCAAAAAGACATCAGTTAAAAAGGTTACAATAAATGAAACAACAATGGTTTCCAGATGGGTAATGCTGTCAGTTTGCAGCAATAATCCCTAAACAGCCTCATATGTTATTTTCACAGGAACAACAATATCAATTTATAGATCTACCAAGAGATTTGGGAAAACCCAATAAACAAGTCAACTGCAAACCCAGATGCTGCTGCTGTTTAAACATACATTTAGAATATACCATCTGTAGCCTGCAGCAGCCAAATAGACCTTGTGAGTGAATATTTTTTTTTTTTGTTTAATATTCAGCAACCCTGAGTTGCATAAATAAATCTAAGCCATACACTCTTGTCCAGGTTTTGAAATTAATGCCAAGATTAAAACAAATGAAATCCATTCGACAGACTTTATCCAATGTTATAACTAGTTAACAAATTAGATGTCCAAAACAGAATAGAAAATAGATTAATTTAAACCACATTGTCCATTTTGTATTTATAGTTGTAAATAGGACTTTCTAGGACATTTTTATGTTATGTTATTATTTTACATAAACGTCCAGTACATAATTATCATATCTTTAATCTTCTCTATATGAGACTACATACAATAACTTGCACTACTTAAAAATTTCACACCAATGTGCCACCATTACTGTAACAAGAGATTTATTTCCATTTCAATGTTCAGTATAGATCATCTTGTACCACATCCACAAAGCACTGGGACACAAACAGTTTTTGCTTGCCCTTAAGTAAGGATATCATCATATTCCCAAACATTCAAGGTAAGTTCAATAACTCTGCTCTTGTGCTGAGGTATGTGTGAAGGCAAGATTAAATTACAGTACTGGTTATCGTGTTTGAAACAACTGATCTTCCATACCAGAAATGGATTTTCTACATGAATACAGTGTTAATCATTAATATGAAAGGAAATAGCTAAAAGGTGTCATTCTTAATCCAAATGTAAACCTCAGCCACTTAATTTATAAAAAGGTAACCACTTTCAGGACTGTCTAAGTCTAATATCCAAAATCATAAGGGAAATACTGGTTTTAATCATGTATATATAACAGTTCGTAATACAACTACTTTGAAGTGCAATTACAACTATACAATGTTTTGCCTGAAGAGAATGTTGAGGAATAACACCAGCAGGTGAAGCTTCAGAGCGTTCATATGCTCTAACATTATTTAATGTGTCCCTAGTTAAATGAACAAATAATTTTATATAAAGATACGTTGAAAATGTCTTTTCCTATTAATTTTTTAATATCTTGCATAAAACGGTTAAGTGGGAACACGTAGATCTATTCCTGCAAGGCACTGTAAATGATAAAATATAGTTTCTGCCAAAGTCAGGTGGCTGCAATCCCATTTTCAGTTCTTCCCCTCTACTGCATGTAAAATAGCTTGGAACCGATATTCAAAGTCTGGAAAGATGACAATTCTTATATTGAAACTCTGTGAATTTCAATATTACCTTTCTGTCATTTGATATTATTTTATGATGTATTTATATCAGACTAGAAACAGGTATGACATATTACAGAAGCTCATTGAAATGGAAGCAGAGGGAGCCATGTTCCCATTTCCAAAAAACAGTTGAGATTAACCAGTATTTATGTTTTGAGATATAAAACAAATTTAGAACTTGGAAATTAACCATCCAGGAGGAATAAGTAACCTCTGCCATTTCCAGCTGTTGTGGGATGCATCTCCCATCATAATACCAGACTCTATTAATTCAAATCTATTGCTAATTTTACTTGACATAGTTATACACAATTTCTTGAAAGATACTTAGTGGGTGAACTATTAAGCATCAAATTCTAAGCGAAGAATGGCTTTTAATAATTGTAGGAGAATAGACACACGAGAAGAGGGAATAGAAAATACAGCTGTGAAATTAAGTTTTTTTTCACAAATGGAAAACAAAACCCAATAACCAAGCAATAATTAGGAGGCAACAATTTGAACAATGTTCAACACATTTACTACATTCTAAAATTTGCAAACACACTTCAGAACTGATCCCAAATGGATACTTTAAAAGCCCCAAATCATTAAGAGTGAATTAGTTAGCTCAGAAATTGCATAAGAAATCTGAAATCTTAAGCAACTTCACACATACATAATAAGTTGTCCAGCAGGCCGCACAAACGAGCAATCTGTGTTCAAAATTTCATAAAAACAAATATTAATTTATTATAACTTAATATGATTTCATTGTGGATTATTCACCTACACTGATTATCTAAGCCAAAGAGGTGGAGTTTCCCCATGGAGACCTGCAAAGCAAGGGCTGAAAGGTAAGTTAAACTCACCTTCCAACGCTCACATGGTGGGGAACACTAGTAGAGCTAGATTAAAACTATAGTGTTAGGAATACATGTTTGTATTCCAAGTGCTATAGTGTTCCTTAAATGGTTGTTTCTGTTGTCATGACAATCTCGTGATTCTAAGTATATCTTGATTGTCATTAAATCTTGTAAATCACCTGTGGCTAATTCCCTAAAATAGAAAACAGCAAAAGCATTCTCATTTGTCTGAGCTTTGTTAATGTTGCCATGGTTACTCACCTAATGGTAGTAACCAGCCCTGCTGCTAATCAGTGCAGCCTATTTAACCCCTTCAGACCGGAGGGCGTACTATTACACCCTATTATAGGCGGCTCTAAACGCCGCCGAGTGTAATAGTACGCCCTCGGGTCTTTCGGTACTTACCCGATCGCCGGCGGTCCCACGCCGGCGATCGCGGTGGGGGGGACTCCCAGGGAACCCCCTGCGGCACTTCCGTCCTCCACGAAGCCCCCCGGCCATGTGAGAGTGGGGTCCTTGCGAGGACCCCACAATCACATGGCTGGGGATAGCTGGCTGCTGTATTGCCAGCAGGGGGGCTGCCTGTAATGACAGGTGGTCCCCCTGCTGGCTGAAAATAAAATTAAAACAAATAAATGGTGTAAAAAAATAATAATATATACTTAGATCATATATATATATATATATATATATATATATTATATATATGATCTAAGTATATATATACACATATACATACACACATGTACACCGTCTAGGTGTATTTTACTATTAATATATATATAATTATATATATATATTAATATCAAATTACACGTACACTGATACTGATTAAATATATATATATAATTATTGTTATATATATATTTATATATATTATAAAAAAAATTAAAATGTAAATACTTTAAAAATAAAATTACAAAAATAATTAAAAATAAATAATTAAAAAATATATAGATGTGTGTTATTTCGTTCTAACTGTATTGTGAAATTAATATATATATATATATATATATATATGTATATATATATATATATATATATCAAAATACACGTAGAACAAAATAATATATTTATCTATATACATAAATATATACGTATATATCACTATATATATACCTATATATAAATAAAAATATATTTTTAAAAATTATATAGATATATATACATATATATACACATACGTATATATATATATACATATATTCTACATATATATTTATGTAATATTTTTACATAATTAGGTATCGTAATTAATTACAATTAGCAGGACCTGCCTGACAACCCATGCTGAAAGTAAAGGGAATTTAATTTGCTAGCACTATATTTAACCCTATAACTTTCCGAGACACCATAAAACCTGTACATGGGGGGTACTGTTCTACTCAGGAGACTTCGCTGAACACAAATATTAGTGTTTCAAAACAGTAAAATGTATTACAACGATGATATCGCCAGTAAAAGTGACGTTTTTTGCATTTTTCACGCACAAACAGCATTACACAGACAATATTATTGCTGTGATACTTTTTACTGTTTTGAAACACAAATATTTGTGTTCAGCGAAGTCTCCCGAGTACAACAGTACCCCTCATGTACAGGTTTTATGGTGTTTTCAAAAGTTACAGCGTCAAATATAAGGCTTGCGTTTCATTTTTTTCACATTAAAATTCGCCAGATTGGTTACGTTGCCTTTGAGACCCTATGGTAGCCCAAGAATGAAAATTACCCCTATGATGGCATACCATTTGCAATAGTAGACAACCCAAGGTATTGCAAACAGGGTATGTCCAGTCTTTTTTAGTAGCCACTTAGTCACAAACACTGGCCAAAATTGGCGTTTTTTTGCATTTTTCACACAAACAAATACTAACGCTAACTTTGGCCAGTGTTTGTGACCAAATGGCTACTAAAAAAGACTGGACATACCCCATTTGCAATACCTTGGGTTGTCTACTATTGCAAATGGTATGCCATTATGGGTGTAAATTTCATTTCCGGGCTACTATACAGTCTCAAATGCAACGTAACCAATCTGGCGAATTTCAATTTCAAATGTAACGTGCTATATTTGACCCTGTAACTTCCCAAAACGCCATAAAACCTGTACATAGGGGGTACTGTCTTACACGTGAGACTTTGCTGAATACAAATATGTGTATTTTATTGCAGTAAAAGCAAACAGTATTATGACACTGACCGTTAAAATGTCATGTAGAATTAAAAAAATTAAAAAAAATCTTATTTTCTCCCATTTTTTCATATTAAATTATGTTTCATAGCTAAATATTTGATATTAAATGAAAGCCCTGTTTCCCCTGAATAAAATGATATGTAATAAGGGTGGGTGCATTTACTATGAAAGAGGCGGTTGGACAGACATGTAGCGCAAATGCCAGGTTTTGTTTACATTTTGTTTTGTTCACAACGTGTACATTTGGCTCCGTCCTTAAGGGGTTAAGCAGTAAGTTCCAGTACCTCCTTTTCCTGGTGTGGTTTCCTGTTTACCAGAAGACTTCCTGTTTCCTGTGTGTTTCTGGTTCCTGACCTCTGGTCTTGTTCCTGATTTAACTGCTCTCCATTCTCCTGATCCTGGCTTGTCTGACTACCCGCTTTGGCGACAGCACGTGCTTCCCTCCTGGACTTGTGCTTTTGGTTTATGTCATTATTTGCTATTTATGATAAAGGTGTTTTGCATCTATGTTCTGTCTCTGTCTGGTTCCTGATCCCTAACACTATCAAAAGTGTATATAATTTCGGACACCTTCGAAATTGATTTCCAATTTTCAAATCATTCACCAAAAGGTCTCTTGGGAGAGAAAATAGTATTACTTTGCTTGGACAGTGAGTACAGGTTTACTGTTAATGTAATAATTTATTTCATCCCTTTCACTCAATTGGTTAATATCATTTTTTTTAATGTATGCACTGGAACTATTTTTGTTCATGTATATATCTTTATTTACATTTATCTCATATATAAAAAAAAATCACATTAGTGAAGAGCTACATATAATTTTTGTGTTTTGTTCTAATTTGAATTGTGTAATCAAGGACACCCATTTTACATTTTCCTGGTGGTGGCAGTTTTCCTATTGATATAGGTGTGAGTGGCATTAAAAGTGGAATTTGTATTATTCTTTTAGAACTAGTCTAGTGAAAAAACAGGTTTTTAACCCTTTCACCTGTTGAACCAAGTCACATGCCCACCTAAAGTGGTCTTGTTCCTGATTCCATTTATATTGAACATTTCAACATATGAAACATTTAATTTCAAAGTATCAAGATTGCCTTGTTCAGCTAGATGACAATTTATAAATCACATTAGCATTGCTTGTTTGGAAAATGATATAGTAATTTAAATGACAATTAAGTGCAGAAACCTATCTATATCCTATAGTTTGGTTATTTGATCAAATTACAATAGAGGGGCAGAAACATCAGCCACAAAGGCAGAAAAAAAAACAAATACTGGAAAGAAAAGTTGCTGTTTAGAGAGAAACAGTAGGAAAGCCATAAAGCTAAACTTCTTCATTTTACTTAGAAATCACAATGAAAGCTCCACTCCTAAGAGACTTCAAACCTTTTTAGTTTAAACATGAAATAATATGAGAGCAATACAGCAATTAATGAAATATTTTTTTTTTTGATTGTCTGCACATTTTTCTTCTAAATCTTGTTAATATGGCTTACAAGTCCGACACAGACTTTGGATCTCAGCTTCACAAATAGAACAATTTAATAAAGAATGTCCCTTATTCTCTAAACAAACTGGCTGAATAACAACAAAGTAACTATATAACAACAGATTTTATTTCTACATCTTAATTGGCTGAAGTCTTCTCATTTTCACAGAGATGAAACAATCTTTTTTCCTACTGAGTTAAGTCAAGTGCACGGTTTGTGTCATGCCTTACTATGAAATATTGAAAATGTGATCCCTCGAACTTGTTTGCTAAAAATAACATTTCACAATATATTTCTCTTAAATTGAGTTGTAGTGCTTGCACCTCCAAAGAGTATTTTTAATATGACCTTCTTTTGAGTAGGAATATCTGTCTGGTAACAAGTTTACTTTAAATTTAATAGACTGTTTTACTTTAAAAAATAAAAAAGTATTCTATTAATCTTGAGAATACAGATTAAGGCATTTGTACTGATTAGAAGACATGTTTGAAAATGCTCCTATTGTTGTTAATGTTCTTGTTGTAGGGCATATAGGATATAAAATGTCACATAAATTAGGATCCATAGTCTTTATTTTAGACAAAGGAAGCAGCATATCTACAGGGAGTGCAGAATTATTAGGCAAATTAGTATTTTGACCACATCATCCTCTTTATGCATGTTGTCTTACTCCAAGCTGTATAGGCTCGAAAGCCTACTACCAATTAAGCATATTAGGTGATGTGCATCTCTGTAATGAGAAGGGGTGTGGTCTAATGACATCAACACCCTATATCAGGTGTGCATAATTATTAGGCAACTTCCTTTCCTTTGGCAAAATGGGTCAAAAGATGGACTTGACAGGCTCAGAAAAGTAAAAAATAGTGAGATATCTTGCAGAGGGATGCAACACTCTTAAAATTGCAAAGCTTCTGAAGCGTGATCATCGAACAATCAAGCGTTTCATTCAAAATAGTCAACAGGGTCGCAAGAAGCGTGTGGAAAAACCAAGGCACAAAATAACTGCCCATGAACTGAGAAAAGTCAAGCGTGCAGCTGCCACGATGCCACTTGCCACCAGTTTGGCCATATTTCAGAGCTGCAACATCACTGGAGTGCCCAAAAGCACAAGGTGTGCAATACTCAGAGACATGGCCAAGGTAAGAAAGGCTGAAAGACGACCACCACTGAACAAGACACACAGCTGAAACGTCAAGACTGGGCCAAGAAATATCTCAAGACTGATTTTTCTAAGGTTTTATGGACTGATGAAATGAGAGTGAGTCTTGATGGGCCAGATGGATGGGCCCGTGGCTGGATTGGTAAAGGGCAGAGAGCTCCAGTCCGACTCAGACGCCAGCAAGGTGGAGGTGGAGTACTGGTTTGGGCTGGTATCATCAAAGATGAGCTTGTGGGGCCTTTTCGGGTTGAGGATGGAGTCAAGCTCAACTCCCAGTCCTACTGCCAGTTCCTGGAAGACACCTTCTTCAAGCAGTGGTACAGGAAGAAGTCTGCATCCTTCAAGAAAAACATGATTTTCATGCAGGACAATGCTCCATCACACGCGTCCAAGTACTCCACAGCGTGGCTGGCAAGAAAGGGTATAAAAGAAGAAAATCTAATGACATGGCCTCCTTGTTCACCTGATCTGAACCCCATTGAGAACCTGTGGTCCATCATCAAATGTGAGATTTACAAGGAGGGAAAACAGTACACCTCTCTGAACAGTGTCTGGGAGGCTGTGGTTGCTGCTGCACGCAATGTTGATGGTGAACAGATCAAAACACTGACAGAATCCATGGATGGCAGGCTTTTGAGTGTCCTTGCAAAGAAAGGTGGCTATATTGGTCACTGATTTGTTTTTGTTTTGTTTTTGAATGTCAGAAATGTATATTTGTGAATGTTGAGATGTTATATTGGTTTCACTGGTAATAATAAATAATTGAAATGGGTATATATTTGTTTTTTGTTAAGTTGCCTAATAATTATGCACAGTAATAGTCACCTGCACACACAGATATCCCCCTAACATAGCTATAACTAAAAACAAACTAAAAACTACTTCCAAAAATATTCAGCTTTGATATTAATGAGTTTTTTGGGTTCATTGAGAACATGGTTGTTGTTCAATAATAAAATTAATCCTCAAAAATACAACTTGCCTAATAATTCTGCACTCCCTGTATACTCATATATTCATGGGACTTTGCTTGTGAATTTAGGAATTCTTGTAAAACCGTGGAAACATAATTTTTTTGAATTGTTGAATTGCTATGCCTAATGTGAAAATAAATAAATATATATATATATATATATATATATATAGAGAGAGAGAGAGAGAGAGAGAGAGAGAGAGAGAGAGAGAGAGAGAGAGAAGAGACATTGTTGTTTTAATAAGCAGCTACTTTAATTTAACCCCTTAAGGACAAATGACATGTGGGACATGTCATGATTCCCTTTTATTCCAGACGTTTGGTCCTTAGGGGGTTAATATCCTATTAAATATGATATTATGTTGCATTTAATTAATTACTGCAAGCAACAGGAGTTGTCAATGTTAAAAACAGGGATTCTCTATGCTGGCATAAGATCAGATCAGGATGACATTAATGTTTAACATTTGCTCCTTAAAGGAATATACACTAGGTGTCAAAAGTTTTAGAATACCTAATTTTAAGTTTTATTGATGTTAATATATTAACTTCTCAATGTACATTGGTATTAATGCATAGAACAAATAAGCAATTGGAGATAAAAAAAGAAATCATGGAATTATGTATCACAAAATGTAATCTCAATTTTAAACTCATCACAAAATAGTAACCACATTTTGCAGATATAACAGTCAAACACACTATTGACATTTTATCTACCATGGAAATCAAATATTATTTGTAAAATTCTTCTCAATAATGTTTCGGAAGAGCTTGCAAATGTGCTGTACTTCCAAGAGGCTCTAATTTCAACTTTTTTACTGCTTCATTCCAAACCAGGTAGATGGCATTTATTAGTTGCCATTCTGTGATTTTAAGCCTACTGTTCTGTTCTTTTTTCAAAGGTTGTCCTGCTTGGGGCTATGTTTTGGGTCATTATCTTGCTGTAAGGTGAAGCATATCCAAGAGGATATTGCATGACCCTGCAGAATGCTTTGGTAGTCCTTTTACCCAGTGAAAGTCACCAACTCTGGATTCTTCAAAAGAAAACCAGATTATCACAACTTCCACCCCATGTTTTGACAGTTGATGTCACCTACTGAGGACCCATCCTTTTACCTGTTAAACACTTTACATAAACCCTGCTTAGTGAACCCAATATTTCAAGCTACTTTAAGTTTTCAGATGTCCTTTCAGTGTTGCTTGACCTAAACATGCCTCTCTTTCTTATTTTGCAATTGCCATTTCACTTTTCAAACCTGCAGCTCAAAGTATGTTCTTCACAGCTAAAAGCAAGACTTGGTTACCAGTGGCAAGGTTTGATTGAAGCTTTTGTCCTATGAGGCACCTATCAAGAAAAATGTTGACTCTTCTGATCCCTTCATGATTTTGGGTCTCTCGGAATTAATTCAGCTTTTGATGGTGTAAGAAATTGTACTCACTAATACCATTCTTTGTAATTCATCTGAAGGTAAAACCTACATGTTTAAAAGTTATAGTGGTCTGTCTTCATTGGTTAATTACTTTTTTGATTGTTACAAATGAAATATGACCAAAGCTGAGAGACAAGAGTCCTAGATATTTATTTCTCCAGTGTAGCAGCAGGAATGAGGATGGTCACTGTTTCCATATATATTGAATCCACGAATTGCATAAAGGAATAGAATGTCATGTGGTCCTTAAAGGATTAGCAAAGTATAAGGCAAATGGTGAACAGCTGAATTTAAACATTATTGTTCACGTTTCCAGGACCAGACATGAAACAAGAAGATCTCTAAGTTTATTCTTGAACATAGAACACACAGAACACCAGGGCTAAGGAGTATCATGGCACTGACTGTTAGCCTCAGTACCTGGATGATTAGCAACCATTGAGGAAACAACACAATTGTAAATGTACATTTAGAAAACAAATCACAGTGTCCATATATGTACTAAAGCTTAAAGGGACACCCTAACTACCAAAACAGCTTTAGCTTAATGAAGTGGTTTTGGCAAGTAGATCATACTCATGCAGACTCACTGATCAATTCTCTGCTTAATTCTTAGGAATTCAATCACATTGTGTATGCAGTCTTAGCTGCTAATCAACTGGTGACAACTCACAAAGCCTTCCTACACACTTAAAGGAACAATGTAGGGTCAGGAACACATATGTGTATTCCTAACCGTATAGTGTTAAAATATTTTTTTGGCCCCCCTGACCCTTCCTTACCCCCTTAAAAGGACACTATTGTCACCAGAACAACTACAGCTTATTGTATTTATTCTGGTAAGTAAAATCAATCCCTCCAGGCTTTTTCAGAGAAAATGCAGTGTTTACATTACAGCCTAGTGGTGCTTCCTGCAGCAGTGTTGCACACTGTATAGCACTGCTATTCAGTGTCTCCACCCTCTGTATGCAGACACTGAACTTTCCTCATAGAGATGCATTGATTCAGTTAATTTCTATGAGGAGATGGTGATTGGCTAGGGCTGTGTATGACTTGTGCTTGTTCTGCCCCTGAATTGCCTCCTTGACAGTCTCAGCCAATGCATTGTGATTGGCTCAGATAATCACTTCTGATGATGACAGGCATGCAGGCAGAACAGTAGCAGAGCCAGCAGCTGCAGACTTGACTACAATAAAGATTTTACTATATTAAGGGAGGCAAGGAGGAAGCAGGGGGGCTAGATGGTGGTTTTATCACTATAGGGTCAGGAATACCTTTAAATATATTAAAAACTTACCTTATTTCCAGTGCCACGCAGGTCCACCGGCACGTGCTCAGCCCTTGATCCACCTCCTTGGCTGCCATCATTAGAATTGATAATCTCTTATTCCCAGAGAAAAGCATTGGATTTGCTGAGATCGCCAATTCTGGTGATCTAAGTAAAGGAGGTAAGGCATGGGGCTGAGCCAAAGGTCACCCTGGACAATCAGCATCTCCTCATAGAGACGTATTGAATCAATGCATCTCTATGGGGGACATTAAGCGTCTCAATGCAGAGCGTGGAGACTCTGAACATCAGTGATGTGCATTGTCCAGTACTGACCCAGGAAGCACCTCTAGTGCTTCTCTGATAAGTGACCACTAGAGGTATTCCTAGGATGTAATATAAAGACTGCCTTTTATCCGAAAAGGCAGTGTTCACATTAACAAGTCTACAGTGACTGACTATTCTCACCAGAACAACTACAATAAGCTGTGGTTTATCTGATGACTATAGTGTCCCTTTTATGAAAAAGTATCTATTTGTTATCTCCACTTTTGCACAGTGTGTTTAATTCAGAATCTATTATTGCCTGCTATGTTAATAGCCTGCTTAAACCTGCAAGAGCCTCCTGTGTGTGATTAAAGTTCAGATAGGAAAACGGGAGATGAGAAACTCTAAAATAAACATGTTGTGCTGTAATATCGGATTGAAAATAAAATCATTTTTTATTATAGAGGATGTGTGAGTCACAGCAAGAAGATGTGTATCTAGGGCTGTAGAAACAAAATTGATTAAACTCATAAAATGAAGAGAATTGAGCAGTGAAACTGCAGGGGTATCATCTATATACCAAAACTGATTAATTTAGCTAAAGTTGTTTTGTTAGAGTGTTCCTTTAATGTACATCATGCGTGGCATTACAATCCTAAACAAAAACTGTATGATGAGCTGTCTGTGGGTAAGAACTTTGTTATATTCTAAGATTGTTCAATAATTTAGCAATTAATGGCTACATGCAGGACATTCGAAGGCTATTAAAAAAAAATAAAAACACCTGATTTTGAAATATTCATCTTGGTTGTCAACTGATCACAGCTCACTATATAATTAAACATAGAACAGTGGCCACACATGTACACATTTTGCCATAGGGGAAGCCTGAACTTTTCCTTGTACTTCCTTGTAACAGTTATTTCATGCTTTCTATAAAATGAATCACATGTCACATATGCAATGCCCCAATTCATTAGTGCACAGGTATCTAATTAGTTTGTATGTTATAACTGTATTAAATCAAGGTATGCCATTTTCCCACTGGTTTTATCTATTAACATCAAAACTGCAAAGTTTAAAAAGGAAGTAAGGTCAAGCCCTAAAATTACCAACTCCCAAAGGACATATCTTCTTTATCTCCTTCTTATCTTTCATTTTTCATATAAGTGTCTGATGTGGCAAAAACTCTTCTGGCAGAATGATATGTGAAACATTTTAGGAAACTAATTAACAGCCTTCTCTTGATAGTGTTAGAATATGAATTTCTAAATCATGTCTTTGTCTACACATTTTAATATGAATTTCAGATACAACTCAGTTAACCAGTGGAATTACAAACTAGACTCACACATTAGACATATTATAGACTTGACTTAATAATGGAATTTGATAGCTTTCTTTGCTATCCTTTTTCTGCTCAATGCATAGTTAATTCACTTTATATTTATTTACTGAAAAATATATGTCTAATTATCAGACACAATTATGTTGCAGAACTTATAAAAATCTAGAAATTGAAAGTAAAAAATAATTTTTATCATGGGAATTTTTTGAATTTTTAGACAACTATTTTTGGTAGCTCTTAATCAAGAAATCACTAATATAATGCATCTCTGATGCTTCTAAAAAACTATGATTTGTATTATTTTATTATTATTATTATTATTCATATATGGGTCAATGGCGAGATTATATCCATGTATTTATATAAAACATATTTACCTTACAGAATACATTTGAAGTCTCCTCATTTTCAAATATATTATCTCTGTCAACAAACTGAAAACACTTACCTGATCAATTTAAAAATGTGTATTTAAGAATAATTTTAAAAAGATTTGACTAGCATGATAAAAAAATAAAGCTATCATCTATCTTGTCTTCAGTCTCATCATTTAATATAATATAAACCAATATTTACTATTATACAATCTAAACATCAAATAAAATGTAAATTATCAATGACTAAACTATGGATACTTGACAAGCCTTCAAAATCTAATTTACAAACATCTGTGCCAAAATTAGTCATAGCTGATATATATATTTTTTTAAATATACTAAATACCATATTTACTCAAATCTGATGTGTTCCTTTTTTGGAAAATTAAGTTTCTAAAATTTGAATGCACATTAGATTTTTGATGGTGCATTACATTCGGGCCAAAATTTACAATTTTCTGGTGAGTTGCATTCCAGCAAATTTAATTCCAGCAAATTAAAGCTGATGAATTAAAACTGGTGAATTCACACAGGCGAATTCACACAGGAGAATTGAAACTGGTGAACTGAAACCAGTGAATGAAAACTGGTGAATTGACACTGGTGAATTCAAATAGGTGAATTTACACAGGCAAATTTAATTCCGGCGATTTCACACAGGAAAATGTTGTTCCTGAATGAAAGCTTAGGAAAGAATAGACTTAACATATAACACTAACATTTAAATACCATCAGTGTTACTATAATATATGGCAATAAACATTTTCATTGCAGCACAATGATGTATAGTAGTATCTTTTTGTATAAATGCGCATTAGATTCGCCAGCAAAAACATTTTTCAGCTTCCAGGTGGCGCATTCAAGTAAATATGGTATTTCTTATAGAAATAGAATATTAATAAAGAAGTCTATCAATTAACTGGAAACATTTACTTATTTTGGCCGATTGTAGGCAGAGTTGGTAGTTGCTTGTTGCATGTATTAATAGTGGAAAGTGAAGACCGCATTGTCAAATTCATTTAAATACAACATCTGAGAATATTGTAAAATTGAGAAGAAAAACTTAAATTAGGAAAAAACAAGTATGATACAATTTTAAGAATCTGGTTTGTATGAATCTTGATCACTAACAGTTATGTTTCTTGACATAATGTAAGGAGGACTCAATCAAAGACTAACATTAAATAATTGAAAATCAATAATTCTTCCAAAATATAACCTTAAATATATATTAAACAATCGAATTTATAAAATATTATAAATACAGCAAAAATAAGCATATTGAAAATTAAAATTATGAGCATAAAAACAAAGTATCAAATGGCATTGGAAATTACAAATGAATGCAGCATATGAACATGAAGCACCACAAAAAAGACAGCTCACTTCGGTGGGCATATTTGCCAGATTGGTAAACATAAGAGACCCCATATGACAATCTACCACTTGAATCAATACGAATGCAGTACAACCTATGTGTGGGAAATCCTGAATCGTTCCAATCTCTATGGAGTGATGTAATTGAATTGATCACCGGTCTCAGCAGAGCATAGGTAGAAGAATTGTAGCCAATGAAAGCAGGGCTGCCTGCTTATATAAGCTAAAAAAACAAATACATCAGTTATCTGAATAAGTGAAGATAGTGATACCAAGGCTGATAGTTTGTTATGCAGTTAAATCTGATCGACAGGTTTCATCCTGAACAAGGACTTTGTCAAGATCATTACATTCTTGTTTGGTAAGCCAGTTTTAATAGCACGCCGATAATCTCAACCTTAAAGGGCCTTAATATTACAAATGACTGTGTCAGCAGCCTGCAACAAACCTTGGGTAAACACAATAACAAGGAATTAGACATTTGACATCTTCGTGTGGATGAATTATATAGAATGTATCTTATGCCGTTTATGGTATAAATTGTGCAATCAGTATACGTCAAACGATATATTTTATTTATTTTTATTCTATTTATTAAATGTATAATATATATAAATGTATTGTTTTTACTGTTTCTCCTTTTTTCCATCTATAGACATTTCTTACTTCACCTATTAGAAGTGCCAGTAGACCAAAAGGAGCTCCTTTAAAAGGTCCTCTTAAGGACCAAGGTTCATTTGTTTGCTTGTCACTTAAGAATCAAAGCAATTTTCTCTATGTGTGTGTTCAACTGCAATTTGCATCTTTCTCATTTATTGCACAAACACATATTATATACCGTTTTTTAAAGGACAAAACAGGCTTTAATTTGATGTGACATATACATATATTTTTATTATAAAAAATACACAAAAAATAAACAAAGATGAAATTTAAAAAAAAGTTCAGTTGTGACCATAATAATTTGTGCATAATTAGTGCAGCTTATGAAAAGTAATTTAAAATAAATGAATTATTTTGAACTTTGTAAATCAAGACAAATTATGACTAGGATTTCAAATTATTTTTGGTAATTACAGGTCACAAACTACATGGCGTAAAATAAAAGTTCAATCTGGAGAGATTTTCTAACAAGGTTTTTTAAAAAAAAGCATTTAGTAAACTTGATATTTGCTACTACTGTACAAAACATTACCCATATTGTGTTCAGCTACATCTTCTGAGTACAAAGAAACCCCCAATGTATGCCTTTGCCACTCTCATGTGAAACTGAAGGGCTATATAAGAGTCCATTTCAGTTTTTAAAGTTTAAATTTTTATACATGAACTCATTTGGCCTACATCTCATTTTGTGGCATTATATAAGTTTGACTGTTGAAATTACAAAGGCCTACCATTTCTAAAAATAAAAACACAAAGATATCTCATATGATGTGTATTGTGCCTTAGTGTGCTAAAACAATACACCAATGAAGGCCTTTTGCACTATTTTGCAAAGTTGCAGTGCCCTATAAAAAAAACTAACTAGTTTTTTACAATAAGAATGTTAAATCAATGAATTTGATAAGCATATTGCACATTGTGGAACATTGTAATAGTTTCATAATTCAAACTGAATACTATTTGTGAATATAGTCACCACTGGGTATGTCATATGGTATATTTTGAGTCTTATTATACAGACATTTTGGCATCTGTTTCTTTCAAACTTCATCTTGATATGAATTCACACCAGGATAACAGCCTGATAAATATAGTAAAGACAAAGAAAATGGGATGGGAAGTCCACTCACGACAAGTGGGTGGAGTGCCTAGCCCATTCAAAAGTACCTCCTAATGTGCAAAGTCACATGAATAGGGTAAACAACCTTTATTGAAAGATACTAAAAAATATATACAATAATGATAGTGCTAGAAGTACCGGATACATCCAAAGAAGTATATAAAAGGTAGTAAAGTAAGTGCTTACACCTTGGAATTGGAAAGGCTAGCCCTGTAAAATAATACAGCTAGATATATAGTGGAGGTTAACAATATAGAAAAGTCTATCCAGATATTAAGTAAAAATATAGCTGCACGGACTAGTCAAATCCTATTAGGAGAGCGCATTGTTGAAGGATTTGGACAGATAAATAGTAGTTAAGATCTCAATACAGATCCAATAAGAGAGTAATAGAGACAGAACTCTAAATGGGAATAAGGGTGCACAGGCTTAAATTGTAAGATGTCTAAATGTAATCAAGTATCCTGATAGAGGAAAAAAGAGAAAGAATAATAGCCCCCTCCCTAGACAAAAAGGAAGGAGGAACCGCCTAAATCGCCCTAAATCAACTCTCTAGCCTAGACTGAACGGCACAACTCCCTGCTGCTTCATGGCAGCCTAACCAAGTCCCTAGATCACTATGAAAGGAATACAGGCGTATCACTAGTGCTTATAGGAAATCTGGGTACACAAAGAAAGCAAAGTAAAGTAAAGAACTTAATTCAATAAAATAGCATCGGCTAAAAAATCTCAGTAAAGTAAAGTAAAGAACTTAATTCAATAGAATAGCATCGGCTAAAAAAGCTCGACGCGCGTTTCGGCGTTTGAAATACGCCTTTATCAAGAGCAGCCTGGTAAGTGACTCGGGACCCGTTTATAAAGGCAAGTAGCCACACCCCCGAAAATCGAAATCTCCTATCAGAGCCCATGAGTGGCAGAGACATGACAGCTTACCTCCCCTACATTTTGGACCAATCAGAGGAAGTAGGCGTGATAATCACTTACCTCCGTATGTCTAGGGGGGAGGAATTTCAGCGTCATAAAAATAAATGTAAAGTAATGTTACAGATATGACTCGAAAACAATTGAAAGCTGTTCAAACACATCGGGAAAAGTTATTAAACCTTGATACAGTTACAAAAAAGTTCCATACATGTGACACTAACATAGAATCGAAATGGAATGGCAAAGCTACATTGTATGTCTAAGTTGCAAAAACAGCTTATTAAATTGCTTAAAAGGTAAGTTTAAACCAACAGATACTGCCCAGAAAAAAACTATACATACTCCCTACTACTGGTATAAACATCTGTGGATTACTGGACAGATGAATGAGCCATAGGTGAAAACATAGTAGCAGAACAGACAACAAGAGGTACAAAGAGCGTCCAAAATAAGGTTTCTCAGAGAACTCAAAGGCCAGCACTGATATAGTAAAGATAGAATATATTGTATAAAATATATTAAAATGTTTTATTAGTAAAGACATGTAGTCAGTGCGCCAAAGGTAATTACTGTAATGAGAAAACCGAGCAGGACGCTATGGGACCTATCAAATATGAATTTGTTGCATATAAAA
>OW240917.1:77497000-77548758 GCA_933207985.1 Pelobates cultripes
CATAGTAGGTTTAACTTAGAATGTCTTATCACCTGCTCTGTAAATAGCCTGCTAGAGCCTGCTGCATTTGTGTGTTTAGCATTCAATTAGCAGAGCAGGTGATAAAAACTACTAAAGAAAACATACTGTTTTAATTTTTTCATGCAGGTGTTCTATCATTCTGCTATACCCCGTCAGATTTCAACACAAGTATGTGTGACTAGGGCTACATAATCAGACACAAAAGTGATTCAACTTCTAAATGGCAGATAATTGAGCAATCAGACTGCAGGGGCATGATCTATACATGTTCTTTAAAATTTAGCTTTTAGTGGTATAGTTAAAATTAATGGTAGAAAGGCTATACAAGTGAATGAAGTGCGATGATCTACATAATAGAGGTACTAAATACACAGTTGTCTCTAAAATGACACAAAAGATAAAACAATTGTTACAATGATCCATATAAAGAGAATGTTAGTAGGGAAAATGAAGACTCACACTTAGTTTTCTACTGCAATCTAGGTCAACATATATATTAGGGCACTCACTGTTTCCGCTTTTCCTCTTACTACTATTGTAGTTCCCCAAGGGTTAACCCCTATATGAGTGTATCCCCTTGCTTCCAGTTCTCTCTTTTTTCATACATGATCTTTAAGCTAAATTTGTTTTAGAGCTTTGACTATCACTTTAAATCGATTTTTAATCAGTAATTGTATGCAAAATGTGGAGTGATTTTTGTTTTCCTTTTTTTTTTATTTCTGCTAGCCCTATTCTACCTCTACAGGGAGGTTAATTTAATCTATATGGGAAGTTGTGGATACTAAGATGGTTAGTAGCAAACTAATTAGCTGTGGGTATGTTTCCCAGAGCAGTCTGCCTATCACTGCCATCCAGGTTGGGCAAACATCATAATGATTATCCTGAAGTGTAAAATTCTCATTGCCAGTATAGCGAAGTGGGTGAGATTTCAGTACCTACATCCAAATAGCTTTGGAACAAAACACGAAACAGCATCCATAGCCTCTTTGCACTATAACCACTACACTGAGCTTTTGTAGTTATGCTACTTGGAGTGTCTAATACTAATCATGTATTATTGTTCAATCACAAGATAATACAAATATGTATATGCCTATTATATATCTCCAAACAACAAAAAAATCAATTTATTAAAAAATGAGAACTAAAAACACAAACGTGGGGAATATTAAAAATCCAAATCTCCTTTCAATTAAGGATGGAGAGAGAGATTTCCTCTATAACTAAATATGGATGGAATATATGGAATAATTATATCAAAGAGACATAAAGTATAACTCTGAGTCTTATACCTTTGCTTGTGGGTCTATCTATATATATCTATATCTCTTTTTTTTTTCCCCTTTGGAGAATCCCGTGGATATCCTTTTTATCTATGTCGTTCTCTTGAGAGTTTTTCTTGTATTTTTTTTTTCAAGATACCCCGCACCTTTCTCTCCCTCTCTTCGCAATAAGAGCTTGATTTATAAATGCCAAATCAAAATCAAAGCTATGTTATATATCTAGGGTGTGTATTTGTACCTTAGAGATATATTTACTATCTATGTGAATACTGTCCATCGTTTTTTTTTTGTCCTTGTAGTTGTCTTTAATATTTGACAATGTCCTTGAAAGTGCTAAATTTTAAAACAGACAGATCAATGTATGATTTAAACTATAATAGCGCTGAGATTGTTGGGCTGTTCTGGTTGTCAATTATTGTATTGTTGATGATATGTACGCATTTGTCTTTGTATATTTAAATAAGCAAATAAACAACAAATATTAAAAACATAAATAAAAACACAAACAATTCTTCTTGAAGCTGTATGTTATACTTTATTAAATGATCCTGTGCACAAAAGATGATGTTTCAGATATTATGTATGAATAATGAACTTCAGCTAAACAGATTGATAATCTCTATTTGAAGTGTTTTCAAATGCACATATTAGATTAGAGCTAGAACTCTTACTACTTTCCTCATCCTATCAAAGTGTCATGTATTCCATGTGAAAGAGAATCCATGTGTTCTCTTTGACCTATTAATTTTAAATGCTTGGCAAGAAATGAGCCTCTCAGAATAAAACCGAGTTGCATGCATTGTCTTTTGATGGATTCAGGTTTGTATATCTTTAGTTCTTTAATAACAATTGGATTCAATGTTTTTTAATGAGTTTTGTGGCTAATTATATACTAATATTGTAACTGTAGTGTATAGTTATCTGTTACTAAGGGAAAACTGTGTTATTGGAGAGAGTGTTGCTTTAATATTAGAGCTAGGAAAAGGATAATTTATTGAGAAATGTTACAGTATTAATGTAATTTATAATGTTTGATGCAAATATGCATTTAACACAAGTCCAATAGTAAACAAATTCAGTAATGTGTGTTGGTGTAGGGGTTCTGATGTTTATTGTATCTAGACATAAAATTATTAATTTAAGATACAAAAATAGATAACAAATATATCATCCCTTTGTTGGTGACAACACCAGAGGAAAATGACTTATATTGTTATTAATAGTGAGTTGACGGTGGTCAGGTAGGCTAGAAAATCTAACAGGATATTAGGTTACTTGGGAAGATGCATTGCCACATTACAAATAAATGGAAAAGATGAAACTTTTATAATAGGTGATAGGATTTAACAGCATTGAGGAACAAATCATTTTCAATAAGACGAGTTGTAAAATTAAAGAGGTCATAACTTGACAGATCTCTAAAAGAACTGTATCATGTCATAAAATAATTACACAAATAGGAAGTTAAAGTACTTAGATTATCAGTCATTTATTATTTGCCTATACAATTCACAGGTAGAATAAATATACCTTATTCAGTTTTTTCCTGTAAGTGTAAGGAGAATTTATTACTTGACTTCATACTTCAACTCTGATAATTGAATGTTAATTCTGCTGTGGACATCTATGGAAATTTTCTTAATTCAATTACATGTGGCAATACACTCTAGCAGTCTAATCCAGGCTATAGAACTACAAATACAAAATGTAAGATCATTTCAAAATCGATTAACCCCTTAAGGACACATGACATGTGTGACATGTCATGATTCCCTTTTATTCTGGAAGTTTGGTCCTTAAGGGGTTAATGACATTTGAGGTTTACTTTGTACATTTCTTTAAAGTAAAACAATAGAGTGTGTGTATGTGTGTATTTACCATAGTGTGTTTGTATTTTACCATCAGTAAAACTCTGTAATGTAATTATGAAAATATCACATGAAAGTTGATTTCTTAGAAACACAATAAAAAATAAGTCACAGAGGCTAACAATGTTAACCCTTGCACACCTGGTGCAGGTGGCTGGCCAGCTATATACATCATTCACATGCAAGCCTAGACTAGTTGTCCAATCATGGTATATTTGAACAGGGTATAGTGTCAGGAGAAATTAAACTACAGCCTGCCCGTGCATAAGGTTAACACCCTGAAAACACAAACACTTTCAATCCAAAGCATAATTCATATGGGCATTTCAGTTCTGTAAATGATTGAATATCATTCATGTGCAAGATGTCATCTGTATGAATTATGATACACTGTATAGATTTTAGAAATACACAGAGTATATATGCTAATAGGAGAGAAATAATTGTAAATTACATAGGATGCATAACTTTACATTTATTGCATATCCTCAACATTTTCTCTACAATATGTATTTTGTTTTCTTCTCTTTTGTTATGTTGCAGAATCCACTCTCGCAAACACTTTGTTTTGCCTGTGTAATATTTATTAAATGAGCATTCTGTTAAACATACAATTTTCCAACATATGAAACTAGAACTTTAATTGGAAACTATCTTCAAAAAAATGAAGCTCACCTGCTACGTTTCATATTCAACTGCCATTGGAATGAAACCAAGGAGCCTCTATTTTGTTTAGATTATACATAGTGATTTGGGCCAGAGTGCAGGTAACTTTCTCTTTGTTTTAACTATGTATTTTGAGCTGTTAGCTACTAAGCCACTGCTGCTGTAAGCACAGTGCTTTATTTTGTGTTTGTACATGAGTAATACTAAACCTTAACTAAAACTTAATAAGCAAGCCACGAGACTTACAGATCATTTTGTAATTAGTAAAGTCTCGATAAGAAAGACACAGTGCAAGCAATGTATGCAACAGAATAATTTGTAGGCTATCTGCACGATGACGAGCTGAGTAATTTAGAGGAGGAATCTAAGAAAATGGGTAGAGAGAGACAAGAAGACATAAGTTGATATTTTCAGTAATAGGAAACCACTGGTTTACTCAGGATAATATTGATGCAGTACTGTGTCAAAGCTTAATATGTTGTTAGGCATTGCATAAGAAAAGAAAAAGACGTGTACGCAGTGAATCTAACCATGAGAGGATTGCAATGGCTCAGAGAGAGCAAGACAGTGCATCAAGACATGAGTGTATCCTACAATACAATTAGCAGGGGCACTGTCCAGGTTAGCCAGCAGATGTTTAGCCGATGCCCAAGTCAGGAAAACGCTTGTCAGATATGGTAAGGGTGTTGTCAGCGGGGTCCCTCCATGGAGCCACAGCCCCCAGGGGATCCAAGTTGATGTTCTCTTAGGTGAGAAGCCATGTATCATCCAGAGCTTGCATCCTTGTGATCTTGTGCTACTGCCAAAGGAGCCTGGTCTTCACCATGCGGGGTGAGTGGTAGCGCATGTATTGCCGTAGGAGAGGCTTAGACAGCCATTGTGACAGATTTTGGTGCCTTGTCTTGTGCTGCATCTCTCCGGGTACACGTGGGGGATGTTTAGATTTGCGTCAGCGAACATCAGGGCAGCTGCGGGTTGCCTTGATGTGGGCAACAGGATTAGAGGTTGGCCCCCTGGTATAGTTTTGCCCAGAACAAGTCACAGATGCGGTCAAATGCCATAAGGAACGAATCTGCAATTGTAGGTGCCCCAGTCAGCAGACCCCGGTGAGGTGGCCATTTTGGTTGTAAGGCCTAAAATCTCTGGGTTGTTGGTGTGTTATAGATCCAGGCTAGGTGACCATTTCAAGGTATACAGTGGGGCCTGGGCTATCCCCAACCCGTCCAAAGGTGGGGAAAAAGGGCACAGAGCAAACAAGCTCCAGTTCAGGGCTTAATATTGGCCACCTCTCCATTCCTGAGTGGAAGTGTAGGCCACAGGTATGTCTTGCATGGGATAAGACTGTGTGTTGCAGACAAGAGAGTGCCAAGAATACATTACGGTTTTCTCAGGTTTGGGAACAAAATATTGACAAAAAGAGTGCAATAAAGTCCAATTTTGGCTCAATTAAAGGCTTTTCCCAAGGAGCTCTAGTACCATGCAACTTTCCCGGTAAGCTGTCAGACCCCGCCCCGTGTGAATATTTTTTTAAAGCATATAATTCATCATTGCAAAACAAAAAAATGTGTCTTCACTAACAATTACACACATATTTTCTAATCCCCAAACATATATCTTGATTAAGTTTTAGAACTAGATGGTCAACAATCACTATCTGTCTGTACCAGACCGAAAATAATGATAAAAAAAATTCTGCTTAACACCACCCCCACTTAAATCTACTATCAAAAGATGCCACCCCTCAGGCAATCTATACAACAGAAAGCCTTGGTTTTCCCAAGCAATGTGGATTAAACCCACAAAACAATTTAGCACAATATATATATGTAATTTTAAAAAAAAACAGTATTATTAATATTTTAATAACAAAAAGACAAAAGAAATGTTACACGGTGACAAAAAATACATGAAACAAAAAGACACGCAAAAACAAAATAAACAAGAAAATAAACAAAAACAAAACAGATAAAAAAAAAATAAGTTCTGGAAGTAATATGAGACTTAACCAAAACACAGAATCTACACTAGTAACATTATAGTGAATCTTACAGTAGGCCAAGTGAGAACTTCTGGTTAAAGTCTTGTCTGATGTTCAAATAAAGTTCTGTTGGCTTTGGGCAGGCATTCAGTTATATCCTGATTTATTTAGATGATTTATCCTCACTCACCTCTTTGATACACAAATGAAGTTCCTGTAAGATACTCATCTGTTAGGCACCTATAGTTTTATGGCAGAATCCTACAGGTAGAGCAGGGGGTGGGGGGAGGAGGGGAGGTTTCTCTAAAAATGGTTTCATTTCCTGCTGGCAACACAGACTTAGGAATAACTAAGCTAACCACTAGGATACTGGAACTGAATCATATCCACAGTGCAAGGCATCAGACCCCATCTGTAGGCAGCATTTTTTATAAAATATTCCCCACACATGGGCGGTTAGTGCTAATAATATAATATAATATACAAGGGGCAGACATACTATTGTTTACTCTACATTTTTTGACACTTTAATGTAAAACCTATCTTACCCCTGTTGGCTTGGAGTCCCCAAACACCAGACACTCAATAAAATATACATTCTCAATAAGCAGGGCTCTCTTACCTCTTGTATTTGTTTGTGTATATTGTACGTTTCTCAACTAATTGTACAGCGCTGCGGAATCTGTGTGCGTTTTATAAATTGCAATAATAATAATAATAATAAATAAATAAATAATAAAATAAACATACCTCCCCCTCATCCTAATAATATCTAGGGAAAGCCAATAAGATCATGTAAAGAAAAAAAGTATACTTCCCATCAGATGTCTTATTTGTTCTTAAAGATTCTTTTCTTCAGACTCCCCCAAAAAATCAATAAAAACTATTAAAATCACCTTGTACTTATTAAAATAAAAAAGGAACATATCACAAGAGAGCTGAATACCCCTCCCCCCACCCATCCAACACATAGATCCAGGTTGGCGCAAAAGATTTCCCATGCTATGCAAATGTAGTCAGAGTGCTCTGATTGGTTGACTTGTAAACGCCTTTTAACTCCGTTGTAAACCCATTTTTAACCCTTCACTCGCTGGGCGTGACTAAGAGGTTAAAAATGAAAGTGGTTGACGTAATTTAGTTTCCAAGAAAATAAGATAAACCCATTTTTACGTCTGTGCACAAGTCTAGACTAAAGTACTAAACCTGGGTCAATAACCATGGAAACTAGTGAGACCAGCAGGAAAGTCCCATAGTAACCTAAAAATGAATGTTTAATCTATAGACAATTCTATTAGTGCCTACATGTGTATATATTATTATTTAATGTACTTAGCAGCAGCTAAAGGGACACTCTACCTCCCCCAAAAACCACTATTTGGTAGATATACCTCAATGAAAACATGTATGTATTTAACCTCTTCCCGACCGAAAACTGAAATTTTCCGTCAACCTTGTCCTTGCATTGAGGACCTTTGACGGAAAATTTCAGCCATTTACTAAATTTAACCCCAGATCGCCGCAATCGTAGTGATCACGGGGTTAACCCTCACCCGGACCGGGAGCACCCGATCGCACTGCCCCTGCAGCACTGATCGCTCTGACAGGCTGTCAGAGCGAGCACATGTGCTGCAGGGACTCACGATCCACCTCCCTGCTCTTCCGCATCCAGTGTGAAGTGCAGGGAGATGGATCAGTGCTGCTGATATTCTCCCTGTAAAAAAAAAAAATTAAGTGAAAGTTAAATCCCACCCCCTTTCCCTTGCTTTAATAAATTTAACCCCTTCCATGCCAATTGACCACTGATTACAGTGATCAATTGGCAGGGATTACATTTTACTGTCATCTGATTTTTTTTTTTAATCCCTGAGGGTTGTTTATTTTTTATTTTTTAAACCTCAGGGGTTACATTTATTTTATTAATTAATTTAAATATTTTAAAATTATATATATAGCTAACTGGGATGGGTGGAAGTTAGTGGGGAATTGGGGGATTTGGTGTTAGTCTAACTAGGGGTTAACGTTAAAAAATGTTTTAAAATAAGTTTTAAAACGTTAAAAAAGTTTTAAATAAACTGTTTTAGTAACGTTTAAGTAAAAAAAAAACCCTCCTTTACCCAGTCCAAATAAAAATTAACCCCTTCCCTGCCATTTGATCACTGCCTACAGTGATCAAAATACAGATCACAGTATTATACTGTGATCTCATTTTTTTTAACCCCTGAGGATTCTTTTATTTATTTTTTAACCCTCAGGTGTTCAATTTATTTAATTAATCAATTTAAATATTTTATAATTATATATTTTGCTAGCTGGGGTGGGAGTTATGGGAAAGTGGGAAATTTACTATTAGTGCTGCTTACTGTTAGTTAGGGTTTACCGGTAAAAAAAAGTTTATAAAAATGTTTAAGTGTAAAAAAGTTAAGAAAGTTTAAAACATTTAATAAGTAAAAAAAAAAAAAGTTTAAAAATGAGTTTTACAAAGTAAAAAAATATATAAAAAATGCTCATTACCACTACACTTGGAACATATTAGCGAAAAAAAATGATCCCATGCTAAGGTTTACAATTAGTGATGTCCCGAACGGTTCGCCGAACGGTGCGCCGCGGACGGCGAACATATGCGCTGTTCGGTCCGCCCCCTATTCGTCATCATTGAGTAAACTTTGACCCTGTATCTCACAGTCAGCAGACACATTCCAGCCAATCAGCAGCAGACCCTCCCTCCCAGACCCTCCCACCTCCTGGACAGCTCACTAAGAATTCAGCTTCATAATGAATGTAAAACGGATGCTGTCCAGGAGGTGGGAGGGTCTGGGAGGGAGGGTCTGCTGCTTTATTGACTGTGAGGTACAGGGTCAAAGTTTACCTAATGATGACATAGGGGGCTGACCGAATAGCGCATATGTTCGCCGTCCGTGCCAAACCGTTTGGCAAACCGTTCGGGACATCACTATTCACAATATGCCTTTTGAATTACCCCGTGGTGTCCTCTTTAATAAATAGTATGTGTTTGTGGGGAATTTTGAACAACCAGCCAGCTAATCTACTCCAAAATGAAACATAGACACAGCGTAAAACTTCAAAGTTAGAAAAAAACTGAATGGCTGTGTCTCAAATGTGCCCCTTCAATGTCCACATATACCTGGCAAAGGTACATGCGGGGGTATTGCTGTACTCAGCCGACATAGCTGAGCAACATATTTAGTATTATACAGTCGTAGCACACACAAGGTTTGCAAAATATACTGTGCAAACTAACTTTGTGTGTCAAAAAAGGCAGAAAAAATGCTTATTACGACTACACTTGGTACAAGTTAGCGGAAAAATTATCCCACGCTAAGGTTTAAAATATGCCTTTTGAAATACCCTGGGATGTCATCTTTAAGAAATGGTGTAGTTGTAATATGTAGCCTGCTCAAGTGCTCCAAAGTGGGACATGGACGCATCAAAACCCTCCATGAAAATTCACACTTAAAAACCTAAACTTGTCACGTCTCTTTTACAGCTCTGTAACTTCACAAAATAGTGTCTAGGTCATACATTGGGCATTATTGCTTTACTCAGAAGATGTAACAGAGCATAATTTGGGGATTTTTATGACAGTGGTACATATTAAGTGTAAGAAATACTCAGCAAAAATGCAACATATATGTAAAAATGCAACTTTTTTCCCCCCTCACCACAAACATTGACATAAATTGGTGAAAAAAATGGTGACAAGTTAACGCACAATATACACCATATTAGATAACCCTGGGGTGTCTGCTTTATCAAATGAAAGCCCTTTGTGGGGTTATTTGAACAGTCACACTGCTATAATACCCTAAAATGAGATATAGGCACATCAAATCCATATACGAAAATTCTAACTAAGGAAACTGAAATAGCCTTGTCTCTTATATGGCATTGTAGCTTTACAGAAAAGTGCCAAAGGCATACAATGGGGGTATCATTATACTCAGCAGATGTAGCTGAAAACAATATGGGAGTGTGCAGGAATAGCACAGACCAGCTTTACAAAATACACATTACAAAAACTTTGTTATATGTGTATATGCCACAATAGAGAAAAAAAACACAATTTTACTCCAATATTTAGCAGAGATTGGGGATGAAATGATTACGTAAAAAGTGTCAAACTAACCTTAGGTAAATAGCCTGTAATTTATACTTTATATAAATATATACTTTTGTGTGGCAATTTTGTTTTCTGTGGTGGCTACTAGCCCTACAAGACAAACATACCAACTTCTAAAATTGTTTCACATTAAAATTTTATTTTAGTCCTTGTATTTTGTGACTGAAATCCTATACATATTATGTGTTCTATAAATCAAGACACATAAATGAATTTTTTTTAAATTACTTTTTCTAAGCTGGACATATTATGCACACGCTATTATTGCCAAAACTGTGAATTTTTAATTTTTTTTTTCTTTCCCCAATTTTGTGGCATTTTTTTTATAATGAATGAGAATGACATAAAATTAAAGCCCTGTTTGCCCTTTGAAAAATGGTATATAATATGTGTTGTTGCAAGAAATGACAGAGATGCAGATGTGGCCAAAATAGTTAAAAACAAAAAGTTAGCATTTAGGAATTATAAAAAAACCCAGAGTGAGGGAGACAAAATGATCTATAAGATTAGGCAGAAAGAGGCTAAGCAAGTTATAAGAGCTTCCAAATCACACACAGAAGAGAAAATAGCACAGACAGTAAAAAAGGGGGATAAAACATTTTTTAGATACATAAATGAGAAAAGAAAAGTAAAACAAGGATTAGTTAGATTAAAAACAAAAGAAGGAAGGTATGTAGAAGAGGATAAAGGTCTAGCTGACTGCCTCAATGAATATTTTTGTTCAGTATTTACAGATGAAAATGAAGGAAAGGGACCTCAGTTGAGAAAAAGGATAAATGAGTCATTTATTACAGGTGAGTTTACAGAGGAAGAGGTTCTATTTCAACTGTCAAAAGTAAAGACAAATAAGTCAATGGGACCTGATGGAATACACCCAAAGCTTTTAAAAGAGCTTAGTGGTGTACTAGCAAAACCATTAACAGATTTATTTAACCAATCATTGTTAACAGGTGTAGTCCCAGAAGATTGGAAGTTAGCGAATGTTGTGCCCATTTACAAGAAAGGTAATAGGGAGGAGTCGGGCAACTATAGGCCAGTGAGCCTTACTTCAGTAGTGGGGAAAGTGATGGAAACCATGTTAAAGGATAGGATTGATGAGCATCTAAAAACACATGGATTTCAAGATCAGAGACAACATGGGTTTACTTCAGGGAGATCATGCCAAACTAATCTTATTGATTTTTTTGATTAGGTAACTAAAATTATAGATCAGGGTGGTGCAGTAGACATTGCTTACCTAGATTTCAGTAAGGCTTTTGACACTGTTGCACATAGAAGGCTTATCAATAAACTGCAATATTTAAGTTTGGATTCCAATATTGTTGAATAGGTAAGGCAGTGGCTGAGTGACAGGCAACAGAGGGTTGTAGTTAATGGAATATATTCAAAGCTTGGACTTGTCACCAGTGGGGTACCTCAGGGATCTGTACTTGGACCCATTCTCTTTAATATTTTATTATTGATATTGCAGAAGGTCTTGATGGTAAGGTATGTCTTTTTGCTGATGATACTAAGATATGTAACAGGGTTGATGTTCCAGGAGGGATAAGCCAAATGACAAGTGATTTAGGTAAACTAGAAAAATGGTCAGAATTGTGGCAACTGACATTTAATGTGGATAAGTGCAAGATAATGCATCTTGGGCGTAAAAACCCAAGGGCAGAGTACAGAATATTTGATAGAGTCCTAACCTCAACATCTGAGGAAAGGGATTTAGGGGTGATTATTTCTGATGACTTAAAGGTAGACAGACAATGTAATAGAGCAGCAGGAAATGCTAGCAGAATGCTTGGTTGTATAGGGAAAGGTATTAGCAGTAGAAAGAGGGAAGTGCTCATGCCATTGTACAGAACACTGGTGAGACCTCACTTGGAGTATTGTACACAGTACTGGAGGCCGTATCTTCAGAAGGATATTGATACCTTAGAGAGGGTTCAGAGAAGGGCTACTAAACTGGTTCATGGATTGCGGGATAAAACTTACCAGGAAAGGTTAAAGGATCTTAACATGTATAGCTTGGAGGAAAGACGAGACGGGGGGACATGATAGAAACATTTAAATATATAAAGGAATCAACACAGTAAAGGAGGAGACTATATTTAAAAGAAGAAAAACTACCACAACAAGAGGACATAGTCTTAAATTAGAGGGACAAAGGTTTAAAAAATAATATCAGGAAGTATTACTTTACTGAGAGGGTAGTGGATGCATGGAATAGCCTTCAAGCTGAAGTGGTAGAGGTTAACACAGTAAAGGAGTTTAAGCATGCATGGGATAGGCATAAGGCTATCCTAACTATAAGATAAGGCTAGGGACTAATGAAAGTTTTTAGAAAATTGGGCAGACTAGATGGGCCGAATGGTTCTTATCTGCCGTCACATTCTATGTTTCTATGTTTCTATGTGTTTGAACACAAACAGCAAAACATGCAAAAATGGCTTGTGTCCTTAACCCCTTAAGGACCAAACATCTTGAATAAAAGGGAATCATGACATGTCACACATGTCATGTGTACTTAAGGGGTTAAAGGACCACTATAGGGTCTCTAGGTCCCACCCTTAGGGTCACCCTCCCGCCCAGCTCCAGGGAGAGGAAGGGGTTAAACACAGGGCCGGACTGGCCCACCGGGATACCGGGAAATTTCCCGGTGGGCCGTCGGCACCTGGGGCCGGGCAGCCAGCTGGCTCACCTGCGGCCACAGAGGGAGCTCCTTTGGCGGCCGCAGGGTTTGCTGGCTGTTCTTGCGGCCGCAGGGGGAGCTGGCTGTTCTGTCTCTGCTCCCCCTCCCCAGCGCACTACAAAGAGACCGGGGCCGGAATATGACGTCATATTCCGGCCCCGGTCTCATTAAGCGGCGCGCAGGGGAGGGGGAGCAGAGACAGAACAGCCAGCTCCCCATGCGGCCGCAAGAACAGCCAGCAAACCCTGCATCCGCAAGAACAGCCAGCAAACCCTGCGGCCGCCAAGGGAGCTCCCTCTGCGGCCGCCAGCCGCCAGTCCCCACAGGTAGAAATTGTGTGTGTGTGTTTCATTTGTGTGTGTCTGTCTGTCATGGTGTGTGTGTCTGTCTGTGTCATGGGTTGTGAGTGTCTGTCTGTGTCAGCAATGTGTGTCTGTGTCATTGTTTGTGTCTCTGTGTCCTGGTGTGTGTGTCACTGTCATGGTGTGTGTGTCTGTGTCATTGTGTGTGTCTCTGTGTCATAGTGTGTGTGTCACTGTCTGTCATGCAATGTGTGTCTGTCATTGTGTGTGTGTGTGTCTGTGTGTGTCACGGTCTGTGTGTGTCATGGTGTGTGTGTGTGTTTGTGTCATGTAATGTGTGTCTGTCTGTCACGGTGTGTGTGTGTCTGTGTCACGGTCTCTCTGTGTCGTGGTCTGTGTGTCACGGTCTGTCTGTGTCATGGTGTGTGTGTCTGTCTGTGTCACGGTCTGTGTGTGTCATGGTGTGTGTGTGTTTGTCTGTGTCATGTAATGTGTGTCTGTCTGTGTCACGGTGTGTGTGTGTCTGTGTCACGGTCTCTGTGTCGTGGTGTGTGTGTCTGTGTGTCACGGTCTGTCTGTGTTATGGTGTGTGTGTGTCAAGGTGTGTGTGTCTTTTTTAAGGTGTGTGTCTGTCATGGTGTGTGTGTGTTTCTGTCTGTGTCACGGTATGTGTGTGTGTGTGTATGTGTGTTTTTACTCACTTTTTTTTTTCCCACGTCATGCTGGTCTCCCCTCGTCCTGCCTCTACGGCTGAGATCATCAAGCTTGATGATCTCAGCCAATCCGCACTGACACAGGAAGCACCTCTAGTGACCGTCTGAGTGTCTGTCACTAGGAAGCAATGTAAACACTGCCTTTTCTCTTAAAGGTCAGTGTTTACATTGAAAAGCCTGCAGGGACAGGCTATAGACACCAATACCACTACATTAAGCTGTGTGTGTGTGCGCGCGCTTGCTTGTGTGTGTGTGTGTGTGTGTGTGTGTGCCTGCTACTGAGTGAGCTTGTGTTTTTATGTCAATAACCTTATGTATGAGGCTGTGTATCAATCTGCTTGTGTCAGTGAGATTGTCTGTGTATGCATGTGAGTATGCTTACTGTATAATTAAAAATTTTACTCTGAAAGGACCAATATTTTATATTGGAAAAAGCTATATATATATATATATATATATATATATATATATATATATGTAAAATATTGCCAGAGATAGCACTCCAAGGACTAATATAAAATATAACTTTTATTACCTTCACTAAAACAACACAAGGTCAACGTTTCAGCTTGATCCCCTCAAGCTTTCGTCAGGAGAGGTAATAAAAGTTATATTTTATATTAGTCCTTGGAGTGCTATCTCTGGCAATATTTTTTGCATTTTTGGCTGACAAGCACCGGGCATTGAATATTGAATTGGTGGAGTGCAAGATCCGTTTGGTTTTTATATATATATATCTCAATCATCTAGGGTTGCAAGACATAGCCTTACATATTACATGCGACAATATATGGCGCAATGACTTATGGGGCTGGCATAGATTTTTTTTCCAGGGCTGCTTTGGAATCCCCAGTCCGGCCCTGGTTAAACACTCACCTTTTCTCCACCACCGGGCTCCCTCGGCGGTGGGGACTCTCCGCCTTCTTCCCCCATCATCGACTAAATGCGCATTCAGCCAGTCCACAGGAAAGCATTCTCAATGCTTTCCCATGGACGCTGGCATCTTCTCACTGTGAAAATCACAGTGAGAAGCGCGGAAGCGCCTCTAGCGGCTGTCAATGAGACAGCCACAAGAGGCTGGATTAACCCATAGGTAAACATAGCAGTTTCTCTGAAACTGCTATGTTTACAGCAGAAAGGGTTAATCCTAGATGGACCTGGCACCCAGACCATTTCATTAAGCTGAAGTAGTCTGGGTGCCTATAGTGGTCCATTAAGGGTAACACAAGCTTTTGAAGCTGTGTCCTTAAGGAGTTAATTATACATTTTAATTGGGGTATATCTAAAACATTGAAAAAAATGCACTCTTTGAAAAATATACAAAAGAAGACACATTTTCACACATAAAGCATTTCTGCAAGTTAAAGTGCATTATTTGTGTGTAGGGGTCCTTTAATTGCTTAACAAGGGCTCTAGCGTATTTGATTTCATAATACCTTTTTATGTTAAAGAAATAGTATAGGCACCCTTTATTAGCATGGGGGGAGGGGATAGATGGATGTAATAGTGTTCCAAATACATCTTTATATTTCTAACACTAAAGTTTTATTATAACCACCTCCTACTTACATAAAAGTCATAAAATATAATTAAAAGATATATAAAAATGACATCCTGCTCTTGCCAAAAAAAAAATCTGCACAACACTAGCCAAAGTAAACTTGCTAATGAGAGCTCATCTGGTTTAAAACTTTTTGAATCTGCTGCTCAGTGGAAATATTAACTATTACAAATGTCAAACACAAAATGTATAGTAGGCTTTTGCAACAGTATCAATGCATTTGGGGATGTTTGCTGAATGATAATTCACCAGGTTCAAGTATATAGAGAAAGTGAATCAATCGCTATGTTTATGCTTAAAGCCATCAGGGCTGTGGGCAGTAGGTATTTATCAGTAATGTCGGTATCACTTCATGCCCCTGCCTGTGGCTAAGGTAAGGAGGCTAAACCGAATGATATAAGTACATTTTTGATATAGCGAATTAGCAGCAAGCTATAAAGGCACAGTAGTTGATATGTTAGCAATTAATCTTCCCTGAAGAGGCATATTTGTATTTTATAAATGTTGTCAGCGAGTCTCTAGGAGTGTTTCATAGGGTGAGGTGGTGCATTCCAACATAATTGTTCATAAGACAGTCTTTAAACTCTATTTAACCTTCTCAGACTATGGGAAAATTAAACACATTTCAAATATTACTTTTCATATATATATGTGGTATTACAATATTTTATATAGAAATTAAATACAAGTATTTACCAAATATGTTCGAATAGTTCAAATTAATGAAATAAATAACTTTGTTATCTTAATGAAGCAGTTTGGGTGTATGTATAATGTCTCTGCAGTCTCACTGCTCAATCCTCTGTCATTTAGGAGTTAAATTACTTTTGCTTATGTTTATGCATCCCAAGCCGCACCTCCCCTGGCTGTCACTCACACAGCCTGCTTAAAAACAAAGGTTAAACTTTAATCACACACAGGAGGCTCCTGCAGGCTTTAATAGGCTATTAGCAGAACAGGAGATAAGAACTTCCAGATTAAACAGACTGTGCAATAAAGGAACCTAGAACATCTAGGTTCCTTTACAGGAAGTGTTTAGGAAGGCTATGCAGGTCACATGTAGGGAGGTGTGACTAGGGCTGCATAAACAAAGTGATTTAACTTGTAAATGGCAGATAATTGAGCTGTGAGACAGCAGTTGTTTCGGTGCCTATAGTATGAATTTAATGATTATTAAAGGAACACTCCAAGCACCTTAAGCACTTTAGCTTGCTGAAGTGCTTTATGTGTGATAAGTGTGTCCTCTTTTGTTCATTTTACAAAAAGTGCAGATTTCACACTTTTTTAAATTAACCTTGTTACATTCCCCAGCTGTCAATAACACAACCTGTTTTGTTACTTCCTGGTAGTTTAGCTCAGTGGAGCTAAACTCAAGAGACGGGCAATTGTCTTGCAAAAACTTCTCATTGAACTGCATTGTGAAGTCTCTGAGCAGTTACAGATAGTATGTGCTGGGGGAAATGGGGAGGGCTTGCAAAGGATGTTAATAGCAAAGCTACAGGTTTTACAAGCTGATTTAAGAGAAATAAGGCAATAAAGGATTGCATATTTTCATTATATCGGGGGTATATTGTGCACCGGGGCCCGCACGCTTTGGGAGCTCTTCGGGTGGCCCATGCACATAGATATCCGATGGGTATTACTGCTGAACAGGGGCCCATTCGTCAGCTTTAAGGTCATGACTGGGCCCCTGTGGTATTGGCCAGCAGGGAGAAAGTGACAGCCGATTACTTCCTCCCAGCTTCTTACTGAGTGCGTCGAGTAGGAGGAAGGAGGCAGGGGAGGAGGCACAGGCAGCAGGGGGGAGGGACAACGAGAGCTGTTCTAGACCCCACACTTCCTTCAATGTTAACCTGCAGCAGAACCCTAATCAATCTCCTCTCCTGCAAACAAAAGGTGTGCTAGCAGGAGAAGGGCTGCAATTACAAAAAAAATATCACATACATGTGTTTTATGTTTGTCAGATTGATTGTGTGTGCATGTGTCAAGGTGTGTGTGTGTCAGTTTGAGTAATTTGTAATTTCCCCAGGCTCTGTTCAAAAATAGGGAGAATGCAAACCTATAGTCATTGATCTGAGTGGAGAATATTATTTACCCTTATTATTTCAGTGAACCAACTACTGAGAGAAAATGCTGAATGTACAACTACAATGATTTTTTTTTTTTATTTAGCACAAAAAGACAAAATGCACTTCAGAGCACACACTTTTACTATGTTTTTTACTAAACTGAGATGTGTTTGAAATTTACCGGGATAGTTTACATTTTAGGACATAAGTAAAAAATGTAAACAGCTGATATAAAGAACATTTCCACTTCAGCTATTTTGATGTAACATTTACAATTTACTAGTACAGTCTCAGAAATTCAGAGTTTAGTGGAAATCTGTTGGTATTGAAAGTAGTTACGTTTGATGCAAAATAAATGAACTACCGCTCAGTGCACATTATGATTAATGACTAAAATAAACTGTATGTGAAAGCATAACTGTAGAAATTGTAATGATCAGTCACAAAGAGAATGAGCGTGAGTCATATCCTGATCTTGCAAATGATGTGTGTTTGCTTAAATATGTATTGCTTTTTTAACAAATAGTTTGAGTCCAGTGTTCTGGTCTGTTTACTTGACTTCAATGTAGTCAGTTGACTATGCTACAAGCCTAAAAGAAATATTCTGACATACAAAGAAAAACAATTTGAGACTTGTCTATGCAACATTCTTTCACTGCCACACCCAGACTTTCTAAGAGAAACACAAACACCACATTGTCGCCATCTACTGGTAAATAAAATTAATGATTCTCATATATAGTTATATAATCAGTGTTTTGCAGAAATGCTTTGCTGATATTTTAATTTCCCTTAACCTGATTTAAATGGTTACTCCAAGCATTACAACCAATTCGGTTATTTTGAAGTGGTCATGGTGCTTGGAATCTGTATGTACTGAATTTCATACAAAACCACCTCTGACAGTGCCATTGGGGTGTCAGTAGCCAGCCCAGAATACGATTAAGGACTAATGTCTATATTTCTAAACACAGAATGTAATTTATTGGCTACGGCCGATCAGCTGATGCTTTCAGTTAATGAAGGAGCATCAGAACAGCATCCATCTTCTGCAACTCTGCACAAGTCAGATGCAGTTCAGTCACTATTGTGGGACCCTCAGCACCCGACTACAGAGCAGATCATTGCTCTAGGAACTATATGTGATATCTTAAAACTTCAAGTAGTATACATTGTGTTCTGTGTATGTTTGGATTACTAAACTGTTCGTTTATTTTTACAAGCTACAGAATCTCTTCTGACCTCGACATTTCAGCCTTCCAAAAGTCAATAAAATCAATATAATTGAGTTGAATAACAGCAATATCTGTTAGTTGCTAATTCAATTATGTACTCTTGGAAAGAATATTGGTATAGCTTTTCATGCAGTCCGTCTACAAATCAAATGATCTGGGTTTATTATATTAATAATTCAATCTTTTTTGTTTAATGTGCTATTTTCTTTCAGTTATGAAAAATTCTGAAGTAAAAGTAATAATAGTTATTTCACATAGTTATTCCTATGAGAAATAGTGTTACCTCTCCAAAGACATTTGTAGAATAAAATTGATCTTTGTTATGGGATGTGGAACAGGACAGTACTACACGTATTTTAAGACTTTGTGTACTTTGAAGAGTGATATAATTACGACTTTTGCCCCAAGCAACAGAATGACTGGTAACACCTTGATGAGTCATCTGCAAAATTGTAACATAGACTGTTCAGTGGCACCGAAGATGTCTCAGAAAGCATGCTAAAGAAGGCAATTGCTTTACATTTTTTTCTTCAAAGCTTTTTTTTATTATTATTATAATTATTTCCGCATGGTTGTTCCCAGTGTTTCTTTGTGATTGCATCTGCAAAGCTTATGTCATGCATTCTAGTTACATATTTCCTGAGCACATTGTTAGTAGCCTTAGTTGGATTTAAATTAAATCATTATAATAGAAATTTTTTAGTATATCACAATCCCACACAAATGGGTTAAGATATAGATAGATAGGGATAGAGACACATGGGGGACACATGGAGGGGTGGGTGATTGAGACACATGGGTGTTCGGGGGGGGGGGGATTAAGATACTTGGGGAGCTAGGGGAATGAGAAACATGGGGAGGGCTAGGATAATGAAACACATGGAGGGGTCTCAGTGATTGAGACTGGGGAATTCAGATATATGGGGGGCTAGGGGAAGAGACACATGATGGGAATTGAAGGAAGAAATTAGCATATGGAGGGGCTTGGGGGGATGAGATACATGGAGGGGCTGGCAGGAGGAATTGAGACATGGGGTCTAAGGAAAGAAACGTGTGGAAGATGAGATACATGGAGGGGCTGGGACACACACAAAGTGACATAGAGGGGATGGGGGAGAAATAGACAAGGTGCCAGGAGGAAGAGACACACAAATGGGGTCTGTGGAGAGAAAGAGTCACACAGGGGCTGGGTGGGGGGAAAGAGCCACAGAGAGCCTGGGGATGGGTCAAAAGAGACAAACAGGGCAAGAGGCAAAAGAGACAGACAAGTGCTTGGAGGAGAGACACTTAGAGGGTCTTGGGGGCACAAAGAGACACAGAGGGGCTGAGGAAGGGACAACATATTATTTGTGTGTTTCTTTATTCCCCAGACCAGGGGGGCTGGGGAAGAAGCAAAAGAGACAGATAGAGGCTAGGAATTGGGCAAAATAAACAGTCAATGGTTGCGGGGAGACACCCAGAGGGGCTGGGGACACACAGAGGGATTGGGAAGGGGAGAAAGAGACACACAGTGGGATTGGAACAGGGCGAAAGAGACACACAATGGACTAGAGCAGGGGTTCTCAACCCAGTCCTCAGGACCCCCTACCAGTCCTGGATTTGGGGATTACCTGGGTGTGTCTCAGGTGTTTAGAAAAAGGGAAAAAAACACCTTAGACTCTAAGGTGTTTTTTTTCTTTTTCTAAACACCTTAGACACACCCAGGTAATCCCTAAACCCTGGACTGGTAGGGGGTCCTGAGGACTAACGTTGAGAACCCCTGGACTAGAGGAATAAAAAGACACACAAAGGGGCTTGGAGGGAAAAAGAGAGTGGGTATTAAGAGACACACAGATGAAAAAAATGCATTTTTTAGGGAGAACAGGGGGTGGAAGACAAAATGCATCTTCAACTGTGTAGCCAAAACCCCTTGCATCGGCCTGCTGCCACTTGAAACAGCTTTGGAGATAGGATTTTGACATTTTATCATGTTTTTTTGTATGAGACTAGGTTAGCAAAATACAGTTGTTCAAAGGTTTTTTGGGGGTTTTGGGTTTTGTTGTTTTAAAGAAAAAAAAGCTTTAAAAATGATTTAAAGGCATACTAAAGCATTAGGAATACAATCTAAGTGTTTCAGTCCCTAGCCTATTTCAGGTCCTCCCACCAGTCGCTACAAAATTTTACTCACCTTTTTCCATCTCACTTCTCCTCCTTCAATGATGTCATGGAGAAGATATGGCTCCTCTGTCAATTGTCCAATCCAATGCTCCTCATGGAGGACCTAATGGGAATGCAGCATGTGCACATAATCTCTCCTCATAGGAGAGTGTTAAATCAATACTTTCCTAAGGGGCTTCTGCAGTAATTGGTTTTAATGCAGGTGCGCTCACCTCAGAGCTGTCTGTATGAAATATAGATGACATCAGAGGCGGCACTCTAATTAGGTGGTTTAGGCGGCTGCCTAAGACCTCGCGCTGGCTGGGGCCTCGCGGTTTCCTAAACCGCCTGAGGGCAGACTGTGTTGGGTCCTCAATCAGTCAAACACCAAGAGGGGGTCCGGCGGCTTGCTCAGTATGCCGCCGGGTGCGAGGCCCCTCCTGTCTACCCAGCCAGCCATCGCAGACACCAGTCTGCAGCTCCGCAGTGAGCAGAGCTGCAGACCATGTGTCTCGTGAAAACTGGCCAATCAGAGCATTACCGTGGGTTACCATGGCAATGCTCTGATAGGTCTCGCGAGATACATGCTCTGCAGCTCTGCGGAGCTGCAGAGCGGAAGTAATGGCCACCGGACCACCTGGGAATTAATAAAGGTATGTAGTCTCCCCATAAGACCCCCCTCCCTCTCACATCACCCCCCCTCCCTCACCATCACCCTTCTCCCTCTCACCCATCACCCCCCCCTCACACCATCACCCCCCTCTCACCATTACCCCCTCCCTCCCTCTCATCATCACCCCTTTACTCACACCCTCACCCCCTGGTCTCACCATGCCCCCTTCCCTCTCACCCTCACCTCCCTCCCTCTCACCCTCACCCCTCCTCCCTCACCTCTCACCCCCCCCTCCCTCACCATCATCCCTCCCTCACACAATAATCCGCCTCCTCCCTCCCACCATCCCCCTCCCTCCACCATCACCCCTCCCTCCCTCCCTCACAACATCACACTCTCACACACAGTATCACCCCCCACACACACACAGCCTCCCAAGACATTGTCACCCCACCCTACACTTTCATCACCCCCCACACTGTCAGCCTCTTCATGCATCCACACTCACATTAACCACTCCTAATCCTGTTAATCTCACCCCTCCAACACTCACCCTGTCACATTAACCCCCCTTAATTCTGTCACACTCGTCCCTCCTACCATGCCACAATTGCCCTGACAAACTTACCTCCACTCGCCCTGTCACACTCCCTCATCAAACCATGTCATACACCCTGACCCCTCATTCTCTCTCACAACCCCCCCTGTCCATTTATCCCCTTCACCCTGTCACACTCTCCCTGCCACTGGTAGCCCTTTACTCACCTTGTCACAGTCACACCTGAAGACATTCATCATACACACACAGTCAAGAAACATAGCTTTGCCATAAACACAATGCACAAAGGCTACAGGCAGACCCCCATACACACTTCAAGCAGCTACCCCATATACATAGGGTCCCAGACAAAAATGCAAACATGCTCACAGAGACATACATTCACACACACAAGGATACTCTCTGTCAGACACACTCTCAGGCACTTACACAGGTAAACTGTGCACCAATGTGTATATGTGACAGTGTGCATGTATTGCAGCTCTATTGTTTCACTTTCTTGTTAGTGGGACTCATGTTTGAGTTTAGCCTAAGGCCTCATAAAGTCTAGAGCCTCTGGATGACATGAGACGTCTTCATGCAAAGTCTGTGGCCGTCCACCATCAAATGCAGTGTGTATGCCAGGGGACTAGGTAAGTTGTCAAACCATACCAAAATGTTTTGACAAATTACACTGGGATGGCGCTTTGGCACTATAACAATTTCAGCGGGTTCCTTTAATATCATGGTTACTTTTCCAGTATATTTAACAAATATGTATTTATAAGGTATAAAAAAATGTTATATACAAATCCACACACCAGTACCATCTCCACGATGGTACTCTGCCAATCATTGTTATGTTATATTATAAGCTAATTCTAAATTCTTTAAATGCACATCCTAGAGATGAACACTTAATTCATTTCAATGAGTAACATACATAGTTCATTAAAAGAGTTTTTTTTAAAATTTTATTACATTTTTACGATTTAATGTAATAATAAATAGATCAATAAACAATCCTCACTTCTGAATGTTCTTGTTTTGCAAGTGTGAGGTATTCAGGTATTTAAACCACCCAGAAAAAAGCTAACTGGTTGAAATTTTTCAGGTCATACCTAACCTAATTTAGCTTCTGAATAGCGGTATTAGTGAGCATTCCTTTTTTTTTAACTATATCTTTATTGTATTTTATGTTCACTTTCTCACCATTTATCATAAGAGACAATGTGATTCACCCACTTTTTTCTCTCTTGTGGCTGCATTGTATATATGATGTCAAAGTTTGATCCCCATAAAATGTAAGAAGTATTTTGGTTTGGTCAGGGTGATATACTATAAAGGTTTTGTTAGGTTGTATTGCAATGTACATGCAAATGAGTGTGAGTCTGCAAATATACCGTGTAAAATTACTTTACGTTAGTTTAAACTACTACTAGTAGCCCATGTACCTGAAATAAGTGTATAATAAATAAATAATTCTGGTTTCTCTTCCATCTTAGATATTTGGCAAACTACACAAGTGTCATCAAGTTCCCAAGCCACAGGAATGTCATACAAAAGTGATAATGTGCTTCATGGAACACCAATAATGTCTCACATGGAGTTACCTGGGAGTGTAAACCAATACTTTGATGATATAAAAATTCACCCTTCTTGTATAATTAAAAGCATTGCCATTGATAATGATGCCATAGACAGTAAGCAATCTAAATTTTTCATTACTAAATAACATTACAGTATTTCCCTTGGTAATTATTGTGAGTGTGTATTTGTCTTTGTGTTGGAAGCTTGCGACCATGCTCAAAAAAATGCTTTTTTGTAAACCCATCTTCATATTGATGATATATGTTCTTATACCCTCTTTTAAAGGGAGATAAGTTGTTACCCTTTATGCCAAGTATTCTAAGCTGCACATGAGTGAAGGCATGCTGTTGGCCTCTCTATTCAGGGGTTGATTGCACCAGGGGGTGGGGTTACAGTGCCCATGGGAGAGGGAAGAAATAACACAGGGAGAGTAGAGGAGCAGTAGCTCCTGGTCCCTGCCAAGTATAAAATTTTATATTTTTCTCTACCCCTATAGCCCAGGTGACTGACTAAGAAATGATTAAGCAAGGGAAATTGCTCAAATATACAATTAATATATCTAAAACCAGAGGAGCCCAGGGGTCACAAGGGGAGGAAGACATTTCTGCTGCCTCTCACTAATAGTTTTAATAACTCCTACTTTTCATACCCACCATCTTACTTAAAGTGCTCAGTCACTCTACAGCTGAGACGTGCTGTGGCCTGTTGAAAACCTGTGAAGCTTACAACTGCATGACTGGCGCTGTGGCTCTAAGGACTCGTTTGATTTTTACTTGAATCTGTCTTAATCTGTACTGATTGTTGATTCTGTCAAACATTTCAGCTACTTTTTGACTCCATATTACCACTGCAGATTAATTATATTGCCAGCTGCAACAGTAATATAATATCAGTATATTGATGCTTTGATGCTTTAACCATTGAACACAGTGTGCTGAGTGCTAATAGAGTAGCTCACATGTTTCATAACAGCATCAATATTTAAACAAACACTATAGTGCTAGAAATACAAAACTGTTTTCCTAACCCTCTATAGGTGCTCCTTGCTTAACGACAGAGTTCTATTCCTACAACTCGGTCGTCAAGCCATCTGGTCGATAAGCGAGGACTGCCCTTTATCATTCACCACATTTCTCATTCGTGGGTTCTCGTTCGCGGAAAAGCTACAAGTACAGCTTTGTACTGTACAGCTGTACCTTGCATCTTTGCCGTGAATGAAAATCTGCAAGAGCCTTGACGTACAGTACAGGTACTAAATGTACTATCACACAAAAATAAATTCAGCGCGGAAGCAAAGTGATAATAGTCCAAAAGCAGCTTGAACACTAATACCGAGTCTCTCTTTTCCATCTAGAAAACTGGATAAAAACAGGGGGTTAGTACTAAATGTACTTTACTGGGATCCCTTTGAACATGGTGAAATTTGCTGTGCTGATTTTCCCCATGTTCACATTCGTCAGTTTCTCATTCGCGGCAAAGATGTGAGGTACAGCTTTACAGTACAAAACTGTATCTTGCATCTTTGCTGCATATGGGAAACCAACGAATGTGAACACAGCGAAATGTTCAGAGGGATCTCCGTACAGTGCATGTCTTTTTTTTAGCTATGTAACTATTTAACAATGAATCTATAATGTACCCTACTCTGTGTATTCCATAGATATCTTTATGTTGTGCCCAGCTTATTTTAATGTATGAGCACCTCTGTATTATACTCAGCTCTCTGTATGTTATGAGTATCTCTGTATTGTATAGGGAGGAGTAAAATTCTGGGGGGGAGTCTGGCACCCCACCATCTCAAAACTTCACCAGCCACCACAATTTCATTAGGACTCATGTTTGATAATATGAACCTATTTGTTACAATCAAGTCCCATTGGCCATGTGAACTTGTGTGCTCAGTCCTCAGGGGAGCATGTCTATTCAAGTCTAAACAATATATTTTTCCACAACACCTCCTACATAACCCAACAGTGACAATCTAAAATGTAATTTGTTTTTTATTTATAGTTATTTTACAATTTAGTTCTTTTAGACTGCTTCTAGTATGTCTCATAGAATTGTTCATTATCTTTTACCATATAAATAATTTGTTGTATTATTTGCCCATATATTGTTAAATATATAGTGTCTAAATTTCATGTATATCTGCTACCTTGTAATCATATTTTCAGTAAATGTCAAATGCTTTAGCAGATCCTGCTGAACAAGGTGAATCTTGGCTCAACAAACTTGGCATTTATAGGAACAAGCTGACCTTTTTAAAACGTTGGAGAGGCATGAAAGAAAGCACAATAGAAGTTAAAAGAGGTATTGTAATCTTATATATATATATATATATATATATATATATATATATATATATATATATATATTTAAATCACTGGCATGTATTTGCAAAATTAATGTGAGGATATTTATCTCAGAATGATGTACATAAATGCAATGAATTAAAGCAAACAAAAATAGATTGCCAACATGTTCTCTGAATTGCTTTAACATCTTGCCTCCCTACAAAGTGAATGTATACCTATGTTAGGGCTCCTTTATGTCTATATTATGGGTCGGCAACCTGGTCCCTACTGCCCACTAGTGGTCATTTCAGGATTCTATATGGGCGGTAGGGGGTTCAGCGGCACAACAAGCTGAATCCTCCTTCCATCGAGAGAGTGGGCGGGCGCGAGTGCACAAACACACATGAAAGTATCAATGCTTACATACGTGCGCAAACTTTTGAGAACATGAGAATGCGTGCACGAGAACCAAAGAACGCGTGCATGCACTCGTAAATGTGCCAACATGAGCGAGTGTAACACGTGGGAAGAGGAAGGGGAAGAGTGGGAGCTGATGCACGATAGCAGGGACAGGCAGAAGCAAGCAGAGCACTTGTAAAATAGGAGAAAGAAAAGTTATAGGCAGGAGAAGGAGAGAATTGTTCACTAATAATAATAAGTGGGCCAACTAGCTCAGCCTTACTTTTGGACATTGCCATAAGAAAGGTAAAAGAAAAGCATAAAAAAAGGAGATAAAAAGGAAAAGATCAAAACAAATTTAAAAAAGGGAAGAAAAAAAGAAAAAAGGGGTAAAATAAAGGAGGAGAGAAAGTAGTGTTTAGAGTGGTTCATGTTTTGGCAAGTTAAGTTTTGTTATCTTATAAAATAAAACCAAGAAAGAAGGAAAATAAGTAAAGGAAGGAGAATGAGCGAATAAAGAGAAAGGGAAAAAGAGACCCCTGATATATTGATATAATATAAGGAAGGTAAAGAAGAAGAAGGCAGGAAAAGTAGAAAAAAAGGGGGAATTTCTTGTTAGGAATTAAAATTGTATTTAAAGTTAAATTCAGACTGATGCGTATCTGAACTGAAACCGTAACTTACTAGAAATTATCTAATTAAGCTACTTTAAATTTACAAATAATTGTTTTATTGGTGCTGGTTATACCGATAACTAAACTAGAATAAAATAACAAAAATACAATGCATATGATATACCTATATTGACTAATGAAAGAAGCAATTTTTTTTAATTATATTTTTATATTTACATATTATTATATTTTATTATTATATATTATATTATTCTATTTTGCAAGATTTCAGTATACTATGGTCCTTTCACCAGGAATGTTTGTTGGATGAAGCTCATCATAGCAGCAGACAAAGGTGCGGCTATTGTATAAGTGGCTACATTAAGGAAGCACAAAGGCAGCTCTCCAACCCTACCCACTATAGGGAACTACAGGAGGACATGTAGAAACATAATAAGAAGCCTCCCTTTTGAACAAACCTTCAATCACTTATACCATGCTCCCCAAAAACAATGTACTTCTATATGCTGCCAAAAACATAAACAAGTCAACTCAAGAAGACAAATAAATCTCGGGTTGAAACATCTCTGGCTGCGTGGGAAACTTTTTTGAAATCTTTGGTAAGGAGTACAGCCAGCTACCTTCAAGACAACACACCTTAATAAGCTATCTGACATTGGGTCAGTACCAGATAAAGTGATTTTGGCAATCATGAATGTAGTATCAATCCAATTACTATTGAAATCCTTCTTCTTGGGACTCTGGGACTTACTGGTATTCCCCATGTAAGTGGATTAATCTCATAAGAGAAGGCATTATGATGCTAGATTTGGACCTGCCAAAAATGGGGTACAATGGCGTTGTGGCAGGCTTATGCAATGTATGATCATATACTGTAACTAAATCTCCATTATTTTATTTTATAAACTTCAAATAGCTGCTTAGTGAATAAGCCAATGCGCTGAATCTTGTATGTTGTATGAATTGACCCCCGCAGCACCCTATAATGTATGCATGTTTAGGTGAGGGCAGCGTATTGGTTTCATATATTTATATTTGGGAGTTCAGGCAAACTCCTTGGTTAGGCATCCCTCCCTGTCACAGGTGCCTCATTCAAATGCCTTATTTAACCATGACCTAGAGAGAGTCCCAGGAGGAAGGATTTCCCAAGTAAGTGGATTAAGCTCATAAGAGCAGGCATTAGGATACTAGAGTGGGACCTTCCAAGAATGAGCATATATATATATATTTACTTTACATGAACACTCTCCCAGCATTATCTTACTGTTCTGTCATATGCATCAACACTTTAAAATGCATTCCTATATGTTTATTATATCAATATACGAAGTACTATGTGTCGACCTATGCTTTTCCATACTCTTATGCATGTATGCTTATATATATTACTGTGCATTTTTATTTGTGTATATGAGTTCATGTGCATGTATGTATGTGTTTATGTATATGTACATGCGTTTATGCGTTCACATAGACATATTTATGTGTGTGTGCATGTATAAAGTGTACCATCCTCTGCACTGTCTGCTTGTTTGTTTTTCTTCTCCCTCTCTTCCCCCTCACTCTGCTCTTCAGAAAGATATTTATGACCCTCTGCAAAAATGGTGTCTATTTTCTAACAAACTTGTGTCTTATCTACACTCATGTCGCTTTAACCCCTGTATCACAACTCAACCTTGAATTCTATGCGCTCAGAAATGCTTCAGACTTGAGAAAGGGAGGTTCTCTTTTTACATCTACATCACTGGACTAATACGGCTACAATCTCTACATATATATATATATTTATTTATTGGCCATATTCATAGCAGCACAATAATGGGTTAGCACATCCTATACCCATATAGGCAATAACCTAATTAAATTAACTGTATAAGTACCCCCTCCAACCTCCTAGATCTCCCTTTTTTTTGTACTTGTCCTATACCCTATTGGTCAGAGATTTGGGACTAATTTGTGGTTTACCTGAAGGTTGTTACACACTACTCTAAGGGAGTTTAGCCTCTCTTCCTTAGGAAGATTCAGGATATGACCCTGTGCCAAGTTGTCTCCCTGAAGAAACCCCTTTAGTGACCTTGGTCAATGTGCAGTGATCCTAGGAATAGCAAGTAATATAAAATAACCTAGGATTACCTCCTCCTGCCCGATTTACCTGTCTGAACTTCACTGGCAATCTAGCTGTGCCTGCAATCTATCCCTGGTGTATTCTCCTCCTTTTCCCTTCATTTCAGAATTTATTCTGACTTCATTTGCTATTTTTTAAGTTTTCTGATTTCTACTGAATTCGGGTCGAATTTCCTTGTATTGTTTCTGTGGTGTAAGTCTAAAATCAAATTCAAAGTTTTTATAATCTTCCCACCATGCATTCATTTTTCTGCATTCGGCCGGTGCCGCTGCACATATGCGAACCGAAAAAGGGATGCATGACGCAGTGCGCATGCACAAAAGTCTGTGAATGTGTAGTAGGTCCATGGTGGACATCTTATACTGACATCGTTTATGACATCACAGAGTCTTTATAAAGCATCAAAAACTGAATTTTAGGGCTTAGAATTTCTTCTCAGCTGTTCCTGATGTATATTCCATTGAATCTTTGCTATTTTGAATTTGTTTTCTTAAATTGACTTTCTTGTAAGTGTTTAAAGCTACAGTCCATTTAGAGTGATATTCTCCTTAAAACATTTTTTTCTTTTTATTCTTTTTGCCTTGGTCCTTTATTGGATGTCTTTTTATCCTTCACGACCTCTAATATGGGTTCAGAATTGTCTATCTCTGAGAAAAGAGTCATCATCTAAGAGTAATATGTAAATCATACATTTATATATTCCTTTCCTCTTTCTCAACCTATGTATATAAACAAAAGAGAGCAGTTTACTCATATTTCCATTACGTTAAAGCTCAACAGGGAAGAAATCTAGAGCCTCCCTGGAAGCATGTGATTCAAAGCTATAGAAGGGAAGCGTCTCTGTGCAGCTTGCCTGAAAGCAGCGTCTGGTCCTTCTAATTCCTACCCCTGACATCATGGATTTCATTAAACAAGTGGTATTAAGGAAGCCAGTAAGTCATCCAATACGTCTAGATACTAAGATCCTGTTTGGTCCAAAGATGATTCCTCTAATTCTGATATGAAAGTGGAATCTCTTCAAAAGGCATTTTCTTCATAAGAAGTAGTAGAGCCCCCTCCCACCTCACCTCCAGAGTGCGAAGATCTCTGAACTTGAAGGATCAGCAAAAGACAAATCTTTATCAAGCAAATATTCTCCAATCTTAGAAGGAATATAGTCTTCTTTCCTGTACGTGATACAAATAAAGAATTAATCTTAAATGAATGGACAAAGACTAATAAAAAGCTTTTTCCTCAATGAAGAATGTCTCATTCCTTTGATGCCTCAGGTGCTGCAGCCTGTAAATCTTGTCCCCAAGGTATCAAGGTTACAACGTGTCAAGGGATTTTTTTCTGGAGTTTGACAATGCTCCTCCAAGTCCCAGCTTCCAGATCATAAAGTGACCAGGGAACAAAGAAAAAAGGGACGCTCTAAAAGAATTTATGGTTACCCTTCAAGCAGAGAAAGTTATTCCAGGTTCCAAAAGAAGAATGCACTTTCAGCTTCTGTTCTCACCTTTTCCTGATCAAAAGAGTGCCTTGAGGTTGGAAACTAATTCTGGACCTGCACAGACTTAACACGTTTTTGAGAATCAGGAAATTCGAAATGGAATACCTTCAATCCATACTGAAGGTTGTGTTTCCAGGCCTATGGATGATGTCTATTAACTTGCAGTATGCATACTTCCAAATCACAGTTTCAAGCACTTCCTTTTGGGCTGTACTGCACAAGTCCTTCCCTTTGGAAGTGCTGCTCCTCAGACATTCTTCAAAGTGATTGTCATCCTGCAGAACTAAGAAAAAAAAATGTATTGCAATATATCATTATCTAGATGACAGACAACAAAGACTCTTCTGTTACATGGACATCTTTGCTAAAACATAGTTGAAAGCTCAACATATCATAAAGCCAGCTGATTCATAACAAAGAATGACCTGTTTAGGAGCTTTGTTCAATTCCTTTCAAGGCAAAGTGCATTTTTTACAGGACAGAGGTAGATGTCTTTAGTCAAAAGAAATATTATCTGTCAGTGTGACAACACTGAAATATGCCAGTCACTGGGGATGGGAAGCTTGGTGAATGGATCATATAGCCCCAGACTTCCCATCAAATGTCATAGAACATCTAGCAGTCTTCATAGCTCTCAATACATTTCACCATTTACTGTATCAGAAATGGGTGAAAGTACGAGTTGACAATGCTACAGGAGAACATGTAGAAAAATAATAAGAAACCTCCCTTTTGAAATCACCAAGGAGGAACCAAGAGCCGCAGCTTGATACAAATTCTATGTTGTGGGTTCAAAAGAATCTCCAGGAACTAGTAGCTGTTCATCTCCAACACTGTGACAGATGACCTGAGCAGGGTAAATATAGATCCAGGAGAATGGTCTGCATCAAGCAAGGTCTTCCAAGACATTGTGAACAAATGAGGTCTACCTCAAGGGAATCTAATGGCCAACCACAAGAACAACAAAGTCCCAATATACTTCTCCAGGATTTTTCATCCTCTAACCATTGAAAGGGATGCCCTATCCTGAAAATTTGACTTAATTCTGGGACATGTCTTTCCTCTTCTAGACCAATTTTCATTAAGGAAACTATGTCAGGAATCAGTGACAACCATTTTAAAAGCTCCATTCTGGCCCCACAGACCATAGTTTCCCATTCTACAGAACCTGTGCATGGAACATCTATGGGAACTTCCACAGTTTCCTTCCTTCAACATTGAGGTCCTTTATTCTAGCAAATCTTCTATACCTATCAACTACAAATGGAAGGTCAAAGGGAGAGGTTAAGAAACAAAGGTTTTTCTCCTGGCATGGTGAACACTATGATGCAAGCCAGGAAACGTTCTACCTCATCCACCTACTATCGAGTATGAGACCCTTTTTCTAGCCTTTTTAAGAACTTGAGTGTGCTCTCTCTGCATGGGATTGCCCCCCATAGCTTGCTTTCCATTCAGTTGCCGTAGCAATGGCCAGAGCATATCAGATACAGATGGCAACTGTTTTGAGTTGCCATGAAAAATTAAAAACAAATAATATTTATAGCTAGTAATCAGCAGTTGGTCAGTTGCAAGGTAAGATTAAGTTTATATACCCTATGAAAAAAGACATAGTACTCACCTCCCTGGTAAATTCAGCGATTGCTGGAAATGGTCATATTTTTTAAAAATAGATACTGTTTTCTTTCAACTGTGATATATACTTTGTCTTTTTTCATAGGGTGTTTATATATATCTATATATATATATATATATATATATATATATATATATATATATATATAGATATATATATATATATATATCTGTATATATATATATATATATATATATATATATATATATATATATAAATATATAAATTAATTGCAAAGGATAGCACTCCAAAGGCTTAGATGCACTCCAAGGACTTATAAAATGTAACTTTTATTTATCTTCCAGTTAAAAAATGGTCAACGTTTCAGCTTGATTCCCTCAAGCTTTCATCAGGACATAGGGAATCAAGCTGAAATGTTAACCATTTTTTAACTGAAAGGTAAATAAAAGTAACATTTTATAAGTCCTTGGAGTGCTATCTTTTGCAATTAATTTTTGTATTCTTGGCTGGACAAGCACTGGGCACAGTGATTTTTGGCGGAGTGCAAGATTTTTTCCTTTATATATCTATGTATATATATATATATATATATATATATACTGTAAAATCAAAGTGCTCAAAATCACTGTGTGTTATGGTAAATCAGTTGTACTATTCACTTGTGTGGAATCCAAACTTGTCTACCTGAGTCTGTCTTTATGGTAAGCAGAGGAGGATAGATAGACTCCAAAGGTTCCACTGGAGCTTATTGCAAAGCCTTTAAAAATAAAGGCAAGTCCCATGTAGGATAAACAGGCTTTATGGGAGGGGGATTTTGAGTACTGCAGTCAAGAATCTGGCAATGTCTGTATCAAAAGACCACATAAAATTGGTGATCACAGACAAGGCCAAAACATGTACCTTCAAGGTATTATAACTTAGTCCTTTATCCAGACCTGCTTGAAGGAATTCCAACATATCCTGAAAGCATCTAAGCCTTTGGATTGCTATCCTTTGCAATTAATTTATATATATATATATATATATATATATATATGTATATTGATATAAATATATATATATAAACACCCTATGAAAAAAGACAACATATATATCACAGTTGAAAGAAAACAGTATCTATTTTTAAAAAATATGACCATTTCCAGCAATCGCTGAATTTACCAGGGAGGTGTGTACTATGTCTTTTTTCATAGGGTATATAAACTTAATCTTACCTTGCAACTGACCAACTGCTGATTACTAGCTATAAATATTATTATCTTTCTTCATAAAGTATACATAGTACACAGATTAATTTTTTAGATACCACCGCACACATTTAACGCAATGAAATAATTTAATAGCCCCACAAACAGATGCAATATAGAATCTGAGGGTACTTCCCTTGTGCCTCAACAAACATATTGTAAATTATAATGTGCGCCAAATGTAGAGATGGAGGGCGTTATGTTGAAGAGACAGGTCAGAAACTGCACAAAAGAAGGATCCTGCATCACCATGCAACTAATAACAAGAAATCTGACACTTCTGTGGGCAAACATTTCAACAACAGAGGCCACAGTCTTCAAGATATGAAAGTATCCATAAAAAAAGTCAATGTCAAATCACAGACGTAAATGTTTAATGCCCTGGATTCCGGCTTACATATAAGTAATAACTGTGTTCAGTTTAAACTAACTGTACACCGGGGCCCAATGGGGGTCATCTATGTTTCTTCAGAGATCTAGGTTATCATAATTGCCCTCAATATACAAAATATCTGGAGATAGCAAGATTGACCAAAAGGAAACGTCGTACATCTCTGTAAAATCACTGCAGAGACTGATCACTTACTCACAAACAAACTGTTTCATACTAAAGTTATTTGTGTATTTGTTTATTTTTTTCCTGTAAATCTTGAATACATATGTCTGAATTTCACCCAACAAACATGCCTGATGAAGGGACCTTGGAGTCGTAAAAACTTGCAAAATATTCCTCTTTCATTACCCAATAACAGTAGCACGTAAACATTTTTTCCATCTCTTAAAAGGAAATACAAATATGCATTCCTAATGTTATACTGTCCATGGAACCATTTAGGTGACTGCCCTCCACCCTTATAGAATGGTGCTCTCTCTGTGGCTTTCTTCAATCTTGATGATCTCAGCCAATTGAATGTTTTCCCATTAGGAAGCAAGTGCACATGCACTATCTGATTGAGACCATCTGACTGCATTTGTTTGAGTGCAGTGCTAAAATGTACATGTTTGTGTTCGCTTTTGTAACAGTCATGTTACTGTGCTGCCACCAACCCCATGTTTAACCTATTAAGGTTGAGTTTGAGAAAGAATACCCCTCTCTGTCTCATTACAGACTTTAAGTTTTTGCTGGAAGGTTTGCCTTGATGTGGCACTTTATTGGTCATTGGAGTGATACAAATAAACCATCAGTTATTTAACCCCTTAAGGACACATGACATGTGTGACATGTCATGATTCCCTTTTATTCCAGACGTTTGGTCCTTAAGGGGTTAAAGGAACACTATAGGGTCAGGAACATAAATGTGTATTCCTGGCCCTATAGTGTTAAAATAGCTATTTAGCCACTCTTTTCCCTGTTGCCCCCTTAAATATAGTTAAAACTCACTTTATTTCCAGTGTGTTATTTGTGTTATTTAAATTTAGACTTAAGCTGTTCAATGTGCAGAAATGAGTTTGACTTGTTTAATTTACATAATTTTCTTTTTTAGAGGTTTGTTTTTTTTAGAAATATTTTATTGAGTATAGTAATATTATATAATTATTGTCAATGATTAATCCAGATGAGGACCCCTTGCTCAATATGCCTAAGAAGTATCATGTACATCTCACTGATGAGTCCCAATGAAGGCAGAAACAATCGTCTGAGGTTGTTGCATTTCCTTGCAAAAGTAGCCTTCTGGCATTTTAGATGTGGGTTGCCCTTGTGGGTGGGATCACTCTGATATGCAAATTTAAATAGTTCTCTCTAAAATAGCACAAGTGAGCTAACATTTGCATACGTACTGAGAGGGGCTCAGTTAAGGACAAGCTGTTTGACCTGTTGTCTGTTTTCAGTTTTCTTGTTTTTGCCAAACTATATAATTCTAAGATACACAGCATGCATAAAACAGATCATGGTGGCAAGGACGAGGTCACTAAGTTAGACATTGTGGCTTTATTTTACTACAGATCTCCATAGCTTCACAAGGACTTGCTTGCAGGAAAGCCAAAGACCAACAGGTCTGACTGAAGATATGGGAGGTGAAGGACAGGCTTATATTCCATATAATCTAGCCAAACTTTATATCTTCAAGGTATACATTTAAAATTTACTGGTTAATATGTCATCATAATTGGTGTCTAACATGGTTTGTGATGCAATGGAAACCTTGACTGTAAACGTTATAAATATACCAACTGAGTATGCTTATCAGGCTCTTTTTTTAAAAAAGAAAAAAATTTATTTTACATAAATATGTACGTAACAATTTATAAATGATTGATGTAAAGTTGTTTGTACTGTTCAAATTGAGATTTTCTTTTATGAAGAGTCAGCAGACCTAGGAATTGCAGTTTTATCACAAAATATTAAATTGTCACTTTTTGAAATTAGCAATAAAGTATATTCTTAACAAAATTTAATTTTCTGAAAGAGACAAACTTTGCAGGAAAAGTTTGTCCATGTTCTCGCTGCTGAGTGGCTGGGATGCATGCTACTGCTGTAACCGTGTCTGTACAGGATGTTTCAGGAAAGACACACTTCCGTTTTACACTGTCAATACTGCATTTATAAAATAGTAAACACTTAGCAGTTGATTCACGAAGTAGAAAATGTGAGAATTAATTAAGGTAACATAACATTTAGGGTAAAATAGCAAAGCTGGAAAAAACAAGTTGAAGAGTTTATCCAATTTGGTTATTTTGGCAACATAAAAAATTTAATGAATTTGTCCTCTTTATAGTAAGAGTTTTAAATGAGAAAAAAAAAATACTGGAGTGTAAACTAGAAGTGTGTATTTGACTTTTATTTTCGTATGTTTTTTTTAAAGGTAGTGGAAGATATGCAACGAATGAAAATAAAACACATGGAAGTTGTCAGAGAAATTGAAGGCAGTGGAAGATATAGCCAGGTACATCTATCCATAGTACATATATGATATCCTTTTTTTTTTTTTTTTTTTGTTCTGCTACCTTTTGTCTCAATGTACATTATCAATTTAGATTGTAAGCTGTTGGGATGTCCTGCATAGCACTTTTTATAAAGGCACTATAAATGTTAAAGTTAAATGGCAGATTTATCTACTCCTCTGCACTATACCTAAATATGTCCTAATTTAATATTTTTAGATAAGCTTTCTTATATTTATTGAACAGTTCCAACTATACTATGTGACAAACGAAAATGCATTCATGGATTTCTAATCCCAAAAAAACCCACTGATGGACTATGTATTATAAAATATAATAAATCCCTGCAGAACAGAATGCAACTCTCTTTACTAGAGTGTCTTATTGTTGTGTGGAAAATATTGAGGCTGGATTTGATCACAATGTCATAGTGGATTTTAAATTTAAAATTTGCACATGCAAAAAAGGAAACCACAGGGGAACTGCTGCCATGAGTATCCATCTCTCAAGGATAACTTTAACAGAATCTAGGCCAGACTCCTTCCCTAGACATGGGGGGGGGTGTGGGGGACTATACCAGGAAACCAGGACCACCAAGACAGACGGAGGTTCAGGGTTTTATTTTCCCCTGTATTATTTAACATGGCCATTTCACTCTCAAGAAAAAACATTGGAGTCACATTTTAGAATATAAGAAATGGTGAGAGTACTCAAATAAGATTACAATAAAATTATACCCATTGGTTAATAAATTTCTGAAAAAGAAACAGAAAAATACAACATAGGGTAATAACGTCAAATAAATTAAAGTGACGTAGTGGATATATTGCACTCACATACGAAGAGCCAATTAGGAGCTGGCTCAAGCTGATCGCCTTGAACAGAAATCTTCCTAAGGACTGGAACACAAATTGTGGTGGGTATCTTCCCAAAGTTGCACAAACCAGGAAAACAAATAAAAGATTGTACAATAACTTTAATAAACACTATGCAACTACAAAAATAATTAAAAATAAGGAAAGTCCCATATAAATATAAAATAAGTCCCAAAGTTGTCCTCAGTATCCACCTTACGTGTTTCGGCACAAAGCCTTCATCAGAGGTGCTGTGTTCTGTCCAAATACAAAGTTCCTTTTAAATCTTATTTGGCGCCATTTTCACCGTCTTCCCGGCACTTTACTTCCGGGTTCTGACGTCAGGTGCGTCTTACGTCATCGCGTCCTGACGTCACTTCCGGTTTCGGCGAGTATGACGTGCCGGAACCGTCATAATAGCAAGTCCATATAAATAACATATAAAAAATTAGAGGCTGGAGATATCATAAGAGAAATACATGGAAAAGTGATAAAATACCACAAATTAAGAACCATAAGTCCCAAATGATTATATAATAGGAGAAGAAAAATATAATGATAAATATATAAAATATATAATATATACATATGGAGTACTATAGAAAATTAATATACTACAGAGGCAACATTAAAAACATATTTATATATATACATAGAATATGTATATGCATATAAAAAAAAAATTATAAATTTTTTTTTAAAATGTATAGCTTAAAAATTATCTATAAAAGAAATTAAGAGACAAAAGATAATTAATAAATAAAACAACATTAAAATATATAGGATAACACATAGACATAAAAAGTATCCCAAAAAAGTTCAAATTAAATATATATTATACTACTATTATTATTCTATGTATATATATGTTTTTAATTTTGCCTCTGTAGTATATTAATTTTCTATAGTACTCCATATGTATATATTATATATTTTATATATATTTTATATATTTATCGTTATATTTTTCTTCTCCTATTATATAATCATTTGGGACTTATGGTTCTTAATTTGTGGTATTTTATCACTTTTCCATGTATTTCTCTTATGATATCTCCAGCCTCTAATCTTTTATATGTTATTTATATGGACTTGCTATTATGACGGTTCCGGCACGTCATACTCGCCGAAACCGGAAGTGACGTCGGGGCGCGATGACGTAAGACGCACCTGACGTCAGAACCCGGAAGTAAAGTGCTGGGAAGACGGCGAAAATGGCGCCAAATAAGATTTAAAAGGAACTTCGTATTTGGACAGAACACAGCACCTCTGATGAAGGCTTTGTGCTGAAACGCGTAAGGTGGATCCTGAGGACAACTTTGGGACTTATTTTATATTTATATGGGACTTTCCTTATTTTTAATTACTTTTGTAGTTGCATAGTGTTTATTAAAGTTATTGTACAATCTTTTATTTGTTTTCCTGGTTTGTGCAACTTTGGGAAGATACCCACCACAATTTGTGTTCCAGTCCTTAGGAAGATTTCTGTTCAAGGCGATCAGCTTGAGCCAGCTCCTAATTGGCTCTTCGTATGTGAGTGCAATATATCCACTAGGTCACTTTAATTTATTTGACGTTATTACCCTATGTTGTATTTTTCTGTTTCTTTTTCAGAAATTTATTAACCAATGGATATAATTTTATTGTAATCTTATTTGAGTGCTCTCACCATTTCTTATATTCTCACTTATGTCTATTGTAGTGGTTATTGTGGCCCACTAAGGTGATTGTAGCACCAGTGTTTATTCATTTATTTTTTCACCGTGTGTTTTTATAGTTCAGTCACATTTTAGGTAGACAATCATTTTACACTTAAAAACCAGATACAAAAAACATAACGTGAATCTTAGGTTCTTCACAGTAGTTTCATGAGGGGAAAAAGGAGATATTTTCTATTATCACAAATTTTTACCTATTTATGCTCTGCCAATCTAATGTTGAAACAATTTTTTTTGATCTCTCACTATGTACATGTAATCTAATAACCACCATTCATTTTGCACAGTTTAGTGTGCTTTGTTTTTTTGAATTATTTCATGGTCAATTGCATTGGTTAACATTGCTGACCAATTTCTGTTTCCGCCTAATGAATATCAAAAGTGGGAATTGTAAACCATACATACTATTAGATGACAAGAAAGGTTTGAAATATTGCGATTGTTCATAATCCATCTTTATTATTTGGGTAGCATTTTTATACTCTTTTGCACTTGTTTGTTGTGCATTCTTTTCTTTTCTTGTAGTTCCATACTAAATTTCTTTTCTTGTAGTTCTAAATAAGTAAACATAGAAATTGTACTTTGCTACCCTCCCAAGGTAGAGAGATAGATATTACAAGCCTTTGTTCTTTATTCGATACTGTTGCGGGCATGCTTATAACTCCCAAGGCCTGTTCTTCATTTTGTCTTCGGTGCAGGAGTTTTCCTGGACACGTAGGACAGTTTATGCAGAGGTGTCTTTTTTTACCACAGTATAGGCAAAGACCCTCTTTTCTATGACACTGCTTCTCTGCCTCAGTCAATTTGTTGAATCCTAACTGTTCCATTATGTCAGGAGTGGATGTCTCTGGAAGACTAAGCAGCTAACTTGATTTTTCTGTTTATTCTTGACTGCTTGGCTCTGCCATAATCTGTTTCAGGATCTTAGGTAAGAGCCCCTGCATGTGTAATATATACATATCTTTTGGAATTAAAGAAACCAAGACATATACAAGGCACTTTATTAATAACACAGGCAAAGCACAATAGAAAACACATATAAATCAGCTTCCCAGTTCCCAATTTCAATAAATAGTGAGTGGAAAACATTTGTGGAGGGCCAGAGTTTTATGTCTGATTATAACTCAAATCAACACTGGTGAGTTTGAGGAGTACTATGTTCATTTAGGCCATGATGTGACTGTCTTTGTTTCAGCTCAGAAATGGGAAATAATAAAACCATCAACTGATTGCCATTAGTGAGTGGTGAGACAGTTTGTATTCTGTAGTTTAATGTGCCAATAACTGTTATTAGAGTGCAGATTGCAACTGATTTTCCAGCTAAAATCTAAAGATTAAAGTCCATTGTGGCAAAACTTGCCCCCAATCTTTATATTTTGATACTTTGCTGTTTATTATGGTAGGTAAAATATTATTTTATACAGGGAGTGCAGAATTATTAGGCAAGTTGTATTTTTGAGGATTAATTTTATTATTGAACAACAACCATGTTCTCAATGAACCCAAAAAACTCATTAATATCAAAGCTGAATATTTTTGGAAGTAGTTTTTAGTTTGTTTTTAGTTATAGCTATGTTAGGGGGATATCTGTGTGTGCAGGTGACTATTACTGTGCATAATTATTAGGCAACTTAACAAAAAACAAATATATACCCATTTCAATTATTTATTATTACCAGTGAAACCAATATAACATCTCAACATTCACAAATATACATTTCTGACATTCAAAAACAAAACAAAAACAAATCAGTGACCAATACAGCCACCTTTCTTTGCAAGGACACTCAAAAGCCTGCCATCCATGGATTCTGTCAGTGTTTTGATCTGTTCACCATCAACATTGCGTGCAGCAGCAACCACAGCCTCCCAGACACTGTTCAGAGAGGTGTACTGTTTTCCCTCCTTGTAAATCTCACATTTGATGATGGACCACAGGTTCTCAATGGGGTTCAGATCAGGTGAACAAGGAGGCCATGTCATTAGATTTTCTTCTTTTATACCCTTTCTTGCCAGCCACGCTGTGGAGTACTTGGACGCGTGTGATGGAGCATTGTCCTGCATGAAAATCATGTTTTTCTTGAAGGATGCAGACTTCTTCCTGTACCACTGCTTGAAGAAGGTGTCTTCCAGGAACTGGCAGTAGGACTGGGAGTTGAGCTTGACTCCATCCTCAACCCGAAAAGGCCCCACAAGCTCATCTTTGATGATACCAGCCCAAACCAGTACTCCACCTCCACCTTGCTGGCGTCTGAGTCGGACTGGAGCTCTCTGCCCTTTTCCAATCCAGCCACGGGCCCATCCATCTGGCCCATCAAGACTCACTCTCATTTCATCAGTCCATAAAACCTTAGAAAAATCAGTCTTGAGATATTTCTTGGCCCAGTCTTGATGTTTCAGCTTGTGTGTCTTGTTCAGTGGTGGTCGTCTTTCAGCCTTTCTTACCTTGGCCATGTCTCTGAGTATTGCACACCTTGTGCTTTTGGGCACTCCAGTGATGTTGCAGCTCTGAAATATGGCCAAACTGGTGGCAAGTGGCATCGTGGCAGCTGCACGCTTGACTTTTCTCAGTTCATTGGCAGTTATTTTGTGCCTTGGTTTTTCCACACGCTTCTTGCGACCCTGTTGACTATTTTGAATGAAATGCTTGATTGTTCGATGATCACGCTTCAGAAGCTTTGCAATTTTAAGAGTGCTGCATCCCTCTGCAAGATATCTCACTATTTTTGACTTTTCTGAGCCTGTCAAGTCCTTCTTTTGACCCATTTTGCCAAAGGAAAGGAAGCTGCCTAATAATTATGCACACCTGATATAGGGTGTTGATGTCATTAGACCACACCCCTTCTCATTACAGAGATGCACATCACCTAATATGCTTAATTGGTAGTAGGCTTTCAAGCCTATACAGCTTGGAGTAAGACAACATGCATAAAGAGGATGATGTGGTCAAAATACTCATTTGCCTAATAATTCTGCACTCCCTGTATATATGAGCACCATTAAATGTGAACAGCTGAAACCATTTTCTTTACTTCTACAGGAAAAAGCAATTGAGATATGTAGAGATCACTATCGTAATAAAATGAAGATTCTAAGGCTCAAGCTAGATGCTTATCATGATCTAATGGACAAAAAAATCATCCAGTTTGAAAATACAATCAAGGTAAAATAAAATTAGTTACATAATTACATATTTTATAAATCCATACATGGTTTCATATGGTTTCATAAACTGTTCACCTTCATGTTTATGACAAATCAAATGTTTTTTTCCAAAAGTCAGAGTTCAAAGTAAATTTAAAATTTAAGGCCAGAGACAACTTTTTCTTGCAAAATTATACTTTCTGAATCATTTTTAGAACCTTCCAAAGGAACACATAGAAACATAGAATGTGATGGCAGATAAGGACTATTTGGCCCACCTAGTATGCTCAATTTTCTTAATACTTTCATTAGTCTCTTATATCTAGGATTGCCCTATGCCTATCTCACGCATGCTTAAACTCCCTTACTGTCTTAACTGCTACCACTTCAGCTCGAAGGCTATTCCTTGCATTCACTACCCTCTCAGTAAAGTAATATTTCCTCTTATTTAAGACTTTGTCCTCTTGTTGTGGTAGCTTTTCTTTTTTTAAATATACTCTCCTCTTTTACTGTGTTGATTCCCTTTATATATTCAAACACTACAGCTCTGTTATATACATGATGAAATGGTGTCCAAATCACTGAGTACGTGACCCTTCTAGTAGTTGTCAGAGTAACAGCCACTAGTGGAATTTAAACCCAGCAATGTAACAACAAACAGGGTTAAAACAAGGGTGGCACGGGGGGCGTGGCTTGGCGGTCCGAGAAAATGGCAGCATAATCCTCGAGCTCCCCGCAGGCTCAGCTCGCAACCCCGACCAAACTGCACCCTGACCGCGGTGATGGGGAAGACCCACCGAGCCTCACATGCCCAACGACTGGGGGATGCCCCAAAGGGAACCCCGACCCCGACAATGAAGTGCTACCTGCTCACACAGGCGGACATGGATCCGCAGGCCTCAAATGACTCCACGGAGTCGGACATTTTCTCCCCGCACTCCCCTACGAGAGAACAGACCCCCACTGCAAGGGATACTGCAGTACCAGACCTGGTGGCCCTACTGAAGGACTTACCCACAAAGGCATACCTCAAGACGCCCAACGCAGAACTGCGCACGTCAATCACGACGGAACTCCACGCGCTGAGAGAAGACTTCCAAGGCCTCAACCAGCGAGTCGCTCAGATCGAGGCGGACTGTGACCACATGGCAGTGGCACAGGCTGCCAATACCGACACGCTGCAGCACCACACTACAGTGATGAGACAGATGGCCCTGCATATAGAGGACCTGGACAACAGGGGGAGACGCCAGAATATCCGAGTGAGAGGGGTCCCAGAGGAACTAGACAGTAAAGCCCCGGTACAGAGCACCCTGCTGGAGCTGTTCAACAGGCTCCTAGCTAGGCCGTCCCAGACGCACATGGGCTTCGTTAGAGCCCACAGGGCCCTGAGACCACAAGGACCCCCGGGCGGGCCTCCAAGAGACATCATCTGCTGCATGGAGAGTTTCCAGCTTAAGGAGGAGATCCTCCGTAAGGCACGTGCCACTGAAAAAGTACTGCTAGACGGATCAGAAATCCAGCTATATCCAGACCTGTCCCCAGCCACACTGGCCTATCGGCGGGCCCTGAAGCCCCTCACCAGGCAGTTGCAGACCGCCAACATCAGGTACCGCTGGTGCTTCCCCACGGGCCTTCAAATTGCAACACCCTCTGGCCCCTTCATGGTCGCAGGGGCAGAAGATCTGGAGACGATCCAACGTGAGCTGCACCTGTCGCCGGAGAAGCTTCTCTGGCCGAACCCGCTACGATTCTACACAGAAGGCCCCAGGCCTCCAGGCACAGGCACAGGCCCCAAACCCCGCAGGCTGCGGGCCCCCCGCACACAGACGATACGACAGGCGGGGACACTGAATTAAATAAGCCGCTTGCCCTGCCGCCCCCCGGGACTATGAACTTGTGAACCATGCCATAAAAGGGATGACTTGTTTTTCTTGACGCCTCGACAACTCGGAACCTTACTGCACCAACCACGAGACATGCAGCTGTGCTCTCACCTCCGGGCCCTGTGTTCGTGAGGAAACGGAGGGGCCGTGGACTTCCACTCCTGAGCCTGATGACAACTTACCTTTCTCCTCACCCATGCTGCAAGTATTACCCCGGGAGGTGGGGGGGCATGGGAGTACTGTGCTTCCCCACTGCCCGAGAACTGTGAGCCGAGCAGGGGGGAGGGGGGAACCGGGTGATCATATGCCGGATAAAGTGGCACTCCCTGCATGGGTTGGGCACAGGGAGAAGGGGATGGACGTTCTCGAGCCCTGGACTTGTTCCTTTGCATATGTGACCTGGGAGCTGAGGGCCCCGAGATATACACCCAGCCAACCCTCGTAGACGCACCAAGATATGTAGCCCTCAGGCAGGTTATGCTGAGATGCGCTGGGAGGGCATTAGGCTACCACCACCTGGCCACTCACGGGGGTCAGGGGAGTCCATTGCGCTGGATCACGGGGAGGGGACGTTCAGCCCATGAAGCTACACCACAGGCCCACCCCCCGGCAGACGCAGGGTGCCTGCCGGGCTGCGGTTCTCATGGTCTGGCGCGGCCCTTCCAGCCTTTCTAGCTTCCCCCGAACCTTGACACGGAGGGCTAGGTGAGGGCCCTAAGATAGGCCATTGTAGGGTCACCCAGACACATGTCCGCATGACTAGGGCGATTATCGCCCAACCTGGAGGGAATAGACCCAGACTGAGGTAATGCATACCACGGGCTCCCAATGCACAGAGTTGATTTTTTTTTTTTTTTCTCCCGACCCTAGGTGACTAGGGAAGACCCCAACACCTGGGGGCGGCAGGCAGGCAACACAAAACAGGCCAAGGAACACCATATCACACCTGTGGGCCGGACGACCCACCGGCCGCGGTCATGACACAGACCATGCACACATTAGCTTACAGAGGTTCTCCATAAGCTACATTCCCAACTTGGAGAGCCATGAGACGGGGAGACGGGATGTCCCAACTGGGCAGAACTCCGGGGCTCGTAGTGGAACGTGACAATCTTTCTGGGAGCGTCCTGGGCCCGCGGGGCTCTGTCTACTTGGGGTTTCTTGGGCTCCTTTGCTACCCTATTGGCTGGAGCTTTCAGACTTGGGTGCGCAGTGCACTCCCCCTACCTGCGGGAGGGGGGGACTCGCTGCTCCCCCAACGCTCGAATCCATAACCCGCCGTATACGGCGACACTAATCCGTACCCGGTCCCTAGACCTAGAGGGTGCGATCCTCCCCTTCTTTCCCTCAGACCTACCCAGTTTTCTCCCGAGTTTCCCCACCCCATACTTTTTATACCTGACTACAGGACGGACTTTTTATACCTGACTAACGGACGGACGTAACTACATCACCTCTGAGTGATAGATTCAAATCCAGCATGTCCCTGCTACCGGCCCCCCTCACAATATTCACACTGAACGCTAGGGGACTCAACACGCCAGAAAAAAGGGCCGGGGCTCATAAGGATTTCAGGGCGGCTCACGCCTCCATAGTGTTTCTACAAGAGACCCACTTCCGGGCAGGCTCACGACCCACACTGACTAATCAACACTATCCGAAAGGATACTACAGCGACTTTCAGGGGGGTAAGTCAAGGGGCACGGCGATTCTCCTACATAGACACCTCCCTTTCACAGAAACAGGGGTCATGACGGACCCAGAGGGCCGTTTCCTATTCCTCAAAGGGACGATCACGAACACAACATATACCTTTGCCAATCTCTATGCCCCAAACCGCGGGCAATATAAATTCCTGGCCAAGACGCTCCGCACACTTGTAGGCTTCCAAGAAGGCATCTTGATAATAGGCGGAGACCTGAATGTAACATTGGACCCCAAATGGGACTCCTCCTCAGGACACTCACACATTCCATTGCAATACCTTACGGCCATTAAAGCTCTCCTGACTAGAGCGAAACTCGTGGACTGTTGGAGAGCCTTTCACCCCGACGAAAGGGATTTTACCTTTTACTCCCACCCCCATAACTCCTACACCCGTATAGACTATCTCCTAGTTCCCAGCCACCACATACCGTTGGTCCTACAGGCGGACCAGGGCACCGTGACATGGTCGGACCATGCCCCGGTGACCATCAAACTACACACCCCCCTCCATAGACCCAAGATCTCCAAGTGGAGGTTAAATGAATCACTGCTCACTAACCCAACGGTCACATCCGACATTGGGAAGACACTACAGGATTATTTTACAAACAACACCTGCGAACAAACCTCCCCCACCATACGCTGGGAGGCACACAAGTGTGTCATAAGGGGGCATTTTATTCAAAAAAGCTCACTCCTGAAGAAACAGAGAGAGGCCCGCATGGCCGCTTTGCTATCAGACATAGAACAAGCAGACACACTTAACAAACAACACCAACTCCCCACACACCAGGCCAAACTCCTCCGCCTAAGGAGGGAACTGACCACTCTCCTCCACTCCACTTATCAAAGGGACGCATTACGAAACAGGGCCTTCTTTGCAATACACGGAAACAAAAGCGGAAAACTTCTAGCGCGCATGCTGGCCAAAAGGAGACAAGACACGTATATAGACAAGATCCGTGACAAGGCAGGGGTCCTACACAGACACCCGGCCAAGATTCAGGAAATTATTCGCACATATTACGCGGAACTCTACTCCCTTCCACGCCCACACACAGACGCACAGTCACGTTCACTACAGACCTCAATAGACGACTACCTACAGACCCATAGGCTCCCCTCCCTGGAGGCCGACACGGCAGATCAACTAGACGAACCAATATCCATGGGGGAACTAGCACTCGCAATCAAATCCATGAAACCGGGTAGGAGTCCAGGTCCCGATGGCCTGCCCCTCAAATATTATAAAAGCTATGCCGAGACCCTATATCCCCCACTACTGGCCATGTTCAACGCCATCAGAGAGGGACATGAATTACCCACACAGGCACTCATGACCCATATCACCATAATTCCGAAAGAGGGCAAGGACCGTGAGCACTGCGGGAGCTTCCGGCCCATATCCCTCATAAACAATGACATCAAACTACTGGCCAAGGTCTTGGCGACCCGGCTCCAGGTGCACATGCCCTCTCTGGTCCATGCGGACCAGGTGGGGTTTGTGATGGGTCGGGAAGCCAGAGACGACACCATCAGGGCCCTCACGATTATGCACAGAAAATCAGGGGACGACACAGGCCTTCTCCTGCTGTCCACGGACGCGAAGAAGGCCTTTGACAGGGTCTGCTGGGAGTATATGTTCCAGACATTGTCACACATGGGTATGGGACCATACCTGCGTGGATGGGTTAAGGCCCTATACACTCACCCGACGGCGCATGTGCTGGTCAACGGGGCACCCACAGAGGCGTTCCCGATATACAACGGTACGCGACAGGGGTGTCCCCTGTCCCCACTACTGTTCGTTCTGGCTTTAGAACCCCTACTAACCACAATCCGACACCACCCAGACATCAAGGGGGTACACATAGGAGACACACAACATAAACTAGCCGCTTATGCGGATGACCTACTATTCTTCATAACCCACCCGGAAGTCTCCCTTCCCAACTTAGTGCAGGAGTTCCAGGCATTTGGAGGGCTTTCGGGGTACCACATTAACTTCTCAAAGTCCTATATCTTAAATGTAAGCATTCCCGCAAGGAGATCTGCATAGCTCTGACGGAGCTTTGCGTTCCAATGGGCCACGGACAAAATCCGATACCTCGGCACTTGGCTGACCGTTAAGGAATCGGAGTTATTTACAGCGAACTTCGCTCCGATACTAGCTAAGTTCCGTACAGACATGAGGGAATGGGCCCTCCCGCATATCTCCTGGCTGGGTAGAATTCAAGTAATAAAAATGAACTTTCTACCGAGACTACTCTACCTCTTCCAGGCCCTGCCCATCACAATCCCATCCTCTTTTTTCGCCACGCTCCGGCAGGCTCTAGGGGCTTTTGTTTGGGATGGGAGGAGACCCAGACTGAAATACACACTGCTAACTCAACCCAAGCACAGAGGGGGTCTGGCTCTACCGGACTTCCGACTATACTACAAGGCATGCCACCTGCAATGTGTTGCGGAGTGGTCCAAGACTGGGGTCAGCAAACTATGGAAACAGGTAGAGGAGGGGATAGCTAAGCTCCCAGCCGCCCTTATCCCGTGGCTCCCCGCGGGGACGGACGGAAGGGAAACACATTACTCCCCATATACGAAAGTGACTCTGAGGATATGGCGAGGCAATGCCGGTAGACACGCGCTCTCCACACATCCATCCCCATTGCTTCCCCTCACACATAATCCTGACTTCCCGCCGGGCACGGACCCTAGGGCACTGCGGGCCCTGGTGCAAAACCCACTGCCGAGGCTGCACCATGTGTGCTCCGGCCAGGGGCTGAGGACCTTGGCTGACTTATGTGGGGGTCACACCCAACCATTCGCAACCCACTTCCACTACGCACAGTTGGTGAGCTATGTAAAGACCCTGCCCCGCGCAGGAGCCATTACTAGGGAACTCACCGCTTACGAACAACTATGCGCAGACCCTGACCCACTGCCACATGGCATCTCGCACCTCTACGCCCTCCTACAAACGCTCACACCCATGGCCACGCCACGCTTTATGGGGAAATGGGAGGAGGCCCTTAATCACACATTTAGTGGGGCTGACTGGGAAAAGATTTGTGAGGTCACCCACCACTGCTCCATTTTCAGCAAGAGTCAGGAGACAGCATATAAGATACTCACGCAATGGTACTGTACCCCGGACACGACTCAATACACGCATGCTCATGGGTCAAGCCTATGCTGGCGGTGCGCCAAGACAACAGGTACACCCCTACACACTTGGTGGGCATGCGAACTCGTACAACCATTCTGGAAGAAAATCCATAAAATAGCCTCCCGCTTCACTGACAACCCACCACCATTAGATCCGGCAGCAATGCTGCTCCACCACACGACCACACCAATTTCTAAATACAAAAAGTCCCTTACAATTCGAATTCTAAACATGGCTAAGCAAACTATACCACAATACTGGAAGAAAACAGAGACTCCTTCCATACTTAAATGGTTCACTCACATGGAAGAGCTACGAGCGGTAGAAGAGCTCGCCATGTCAGCTACTGAAAAACAGACATACTTAGACATCTGGACCCACTGGATACTGACCACGACGACACAAGACTTCCTTACGCTGCTCCATACCTAATGACAGGGAGCTACACCGGCTGGATAGACACATGGACGACAGACAGACGCTCCTCCTCCTTCCCTACACTTACCTTACCCCCCCTCCCCCCCTCTCATATATTAACACTGGGGATACCACCCAACTGTCGCAAAGGTCCAACAGACAGGGGCAACACACTCCCCAGTATGCATATCCCCCTCCGACACGGGACCCCTGCCCACTATATCACCACAGTCCGTCAATAACTAAGGTCCTCATTAGACATGACCTTATAAGAACACGTAATGACCGGACCGCGCTAGTCCCTCCCGCACACACGGACAATACAACCATGCACACCTGAATACTAGGGGGGCAATAGCGGGGAGAGCAGCAGACAGTATAGAGGTAGGCAAAATGCCTGGCCTGAAGGGCTGGCAAACTGGCTGAAGGTGGATAATCTGCTCCAAACAACACGGGAACACGGGATTACTGAGAACAATTTAGGGGGGGGGAGGGGGGTTTTCCCACATAAGCTTTAATGTTGACTTAAGGGACCTGCGAGTCCGACTTTGTTGTTGGGCCTGCGTGCCCGCCTGTTGAATGTTTTTTCTTTACGCTGAATCCAAACTACAGACCTGCGTGTCTGCATGATACATACCTCTTATTCCCAAATACAGGAAATAAAAATCATATTTACAACCCCCAAAACAAGGGTGACACGGCTCACAGACCACTTAATTGAGAGACAGTGGTCTGGGTGCCTAGAGTGTCTCTCTAATTAATATAAAAACAGATTAGGGAACAAAAATAAGTAAGTATACTTTTTGTCATACAAACTAAAATGTATATGGTTTTTTTTTTTTCCTAAAAGGAGGATATTTTCTTTACAGTGACTCGTAAATTGAGAAGCACATTCCAAAATGTAGACCAAATTTGGAATTGAAGATTTTTAAATTTTAAATTTTTGATATTTTAAACTAAATGTTGGAACTTAGTTGTCAAGATGATAAGTATTAATATGAAGGGGCAAACATTACATTCCTATGTATAAAGTCTACAGGCTAAGGACACCCTCACAAATATCTTCTCTTGCCCTGCATTTGTGGAAATTAGTTATTAATAAAGTCACAATTAACATTATTAATAACCTTATTTATTATGACTGGTAGTACATTACTGACCAAAAACATTATAATCATACACTGTATTCTTGCAGGATTTGGAAAAGGAAAACAAACATTTGATTCAAGAAAAGGAATCCCTTCATTTAAGAATTAATCAATTAAAAGAACAAATCAAGAATGAAAAGGTACTTTGATTGTTTTGGGTGCCTTATTTCACAGAGTTGTGCATATACATTTATAATGTATGCAATACTTTTACTCTGACAAATTATGCTATATCAAAAGCACTAATTATCACTTTAACATTTGCAATAGTGCACTATATATGTGTTTGTATATTTTAGGATGCACTACCTTGTAATATTTGGGGTAAGTGTTTTTAGCTTACAGCCCTCCACCATAACTGGGGTGGGTGTATATACCACAAAGTTAAGTTTTGTTTTTTATTGGTTTAGTAATATTGTGTAATAGTGGGAGGTATATAGACATAGGTGGCAGCAGCTGTTTTGACTCAATATTTGGATTTTTGCACTTTTTAAACGCCTGTTGCACAAATATGCACTTATATCCAATGAATACCAGACAATGGAAAGGAAATGCTTCCATTGGTGAGAGAGAATATCACCCACTGATCTCGACTGGCTACACCTATGAGAAAATTGTGACTTAGGATATGGGGACATTTTATGCTTTGAAATAAAAACTCTATATTTTAAAAATAAAAAGGCAGACTTTTGCCTGCAGTGCATATCCATTTTGCCTGCAGTGTACCATATAGCAAAGGTGGAACTAGAAATGGGAGCCCTTTTAGTAGGTCCCCAGTTGTAGGAACAACTACATCATATTTATCAAGTCTCAAATATCGGCACACAATACATTGTTTACTGGCAGCATTGCTTCTCGTGTGCAGTGACCCTTTGATGTTGGAAAAAGAGTAATAAAACTGCTCATTATAATACGCATGAAGAGTGGGTCTCAAACATAATTTCCCAGCTGGAGAATGGGTCATCAAACCAATGCCGGGTTACATCATTTTTTGACTGTGATAAAATAAGTTGTCTAGGCTAGAGTAAGGATCTTAATGACAGTACAATACTGACACCAAGTGGAGATTTTAGTAAGAGTATCTGTTTGAAATAGTGAGCTTACTTTGGTGTACTTTAATATAAATAATAATTATATAAATAATAAACTTTTACTATATGGACATCATAGAATACTTTTTCAACATTTTCATTTTCATTATTATCGATTTATTATTGTTAAAATTTATTATTTGAAATGAATTATGGCAAATATTAAAAATCTTGAGCTAATGTCCATCTAATAATCTAAAATGGTACAGAACTGTATAGACACCTTAGCATTCAGGAGAGGAATGTAAGAAATTAATCAGTTTTTGATCATTGTACTAGAAAACAGGCTGGATGTACCCTGCATGCTTAGTGATGGCAAGCAATATTGCTCTGAAAACACACAACAGCTGGGCAAGTAAGAGGACAAGCTAGACTGAAGACACATTTAGGAAAAGGACATGGGTGGGGGAAATATTAATGGAAAGAAACTGGACCAGAAACCAGCGATCAACGTTTCAGTCCTTTAAGGACTTTCCTCAGGTTCAAATAATATTATTTGATCCTGAGGAAAGTCCTTAAAGGACTGAAACGTTGATCGCTGGTTTTTTAACCCATTTACAATAAATTTTG
>OW240917.1:77548858-77718216 GCA_933207985.1 Pelobates cultripes
CATTAAATGTGGATCTTCACCGTAAAAGTGTTGGATTACAACTAGTATGCAAAGAATAATAAATAAATATAGAAGAAAAGGGCTTCTGATAAATTAACTGAAGGGGGAGGACTATATATATATGTATTAATGTGAAGAGAAAATATTCACATAAAAGTCCCGCAGTACACATACCAAGGTTAAAGGTAGTAGATACACCCTATACTGTATACTAAAATGATCACAAAGAAATAGGCTAATTCACTAAATAGTGAGACCGGTAAAGAGGTTGTACTGAATAGACAGGGAACCGAAGAAATTGACTTAATCAATCAAATAAATAGAGAGAAGGAAAACCCTTCATTGAGGCCTTTTTGGTTAAGGGTGTTCAGTTTGTAGATCCACCTACATTCTTTTTGACCTAGGATTTTGTCAAAATCCCCCGTCTTTGATCACGCTTTACAAGCTCTAGACCACAGAACCGTATATCTTTAGAAGAACATGGTGCAAAGATGCCGAGAATGTTTTCTCAAATGATAACTTAGAGAATAACTTTACCTCTCCTGACGTTAATCAATCTTTTAATACAGTAACTAAACTTTATAAACAGCAGATTAGGACATGTTGGGAAGTGTCTTCTTTGGAAAATTACATTAAAAAAGATATGATACCAAGAGGGTTACGAGTAAGAAATACACCTACAGCCTATACAGACAATCCCGACTTTATGAAAGAGTGGGAACTGTCTGCTAGTATGTGTTCAAAAAGATTTATGCCTTTATTCTATATGCCTTCCTCTGTCACTGTCTGTATATTTTCTACTACCTAGGCAACCTGTTCAAAAACTGTTTGTAAACTCTCTTTTTATACTTTGACCTATTATTTAGATGCAGCTAGCACTTAGGCAACTTGCGTGACTTTTAACCGGTATATTTTCTACTACCTAGGCAACCTGTTTAAAAACTGTTTGTAACCTTTTCTTTATACTTTGACCTATTATTTAGATGCAGCTAGCATTTAGGCAACTTGTGTGATTTTTAACCGGTTAACTGCTGCCTGTCAACAGTCCTTCACAGGTGAGCTACTACTTGGTGCTCCACTGTGGTCAAGCATAAGTTAACATCATTCAGTGCAGGCAGCTGTTGTTACACTAGAATATACTGCTAGGTATCTTGCAGAAAAAACGGAGCCAGGTCAGCAACCCCTTATTTTATACTTTACTGCTTGACAGCAACCTTTAATTTATTATCAAAATGCTGCTATGATCTAGGCAGCTTTTGTGATATTTAACTGGCTAATCGCCGTCTGTCAGAAATCTGTCTTAGCTGAACCATTATCTTTGATCTTTCCGAGGTTAAGCACCATAGAACATTATCAATTATTGTATGTGGAGTTAACCCATGTCGTTAGTTGTACTATCATGTAGGGATTTACTTATCCATATCTTTTAACTATTGACAGCACTGGTTTAGCAGTTGTCTTATCTCCCCCCCTCTTGTTACAGCTATTAGTGATATATAATATAGTATCACTTCTATTACTTGGGAATACACTGTTATATTGTAGCTAAACAGTATTGCTTCAGCATTAGTGTTATTATGTATACACTTTTACAGCTTGTATAAGTAGTCACAGAGTTTTACTCGCTGTATAGTCTCCATTTACTCCTGCTGTTCATATTATATTTTTTTTCTTTTTTCTTTTTATTTTAGATTTATTTATTAAAACTTACTTTTTAACCTACAATCTTCTCAGTAAATCATACACAGGTAGAATGGCATTTTTTTTTCTTTTTTTGTTTATTCTCTATGAAATCTAAATTTGCACCCTTTAGGAACATTGACCTTTTCCTTGAGGCTGTAAAAAGTGAGATAGATGGAATTGAATGTTCAAAATTCCATGCCTTCCCTAATGATAATCTATCCAAAAATGAACAGACTGCCCTAAAATCACTAAGAGATAACGATAATGTGATTATAAAACAGGCAGACAAGGGAGGGAATGTTATTGTTATGGACATATCTAAGTATGAGAGAATGGTGTTGAAAGTCTTGGGGAATGTTGATACTTATTCCATCCTCCCCTCTGACCCAACTAACTCTTTTTTAGAGAGGTATAAGGATATTTTGGATGAAGGCCGCAGTGGAGGGTTGCTCTCAGATGAGGAATATTACGTTATTCTGAATCGTCACCCGAGGATAGCAACCTTCTACTGCCTGCCGAAAATCCATAAAAACATTGAGGACTTACCAATAGTGTCTGGGGTCGATAATCTAACTCAAAATGGTAGTCTCTATATCGATCAAATCCTCAGACCGTTTGTTGAACATCTACCTTCCTACATCAGAGACACTAAGCAGGCACTCGCTCTCCTTTCCAATCTCCATATTGAACCAATGGCTTGTTTATGTAGTCTTGATGTCGAGGCCCTTTATTCCTCCATTCCACACCAGAGGGGTATTGAACATGTCAAACATTTCCTTGACCAAAGGGGCCCGGAAAAGCAGGCACACTCTACATTCATCATCAAGCTATTGAAATTTATCCTGTCCCACAACTATTTCTTGTTCCATAATAAATACTACCACCAGATACGAGGCACAGCAATGGGCACTGCGTGTGCACCTTCTTACGCCAACCTCCATCTAGAGTGGTGGGAGGAACAGATTAAGACATCCACCAATTTATCACTGTTTCTGTCCAAGATTATTTTTTGGTACAGGTATATAGATGACGTCATCATAGTGTGGCAGGGCAATAGCAATGAATTCGATGAATTTGTGTCTCTTCTCAATGTAAATGAGGAAAATCTTAAATTCACCGCGGAGTTTGGAGGTTCCTCCCTGAATTTTTTGGACCTTACGATTTCAATCTCTAAAGATGGGTCTCTTGTTACTTCTCTATTTAGGAAACCCTCTGCATCTAATTCCCTTCTCAAATGGAACAGTTGCCATCCAAGATCTCTAAAACAGGGCATCCCTATGGGGCAATACCTTAGATTACGACGCAACTGTACAGATCTGGCGGATTTCTAAATTAAAGCCAAGATCCTGAGACAACAATTTAAAGAGAAGGGTTACCCTAATAGATGTCTTAAGAGAGCCTACAAGAGAGCATTGACAACTGTTAGGGCTGACCTCCTGTCAGACTCCCCAGTATCAACAAAAATTACCAATAAAACCATCAGGATGATTGGTACATTTGATACTGGTTGGGATGAGGTTAAAAGTTCCATGCAGAAGTTCTGGCCTATTTTACTCAAGGACACTCCTTTGAAAGAGATTTTGGGTCCACAGGTCTCTATTACAACAAGGAGGGGTAAGAACCTCCGTGATATTCTCGTACCTAGCCATTTCACTTCTAAACAATCCTCTAATACTACATGGCTTGGACAAAAGATCCCTGTTGATTCATTTAGTTGTGGCAAATGCCTGTAAATTTATCCTTAGAGACTCTAAGTAGGTGATGGACAGTGAAGGTAAACAAACCTTCCAGATTGCTCACTTCTGCAACTGCAACTCAGCCGGGGTAGTTTATCTCCTTACGTGTAGTTGCAAGTTGATGTATGTGGGCAAAACATTTCGTCCATTTAAAGAACGCATCAAAGAACATGTTAGATCACCTATGAATCGATTGGATACCCCCATTTCAAGACATCTAAAGGAACAACATGGTGGTTCTTCTAAAGATATACGGTTCTGTGGTCTAGAGCTTGTAAAGCGTGATCAAAGACGGGGGATTTTGACAAAATCCTAGGTCAAAAAGAATGTAGGTGGATCTACAAACTGAACACCCTTAACCCAAAAGGCCTCAATGAAGGGTTTTCCTTCTCTCCATTTATTTGATTGATTAAGTCAATTTCTTCGGTTCCCTGTCTATTCAGTACAACCTCTTTACCGGTCTCACTATTTAGTGAATTAGCCTATTTCTTTGTGATCATTTTAGTATACATTATAGGGTGTAGCTACTACCTTTAACCTTGGTATGTGTACTGCGGGACTTTTATGTGAATATTTTCTCTTCACATTAAAATATATATATATATATATATAAGTCCTCCCCCTTCAGTTAATTTATCAGTTGCCCTTTTCTTCTATATTTATTTATTATTCTTTGCATATCAGTTGTGATCTAACACTTTTACGGTGAAGATTCACATTTCATGTGATTTTGAAATGTTTGGTTTGGTAATTCATTAATCTACTTTTTTATATGCAACAAATTCATATTTGATAGGTCCCATAGCGTTTTCTCATTACAGTAATTACCTTTGGCGCACTGACAATATATTCTATCTTTACTATATCAATGCTGGCCTTTGAGTTCTCTGAGAAACCTTATTTTGGACGCTCTTTGTACCTCTTGTTGTCTGTTCTGCTGCTACGTTTTCACCTATGGCTCATTCATCTGTCCAGTAATCCACAGATGTTTATACCAGTAGTAGGGAGTATGTATAGTTTTTTTCTGGGCAGTATCTGTTGGTTTAAACTTACCTTTTAAGCAATTTAATAAGCTGTTTTTGCAACTTAGACATACAATGTAGCTTTGCCATTCCATTTCGATTCTATGTTAGTGTCACATGTATGGAACTTTTTTGTTACTGTATCAAGGTTTAATAACTTTTCCCGATGTGTTTGAACAGCTTTCAATTGTTTTCGAGTCATATCTGTAACATTACTTTTCATTTATTTTGATGACGCTGAAACTCCTCCCCCCTAGACATACAGAGGTAACGTGATTATCACGCCTACCTCCTTTGATTGGTCCAAAATGTAGGGGAGGTAAGCTGTCATGTCTCTGCCACTCACGGGCTCTGATTGGAGATTTCGATTTTCGGGGGTGTGGCTACTTGCCTTTATAAACGGGTCCCGAGTCACTTACCAGGCTGCTCTTGATAAAGGCGTATTTCAAACGTCGAAACGCGCGTCGAGCTTTTTTAGCCGATGCTATTCTATTGAATTGAGTTCTTTACTTTACTTTACTGAGATTTTTTAGCCGATTCTATTCTATTGAATTAAGTTCTTTACTTTACTTTACTTTCTTCGTGTACCCGGATTTCCTATAAGCACTAGTGATACGCCTGTATTCCTTTCATAGTGATCGAGGGACTTGGTTAGGCTGCCATGAAGCAGCAGTGAGTTGTGCCGTTCAGTCTAGGCTAGAGAGTTGATTTAGGGTGATTTAGGCGGTTCCTCCTTCCTTTTTGTCTAGGGAGGGGGCTATTATTCTTTCTCTTTTTTCCCCATCAGGATACTTTTATTATATTTAGATATCTTACAGTTTAAGCCTGTGCGCCCTTATTCCCATCTAGAGTTCTGTCTCTATTACTCTCTTATTGGATCTGTATTGAGATCTTAACTACTATTTATCTGTCCAAATCCTTCAACAATGCGCTTTACTAATAGGATTTGACTAGTCCATGCAGCTATATATTTACTTAATATCTTGATAGACTTTTCTATATTGTTCACCTCCACTATATATCTATCTGTATTATTTTACAGGGCTAGCCTTTCCAATTCTCTTTAGGTGTAAGCGCTTACTTTACTACCTTTTATATATTTCTTTGGATGTATCCGGTACTACTAGCACTATCAATATTGTATACATTTTTTAGTATCTTTCAATAAAGGTTGTTTACCCTATTCATGTGACTTTGCACATTAGGAGGTACTTTTGAATGGTTTAGGCACTTCACCCACTTGTCGTGAGTGGACTTCCCACCCTATTTTCTTTGTCTTTACTATTATTAATTTTGGGGCTAAGCCCCCTATACCTCCTGTAACCTCTTTGTTGGAGGAGTGGTGGAAGTTTACCTACCCCATAACTCCTCTCTCTTTCTTTAAGCCTGATAAATATGGTAGCAAATTTGTGATACCCAGACACTGCTGTAGCACTCACATATCAGTTTAAATGCTCTGACTTTTAATTGAAAGTGCAGTGTGTGCACATTTGAACATGGATCCACATGACATCAGTCCAACCAACACTGGTTGATAGAACCTGTCTGCCTAGCGATCCAGATAATTGAAGGCAAATCAGGTATCACACCGAGTGACCGTATGCAATACTTATCATATACCAAGTGGTACCTGAGGCTATTATACCAACAAGATTGTGTGATGCAACCAGGCCAGGGGCTAGCAGAAACCCCAAAGAGTTGAATCAGAATAGAAGAAAAGGGTCCAGGCACTCCAAAGCTCAGCAAGGCACATTTATTAGAAGACATTTTTTAAGCCTTTCAAGCTTGACAAAGACCCAGGGTCGAAATTTTGATGAAAACCTTGTTCTTATAAATGTGCCTTGTTGAGCATTAGAGAGCCTGAACCTTCTTCTTCTATTGTATGATACCATCATATATGTTTTGTGTTTCAGGCATTGCTGGCTATTTCCTAATTTATTTCTATATTGACCATGTAAATTGGCAACTCTGTACATATTATAATCGAAAGGGAAGTAAACAAATACTTTTTAATGGTTTAAAATAAAAAAATAGCTTGCACGATTAGTTACTTCTCCTCTTTACACTATTTACGATAAAAGGTTTTTTAGTACTTCCTGTGCTTATGACTTGTTTTCACAGTAAATAGGAAACATGTTGAGCATTTTGCCCTGTTACCTTCCCATGGCTTCAGTGCATTGGCTTTCAGATAAAACATGTTAGAATCTTTTTTTTTTTTTTTTTTTAAACACACTAAAAAAATGCTTCTAATTCAAGCAGTGCCACATTTATTGCTTCTGCCTCTTATTATTTTTTAGTTATGCTGAAACATTTTGGAATATTTTCTGTCCAAGATCACCAGTTATGCATCAGGTAAGAATCCCTTAAATTATGTGTATTTCTAGTAGTTCAATTTTTTAAAAATATATAAATTAATTAAAAGAAACATAAATGTTTGGCCTAGAGAGCCAGATCTCCAGGTAAAACCTGGAGTATGTTCTGTATTAACACTCATGGTGTGGCTGGATCAATCTGCAGTAGACTTATTTCTTAAGGATAAACTTCTGCAAAATTACTTTAGCAAATCAGTTTGATGTTGTTCTAATTAAATTGCATTGGATGTTTAAATTAGAATTTCGCAAGAATTACTTTGATCATTGTCTGGGTATATAATTATGATTTTACAGATTAAATGTCCTAATTATTGTCCTGGAACATTGCACCAAGAATTACAATGCTGTTGTGTCACTAAGGAAATGCAGTATGGAAATTGAATTTAGAAATATTTCATTTTATGGGCTTTTCATCTGTCCAATATAATAGATTGTCCATCTGCCAAGTTACACCTGTCAGGTGACACAAAGTGGGGACTCCACCAATACCAAAGCTACAATAATAGACAGACGCTTAATACACTAACTAGTGAATGTTAATTATTCATAGCCACAGAAGGGTAACATTTTAGCCCTTAACAGATAGATGAAAAAGTTCCAAAAAGAGAAGCACATTACCATTCTGTGGTGGCGCATAAAGCTTTTGCTATAATGTATTTTTATTGATAGGCCTCCATAAGTTTAATTATCATAACATGTTAAAAAAAATATATTACCATATTTTATTCTAGTTTTCCTTAACTTCTCTCTTATTACAAGGTACTACCATCTCATTTAAAAATCCTGGCACTCTTTGTTTGCAAACAGATTGACATTTTATTGAGCTTTAAACAGAGATCAAAACCACATATTGTCAAACAAGAGAGATTATGGAGAAATAAATTGAAACAGAACTGCCTTTCCAGTAATATTCACATTAGCAAGCACGTTAACAAGCTAATTAGAACATTATGAAACAGTATGAATACCTTTTTTCACTTGAAGTCTTCAGTAAAAACATTCTTGGGCTGTTAAATTTCACGATTATGTGTATTGCTTCATATTTGTTGTAAGTAGAATATACAAAATTGTCTATATATGATTAATATTAAAAAAAAAACTTAGGTTTGCTAATTGTGAATTGGCCCCATGCACATAAATCACTTATATGTTGTTTAAAAGTAAATAGTATAGAAGCATTAGTACATTAGGAAATTACACTCCCAAATATCACTCTGCATGACTGAGTGATTGATTTTCTAATCTATGGTCGACATAAACACTACATTAATACTTTAGACTATATTTAGAACTTGCATTTCTGGATTTTTTTAAATTAAAATTACTATTGTTATTGGTCTGCATGTAATTATATTGCAAAACAAATGGCAAATTTGCATAATTTGCAAATGACTGTATATGAATATGTATTAAAGAGAAGGGGAGTGAAACATGAAACGGAAAGTGAGTAATGCTACATTGATAAATCATTATTGTATGACAAGGATAAAGGCTGTTTATTAATCCTAAATTCTTTTAAGAGGTGGATTCTGTAAGAAAGCACAGGTTATAGGAAAATAAAATTATAAATAATCTCAGTGTCCTCCTTCAACCACTCATCCGCACATACATGTTGCTACTATCCACTTTACTTTACAGGATAACTGTCTTTGTGTTTTCTTGACTCTAACCTTTCTCTGACTTTTCTTTGACTTCCACATCCAGTAAGTCTTCAAATCCACCCACTTTTATCTTAGATGCATAACTCATATCAACCCCTTACTTTTCTCTTACACTTGTTGTGTACTATTATACTCATAGTCAATATTAATAGTGGCTAATAATCAGAATAGGGTGTTTGTTTGATAAGGAGGGGGTGGAATTTAGTTCAGTTGCATTTATCCCCATGTAAGGAAGCTGGCAGGCCACTTAGGAGATTTTCCCTTTTTATATGTGTTGCACTGATTATTTTTCAGTTACTTATTATTCTGTATATTTGTTCTACCAATAAAAAATTATTTATTTATTTGTTATATTTTTTTTGTGTGTGTGTTTTATACCGTTTGTATGGATCCCACATATGGGTAATCTGTTTTGAGACTCAATTCTAGGTCTTTCTAAACTTGGGATCCTTTCTCAAAATTTGTGTTCCTTCTTTTCTAATATATGCAATTCATAACACTTCCTATGTAGCATACTTAGCATTTTCGAGGTAAAGGCCTCAGAGTTAAAAAGAGCTGAGGCAGACAAAGCTGGTTTTGTAGCCTGGAGCTCTGGCCATGGTAGAGGACTGTGAGGTCTCTGCTTGAGTTGAGGGCTTCCTCTGGTTTGGTAAATAGGTGTCTATGTCCTCTGGATTTTGGCTTACCTTGAACTCTGGTCTGGTAGCAAATGTGGGCTTAGGTACATGTATTTGGGTTCTACCCCTGTCTATATGCTGTATAAGCACAGTGGCACTCCAAGTATCTTCAATTGCATTTATTAGGACAAGTGAGACTCAAGCCTGACAAAGACCCTTTCAGGAGTTGAAACATTGTGGTGTCTGACTTGTCCTAATAAATGCAATTAAAGACACTTGGAGTGCCTGGATCCTCTTTCTACCACTGATATCTACTCTCTGGGGCTGGTGCTGGCCCTTGGTCCAGTTTAGCACCCAGATCTTTACGTGACTGGATTGCGGTTCATTTTTCTTTTTTTGCTAGTAGTGAGAGCACAGTTTTGTTCAGTGGAACCTAGTTATAGCTGCTCTTCACCCCAAGAATGAAGCAACAAGTTCGTCCAGCAATCTTGGTCAAATGCCAGCCACCCACATTTTCTTTTTTTGGTGTCATCTTCAATGGGTGCCATTATACAATCAAGAATGTCATCCAAAAAAACAACAACAATAAAATAAAAACTAGCAATTTAAATTAAAAAAAAAAAAAAGGTAATTATTACTTAATGCACCGAAAAAAAAACCTAAAAAAAGTCATATATTCATGGTATATATACTAAAGTAAAATAAAATTAAAAGTAATTAAAAGTAAAGTAAAATAAAAAAAAACAAATATAAAGTACACGTTATAGGGCTTTGAAATAATACAACATATACAACCATGTCAATTGTGGCAGAGAGCTCAAAATGAATTTGTAGAGTACAGTAATGTTTTCTAACAATGTCCTAATCATTGGCGACTTTGTTTAGAATAGTTTCCTGAACATGTCAAAAAGAGAAAACATGTTGGAAAATGTAATTTTAGAATAATGAATGTTAGGAATTCTTCAGTAAAAATAAAAAAATAAAAAAAATAAACATATATCCAAATTATTGGCGCTATTTAACTACTTCTACCAGCAATAGGTTACTAAGAACATTTAAGTATACTTTTACATCCTTCATTCTGAACATAAAAGTGACCGAGTATACCCAGAAGTTTTTAGTATTTGAAAAGGGAATGTCAAAATATAATGGATGTTTTGTGAAATTTTAAGTAATTGTGAGACTTTTTTTTTAATTTAATTATTTTTTTTTTTCAGTGAACGCACATACAGGGAGTGCAGAATTATTAGGCAAGTTGTATTTTTGAGGATTAATTTTATTATTGAACAACAACCATGTTCTCAATGAACCCAAAAAACTCATTAATATCAAAGCTGAATATTTTTGGAAGTAGTTTTTAGTTATAGCTATGTTAGGGGGATATCTGTGTGTGCAGGTGACTATTACTGTGCATAATTATTAGGCAACTTAACAAAAAACAAATATATACCCATTTCAATTATTTATTATTACCAGTGAAACCAATATAACATCTCAACATTCACAAATATACATTTCTGACATTCAAAAACAAAACAAAAACAAATCAGTGACCAATATAGCCACCTTTCTTTGCAAGGACACTCAAAAGCCTGCCATCCATGGATTCTGTCAGTGTTTTGATCTGTTCACCATCAACATTGCGTGCAGCAGCAACCACAGCCTCCCAGACACTGTTCAGAGAGGTGTACTGTTTTCCCTCCTTGTAAATCTCACATTTGATGATGGACCACAGGTTCTCAATGGGGTTCAGATCAGGTGAACAAGGAGGCCATGTCATTAGATTTTCTTCTTTTATACCCTTTCTTGCCAGCCACGCTGTGGAGTACTTGGACGCGTGTGATGGAGCATTGTCCTGCATGAAAATCATGTTTTTCTTGAAGGATGCAGACTTCTTCCTGTACCACTGCTTGAAGAAGGTGTCTTCCAGGAACTGGCAGTAGGACTGGGAGTTGAGCTTGACTCCATCCTCAACCCGAAAAGGCCCCACAAGCTCATCTTTGATGATACCAGCCCAAACCAGTACTCCACCTCCACCTTGCTGGCGTCTGAGTCGGACTGGAGCTCTCTGCCCTTTACCAATCCAGCCACGGGCCCATCCATCTGGCCCATCAAGACTCACTCTCATTTCATCAGTCCATAAAACCTTAGAAAAATCAGTCTTGAGATATTTCTTGGCCCAGTCTTGACGTTTCAGCTTGTGTGTCTTGTTCAGTGGTGGTCGTCTTTCAGCCTTTCTTACCTTGGCCATGTCTCTGAGTATTGCACACCTTGTGCTTTTGGGCACTCCAGTGATGTTGCAGCTCTGAAATATGGCCAAACTGGTGGCAAGTGGCATCGTGGCAGCTGCACGCTTGACTTTTCTCAGTTCATGGGCAGTTATTTTGCGCCTTGGTTTTTCCACACGCTTCTTGCGACCCTGTTGACTATTTTGAATGAAACGCTTGATTGTTCGATGATCACGCTTCAGAAGCTTTGCAATTTTAAGAGTGCTGCATCCCTCTGCAAGATATCTCACTATTTTTGACTTTTCTGAGGCTGTCAAGTCCTTCTTTTGACCCATTTTGCCAAAGGAAAGGAAGTTGCCTAATAATTATGCACACCTGATATAGGGTGTTGAGGTCATTAGACCACACCCCTTCTCATTACAGAGATGCACATCACCTAATATGCTTAATTGGTAGTAGGCTTTCGAGCCTCTACAGCTTGGAGTAAGACAACATGCATAAAGAGGATGATGTGGTCAAAATACTCATTTGCCTAATAATTCTGCACTCCCTGTAGTGTCTTATACGTACGGCTATTTTGTTTTTTTTCCAAGAACGCTCCCTGGACTCGTTTCCACATTTTTGTTTGCGGGAGCCATCTTCTTGTTTTTTTCCCCGTGTTTTGTCACTGGTACTGCCCCCAATGGCCTGGTCTCAGAGTTGAGGTTTAGTTTTAGTGGCGGTCGGATGGCTCTGGTGTTTGTGAATAAATTTAGATTGTATTTAACTACTATGTGTACATCTTCCCTCCCTTTTACCCTAGATTTTCTATTTGGGTTATTCAACCCTTTTTCTTAGGTCTTACACTTACTATAAAATTGTCAGTTCTTATTTGAAATGCAATCTGACAAAGAAGCCTCAGCATCCTCTGGGTCTTTTGCATCCATTCCGGTTGCTGCTGATACATTTCCAGGTACCTCTAGAGATGGAGCGGAATTCCCCGCTGACTTTGATGCTCCTGCTGAAATTAAGGCTGATTGATAATTCAATGTCGAAAGCCACAACTAAGGCCCTGATGTCTGCTATGGGGGTAATGTCTGACTCCCTGTCACAGACATTTGCACAGGCCCTGCAATAGACACAGTTTGGTGGGGATAAAGATAATTTATTGAACAGGACTGAAATTATGTGGATTTTCAATATGGATACTCTGACACCACAAGGTTTATATGTGGACTTTGAAATCACCCCATATTTATAATTTATATAAACTTTTAAACCGCTCCTTTCCTCCCCTTGTAGTGCAAAGGAGTCGATGTTCAAGATTTTTATTAGATTCATTTTTTATATATTTTTTATATATGTATTTATTATATATATTTTATAGATTTATTTTATATTTTTTATATATATTTTTCACACAACTGGTATATACAGTATGGTCTTAAAAATATATATATTCATTATTTGATATTGATATTTTAAATGGGGGTTGATTTCAGTGTCCCCTTATTTTCTTCATGTACATATATACATATAAAAGTGTTATAAGTGCATTTTTAATTTGTGATTAACCCGTTTTAACCGATATTTCTCTTTCTCTCCATTTTTTCCCTCCAATATATAATGATGTTTTATGCTGATATGTGAATAAGCTCTCCTCACAATTTTTTATGGTAATATGAGTTGTATTTTATATTGGTATTGAAGGTCAACCGATCATGTATTTATGTATTGATTGTATTTTTTGCCCAATTTGGACTTGTGGGAATCCATCTTTGAACATGGCAGGGAGTTTGTGGGCAGATAGCTCCGATCCCAACATGAGCGTCACAACGCTAGGACAGAGATAGCGTTGTGACGTCATGAGTGAGAGGAATGCGGAAATGGCGCGGGAATTAAGGATGCGATCAGACGCCGGAAACCGGAAGGGTGATGTAACGGCGTCCTGACGGACGAAAAGGGCACCAATTTAGAAGATATTTAAACAACTAAAGAAGAAAATGAAGGATGAACTTTTGAAAAAGGCTTTGCCGAAACGCGTCAAGTTCTGTTCATGCACAGTGGACTTTTTAGTATTTTATTGTTTTATCCAGTTTCCTGTAGTGTGTCCAAAAAAGTATTTTTGTGATACTTCCTGCATCCTGGAGTATTTAAAGTAGCAGAAACTAAGGACCACCGAGGGGATACAGTTTGGAGCAGTCTACTAAGTGCATTTATCTGATAAGCTTCTAGTCTGAGCCAGCTTTTATTAAATGGCTCATGACCATGTGAGTGTTACCAATTCACAGTCTAAACTATATCTAGCTGCTACGTTATTATGTTGGAATTCTCTCTGTTTTTATATTTATAGGAGGGAATGTTGTAATAACTCAATGTGCAATAAGGGTAACGTGCATTATTATATTTATTAGTGTGCTCTCCTGTAACCTATCACCACTTCAAGATGGAAGTTATACATTGTTTGCGAGATCTTCTGCAAACATCAGATTGGAAGGCAAAGTTGGATCTACTGGATACCTACTTCGCAGTGCCTATAGCATTACAACACCAATATTACCTGCGGTTCATTTGGCAGGAAAAGAAAGAGATGGTGCTTCGCCGTGGTGCTTCACCAAACTCATGAAGCCCATTCTTACGAAGTTGAGGAATACGTCTGATAATATACTTAGACGCCATCCTCCTCATGGCGCAGTCTATTCAACTCCTCAAACCTAATCTGTACTGGACTTTGACTCTGTTACAGAATCTAGGCTTCCTAATCAATTGGGAAAACCATTGTGACTCCTACATGGGATGTTTCTATTATCCTCAACTTCTTCAAATCCTGGCCGACTAATTCCTCACTATCTCTGAAACAACTATCAGTCATGCTTCTCTGTTTAATCTACTGTAAGAGGGTTTCTGATGTCAGAGCTTTTGATATTACTGCTCACTCATATACTCCGGAATTGTGTCCTCTTTGATAGATCTCGGAGAACTAAAACTTCCTTGAATAAATTTTATATCCATCTTTCCTTGACAGACCACTCTTATGTCCAGTCGCATGCCTGTGAACATATGAAACTTCGCACATCTTCACTACAGAACCCATCGAAACACAAACTCTTTATTTCCTTCCAGAAACCGCCTTTGGCAGTGTCTACACCTACCCTGGCTGATTGGGTCAAAGGGATCATGTCTTTGGCTGGTATTAATACTTCACTATTTTCACCTCACTCGGTTCGAGGGGTGATGGCCTCTAAGGTCTTCTCGATTGGTTGCCACCTAGAGGACATTTTGAAAGCGGCCAACTGGTCTTCTGAGTCGACATTCCGTGACTTTTATTTTAAGCCTATTCAACACTTTGCGGTGACTGTAGTTCCTCAGCTTTAAACTAGCATAACAGGAGCCTCCGTGTCTTAATAAAATGCACAGATTTTACTATTAACATGATGTAAAGTCATAATTTGATTAACGTTTAGACTACTAATTATTATTGTACATTTATACTTGATGACAGTATGATTTATGCATACATCCAGTTTTATACTCTGATATTACCATATTTCTCCTCTCTCTTCCAGCTTGATTTGACATTGCACCTTTACTGGCATTCTCTTCTTGTTGGGGTTTCCCTGTTCTGTGACACGTTTGTCCTTGTTAGGGATTGCAAGAAATTCACCTCTTATGCTAGAGAGTGGAATCTGATTGGCTATTACTGTTGCTAGGAAGATATACCTCTCATGCTATTTGTTGTTATACCGTTTGAATGTTATATTTTTATTTGCTGCTAAGGGAAATAAAGAGAGTGCAGCTTAATAATCGCCTCTGTGTCGTTAAAAAAATCATGACTTTACGTCATGTTAATAGTAAAATCTGTGAATTACTATTTACAAATTAAGTAGGCTAATTAGTTTTTCAAAAGTTTCTCATTCTATATGCATAAATTAAAAACCTCCATTGCATCAATGATGTTGTATATTTCAGCATAATAAAAGGAGACAAAATATATTTTAAAAAAATATGAATTAAATAAATACATTTAATGTAATGAAGTCAGTTTTCGTGGTTATAATTATGGTATATATATTAAATATAGTTTCAAGTTTACATCGGTATTTACCTCGGCTGAGAGCACTTTAAGTTTCAATTTCAATATGGTACACTACAGTGCACACATTTAAATTGCATACGCTTTTTATTTTCTTTATCTGGCACATTTCCCCTTGCTATGCATGACTATGCAAGCACAATGAAGACATGTGTCCCTTATTATTCTGCAAATTGCTATGCATGCAATTCCTGCGCATTATAGAAAATCTATTAAAGACATTCAGTGATAGAAATCTTCTAAAGTAAAATATTCTGGGCAGCTGCCATTTTAAATTCTTCCCATATATATTAAAAAAAAAGTTTAAAAGCATGACCAATAAAAATGTTATCTAGATGATTTAGAGAAATACTTATATATTATTCCTCTATATCTATAATATATTATTTGACCCTCCAGTTCCTCAAACCCCTGGCAATGTATACATGTGGGGTATAATTGTACTTAAGAACAGTAGCAGAATATAAATATGGGATCTTTACAGTAATGGGATACACATGGACTATGAAATTCCCCATAAAAATAAAATACATGTAATCCACAAAACAGAAAAGTGTATGGCATTTTAATTGTGTGACAGTAAAAATTATATCAAAAGGTTTATACAAATAATATCAAAATATTAAAATGCATTTTGTTTCCAAAAATAATAGCTCTTATATAGTATATGAGTTATTGTAAATAGTATTGTTTATATATATAGTGTACTCATGGAACATAACCCCTTTACTACCAGGTGGTTTGAAAAATAAAACAAAACTCTAATCTAATTTTGGGTGTCCTGCAAACTAATAATTTATTTTAAGATAGCAAATTATAAAAAATAAAAAAATAAAATGTAAAACTCATTCACCAAATAATGAAGGCACAGATGTTGTAAATAAATAGCATTTTAGAACATGTAACATAGACTTCTCCACATGCACACAACAATACATATGCACACACAGATGATCATAGACAGATAATGACACAAGCACACATACATTGACATATACAGATACAGAGTGACAGTGTGTTTTTGGCTGAAGGTATTTTTTACTCATTGTGTCTGTGTATGTCCCTGAGAATGTGTCTAGCAGTAAAGATCCTTGTGTGTGCATCTATGTGTATGTGTATTCTTGACTGTGCCAGGAATGTATAGCTTTGTATCTCTGTAAGCATGTATATGTGCAGGGGAGCTGCTTGTAGTGTAGTATGGGGGGATTTTGTGTTCTTGATGTGTGTTGTGTTTATGGTGAGACTATGTGTGTGATTTAGTGTGGCGGTAACTGTCTGGAGAGGTGACTGTTAATGGGATTGATTGACTATATGTGTGACAGCAGATGATGATATGTGGGGGGCTGTTTGTGTATGAGGGTGTATAAGGGTGACTGTGTGTGGTGAATGACTACAGGGGTAACAGTAATGGACAACTGTATGTGAAAACTGTGGGGGGTGACGATTGAGGAACTGGGGGGATGACTGCAAAAGTGATTGTGCAGGTCATTGTAGGGTGCAAATAGAGGGAGACTGAATTTGTGTTTAAAGACCCTCCATACATCATATTAAAGCATAAAAAATGCACACAGCTGGAGATGCAGATCTGCCAGTGAGCAATGACTGGCCCGGACAGGAAGATTTGAAGATATTCCCACCAGCCTGTTCAGCTGCAGAGAGTAGTGATGGATTTGCAATCTGGAACCCCAAAGGATTACAATTCAGTAATGCAAAAGCACTGATTTGAATCCACACACCAAATACATCTAGCCAATTGATGCAAATTCAGTTGGGTTATTGGGGGGCGTGTCCGGCTGCCAGGGAAGATGGACGCATAAACCCTCAGCTCCTCATGGCACCTGCAAAAAAAGCAGTAAAACCTATCTGAACATGGTGATTGGATGTGAGACAAGCCTGCCACACCTTACAACCTGGGTGGATGACTTGGATAAAAGAGGCTGCAGGCTGAACCTCTGCATCAGAGAGAGGAGAGAGGGAGGCTCGGCGGAAAATATACCTGAGCTCCTGCACACAATCTTCGGCCACGTGGTGGAAGTCCAGCAAATGCCCAGGCTAGCCCTAGTCAGGGCACACCAGGGAGATTGCCTGCTGCTTGGAAAATTTTAATCTGAAAGAAGATATATTACACACTGCCTGTTCCATGGGCACAATAAGCCTAGACAGCCCAGCCATAACAATATACCAGGACCTCTCTCGCTATGCTTTGCAGGCAAGATGAGCCCTATGCCCAGTAACTACAGAATACCCATGCTACAAAGGGAGATGGGGAATGGAAAAGTGAGGAATAGCCAGGAGGGGTGGGGGGGGGGATATAGGTGCGAGATGGGGACACATTTCACTGAGGACTCGGGATGTCCAATGGCACTATTAGTGATGGGGAGGGGGTTACACAGGTGACAAGATCACAGGATACTCAACAATGCAATCTCAATTCACGTCAACTTAGGTAATAACTGTTTTGAAATGCTTATATAGGACTGCTGCAACCCTCACTTGCAGATAAACCCCTCTATGGCAAATTGGACTCAGGACCGATATGAGGGGAGGGAGAGGGGAGGAAGGAGCGGGGAGGCTAGGGAGGGGGAAGGGATTGCTATAACTGCTACTGTGATGCAATGTGATGAATACTGTGACCTGAGCAGGGATGTGTCTACCGCAAAGCGGCAATTTCCAGGGGGCGGCAAAAAACGCCCCAAATGCCCAGGCAAATACCTTGTTTGCCTCGTTTTATTGGAGCCCAAGATCTGGCCGGTGTCACGGTAGTTTACCCCTACACGCAGGAGTTAGTTCAACAATCGACAGATAGAGCAGATGTGACTTACCGGACCTTAGAATGGCCGGACTCGCCGTATAGCAGAGAATAGATAGAGTCAAGAACAAGCCGAGGTCAAGGGAACAAAGAGACAGTGAGAACAAAAACTAGCCAAGGTCTGGTACACAGTAGTCAGTAAGCCGGCAAACAAGACAAAACAGGGATAGAGAGATAAACGGAGTCAGATACAAAGCCAAGGTCAAGCACGAAAATCACAACTGAACACAACAAGCGCTAAATGGAACTGAAACAGAAAACACGATAGGGCAGGGAGTTAAGGGAGAGGTAAGTATAAATACCCTAAACTTTACTTTGATTGGTCCCTGTCATATCCACACCCCCAAAATGTGAGTGTCTGGGGAATGTGGGATGACAGGGGCCAATGGGAGCACATTTAATTTTTTGGCTCCCACTGCCCCTTTAAGAGCGTGCCCGAGACACGCGGCACGCTCTTAGAGCTAGGCGGAACACGTGACCGCATCTCGCGGTCCGTGCCCGCCTGCATTTGGGAGCTGCGTGCGGCGGGAAGTGAGGACCTTGGCCGGCACCCGTGTAAGGTAAGTACCGCTACAGTACCCACCAAAGAGCGCTGAACCTGCTCCTAAGTAGTACGTAAACCAGCCAAATGTTCATCCAGAGCTGGCATGCCCTGTAAGGAGAATGCAGCTGGAAGAACAGGATGCCGGCCATAAACAACGTAGAAAGGGATTTTACCGGAAGATTCATGAGCAGCGTTATTACGAGCAAATTCAGCCCAAGGAAGCAGGTCAGCCCAATTGTTCTGATGGTGGGATACGAAACAACAAAGATACTGCTCTAGGGACTGGTTGGCATGTTCAGCAGCTCCATTAGACTGGGGATGGTAAGCGGAGGAAAACGAGAGAGAAATACCCATCTCTGTACAAAAAGCTCTCCAGATTCTGGAAATAAATTGGCTACCCCTATCGGATACAATTGATACAGGAATGCCATGCAACCGAAACACCTCCCTGGCGAAGATAGAAGCAAGTTCCCTGGATGAGGGCAATTTGACAAGAGACACAAAATGAGCCATCTTAGAAAATCGATCCACTATCATCAGGATGACTGTTTTGCCATTCGAAGGAGGCAATTCAACAATGAAATCCATGGATAGATTGGACCAAGGCCTCTCAGGTATGGGCAACGGGTGCAACAACCCACAAGGAACTCTATGAGAAGACTTCATACTGGCACAAGTAGTACATGCCCGAACGTAATCGGTGATATCCTTGCATAAGGAAGCCCACCAAAAATATCTAGAAACTGCTGTTAAGGTTTTAGAAACACCAGGATGTCCAGCAGTTTTGGCGTCATGATATAACGACATAATGTCCCGTCTTTCAGGAACATCAACAAACAGTTTATCAGTAGGTTTCTCACTGGGTGCCATGTTTTGTTTAGCCTGTATAACTTGTAAGAGTGAAGAAGAAATAGATAGAACCGTAGTAGCTATTATTCTGTCCGGGGGAATGACAGGGGTATTATCAAACTCTTGTTTGTTGGTAGTTTCAAATTGTCTAGACAGAGTGTCAGCTTTAGTGTTACGATCACCTGGTCTGTAGGTGATGATATAATTGAAATGAGATAAGAACAGTGACCACCTGGCCTGCCTAGAAGACAATCTTTTGGCTTCACTAAGGTAGGAAAGGTTTTTGTGATCCGTAAAAATGAGGATGGGGTCCTTAGTACCTTCTAAAAGATGTCTCCACTCCTTGAGTGCTAAAACAATAGCAAGGAGTTCTCGATTACCTATGTCATAGTTCTTTTTGGCTTTGGACATCTGTTTGGAAAAGAAGCCACAAGGATGTAATGGTTTATCAGGTGATTCTCTTTGAGATAAGACAGCACCTACCCCAATGTCTGAAGCATCAACTTCAAGAATATAAGGCAAAGAAGGGACAGGATGCTGTAAAATAGGAGCAGAGTCAAACGTGGTTTTAAGAAATTCAAAGGCCTCAAGCGCCTCTGGGAACCAGACACGAGTATTGCCATCCTTTTTAGTCATGCGTGTTATAGGTGCTACAATAGAAGAAAATCCTTTAATAAAGCATCTATAATAATTAGTAAACCCAAGAAAACGCTGAATGGCTTTCAATCCCTGAGGTAAAGGCCATTCCATGACAGCAGAAAGCTTCTGGGGATCCATACGAAACCCTTTTAGCAGAAATTAAATAACCTAAAAACTGTACTTCGGATTGGTCAAATAAACATTTTTCTAGTTTACAATAAAGACCATTAACAAGAAGGGTTTTCAAGACTGTTTTAACATGCATGTGATGGGTATGTAAATCTGTTGAATATATTAATATGTCGTCCAAGTACACTATCACAAATGAGTGAATGAACTCTCGTAAGACGTCATTAATAAATTCTTGAAACACTGGTATAGGGTAAGCATTTTTTATAGTGATTTTATTTAGGCCCCTATAATCAGTACACGGTCTCAAATCGCCCTCCTTCTTCGATACAAAGAAGAACCCTGCCCCTGCCGGAAAAGAGGATCTCCTTATAAATCCCTTTTGCAGAGATTCTTAATATATTCCTCCATGACAAGATTTTCTTGCGGAGACAAAGGATACACCCTGCCTTTGGGAGGTATAGTGCCAGGCAATAAATGAATAGCACAATCGTAGGGTCTATGAGGCGGTCATTTTTCAGCCTCCCTCTTATCGAAGACAGACTTAAGACACATGTACTGAGGAGGTATAATAGTAGACAAAGGAGGAGGAGTAGGAACATTAATAGAATTCAAAGGGGTGATTTTAATCATACAAGACTCTTGGCAGGTTTCACTCCAAGATATTATTTGTCCTGATTCCCAGTCAAAAATGGGATTGTGAGAACGTAACCATAGGTACCCTAACACAATGTGGGAGGAAGGAGAGGTGATGACCTGAAACCGAATGGTTTCTGAGTGTAACATCCCTGTATACATATGCAACGGTTCAGTTTCATGTGTGATAACTGGGGAGCATAATGGTCTACCATCTATGGCCTCAACGGCCATGGGTGTCTTCTTCTCTCTAATGGGTACTTTGTTTTTCCTAACAAATCTAGAGTCTATGAAATTCTCAGCTGCCCCGGAATCAACCAGGGCTAGTATGTTTCTTGCTATGCAATTATTCTCCAGATGCAGAGAAACAGGGAGAAGTAGTCGATTAAGAGGCAATTTTGGGGACTTAGATATCACACCCAAGGCCAGTCCCCTACATGGCCTTAGGTGCGATAGTTTTCCGGAAGCACGGGACATTCTTTTAGCAAATGTCCCTTCTTACCACAGTATAGGCAAAGTCCCTCCTTTCTCCTATACAATTTTTCAGCATCAGAGAGTTTGGCAACCCCTAATTGCATGGGTTCCTCTTCTGATACCTTGAAACTCTCAGGATTAGCAACTCTAGGAGTATTTAATGTAACAAAACGTCTATTCCTATTCTTAGTATATCGTCTGTCACGAATCCTGTTGTCTATATCAATGAGATAGTCGATAAGTTCCTCTAATGGGATAGGAAGTTCCCTAGCTGCTACCTCATCCAATATAGTATCAGATAGTCCTTCCATGAATGCTGTAGTTAGCCCATTGTTGGTCCAATCTACCTGCGAAGCAAGGGTACGAAACTGAATAGCATAATCAGCAACAGACCTAGAACCCTGTTTAATTCTCATTAATGCCCTGACGGCATTCTTTGACCTTTTAGTTGTGTCAAAGGTTCTACGAAAAGCCGTAAGGAAGCTATCGAAATTATGCACCATAGGTCCATTAGCCTCCCATATAGGATTTGCCCACTCAAGTACTTTATCAGTAAGTTGGTGCATAAAGAATCCCACTTTAGACCTGTCAGTGGGAAAGGAACGTGGATACATCTCAAAGTTCAATTCCACTTGATTAATGAATCCCCTGCAAGACTTAGCATCCCCTCCATACCTGGGTGGAGGGGTTAAATGTGCAGAAGCATTAGGCATGGTGGATACATCTGGGACAAGGGGTGCAGGAGGAATTGGTACTGTTACCGGAGTAGTTCTAGATGAGAGTGTCTGGAGGGCCTGAGCTATCTGATCCATACGGTGATCCTGCTCTGTAAATCTAGCCTCATGAAGCCAATTGCTGACTTAAATCTGCGGGGTCCATGGCCCTATCGTAATGTCACGGTAGTTTACCCCTACACGCAGGATTTAGTTCAACAATCGACAGATAGAGCAGATGTGACTTACCGGACCTTAGAATGGCCGGACTCGCCGTATAGCAGAGAATAGACAGAGTCAAGAACAAGCCGAGGTCAATGGAACAAAGAGACAGCGAGAACAAAAACTAGCCAAGGTCTGGTACACAGTAGTCAGTAAGCTGGCAAACAAGACAAAACAGGGATAGAGAGATAAACGGAGTCAGATACAAAGCCTAGGTCAAGCACGAAAATCACAACTGAACACAACAAGCGCTAAAGGGAACTGAAACAGAAACCTCGATAGGGCAGGGAGTTAAGGGAGAAGTAAGTATAAATACCCTAAACTTTACTTTGATTGGCCCCTGTCATATCCACCCCCCCAAAATGTGAGTGTCTGGGGAATGTGGGATGACAGGGACCAATGGGAGCACATTTCATTGTGAAGTGAAGGACCTCGGCCGGCCCCCGGGTAAGGTAAGTACCGCTACAGCCGGTTGGCCAGCTTTGGGCTCCCCCGGGACAGGCGGCCAGTTGTTTCCACGGCGGAATCACTCTGCGACGCGCGAGGGAGCTGAGCAGAGAGAGCTCAGGGGAAAGTGATCCCTCGCCGCCCACCTGGGAAACAACTGGCTGCCTTCCTGCCCAGTAACCCCACTGGACCCCAGGTAAAAAAAATCAACCCAGCTATCCCAAAAGTAGGACTGTGTGGATTTCAATTCAAAAAAATTAAATAATTGTGAGTGTGGGGAAATGTTTGTGTGTGTCAGTGAATGTGAGTGTCAGTGAATGTGAGTGAGTGTGTGTCAGTGAATGTGAGTGAGTGTGTGTGTCAGTGAATGTGCGAGTGTGTGTGTCAGTGAATGTGAGTGAGTGTGTGTCAGTGAATGTGAGTGTGTGTCAGTGAATTTGAAACAGTGCGTGTGTCTGTCAGTGAGTGTGTGTGTCAGTGAATGTAAGTGAGTGTGTGTGTTTGTCAGTGAATGTGTGTGTCTGTCAGTGAGTGTCTGTGTCTAGTGAATGTTTGTATCTGAATGATTGTATGTGTCTATCAGTGAGTATGCATCTGTCAGCGTGTGTCTAAATTATTGTATGTGTATCAGATTGTGTCAAATCAGTGAGTGTATGTGTGTGTATGTCAGTGTATCTGAGAATGTGTGCAGGTCTGTGAGTGTGTGTCTGTCAGTAAAAATGTGTGTAAGTTAACAGGAAGAGGTGTGGCCTTGGCAGGAAGGAGATTGGTACATTTAAATTAGGGGGTGCCCGAGATCTGTCAGGCTTAGGGCAGCACCATTTTAAAAGACACCACTGGATTCGAGCATACATGGCTGCCCCAACTCCCACCCCAAATGACAGCACATGAGCTTGGGAGGCTACACCCTCCACCCCACCATGACAGATAGCAGATACACATACGCACCCATTGGCCCCACCTCAAAACATGCAATTGCCACCTACACCACACGCGCACTACAGGCATGAGGACGATTCTCTGGAAGCGGGAGCGGACACACCACAGGAAATCGACAATGGCCACTAAGTGAGCCCACCAGCAGTGCAGACCCTATCACACCACAGATCACATACCGAGAGGTGCCGTGACACCCTGACTGCACCGGCCATAACAAGATTTGACCAGTACACACCAGCCTCTTGCCGAAAAGGGCCACACTCGGGACTCAATCAGACGGACGAATCCGACTGACACTCCTGACTAGCTCATGGTGGTGACTCAACCTACTGGGTGACAGCACTGAGAGCCTAACCCCTCCCCACAGGAAAAGGACACAGAGCACCCCCTTACCAGGGGAAGTGCTTCCTCCGGTAGTAACTCCGGGCCTCCGACTTACTGGACCTACGAGGTCCCACTACCTGGACCTTTGTCCATTTATCTGCATTGCCCTTTAGACTAGAAGGGACACACCAAGCCAAACATCTTTGGCCCCCCTTTTTTTTTCTTCTCGCCCGTCCTTTCTCTCCTCTTTTCCTACTTCGCACTTGCTTGCCCCCCAGGCATGCCAGCCCCGTGGTGCCCTGTGACACCCGGGAGGACTTGGACCTCCTCTCCTTTAATGATCATGGACTTAACGTTTGCGAAAAATGCTCTTGTCTCCTCCGCGATCTCAAGCGGTATGGAACTATTGTGGCATTTCTCTAGGAGACACACTTGCAAAAGAACCAGGCACCATCCCGAAGAGATCGCAACTTTCTTCTGGGATCCTTTAGCAACAACCCATTAAGATGCACCCTAGGGGTAGAGATACTGTTCTCCAGATGGGTCCCCTTCACTGAACTAGACACCCTGCGCTGCGACCAAGGCAGGTACATCTTTACGAAAGGCACCCTGCATGATCAGAAATACATATACGCAAACATCTACACCCCAAATTCAAAACAATACCAATTTCTACGCACAACCCTGAAAGCCTGATGAGGTTCGCTGAGGGCATACTTATCATAGGCGGAGACCTCAACTTGACCCTACACCAACGGGATACCACCTCGCACCCCATGAAGGCCCCAGATAACAGGCATGCAAAGACACTCTAACTACTCCATCACCACCAACTCAGGGACTGCTGGAGAGCACTGCACCCAACGGCCTGAGATTATTCTTTTCACTCCCCAACGCATGCCTCCTACTCGAGACTTAATTACTTCTTTGTACCACATCACCACCTCACCCTACCCGTTGAATCGGAAATTTTGGACACTTTTTATTCCCCTTTTTCAGCTGTCCGTACCCCCTGTAGCAAAACTTCCACCTTTCGTGTGTTTTTCCACGGTTATTTTGTGTGGTGTCTTTTTGGGTGTTCGGCAGACTTCATACGAATGGAATCCCTTTGTCTCCCGAATAAGGACCACCCCTGTGCCCCATTAGAACATTGACACCAACCACTTAAGTGCAAAACCACAAGGGAAACAGTTAATGAGTGTCCCCTGGGTGGCTGCCGTTTCGTTTAACCAAACACGTGGCAAAAAGAATGGCGGCCATCTTATCTTCTTGTTTCCCAAACGTGGGCAGCGGTACTTTGTTGTCAAGTGCCTGGAACTCTTTTCGGCTAGGCACTTGAGCAAACACGGTAAACCTTAGACCAATGCCCGCTCCAGTTCCTGACCACCTACACGAAAGACGTTCGGGAGATATGAACTACTGAACAGGGAGAGCATTTGTATCCTGAAAAAAAAGATTCCCTTGTATGGTTTTTGCACAAACACCCCACGAACAGAGACTGGCTAGGACACCTAATTCCCTGGAACTGTTTTGGGCTATTGCCTCGTGTCTAGCCAGTCAAAACTTTACCATGATAACATTCCCGTTCTGCCAAACCGATCTGAGTGATTCTTGGATATGTTGGACACTCAGATTGGGGCTATCAGGGAATGTACTTTTAGTGGGGTTCTGGGGTATTTATTGAGGTACTTTTGAGATTCAGGATATTTTGGGGGATTCTTCTGTACCTGGGAGATAATTAAATTAGAGGAGTTTTCTCAGGCAATTATCTCCCATGCACAGAGGATCCTGGAATTGAAACCCCTGCATATTTGTGTGTAAAACCCCTTGCATGGTACTGGGCATAAAAGCTGTTTATATGCCAATAACCTTCAGTTATACTACCAGAACGGCGTGTCTTCCAGTTGCTGGGGAGGAGTTGGGATACTTCTTTGGTGTTTTAATTTTTCCTGAGTTTACATTGGTGGATCCAGCAGAGAAAAGTCCCTGTTAGGACCAGGGCTCCGCTATACTGGTCACACTACAACCCCATCCATCTAAGGCTCAAGTCGCCATTGTTCTGGCCGCACCAAACCTCATGGCGCCTCAATGAATCCATCCTGTCAGAACCCGCACTAGTCGAAGCAACTAAGAAAACCGTCCAGGAGTACTTCACCATCAAAGAGACAGGTGACACAGCACTCCTAACCTGTTGGGAGGCAGTGGACCGGGGACACTTCATCGCGACCTGCTCGATGCCCAAGAAGGAAAACATACGGGCAGTTGCAGACTTGAGCAAAGACATAACAACACTGGAAACCCACCATAAGCAGACACAGGATGCCACCACATGCAGAAACCTTCTCCTCAAATGCACCCAACTTACCACGCTGCTAAACCAATCAATTCAATGCTACTTCCAACATTTCCAACACATGATTTATGAACATGGGAACAAATGCATCAGGCTGCTTGCCAATCTCCTTAAACAACACTATATATCCCTATAATAAAGGACCCAGCCCAAAGAGTCCACCACCTCCAGGAACAAATCTCCACCACATTCCTCCACTACTACAGATGTCTGTACCACATAAGCTGTGAACCACCGAACACCAGATTGCTCCACAGTTGAGATGAAATACAGAACTACCTCGCAATGTCAGGACTACCCCCAATCAAGGATCATAACTGCGAAACGATGGAGGCCCCCATCACGACAGACGAACTGACCCTCACTATCAGAAAAGCGAAGTCAGGCAAATCTCTGGGTCCAGATGGTCTCCCCCTTTTTTATTACAAGACCTTCCTACTGAAACACCTCCCAAAACTACAAGCAGCACTGAATTCGCATTTCACCACTGAAGGCAAAGATCCAACATTGTGACATAGCTACCGCCCGAGCACGGTCCTCGACATTGACCTCAAATTGCTGGCCAGTGTCCAGGCCTGGTAGCCCCAGACCAAACATGATTTATTCTGGGCCGGGAGGTCCGTAATAACACCATCCGGGTGAACCTGATCTCAGTAGCCAGGCAGACAAAACTCCTGCCTCTGCTCCTGTCAACAGACACTGATAAGACGTTTGACTGGGTGGATTGAGGACTTATGTTTGGAGTGCTGTGGAGCCTGGGCATTGGGCTGAAATGCATCTCATGGGTAGAGGCTCTGTACACCTGCCCAACAGCACGACTGCAGATTAATGGGACTCTTTCTGACCCATTTCAAATACATAATGGAACGTGACAAGGCTGCCCACTGTCACCCCTGCTCTTCACACTAACAATGGTGCCCTTTTTGAACAAGATCAGAAACTATGAGAATATTCATGGAATGGAAATAGGACAAACACATCATAAGGTCCTAGCCTACGCAGACGACCTCCTATTTATAGTGAGGGACCCGGTCTAATCCTTACAGGCGATCGAAATAGACTTCAAGACCTATGGCCATATCTCCAATCTCCAATTTAATTATTCTAAAGCCAAAATCCTGGGCCTTACCATCAGTCACACTCAACTTTAATACCACTTTTCCCTTCCGCTGGTGTGACACCCGGATACGATACCTAGGAGTATGCCTCACACCTGACCCGGCGGACCTATACACCAAAAACTTCATACCCATCCTTAAGGTGGCAGCGGATGAATTGCACACCTGGAACTCATACCACATCTCTTGGCTAGGCCGAATGAACGCAGTCAAGATGACCTTGCTCCTGAAATGCCTCTTCATCTTCCAAATGGTATCAATCTCAGCCCAAAGACCTTCTTCATCTTCCTGCAGGCAGAAGTCTGCAAGTTAACCTGGAAAGGTGAATGCACCTGAATAGCTCACTCCCAACTGACGTTACCCAAACTCGGAGGGGGACTAGCCCTACCGACTTTGAGAAATACTTCCTAGCAGCCCACTTAACAAGAGTTATCATAATTTAACTGCTCCATGGCAACAAGAGATAAACTGTGGGTACAACTGGAAGCAGAGAGCCCCAATTGTGATCTACAAACCCTGCCATGGATCATGAAAGATGGGAGTAGACAATTTAATCTCACAAATCCGTTTGTAAAGGCCACACTCCAAATCTGGCACCAACACAGCGCTAAGTACTATCTCACAACAGACCCTAGCCCCATGCTCCCTCTGAAAGGGAACCTGAATTTCCTGGCAGGAGACCAGGGTCCTCTTCCCGTGCCTGACGAAACATAAACCACTACTCCACATGGCAGACGTATTGGTCACACCATTCTCAGTCCGCCCGATTGGAGACCTTTTCCCAGAACAACCACACACAATGGCAAGAGAACAAATATCGCGCTACGCCAGTTCAATCCCACCAAACCCCAGCCTACTTCGAGAGCGAACTGACTTCAAATCTATCTGTCTGCAGGAAACGGTAACAGTAAAAGCCATCTCGCTGATCTACGCTTCCCTGGTGAAAGGCCAATACCTTCTGGTGCCGCCCTGTATCAGACAATTGGAGGAGGACCTCTAAGTACCACTCACTGAGGCAGACTAAGACAAAATCATCACATAAAAAAAACCCCCGGATCAACATGACTACAAGAAAACGCTTTTAAGGTACATCACTCCCGCCGTCCTGCACACCTGCAACCATACCATTCTGGACATATGCTGGTGCTGCGGAGAGGCGGGTGGAACCTTCACCCACATCTGGTGGGACTGTTCCCTAATTAGGCCTTTCTGGGAGATGATCGGCCGCGTGATACAAGAGGTGATGGATGAAACCCTACAACCAACGCTGGCCTCATTTCTCGTCCATCAAACTACTATGTCGACACCGGCCTATAAAAAGATTGGTGATCCCACGGCTCCTCAACGGGCCTTACCTCAAGCGGGATCAGTGGAGAGTAAGGAGGGAGGAGAGAGGGGATCCCTCTCAGCATAATGTTTATTTATCCCTATATTTAACAGATAAGTATTTGGGAGTTGTGTCAAATAATTAAAGTTTAGAAATTCATGTCTCTTTATTATATATTAGCTGCCAGTCAATCATTGTTCGAAGCTCTGTAATTTTAACCTGGAAAACGGTATAGAAAAAGCATGCATAAAAGAGAAGAAATAAAACAGTTTATGTTTCTCCTACATATTTGCAATATTGCTTGACTTTGCCTGGACTGAACTGGACTGCTATGTAATATGATGAAAATTAACTTTTCATTTAAAAGGAAAATGGAACTTTTCATAAAAATAACTTAATGTCAAATGTTCCATTTAATGATGTAAGTCTCAGAAGTAGCAGTTCATTTTAAGTACCATGAGATGAGTGCACTCTCAACTAAGCACAAACACTTAAGGGTGAATGTGAGTCCATATATATATATATATATATATATGGTGAAGTAGTGATCAGCACTCTCGGACTTTTGTTGAGTTAAAACTTACAGTTTATTGAAATTCCATTTAAAAGATCAACGTTTCAGTTCCTATCTGGAACTTTCATCATTTTTGATCCTGATGAAAGTTCCAGATAGGAACTGAAACGTTGATCTTTTAAATGGAATTTCAATAAACTGTAAGTTTTAACTCAACAAAAGTCAGAGAGTGCTGATCACTACTTCACCATATGCAATTTTTCCCTGGATTACAAGCACCCGGCATACAACTGTCTACAAGCGTGAGTGCAAGGAAACCCTGTATTTTGTATATATATATATATATATAAATATATACAAAACACACACAAGCACGCACACACAAACACACAAACGCAGAGAGATCTATCTATCTATATATATATATATATATATACATATATATATGTAGGTGTTCAGACAATTTTATGTAAATTGCTATTGCAAGTTATACAAATGCTTTTATGTGATCAATGGATTCTAGGATTCTTGCTTTCCTATTGATTAATGGAGCTTTAGTTTTATCAGATAAAAATCCTGAAAGACCCAGAAGTCAGCATGCATAATTTATTAATTTACTAGTAGGCTAGTATTTTCTTGAATTTAATATTAACATTTCAGTCTCTGGGTTGATCATTTATGTGATAAGATATACTTTAAGAAAAATAACTATAAACCTTGCTTTTTTTTTTTTTATCTCCTAGCATGGTGTTTGAAAGCCACATACTTTTTGATTGCATTATTAAACATCTATTCATCTAAGCAAGTTTATAATTACTGCTGGTCCTGCAGCATGTTGCCTGGAAGACAAATATTACTTAAAAAGTGCTTATTTTGTTGAATATATGTTTATTGTTCACTTTAGAGAATTTCTGTTCATAGTTTTTCAAATGTGTTAGTCAAATGAGTAATATGGTAACATGTAAATGCTATCTATATCATGTACTACACAATTTAAAACCATGTTATAGATTTGACCAGATTTCCATAGATAACTAGTGGATTGTGTACAATTGTGTACAACTGGGTAATGGATGAAAGTAGTTCCTATAAACTCCACTACTGAACACTCTAGTCCATCTAAACCTCTGTGTACATAATACTATAACTATTCTCTTATTCCAACAGTATACTAGAACCACGACTTACTGGTGAGTCATTTTTATTAGAAAAAAAAATGTATTTATTAATATTACACGTTTTCTAACAAGTTGATTTTGTAATTTTGTTGGAAAATATTAATCAAGAATTCCCCAAGTTTTTTTTTTTTACATGCTTTTTATTTGTTATAGAACAAATAAAGTTCATTATTTTATATGATATAATACTTAAAGTGAAATTCCTAAGGTGTTGTTTTAAAAGTAGGTTGACTTCCAATGGAAACGTCCTGGATCAATCAACTTTAGAACTTTGTTCCAGATTTTAAGTCCTGGTCAGAATATTTTGATCAAAATGATACTTGTGTGTGCTTTGGTTTTACACTGTTCTCTATCATTTAATGAGTACCAATAAATTGGGTAATTGTAACAACCCCTGGATGTTGGGCTAAGGTAACATCCCCAGGACGTACTTGAAAACCAGAGTAATCTGAATGTACCTTTCACGGTTAAATACTTTGTTATTTTTATTATCTGCAATAGCATTCATGTTAATAAATGTTCATACATGTATTCGTAAAAAAATTTCTGATCAAACGTTCACTCACAATCCACTTAAATAACTTGGAGTTGTAAATTGTCTCGGGGTGGGTTGTAGCTTATAGAATACTGTCAGCGATGCTCTGGGATATCCAGATGCATTTTCAGGAAGGATAATAATTGATTGCTCTGATTCAGTTAATGTAAAACTCGAATTAGTATTTTAAATTTGTAATCAGGATCAATAAAAAAAAACTTGCATTGCCTGTTATATGTTTTCTCTCTTCAATCTGTGTTTTATCTGTCTAATTCTTAGATTCCTGTATTTTTATTGATTAAAAAAAGAATCACGTGCATGTGTACACAAAACAAATCTTTAGTGTTGTGTCGAAGAATGTGCAGTGTTAAAGGAACACTATAGAGTCAGGAACACAAACATGTATTCCTGACCCTATAGTGTTAACACCACCATCTAGCCCCCCTGGATCCCTCATGCCTCCATAAATATAGTAAAAATCTTACTGTATTCAAGCCAGAAGCTGTAACTCTGCATGCTGTTTGCCTAAAAAAAACAGTCTGCTGACATCATCAGAAGTGGTAGCCTGATTAAATCACAGTGCTTCCCCATGGGATTGGCTGAGACTAACAAAGAGGCAGATCAGGAGCAGAGCCAGCATGACTCAAACACAGCCCTGGCCAATCAGCATCTCCTCATAGAGTCTGCATGCAGAGGGAGGAGACACAGTGCCGCCCTGTGCTCTGCTGACAGCAGATCTGAGTGGATTGAGGAGTTTTATGCCTCAATCAACTCAGAAGTCCCTCTGGTGGCATTCTGAGTGACTGCATCTGGAGGTGTTCCTAGCTTTCAAAGTAAACACTGTATTTTCTCAGAAAATACAGTGTTTACATGAGAATGGCTGCAGGGAGCTTTAGTTCTCACCTGAACAACCTCATTAACCCCTTAAGGACCGAGGATGGTCCTGAACCGTCCTGATGGTCTTATGTACTTACCTGCCGCCGTCGTTCCCCCTGCGGCGATCGGCGTTGCTCCCATTGTGGGGAGACTGCCTGCAGCCCAGACAGTCTCCGCATGGCGGATTAGGACCCCTGGGGCCATGTGATTGCTCAACAGAGCAATCACATGGTCACAATAGGTGTCCATGTGTCTGCCTGCAGGGGGACTGCCTGTGCTGACAGGCAGTCTCCCTGCTAGTGTAAAATAAAAAATAAAAGTTAATGTTAATTAAAAAAAAATTATATTTTTTAATTTAATTTAAATTACTTATTATTTGTATTTTATAATAATATATATATATATATAATATATATATATATATAGTTATTATATATATATTATATATATATATATATATATACGTGTGTAATTTAATTATAAGTATTTTTATATAAATATATGTACATATTAATATAAAAATACACTTAGTATGACATTATATATATGATATATAGACATTTATTATATCTATATAATATATTTTATAATTGTAATACGTTTTCCAGTTTTGAAACACTAATATTTGTGTTCAGTAAAGTCTCCTGAGTATAACAGTACCCCTCATGTACAGCTTTTAGAAAGTTACAGGGTCAAATATATGGGTCAAATATTTTTAGATTGAAAATGGCCAGGTTGGTTACGTTGCCTTTGAGAGCGTATGGTAGCCCAGGAATGAGAATTACCCCCATGATGGCATACCATTTGCAAAAGAAGACAACCCAAGGTATTGCAAATGGCCAGTGTTTGCGACAAAGTGGCTACTAAAAAAGTCTGGACATACCCCATATTGAATACCCTGGGTTGTCTACTTTAAAAAAAATATGTACATGTGGGGTGTTATTCAGAGATTTATGACAGATAATAGTGTTACAATTCACTATTGATAAATTTTAAAAATGTATAATTTGAAACCGCAATATCCTACTTGTACTTATAGCCCTATAGCATGCAAAAAAATAGCAAAAAAGCAAGTAAATACTGAGTATTTTTAAACTCAGGACAAAATTTTGAATCTATTTAGCAGTTTTTTTCATTCGCTTTTGTAGATGAGTAAAAGATTTTTCACGTAAAAGTCAAAATCATGTATTTTTTTCAATTTTTCATCATAATTTTTATTTTATTTTAAATTAAATTTCATGAGATTATATAAATAATGGTATGTAAAGAAAGCCCCTTTTATCCTGAAAAAAACAATATATAATTTGTATGGGAACAGTAAATGAGAGAGCGGAAAATTACAGCTAAACACAAACAACACAAAAGTGTAAAAAGATGCCTGGTCGCAAATGTACAACATCGCAAAAACAGTCCGGTCCTTAAGGGGTTAAGCTGAAGTTGTTTATGTGACTATAGTGTCCTTTTAACAAATAAACAAAAAGCAAACAAGAAAAAATAAAATCAATCCATTAAGGTCACTTTAAAATTGTTTGGTAGAAGGAACATTGTGAATAATGCAAAGTTATGAAATCAGTTATAAAGTATCTTCAAATAATATTAGAATAAACACTAAAAGTTCAAAATAAGAGTATTTGAAATAGCTATGCATCAAAAAAAATCTGAATGCAAATCAAATAAAAAAAAAGGTAGTCATCTCATGGTTTTATCTATGCAGACCGTTTGAAAGCTGACATTTCTCTCTACTTTGCAGAAAGACTTCAAATAGAGTTAAGAACAGATGCTAGACAATATGGCACATTTGATTTCATGCTGCTCGTCGGTTGCACGCCTCTGGCAAGCTTTAGTGGGTCAAAAGATTACTTAAAAATTAGCCGATATGGACACTGGACATATATAATTTCTCATATGATAAATCATGTACTTAATTTCACGATAAACTACAACTACAAAGAAAAAAAAAGACAAAACAAATTAATAAAAACAATTACATATTGATTTCTACAGCCAGTGTTTTTCCTGATATGTTTATAAATAAAAGTACAAAGAACTTAATACATAGTAAAACAGGATTAAGTTTTTTTTTTTTTTTTTAAATGAAAAATATTATTTTACAGCTTTAGCTTTCCAAAGTACAGTTGTTTTTGTTTAAGACTTTTAACCCTTTAAGGACGGAGCCAGTTGTACAAGTTATGATCAAAGCAAAAACGTAAACAAAACCTGGATTTTGCGCTATGTGGTTCAACCATAAGTTACCCTATGTACAGGTTTTATGGTGTTTTGGAAAGTTACAGGGTCAATATAGGACTTGCCCAATTTTAGTTTGCCAGATTGGTTTGCTGGATCTATGTTGCCTTTGAGACCATATGGTAGCCCAGGAATGTGTATTAACCCCATAATGGCATACCATTTGCAAATGTAGACCCAGGGTATTTAAAATGGGGTCTGTCCAGTCTTTTGTAGTAGCCACTTAGTTGCAAATACTTGCCAAATCCGAGTTTGGATGAATTTCGTTACAAAGTTCGACTTCGGGCTCGAACTTGACCTGAACTTGACCCAGAACCCGAACCCCATTGAAGTCAATGGGGACCCGAACTTTTGGGCACTAAAATGCCTCTAAAAAAGTCCTGGAAAGGGCTAGAGGGCTGCAAAAGGAAGTACAATGGGGGTAAGAGTAGGACAAGTGCCCTGCAAACAAATGTGGATAGTAAAATCACTTAAAATAACATAAAATAAGCAGCTGCTTAGTAGATAACTCCCTAATTCCCACGGTATTAGGGAGCTATCTACCAAAAGGCTGAAAGACCTAAATTGGTCTTTCAGCCACATTTACTTAAACTAAGTAAAGATTACTTAGTATTAGTAAATTCAGCCCCTACTCGCTATACCGCGAGTAGGGGCATGTCTAATAAACCTATTGGCCCCCACCCCTGAATGGTGGGTGGGGCCCTAAAGTAAAATAAGGGGGGTGACCTAAATAACAATGAGGGGGGGACCTACTGTCCTCCCCCCACCCCCACCCCTAAGCGGCGGGCCTAAATTTAGAATAAGGGGGGGACCTATTGTCCTCCCTTCCTGACCCCACCCCTGCACAGCGGGTGGGGGCCCTACATTTAGAATAAGGGGGAGAACCTATTATCCTCCCTCCCGGCCCCCACCCCTATGTGGTGGGTGAGGTCCCCCCCTTATTTTACTTTAGGCCCCCACCCACCGCTCAGGGTGGGGGCCAGGGGGAGGACAATAGGTCCCCCCTTATTTGACTAGACATGCCCCTACTCGCGATATAGCAAGTAGGGGCTAAATTTACTAATACCAATAATCTTTACTTAGTATTAGTAAATGAGGCTGAAAGACCAATTTAGGTCTTTCAGCCTTTTGGTAGATAGCTCACATGCTGCACTGGCCAATCTGGGGTCCGCGGTCCAAAAACCATAATGTTCGGTTCAAACTCTATTCCTGAGTATAACAATACCCCCTATGTACAGGTTTTATGGTGTTTTGGAAAGTTACAGGGTTAAATACTGGGTTTGCCAATTCAATTATCTGGATTGTGTGCCTGGGTTGTCAGGCAGGTCCCTCAAATTGTTTACTCATTATTTAGTAATCGATAAACAATTTAACTTAAAGCATGGTTTGCGCCCCAGATCAAAATCAACCAGATGTTTGTGTAATTAATAATTGATTTATCATTGTTATTTCTACATAACATCATATTACAATTAATGCATCTAACTAAAATGGTCCATATTACATTAAGGAAAATCTCTGTATCTAAAATGTGTTAAAACTGAATAACACGATTATCAGGAGCAAATTACCATTCTTAACAACTGTTCTTTTCTCCATTGTGCAATTACTTTGAGTGGAAACTACCAAAGTATATATGCACACTTTATCACTAATTGTCAGTCATACCATTTTCACATGTAATCACAATTTTCTAGTTTTATATGTGAGGTCTTCCTCGAACATTATTGACATATTAACTGACTGTTTATCTACTTCACCTTAATCCCTTAATGAACGCATGACGGTCTATGCCGTCACGCAGTTCAGGGCTTTAACACCCATTGACGGCATACACAGTTATAGATTAAAAGTGCCTGCAGGGTTAAATTCCTGATTACACCAAGGAGATCCAGTTATCATTGGCTATCTGAGGGTCCCCTCTGTCAGCTGAGGTCTCATTTATAAGCTATGTGAAATGCTCAAAGTGAGGGCTGCACATAGTCTTTTAAATTCACTTAAATATCGCAGCTGCCCTACTGCCCAGTGACTGATGCTGGACTTTGCCAGCTGCCTAGCACTGATCACAGTTTCAGAAACTGCAGCATGAGAGAGAGATTCTCCTCTCATGCTGCAATCACACAGTACAGAGTTCTCACGGAGCCTGTATGAGTTCTGTATGAGCTGGAAAACACTTCTGCAAGTCAATACTAAGGCTATAATAGGGAATTCCTCTGGATTAGTATGGCTATTGGTAAATTTAGTGGTTGGATTAAGGCAGAGAGGCAACCTTCATCAATCCAGATGCTGTGGACTATGTCTCCCTTGATGTTTTGTCATTATTATTCCTTTATTATTATGTTATGTTGTTATTTATATAGCGCCAACAAATTCCGCAGCGCTTTACAGTGGGTGGACAAACATGTAATTGTAACCAGACAAGTTGGACACACAGGAACAGAGGGGTTGAAGGCCCTGCTCAATGAGCTTACATGCTAGAGGGAGTGGGGTAAATTGACACAAAAAGGTAAGGATAGCATTAGACTAATAACAGTTGCAAGAGAGGAATCAGTCAAGAGCTATTAACAGTTTTATTGATACGCTTTTATGAAGAAGTGGCTTTTTAATGATTATTTTAAGAAGTGGAGACTGGGTGAGCACCTAACGGAGGAGGGAAATGAGTTCCACAGGAATGGTGCAGCCCTCAAGAAGTCTTGAAGGTGAGCATCAGAGGTGGGAGTAAGGACAGAAGATAGACGTAAGTCTTCAGCAAAGTATTAGGGAGTATAAGTGGGTGGGAGCAGCATTTTGTAGAGATCTGAAAGCAAAAAACAGGATTTAAAATTGAGCAATATATCTTATGGGAAGCCAATGTAGGGACTGACAGAAGGGTGAGGTGTGGGAGGTGTGGGAGGACAGGAAGATGAGCCTCGCCACCGCATTCATTATGGACTGTAACGGCGCAAGCACGTAATACCACTGAGAAGAGCTATTAACAGTTTATTGATACGCTTTTATGAAGAAGTGGCTTTTTAGTGATTTTTTTTAAGAAGTTGAGACTGGGTGAGCATCTAACTGATGAGGGAAATGAGTTCCACAGGAATTGTGCAGCCCTCGAGAAGTCTTGAAGGCGAGCATCAAAGGTGGGAGTAAGGACAGAAGATAGACGTAAGTCTTCAGAGGTCTAAATAGGACATACTTGTGTATTAGTGAGGATAGATGGGTGGGAGCAGCATTTTGTAGAGATCTGAAAGCAAAAAACAGAATTTTAAATTGAGCCCTATAGCTTACAGGAAGCCAATGTAGAGACTGACAGAAGGATGAGGCGTAGGTGGTGTGGGAGGACAGGAAGATGAGCCTCGCCACCGCATTCATTATGTACTGTAACGGCGCAAGCATGTAATACCACTGAGAAGTGGATTACAGTAGTCAATGTGAGAAAAGACAGTGGGATTTACCAGCACCTTAGTCGCATCTGGCGTTAAGTAGGGTCGGATGCGCGCAATGTTTTTGAGATGGAAACGGCAGGATTTGGTGGTAGACTGAACATGAGGCGTGAAGTAGAGGTAGGAGTCAAAGAGAACACCTAGGCAGCTAGACTTGGAGGGAGACAAACACAGGAGTAGCAACAATTGAGGGAGGAAAAAACAGAATTTCAGTTTTGGTCAAATTGAGTTTCAGGAAGTGGGCAGCCATCCAGTTAGAAATAGCAGAGAGGTAGTCCAAGACACTAGTCAAGAAGGAAGGGAAGAGATCAGGAGAGGACAGATAGATTTGCATGTAATCTGCATAGAAATGATATTGGAAGCCAAAGAAGCTAATGAGTTTACCAAGGGAGGCAGTATAGATGGAGAACAGTAGGGGACCAAGGACTAAACTTTGGGGGACACCAACAGAGAGGAGTTGGGGAGAAGAAGCAGAGCCAGAGAAAGAAACATTGAAAGAGCACTGGGAGAGGTAGGAGGATCACCAGGTGAGAGCAATATCTTGTAGACCGATATAGCTGTTTATGATCAACAGTGTCAAAAGCCACAGAAAGCTCAAGGAGAATTAGGATAGAGTAGTGACCACAAAATTTTGCAATGAGTAGATCATTGGATACTTTGGTCAGTGCCATTTCCACAGAGTGCTTAGTGCGGAAGCCAGAATGAAGCGGGTCTAGCAGAGAGTTGGATAGGACTGGCACCCCGCCGTTTATCAGCATGAAATGTAAAAAACGAGCAGCCGCAGTCTCGAGAGTGGAGTGAACTTTGGTCCAAGTCTCATGAATAGAAGTGAGGTGATCATCCAGAGCAAGGGTAGCTGTGTTAGAAAAAATAGCTGGTCTGACAGTAGGATGAGGACCGTTATTGACAAAGAATGGACAATGTCCGGAAGAGTCATGGGTAGCATTGTTCCTGGCAAACTCGGCCCAGGGCAATAATTCAGACCAGTTATCTTGTGTGCTATTCAAAAAACAACGTAAATGCAATTCCAACGATAGGTTAGCCCTCTCAGCCGTGCCATTGGTTTGGGGGTGGTAGGAGGAAGAAAATGACAATTCAATACCCAACTATTTATTAAAAGCCCTCCAAAAACGAGATACAAACTGAGAACCTCTGTCAGACACAATATTTTGAGGAAAACCCTGCAGTCTTACAATGTCTCGTATAAAGATAAGAACCAGGTCTGGAGAGGAAGGCAATTTTGTGAGAGGAACAAAATGAACCATCTTGGAAAAGTGATCAACCACCATAAGGATTGTGGTATAACCATTAGAACTAGGAAGTTCAACGATGAAATCCATGGATAAATGAGACCATGGAACACTAGGTACAAGAAGCAGATGTAATAATCCACAAGGAAGTTTATGAGGAACCCTTAGAAACTGCACATACGGAACAAGCCTGCACATATTCCTTGACATCTTTCCTGAGTGAATCCCACCTAAATGATCTCAGGATAGTGGATGTGGACTTATTAATGCCTGGATGCCCAGCAGTCACATTGTTGTGGAATAACCTCATTACCTTCTCTCTTTCGATCAATGGAACAAACAATTTATCTGAAGGTTTATTGCAAGGTGCTTGGGATTGAGCCTCTATGATAGCACCAAGCAGAGGTGGCGATAAGGAAAGGACAGTGGAAGCAATGATACACTCAGGTGGAACAATGGGGGATGTATCTTGTTCTTGTTCTGATTCAATGTCAAACTGTCTAGTTAAGGCGTCGACTTTAACATTTTTGGGACCAGGTCTGTAAGTTATAATAAAGTTAAAGCGAGATAAGAACAAAGACCATCAAGCCTGTCTAGAAGACAGTTGTTTAGCCAAATTGTTGTGGTCAGTTATGATCAAAAAGGGGTCCTTGGAACCCTCTAAAAGATGTCCCCATTCTTTGAGCACTAGTATAATGGCCTACAATTTTCTGTTACCAATATCATAATTACGCTCTGCTGGAGACAACTTTCTAGAGAAGAACCCATGGATGCAAAGGGGTATCCTGACTTTCCCTCTGAGAAAGAACAGCCCCTACCCCAGTTTCAGAGGCATCAACCTCCAGTATGAAGGTTTTGATAGTTTCAGGATGTACCAAAATGTCAGCTGAAGCAAACCATTTTTTAAGAAGTTCAAAAGCTTCTCTAGCTTCATTAGACCATATCGTACAACTAGGCCCCTTAAATGTCGTATTGGTGATGGGGGCTATCACAGAAGAAAATCCTTTGATAAATCTCCTGTAGTAATTAGCAAAACCAAGAAACCTTTGAATGGCTTTTAGCCCATTAGGCAATGGCCAATGTAGAACAGCCTCTAGTTTTGAAGATCCATTTGAAAACCAGAGGTGGAAATAATATACCCCAAAAACTGTACCTCAGTCTGGTCAAAGATGCATTTTTCAAGTTTGCAATAAAGTCTATTCTTAAGCAAGGTTTGCAGCACTTGTTGGACATGTTTGTGGTGAGTCTTAAGGTCAGGGCAATAAATAAGGATATCATCCAGGTATACTACAACAAATTAATAAATATAGTCTTTGAGCACATCATTAATAAAGTCCTTAAATATGGCCGGAGCATTGCATAACCCAAAGGGCATGACAAGGTACTCATAATGCCCACTTCTAGTGTTAAATGCTGTTTTCCACTCATGATCTTCCTTAATTCTTACCAAATTGTATGCACTCCTGAGGTCAAGTTTGGTAAATACGTTAGCAACCTGGAGTCTGTCAAACAATTCTGAGATGAGGGGAATGGGATAGGCATTTTTTATGGTGATCTTGTTTAATGCCCTGTAATCAATGCATGGGCGTAATTATCCATCTTTTTTAGATACAAAAAAGAACCCTGCACCAGCAGGCGAGGATGATTTACGTATGTGGCCCTTACTTAGGGAATCTTTAAAGTACTCATCCATGATTTTACTCTCCTGTGGAGATAAGGCATACACTGCCCTCTTGGGGGGCATAGTGCCGGGTAACAGATTTATGGAGCAATCACATGTTCTGTGAGGAGGTAGAATATCAATCTGACTCTTACTGAATACCCCCTTAACCTCCCAGTATTGTATGGGAACTTCAGAGGCTGAAGGCATAGTAGGGGGCAAAGTAACAATGCCCACTCTTTTGGTAATGGGTAACACACATCTCTCCATACAGTCTTTACCCCACTACAGTATTTTCCCCATTGCCCAGTCAATATGAGGATTGTGCTTAATGAGCCAAGGGAATCCTAATATGATGGGACAAGATGGAGAAGCAATTATCTGGAATGTTATGTTTTCCTTGTGTACAGCTCCTATAGAAATGTTAATAGGCAAGGTTTCGTGGGTAATCAAGGGTTGAGAGAGAGGTCTCCTGTCAATAGCCTCAACGGCCAGAGGTGATGATCTCTCCTTTATAGGTATTAATTTTTTTTTAACAAAATGTATGTCAATGAAGTTTCCTGCCGTACTTTCAAGTCCATCAGGGCTTTGCATGAAAAGTTTTTCTTGTTGCAAAGGGCCGTGATATCGATAGAAATCTATTTTTGCTATTACCAGAGGACGTATCCATCACACCTAAGACCTGTCCCCTTAAGGTTCTTAGGTATGGACGTTTTCTGGATGTATGGGACAAGCACTTCTCATATGTCCTTTTTTACCACAGTATAACACAGACCCTCCTTTCTCCTACACTGTCTCTCTGCCTCTGAATGTCTAGTGACCCTTAACTGCATAGGTTAGGGTTCGGACTGTACAGAGAAGTCAGGAAAAATAGGTTTGGAGAAATGAGGTGCCAGTGACATAGCCATACGTCTTGTTCTATTTCTGGTAATTTCCTTGGTCCTAAGTCTGTTATCAATCTGCATAACATATGTGATGAACTCATTTAACCTCTTAGGTAGATCTTTGGCAGCAATTTCATCAAGAATTGCCTCAGATAATCCTTCTTTAAATGCAGTGATTAAACCGCTATTAGTCAAGTTTACCTCAGAAGCCAAGGTACATTATCTGAGCTAGACCAGTTCCCTTGTTTGATACACATTAGGGCAGTGGAATAGTTATCCTCCCTGCCCAATGGTTCAAATGTTAATTTTAATTCTGCAAGGAATTTCTGGTAGTTATACACAATACTTCTATTACTCTCCCATAAGGGATTGGCCCAAGTTAAGGGTTTACCTTTAAGTTGGTTCATTAGGCAACCAATCTTAGCTCTATCCATGGTAAAAGATCCTGGTGAGGCGTCAAAGTGGTACTCAATTTGACTCAGAAATCCCCGGCATTCTTGAATATTACCATCAAAATGTGGGGGAGGAGATAGGGAGATAGTAGGTGCCTTATGTACTATAGGTAGAGGTTCTTTAGGCAGAGGTGACATAGTTGGAGAAACCTCAGGCTGTATGTGCGCTGTTCGAGTAAGAAGAGTACTGAAAGCCTGGGCAAAATGATCCATACAGTGATCATTCTCCTCTAGCTTTCTCTTGCAAGCTGCTATGTGCTGACACAATGGCCCTGTCATAATGTCAGGATTACTAGTAGATCCAGCACGCAGAATTATATCACACCTAGGACTAAAGGTAATGTCTTAGAGTGGCCAGACTTAATGTACCAGAGAATAGTCAGAATACTTGCCGAGGTCAGGGACACAGAAGGAAAAAAAAAAGGGAGGGTGGCACAATTTTTCAACACAGGGTGCTACTGAGCATGGGTCAGCAAACCTCAAGAAATGTTGCAATAAATCTGCCTGGAAGCAATCACAGTTAGTGCCTGAGATTTTTTTCATTAATAGGGACACAGAAGGAGACACAACAATGAGGGAAAGCCAAACGTCAAGGATACTAGAATTCAGGGAAGTCAAAAACAAAGCCAAAGTCAATAACCAGAAATAAACGCTCAGGAACACACTCTTGGATAACCTACTAAGGGAAACCATGACAGTCCAATGAGAAGAAGTAAAATTGTGTTTAAATAAGCCCCGTAACTAGCCCTTGATCTTTGCGTGACATCACACGCATGTTGACATCGTCATTGCTGTGGGCAGACATGGGGCTATGAAATGGAGTGGATCTGAAGTAGCCAGCGTCCACCAACATGTTGCAGAAGTCAGGTATACTGGCGCATAGCTGCTGAGTGGTACAAGGTGAGGATGAATATGTTACAGAGTGTGAGAGAATAGTAGCCCACCAAACATAAAGAGACAGGAGTAGTGCTATCAGAGGTGGACAGCCAGGTCTCTGTAAGTGCAAGTAGTGTGAGTGGGTTGGAGATAAAAAAGTTATGTATGACTGTTGATTTTAAATTACTGCAGATGTAGCGGGCATTCCAGTGTACACACTGAATGTTGGTAAGTGAGGGTAAAGGGCAGGGTATTGTGATGAGGTTTGTGGGGTTTCTGGTTTTCTTTAAGAGCATTATGGCAGATTAAGTCAACATCGTCTAGAGTGCTTACTGTTGCCTACCCCTGGATTATTAAGGGTTGGATTAGGGGAAAGACTAGTGGTAAGGCCAGGAGCAGGGTTAGAGGAAAAGGTATACATGTATCATCATCTCTAGTCATCTCTAGTACATTTCATTGTACTAGAGAATAGGAATGGAATACAAATATTTAATGGCTACAATAGTGGGACATGCATGGTCTGTGCATATCCCCAAAATAAAAATCTGTGAAAAACACAAATAACTAAATATTTTGACCTAGGATCATGATAAAAAGATTACATAAAAAGTGTCAAAATGTTCCTAGTTAAATAGACTGGAGGATATACTTTCTACAAATACTTTTGTATAGCGCTTTTGGATTTTGTTACTAGTATAAAAGTTGTTATCTCAGCATTCCCAATTTTGCTAAATTTTAACTTGAATTCACTACTTTCAACATTTGTTTTATATAATAAACTGACATTCTAGACATGTTGGGCATTGTAACAATCAGGACTAATTAGTAAATCTATTTTATGTTAGTTTTCTTTTCTGTGTAAAAATTATTAAGTATAAAACTAAGAGAAAAAAAAAGTTTCATTCTTTTTTCCATTGTTTATGACTGTATTTCTATTTAATATTAAGCTATGTCTACTTATAGTGTATCAAGGAAAATTAAAAAAAAAATGGAAATGAAGAAAAAAAATAATAATATATATATTTTTTATTCATTTATTTATTTATTTTATTTTACAGATAACATTTCTTATCAGGTGTACAAAGAATACATGAATTTACAGATAGAATGGAATTTATACAACTTAAAAAGGAAAATTAAAGTACATGTGGTACAGTCATCCAAAAGAACATGACATAAATTATACAGATTGTACATATCATTGGGGTAATACTAAAGTGTTGTTAAGATTTCCCTACATTTTACTGGTGCCTTGTCCTTCTCTGATTCTGTTTACTGCTTAAATTTTGTTTGTGTGGCAAGATCTTATTAACTTCTTTCTATGATTCTCGCTAATCTCTTGTTGGATTTCCTTTGTGTATTTTCCTTGTTCTCTGTTGGTGGAAGCTATTTCAATGTGGTATACTTATTTTCCCGTTCTTTTTCCCATCCCTTTAAGATTGCTTGCCTTCTTTCCTTTAAGAGCCTTGTTTTGTTTTTAGGAACGACGTCCATGGTTCCCAGGTGACCAAGTATTGGTTTGATTTACCCATTGTGGACATTCTCAGTTCTTCCATCTTATGGATGTTGTCTATTTTCATGTACCATTCCCTTTTAGAGGGTCTTTTGTGTGTCTTCCAAAGTCCCGCTATTACTGATTTCGCTGCTGTTAATACGTAATATAGGAGTGAGCGTTTGAATTTGTTCAATGACATAGGTATGTTAAAAAACAGGAGCGTTTCGGGAGTAAAGGTTAGGGGGACATTACTGAGTTGTTCTGTGATCCTCGCTACTTCCCTCCAGAAACACTCTATTCGCTTACAGGTCCACCATATGTGCTGGTAGGTACTCTGTTCCTTCTTGCACCTCCAACACAGTGTGGAGTTGATGATGTTAAATTTATGAGCATTTATGGGGACAATGTGCCATTGCGTGAGAAATTTATAATTAATTTCCTGCAACATAATGCTAGAGTGTGATTTCATCATTTTGGTGAAGATTGTGAGCCAGGTCTGCTCTTCTATCTGAGTCGACAACCATGTCTGGTTCTTTATCATATACCAGGGAAGTTGGTTGTTTACGCATTCCTGTATCATGTGGTAACATTTGGCTATGGTTTTATTTGTAGGCAGGCAGGAGCATAGTTTCTCAAACTGTGTTTCTTCCCTTGGCTTCCAGTGGAGTAACCCTTCCTTATTTAAGAAATGTTTAAGTTGGTGGTATTGGAATATTTGTGTCATTGTTGCATTGGTGGAGCCTGTTAGATTCTTCAGAGGTATAATTCCTTTATCAGTGATTATGTCCCTTAATGTTATAAATTTGTCTTCTGACTGAGTAATATCAGTGCTTTGCATTATGCCACCTTTGCCTATAGGGAGTAGGGGGTTGTGGGATATCGGGTAGTTTGGCGATGGTGTTGGTGTAAACTCTGTATGTAGATGTAATGTCTTCCAGATTTTGAGTGTAGGGGATAGTGTCAGGAGATCATGCGGTATCTTGCCTCCGGTGGTGGACAGGGTCCATGGGAGTGCGTGTAGCGGTGTTTGTGTTTGTGATTGTTCTATGTCTACCCAGGCTTTTTTGGCTCCTCCTCTAGAACACTCCAATATTCTTGCCCTATGGTAGTTTTGGATGTTCGGGCATAAATAATAATATTTTATGTATGGGTGTGCTTAAACAGAAAGTAGGAAAATTGTGGTAGAATGAAAGCATGGCAAATGTGTCAAAAAAGGCCTTATGAAAAAAAAAAAAATATATATATATATATATATTTTTATATTATATATTTATATTTATTAAATATATCATATAAAAATATGTTAAATATAGATTATTTACTTATGGCTCACTTTTTTCCATTTATTGGTTATATTTTGTTACTTGATCTATGAATCAAATGTTGTGAAAAATCTATTATATAATGTATATTTTGCAACACATTGGCCAGCTTATTTCCATGGTCTTTTTGTTCTTCTGAATTGGTTTCCTAATCAGAATCTTGGTTCCAGACCTCTACGAAGCAGAATTGGCATTTGTATTTTCTATTTTTCGAAAAAAGATTAATTAATTCAAGCTCAATTTCCTTGTCACGCTCAAGTTTAAATAGAATTAGCTGCAACCCCCTTTGACAAAATATATTCCAAAATATTTAAAAAAGAATGATTTTTTTTTCTAAACTAAAGGAATCTGCTTAAGTAACATAGTAAAACCTAAGAACCTCAAAAACTTCATATCAAACTTTCTTCTCCTGTCAGTCCAAATTGATTTTGTTTTTATCTTTAACAAACATATTTGCATTTTTAATGTGTAGTACTATGTTTTTGCACCTGGCTTCTGTTTTCTTTTTTTATAAATTACATTTTATGGCTGCTACTAAGAATATTCGCTTTCAAATGAAATGCAATTATTCTTTTCACAATGCACTTTGATGAGATGCAACATGCAAATTTATAGAATAATTACATTCTTTAACCCCTTCATTATAGACAACTTATTAGTTTTTGTTTGTATAAAGGGATTTGCCTTACTTCTTGTGATGAAGTAGTAAACACAAGCATAATTGATTTGACCTTTGAGCTACTTTCATAGTACAGCAAAAAAAAGTAGTTTTGATACAAACTTTTGCATAAAAAATAATGTTTGAAAAGCAAACTTCATTTTTACTCAACAATTTCTGTTTGAAAAGGTAACAATAGGAGTAATAAGACAAATACCTATTTTGTAATTGACTGAATATGATGATGTTGGCAAAGGCAAAGAGCTGTTAATATATTTGCCGATATTACGTAGAACAATAAATATCTTGAAATTGGCACTACATAGAAAGTTGGTATGCTATGTCTGTTGAAGTTCACTCTATTTCCGACATCCATACTACCGGGTAGGTCGGATCCCTCCTCCACAGATTGTGCCCGGACGTCGTGATGCTTGGACGTCATCTACGTAATTACAGAATGCCGGGGGGCGGTAAAATGAATCTCTGGATGAACAGATAAAAACGAAAGCTGAGAGGAGAGTTCAATGCACTTTGAGAAAGATCGCAAGATTGAAACGCGTTAGTGAGTGGAACTAGACATTATTGTTTTGTGTTACAGTCCTTATTACTATTTTTATTTTGTATTATTTGGAAGTAAAAGTTTTTTAACTCATCTGACCATTGATTTCTACCTGGGAAAGGTGAACATTGGAAACTGCTCTGATAGCCAGAATAAGCCGATTATTCAATTGCTTATACAGTTACAGCCTGCTTTCATATGCTCTACAGAGTGTGAGTGACCCAATACCATTATTATACAACATTGTATTTTATATACAGTATTATGCTATATGTATTTGTTTGCTGTCATTTACAGAATTAACAAAAAGACCCACAACTCTAAGAATTAACTATTTGTTTTTTGCACCCCCTTCACTGTGTTTTTGTTGGTACTATATATGTAGTGTTTTTTGAGTGATTTTTTAGACACTAGGGGTAGTTGCTACTACATAACTTAGCACCAAATCACCCGTATTTTAGCCTATTTTTAGGGTAAATACCTTCTTTTTCCTGATTTTATTTAGGGTTGTTAATGAGAATTTTCAATTCCACTCTTGTCCCCCTGAGTTTTAAAGACATATGAAAGTCTATTTTTTAGTTTTTACTTCTTGTCCTTCTCCTTTCTTGAATTAGTGTTTTATTCAGTCGGTTTTTTAGATGCCATTTTGTCAGAAATTTATCAAAATTTACTAATTATCTTCTTTTTCACCCGAAGGAGGAGAGGGGGAAGACGGGAGAAAACAGATAATATTATAACTTCATCTATTGGAGTTCTTATTTTTATTAGCTGAAAATTTAAAAAAAAATGTTTTCAATCTCTTTTGGCAAACATCAAGTGTCTCTTATTTTACTCTGCAATTTTAACTGTCCTTCTTTTTCCTCATGTGTTTAAGAGCACACCCGTTTTATTTATATTTATTATTAAGGTTTCTCTCTTATCCTTTGTCTACCTTTTTTTTTAAATATATTAGCCTTTTTCATCAGACCTCTTTGAAATAGGGAGCACTTTATTTTTAATTTATTTATTTCTCCTCTTTCTTTACCTTTTTTCCTTCTCCTCTCTTTGTTACTCTTATTGTACATACATACAATACAATATATATTCAATTATAATTATTTTTGGCAGTTTATACTGACTTTTCATTCACTTTTTTTTTTTTACTCATGGCACCCAGGATTTGTTATGCTGCAGCTGACTTTATGTATTCAGGTGTATTTAACCCCTTAAGGACACATGACGTGTGACATGGCATGATTCCCTTTTATTCCAGAAGTTTGGTCCTTAAGGGGTTAAGCGTATTCAAGCAGGGATGGGCTGGGCTCCCCTCTCAGTCCCTTTTTTCTTAAGATGGCATTTTTGTCATGAAGCATCCTCCTCTCAGCCACCTTTTTCGTTAGTGTTTTATATTTATAAGGCTGTTTGAGCTCCCTCCACTCTCCCATCACAGCTCCTATTTGCAGCTTACTTGTCCTTATCCCTTCATGTTCAGCTCTGCACTCTGCCTTCTCCACGCTACCTCTGTGACAGCGTGGGACCAGTCTCAGCTCATCGACGTGGTGTGCGTGCGTAGTCACGTCACCATCTCCTCCCCCCAGGAATCGTCACAATTTATAATTAAGCTCACTACCTCAAATTTATTGAGGTATGTTGTAATACAAATAATTTTAAAAAGCTCAATTGTGAGTGAATAACTTTATGAAAACTACATATTTTATAAAAAAAAAAAAAAATTAGACAAAAAGAATAATGTTTATTATGAAACAAAACATATGTTCGCAGTGTGAGTCAGGCAATGATTACAACCAAGAATTAAAAACAGCACAAATAATTATCCTAGATTACAAAACACATACTAAATTTAAATAGATATAAATTATCTGTTCCACAAAACAAACTTTTAATTATGTTTATATGATTTTAAAATACATTAACACAAATAATCTTCTTAGATCAGAAAACATATTTATTTAGAAAAGAAAAGAGTGCATCTCAAATTTTTACATTTGCCATAATTGTTTGCAAATACAACAATAGATGTAAAATATAGCATACAATGAAAATGTTAATAGTTTTCCTACAGCAAACCAAATCTTTATTTTTGCTTTTAATTTTTTATTACTGCTTTTGTTTGCACAGATGCAAAAATGCACATAAAATAAATATATTGACAATTATTTTCCATTGTATTTGAAACTATCTTTCCTTCTTGAACAATATTTAAAATGAAATGATTGAGTCACTTTAAATAGTCATATTTATTTTGTTGTGCCACTATTTTTGTAAATTAAAGGTGCAAACCATTCTGGATTTTTGTTACCGTAATGTTTGTAGTATTAAATTAACAGCATTAATTATTAAAGCAAGCCATTCAGGATTTTTCACCATAAATTTTTTACCATAATATTACTATTATTCTTTTATTTTTTTAAGTGATGGCTCTGTGATCATGGCTTAAAAGCTCACTGACTATCGGGCCTGGAACTATGACTCGTGTATTTTTAATTATAAAAACAGAGAGCACTATTGTTTTGTCTTTTTACTTCCTTTTGAGCCTTGTGGTCCTATCTCCAGTTGGGAAAACCTACATCATTTCTTGTGAGTGGAGTTCTATACCATCAAACACTGCCCATACTAGAGCTAATCATTTGCACAACTGAATGTGATTAAGCCATCCTTATTTAAATGTATTGACACTTCCTGCATTTGACATACTGTACCATTGGGTTTCCTCTGTGTTTTATTTTACAAATTCATACGGATTTTGCTAAGACACTGGTTCATCATCTCATCCTTTCCACAAGATCAGTTATCTACTTGGGAACTCCAGTTGTATCTTGGTCGACTACCAGCGATACTCTATCTTCTTTAATCATAGACGTTGGACAGTTCATATTGATTTTATATTGTTCCTATTTTATTTTTATATATATATATATATATATATATATATATATATATTACATTTTCATTATCAAGGTTTTTTATTTTGTATTTACTATCTGGGGCACAGTTTTTTTTTTTTTTTTTTTACATATACTTAAAAGATTTAGCAGGGATTCTCTTTTTTTTTGGTTTGCTGCCTCTCCTCATAATTATTTTTGTTTGGTTAGTGCTGATCTTTTCCTTCTGGTTCTCTTTGAACAAATACATAATAGGCTATTAAATTACCGTTATGACATTAGACTGTATGTAAAAAAAAATTCTTATTATGGTTAAATTAGGATTACAGAAGGCATGCCATTTATTTAGCAGGGAAAATTACATTTGTCAGATTTACAGGACATTTAACTTTAGTTTGGAATGGTATATTATTCCTTTCAGGAGAGAACATTTACTTTCATTAGTGACTACAGGTATGCATTTTTTAATAAAAGAATATTAACCCCTTAAGGACACATGACATGTGTGGCATGTCATGATTCCCTTTTATTCCAGAAGTTTGGTCCTTAAGGGGTTAAACATGGTTAAGAAACTTCATAATTTCATGGCAGGTTACATAAGCCATGAAAAGACTTGAATTAAAAAAAAATCTATCTTCAGACACATTGCAAACTAAAAGACATAAGATATAATTTCATAAAAACTGTTCAAAATTGACCTTCAAAATAGTTGTGCTTTCAACTCACAATACTTTTTAAATACTAAGTACAGAGCCTGGGCCTTCTTTATACTAGTTTGAACTGGGCAGTTATACAGAGTAGGCATTTTGTCTGTTTTTTTCCAAATCTATTGTATCTTAATTGTTAGTGAAATTAGGAACCATTTTTAATACTCTTTTTCTTTTTGCGTAGTCCACACATTTGCAAACATGATCTCTCATTGTGACCTCTATTAGACCATATCTAGGTCCGCAGCAGATATTATTTTTTTTTTTTCTCAGTTCTTTATATTTCCAGCCTGAAATTTTAAATTTAGGTCAATGACTTTAATCTATAGTCTAGATCAATGGTCTTTAACCCAGTCCTCAAGGCCTATTAACAGTCCAGGATTTAGGCATTTCCATGTTTCAATCCAATGGAGATACTGACAAAACCTGGACTGTTGGTGGGTCTTGAGGACTGGGTTTGGAAACACTGTACTAGATACATTCAAGTATATTTTTCTCCTTGTAACCATAGGTCAAAAGTAGATAACCCTAACAGTCAAAGAGATTATTCATTTACATATAGTCAGTGAGACTATATGTAAATGAATAATCTCTTTGACTGTTAGGGTTATCTACTTTTAACCTATGGTTACAAGGAGAAAAATATATATTATATTATATATTGCCTATGATTGGTAACATATTGGGAATTCATTTACATATTAGGAATTGTGGCAAACTATATATAGGTTAAAATTAGTCATGTGCTCTTCTGTTCCAAAAGATCAACAGTGAATGCACTAATAAACATGTTTTTTTTAGAACATATTGATTGTTTAAGTGAGTTTCAGCATTTTAGATGTATTCACTAATACACGACCACTATTATATTTTTGCTATGCATATAATGGCTGATACAAGTTAACCTTTAGTAATTTTTGACAAGTAGCATCAAAAATATGTTTTCTCTTTCTCTTTTTGCATAATCATAGGTTTTACCCCTCTGTTGGGTGGTCCGTATCTCAGTCACAACTGTACATATGCATGTTCTAAAGCACATTATTTGAGTAAAAAATGCAGTTTTGCTAACCAGATATAATCAGTTTTAAAAGTTATAACTTTGTTGTCAACAGCTGTGGACATATCTTGTTATAGTTTAAAACTGTAAATAAGAAGGGTTATTAGTTTATATATAAAAACTAGATATAAAAATATCCTCATTGCTAAAAATGTCTTATTAAGCTTCCCATTAGAAACTTTTGAAAGAAATTCAAATAAATTAACCACATTTATCTACAAGGCCATATAAATGTATCTAGCATCTTTGCAGGAGAAATACATTTAGTTTTCTCAAGTGGTTCATATAATTAAATTAATTTGTCTTAATGAAAGATTATGTAGTGCCTTTAATGATACAGAATAGCTGTTTAGATTGGTCTGGCATCCATGGTTGAATAGACTATATTCATGGTAATTAAATTGTACTTTAAAGTCAAGAATTATATGGCAATTGTTGATTATCATTATGTGTTACACTATAGAAAAGCAGATTGATATTCCAAATGATAACAATTATATGTTCCTTCCCATAGAGAATCCATTTGCAGCCTCTTTTATCTCTTTTATAAATCCAAATACATTAAGATAACATTTTAGTAACCAATGCATTACTGTAGTAATATAACATTGTCAAGCAATGTTTGCATGACAAATGGCATGTTAGATAAATTATTCGTACATTTTTAAAGTATAACAGATGTCACGGACCCAAGGATCCTCTTACTTGGGTAGTAATTTTACAAGGGACATTAGCTGTTTCAAGTTATTTGAATTATATGGACAAAATGGAGCTGAGTATTTGCTTGTTTTGGTGGGGCTGAGGGTTGTTTTCAGCGAGAAAAACAAGGAGTTATGGGAAGAGGACTTGATGGGGTACTGTATGTATGCACCCTATTGTATGCAAATGATCATCTGTGGGTTTAAATACCTCTACACAGCTGCAATAAAGCCATTTCTGTTACACCCATACATGTAGTCTCGACTCATGGTGTGGGGTAAAGTCTATAATCACTCGCTACATCTCACCTTTGAATGCTGTTCAGAGTACTTAGAGATGGGCATCTGAGTGCTCCTAATGGCATTAAATACATTGACTCAGCAAGGCAATTCAGGATAGTCCGAAAATAGCCTAGGAAGCTGATAAGTAATGAAGGGACTCAGCCGGTACTCAGATTTTCTACAAAATTTAGGAGTCTGTTCAATTTGAAACATTTACATTCATACCTTATTGAAATACTTCTCAAAAGGCATACATGCAAAAAAGTTTTATTCTGAAGTACCATTTGGAAAATATCACTTTAGGAATGAAAAATGCTAATGCAACAAAGTAACATTCATTAGAAAAATCTATTTATATAAACTCTAATTAGTTTTTCACCTAGTTTTTGCTTCCAAATATTAAATTTCATCACTCCTAGGGTGGAAAAAAGCAAATTTTAATTATCAAGTTGCAGATTGCAAAATAAAGACGAGAGCCAGAATTGTTGACAATTTAATAATTACATAGTAATGGTGGATAAAAGACTGTTAGGATATTTGGGACAGCCTAAGCACCAGAACCACAGCAACTTAATGTCGTGGTTCTGAGGCATTAGTATTGTCCCTGCAGGCGCAGTAGTGTAAAAACTGCATTTTCTGACTAAAAGTATTGCTTACATTGTTGCCTAATGCCATCTTTAGTGGCTGTCACTTGGATATCCAAACCTTCATTTTAAGCCACATTTGTTCTAAAGTAAACAGGTTCACATTTTCAAGCCTACACTTTTCAAATCTAAATAGAACACCATCCCAACATTGAGAGTAGAAGTTCCATCCACATACAATTTCTAAATAAGTTGTAATTGAGCAAATAAGATGGTGTTAACGTTTCACAGAAATATGAGCAGCCCTACAGTTTACCTAATTCTTTCTATGTACAACCACCAAAATTGTGATATCTGATTTCCTATTTTCTATAGTACTGTTGGGACATATGTGTTTGTACTATACTCAAATTTCAAGGGTGGAAATGCATGGGGTCCAAAAGGTAACAAAATCTACATCCAATGATACTGTTTCGGTAGAACAACAGCACTGTTGTGTGAGTACAGTTTGCAATACCCAAATGTGAAATTCAAGTTACAAAAGTGCATTTTTAATAACTATTCTAGACACAAGTGGCTACATTTTGAAATAAATTGTATTGCACTTCAAATGTCATTTCTCTGAAATCATTAAGCTTGACAAGGCATAATTACCTTAACCATATACTTCACAGGTTACTGAACCAATACTTTCAATTCACTACAAGGTATCTAGATTTGGCTCAGTAGATATATTGTTTTAGTTCTCAATTTTAACATTTGATCGCATACAGATTTGTTTGATTGAAAAGAATTTGTTCTGCACTAATAACTGCCTTTTAAAATAATTTTCCTCTTAGAACTAAATTGTAGTGCAATAGGCCTTGAGATATGTCATTGGCAAGTGAACTCCATTTGTAAAACATTACATTTAAAATTATGTATTGATAAAAAATAATATTATTTAAAAGTGTATTGCTTGCCTATGGCTACTTCAATAGCAATAAATTATGTTCTTTAAGAAAAAAAAGTTAGAAAAGATAACTAATATAAACATAGGTTCTCTTAAAATTTCAAAATAAACTGAATAAAAATTTCAATAAAGAATTAGGAATATGACACAAATATATGTTTGCAGTATAATAAACATAGCAATTGCATTGTCCATACAACTTTGTGACTGACATTACCTATACATTAATATACATTTCACAGCTCAGAAACAAATGGAATATTGGTTTATTGGGTTATGAATAAAGATTAAATAATTAATGGAACACATATATAAATATTATATTTTAAACTATAATAGTAACCACTGTAAATATATGCAATGCTTTCATAGGGGAACTTAATATATATCAATTTCAATGTAACTATTATGGCTTAGAAGTATAATTATCATACAGAACTGTCTCAGTGACTCTTTTAAATGGTTACAATGAAATAATTTGATATTTTTTTAAATACAGGATATAACGGCAGAAATAATGTTTTACTTAATAATGCGTACATTTCATTACCTCCAAACACATGTTTGGGCCTATTTTGGATCAACTGATACATCTGAGTAAAATGGACAGAAAAATAAAACTGCAGGGTGCAGTCTACAAAAAAAAATAAGTCCTTTATATGATAATGTAGTGCTACAAAGAATATATAGGGTAATTTTTATATAATTATAACATCTAATCACCCATAAGTTTAGCCTAATGAAAAAAAGAGGTCTGATTTCCGTCTCTTGCAGAATTCTATATTTTCTTTTTATTTGTACAAAAATGTAGCAATTATATGCAGTCATATTATAAATTAGATTATGCAATATTTATTGGTAACAAAGACTTTTGCTAGAGAATGGGTTCACTTGCATATTGAAAGAGCCTTGGGCTTACTTGGTTCATGTTTAATATATATTAACATAACATTGTGACCTGTAACAGAACTACCACAGTCACAGGAGTCGCAGCTGCGATCGGGCCCATCACTCCAGGGGGCCTGGTTACCCTGCGGCCCCTGTGACTACAGTGCCCACCAGCTAAGTAATGCAGACACAGTCCGCACGGTATTGAAGGGGTCCTTAGCAGCATGGGCCACCCGATTTCAATGTATTTTAAGGAGGCCCGGTCAATGCCATGGCGCTTTAACAGGGGGCCCCCTATTATAACATCAGATGCTGGGAGGAAGTGACTGCCCTGATCACCTCCTCCCAGCAACCACCAGGAGCTGCACGGGAGGAGGAAGGAGAGGAGGGAGTCAGAGTGGGAACTCTAACTCACATCAGCCTAAGCCACCACTGGACCACAGGAAAGTCACCCTCCTGCATCTAAAAGGTAGGAAGCAGGAGTGTGACTAAAACATTTTGTATATATGTCTGTATTTGTGTGTGTTTGTGTGTATGTGTGTCTGTATGAATGTTTCTCTGTATGTGTGTATGTATGTGTGTCTGTATGTAAGTGTGCATGTATGTATGTCTGTGTATCTCTGTGTGTGTGTGTGTATGTCTGTCTATGTGTCTGTATATGAGTGTCTGTGTGTGTGTGTTTGTATGTATGTGTCTGTATGTATGTGTGTGTCTGTATGTATGTGTGCCTGTATGTGCGTGTCTGTGTGTATGTGTGTGTCTCTGTATATGTGTGTGTGTATCTTTTTGTCTGCATGTGTGTGGGGGGACGTATGGGAGAGGGAGGATAGACGTATGGGGAGGTAGTGGGGTGGGAAGATATGGTGGGGGAGGATAGACTTTTGGGGGTGTAGCAGGAGGTAGACATATGGGGGGACCCAAGGGCAATTTTTGCACCAGAGGCCCGTAGTTTCTAGTTACATAAAAATGCCATGCAACGTTTACACTACCCATTAGCAACGTGTAAAAATGATAGCATTTGAATATAAAGAATATAGTAACACATAGAAATTGTTATCTATTCCTGTTTAGTAAAACAAACACCAGAATCCCAACAGGAATGGCAACAAAATCTCATATACGCAAGTAAAGGAACCATTGAATCCAAATACATATTTGGATAATTTATCAGGGTGACACAATTGCCAAACTTCCCCTATGCATTTTCTTCGGTACAGCCAAACCACATAACACCTACGTGTACTGCCTGCTATAGACAGTATAGCAAAGTAACTGGTTATCAGCCATCAAGAACAAACAATTTAAGATACCGAACTTATAGGAAAATAAATGTACTTACCACAGTGAAATTCATAACTTTCAAAATCCATATTGTCATTGCTAAATTAACAATCATGGTAACCAACAGAAGAAGGACAAAGAAGTATAGGCATCTCTTCCGCCATCCATAAATTCCCACATGGTAAAATTGAGTATTTTCAGTTCGAAGACTATTTTGTTGTGTGGCTAATATATACTGTTCTCGTGTCATCTGGAGAAAAAAAACAAGGAAAAACAAAACCCAGATATATAAGTAAATGAAGTACAATAATATGACAGATATTTATCAGAAAACATTGTCTCCAAACATTGAAATACACTGAAAGAGACATTACCTTAGTATACAATAGAACATAATACTGAATAAGGGAAAATCAGGCACAAGCCTTTGAGCCAAAGAAATGTACGAGAAGCTGGAATATTGTGATAAAAGCTTCTCATATTGAATGCAAGTGAATACACTTTAATCTATTGCAAGGGATAAGAAATAAGCCCTTTAAAATGCTAGAATTGAATTATTCAAAACATCTCATTTAATCAGTATATCATCAATTTCTAACAGCCAATTTTTCTTCTGTAGAGAATAGTCTGCATAATTCACACGTTTTCTACAGCTGTTTTTATTTTCAGCCTGTTATTTATTACTGGGTATGTGTGTTCTTTTGAAAAGGAACCTTTTCACATCTGCAAAGTAATACAAGCACAAAATACCTTATTTTGTTAGCAAAAGTTAAGATAATAAAACTGAGTTTATCAGAAACTGCAATTTATGTACTATCCAAAAGAAGAGGATTCTGTTTCAAATATACAAATTAGATATGCATTGTCTTTTACCTACAAGTATAGTATACAGCTCTCTAAAAATGAACATCCCTGAGGAGGGGGCAGGATTTGATTTTTGTGGTCTGCAAACGTTGTTGCATCAATGTGAACATATTTTCAGAATATCAGACGATCTGCAATATAAAATGCACCCATATATTGTAAATTGAAAATTAGAAAACAAAAATAAAATATTTGTGCCATAATTACAGTAAATTTAAGGTTATGTATATGGGGAATATAGAAAATATGTATGTATAGGGGATGTGGTATATGTGTATGGTATGTTATGAGTGTTTATATGTGTGTGGGGGGGTTGATGTAGTGTGTGTTTCTAGTGTGTACTGTCTGTAAACTTGTGGTGTGGTATCTGTGGTGGTCAGATGAGCAGCTTTATGTCCATTTTTTAAATATTTTTTTGAATCTACATTTACTGTTAATCTTCCCTCTCTGCCTCTTATCTCTGGCTATTGCAGAGGTACACTACATTCCCTGGTGGTCCAGTGGTACTGCAGAGGCTTACCTTTGCACATCTGCTGTGTGCAGGCTCTTCTTGTGAGCCCTGGAATTGTACAGCATCAGAGCATTGCTGTGGTAAACTGCAGAGAGAGTCTACCAGGTTTCTCTCTAACTATAGAAATCTGCAATGACCCGGGGAGGGAAATATTTAATCTTCCTCACCAAGTCTGAATGCGGCCCTATATACACTGACCAGCCACAACATAAAAACCACCTGCCTAACATTGTGCTGCCAAAACAGCTATAATGCATCAAGTCATGTACTCCACAAGACCTCTGAACATGTTCTGTGGTATCTGGCACCAAGACATTAGCAGCAGATTGTTTAACTCCTGCAAGTTGCAAAGTGGAGCCTCCATAGATCAGATTTGTTGTCCCAGCACATCCCACAGATGCTCAATCTGTGGAATTTGGAGGCCAAGGCTTTGTTTCTGAAACCATTCCTAAACAAATGTCATGTTTCTGAAACCATTCCTAAACAAATGTGGCAGTGTGCATTATGCTGCTGAAGGTTCCACTGCCATATGAGAACACTATTGCCATGAAAGGGTTTTCAACAATCTTTAGGTAGGTTGTACACGTTAAAGTAACATTCACATGAATGCCAGAACCCCCGGTTTCTAAGCAAGACATTACCAAGACATTGCTACACTTCCCTGTTATCAGATTCTTACATTTTTTTAAAACATACAAGACTGCTTTTAGTACCCTGAAGTTTGAGGATTGAACCCTTTCTACCTCTGACCATGTTCTTTGACACAAAAGGTAATTTATGTGAGCTCCCTGTGGCGAAACCAACCTCGCCACTGGGCACTGGAGAAGCCTGGTTGCCAGCCTCCTGCCTCATGACTATGGCCCCCTCTCATCAGCCCATGCTAAACTTAAACCCCATGGTGATTTAACTGTGTTTGTGGGATCTGAGCCCTGTTTGGATATATTGAGCGCTCAGATCCAAGCCGTCTGGGGATAGGTTGAATGTGGGGGTTCTGTTCAGTATAATAGGTGTTATGTATTTTTGTGTATTTTTGCTGTTGTTGTGAATAGAGATATTTTCTGCACCTGAACATAGTTGGCTTACCACACCCAGTTAAGCCAATTATCTCCAGGATAGAGGACTCTGTGGAACTGGTTTTGGGCAGAAAAGCCATGCTTCAGTTGGTCACAAAGGACTTCGACCTAACTTTTAAACCAATGGAAGGAATTTTATGTGAATGTGATGTATACTTTTAAAGTTATGAATATTGTGTAAAACTGTGTATTTTCCTGCCTGTGATAATTACGTTAGCCCAGTGTGTTCAGTAATTATATCACAGGCAGAGGGGAGGATTTTGCTGGAATGAATGGGAATGTTTATCTGTGTTGTATGTTTTGATTGGATGTTCCACAAAACTCTGTGGGTGGGACTTTGTCTGTAAAATGTGTATATAAGGCCAATAAAGACACAGCTCAGTCTGTTCCTGTTTTGACCCTCAACACAGAGCCTTGTCTCATTCTTGGGGGGATTTATTGTATGCTGTTCCAGTTCGACTGCTAGGAGTGTAAACCTTTCGTATGGTTTTTCCTATTCGGCTGTTTACAGCATTCATATGGTTTCCTGTTCGGTGGATTGGTGTCTTTGGTAGCTGCCTATATATCTGGAAAGGAATATCTACTAAACGGCTTTTAACCCCTTTTATGCCTGGGTGTGCCGTTACACTCCCCAACCTTACTTAGAAGCGTCGGTTGTCAATATAGTCCATTCTTTTTGTCAAAATGAGAGCCCTTATGTAAGAAATCATGAACCTATCCACCAAATTTGGTTTTCCTTTACATTGTCGGTGATCTGGAATACAAAATCCTGTTCGTCTTCCCTTCTGGACCAATGAAATAGAATTTCCCATTGTAAGGGTCTTATGGTGGATTTGACCCATTTGACGGCTGGAAAACTGTTGTGAGGAATCCTAGAACACTCATGGCCTTCCTTATAGAACAGCATGTGTTCCTTTGGAGGTCTGATACTTCTTTTCTGATTTTTCTTCTTGTTTGAGTAGTTAGATGTAGTGACAGGGATACCGAATTTATTACAAACCCCAGGAACTAAATCACTATAGTAGGGTGTAATTGGGATTTTTCCCGATTGATAATCCAACAATGTTCCATCAGCACTGACCATGTTCTGATTACATCCATTATAAGGGCCAAACTTGTTTTTGCTTTTACCAGCCAGTCGTCTAAACATGGAATGACTTAAATGCCTTCTTCTCTTAAAAGAGCGGTAATTGGTGTCAAAACTTTGGTAAAAAACCTTGGAGCAGAAGAGAGGCCGAAAGTAAGAGCACTAAATTAAAAAAGTCGAATTATTTTGCCCTTTTTTATTGCACACTGTAGAAATTGTCTGGACATCCTGGCTATAGGAATATGAAGGTAGGCATCTTTTAGATCTAAGGTAGCCATTAGATCTCCTTCCTGTAGTATATGTGTAACAGAAAACGTGGTTTCCATCCTGGTTGGTTTGATACTTTCCAAACCAAAGATGGTTTCAAACTTTCGAAAAGCTTCTTCTTTTTTCATTATTTGGTAGGAAGAGACTAGAAGTACTGGATTTAGAGTTTCTGAAAGCTGTATTTTGTATCCGAATTCTACGATCTTCAGAATCCATAGATTTGTCATTGTTTCCTTCCATCTTTGAAGAAAGTGAGAAAGTCTTCCTCCTACTTTCTTGGAATCAGAATCTCTTATTCTTTGCCAGTCTGTTATCTCTTTTCTCTTCAAACTTGGTGTCCTTTTGTCTCCGAAAATAATGATATCTCTCCTGATAACCTCTATGGTTCTTGTATTGGAAATTCTTATAGCCAAGTCTCCATGTGAATTTCTTTCCTGAGGCAGGGCTTTCTTCGTTTCTGACATCTGCCTGATTATTTCTTCTAAAGGTGACCTGAAAAGTTTCTTTCTTTCCAGAAGCAATTTGCATAGGGAAGATTTGGAGGCTGTATTTGCCGTCCAGCCTCTTAACCATAGTGCTCTCATTGAGACTGAAGTAATCTATGTGGATATTTTTAGGATTTCTACCTCTGTGTCTAAAATATAATTAGAGGATAACCTTAGGTTAAACATAAGTTGGGCTAGATCCTTATCTTTATCTGCCAAGTGGTCTTCTAGAGCCTGAATCCAAAACCCTTGTGCTTTAGCCACTGAAACACCTGCTAATGTGGCTTTACACTGAAAACAAGCCGCTTCTTCCATTCTCTCTACATGAGCTCTGCTAGTTTAGGTTGTACTGGAAAACCTTTTTTAGTAGCTCTAGATGTGTATTCTTCCTACAGAGTTGAAGATACTTCTCTCATAAATATACAAATCTTATTTTCTGTAAAACCAACTTCCAAATCTGGTGAACTATTGGATTCATCTGAGGAGGCTGAACATTCTCCTGATAAGTCCGATTCAGAGGAAGATCATCTCCTTTTGTGATGTTTTTCCTTCTGGACCAGTACTGGTGCTGGAATATTGGATTTGCAGATTCTTTAAAAGCCTCAAAGGTCTGTAAAAGGTTATCTTGAAACCAGGATTCAAATGTATTCATCTCCACATGATCACCCTTATACACTTTCACATTATTCATCTACACACACTGGTATTTTAACACATTAATATATTTTTTATTTTTCTAATTTTTATTTTTTTTTTTCTCATCTTTTCTCTTTCATCTCACTTCACTTTTTTTTTATTTTTTATTTTTTAACCAAGCAAAACCTAAAGAAAATGTTTCATAATCTCTCACTATAGGAACAAACTGCAAATAATGACTTAAAAAATAATCATGCTATCAGCATTAAACCAGCAGACAAAGAAGGAGCAGTAGTGATAATGAACACCCAATGCTACATAAAAGAGGGGGATAGGCAATTGTCAGATGACAAATACTACAGAAAACTAAATAAAGATCCCACCAAGGAATATACATTACAACTTAAGGAGCACATTAAATCCTTCCCTGAGAATTACATCTAGAACTGCTTTAACTCATGCCAACTAGTCCCTGCCTGGGCACTTTCTACATGCTTCCCAAAATCTACAAAGCAGTTAATCCTGAAAGACCCATAATTACAGGAATGGGAACTCTCACAGAACAGATCACAGGACTGGTAGAAAATGCATCTTCCCCTGTGTAGCTAAAAATCCTTACACCGGCCCTGATTTTGGAGTTTAGTAAATCTCCATAATAGCCCACAAATAGTAGCTGAGTGCCATTTACAGGCATCCCAGACTGCACAAACAGCCTCTCGAGAGTGCTCAGTACTGCAGAAACTTCCTGTGTGAGGGGATCTGACATCAGAGCCCTGTCCACTCCACATATAGAGCAGCTCCTCCAGGGATCATCAGCAATGTGTGCAGGGAGAATAGAGGACAGTCAGCAGCACTCAGAGTTACTAAAGAGAGAAAGTGAGTTACTAAAGAGAGAAAGTGAGAGTTACTAAAGAGAGAAAGTGAGAGTTACTAGAGTTAAAGAAAGTAAGACTTACTAAAGAGAGAGAGAAAGTGAAAATTACTAAAAATAGATAAAGTGAGAGTTGCTAAAAAATAGATAGAGTTATTAAAAAAGAGAGATACAGAGAGTCACTAAAAAGAAATATAGAGAGTCACTAAAAATAATGAAAGTGGATTGCTAAAGAGAAAGAGACAAGTCAGAGCTACTAAAGATAGAGAAAAGTGGGACTGGTAATCAGAGCGATAAAAGTAGGTAGGTGAATTATTGCAATAGGGAGATTTGAATTGACAAACAAATGAGAAAACTCATATTACATCCCCGGATAGCCCTGATCTGAGTGAACAACATATCCAAAAATCACCCAGACCAGAGCAGGCATTCAAAAGTTTAATGGAAGTCTCTTTTTCACCGGCCGCAAGCATGGCTTCATGCCCAAAATAGTTCCAGAGAATTAGTCTGTGCGGCCGGGCTATTCCCAATGAAAAAAGTGCACTTCAAATAGTCGAACGGGACTGTTCGTGTACAAAGTCAGGGTTGAAGTGTGTTCAGTAGATTATTTCTACTGAACAGTGCTCTGTTCGTGCATATTTAGCCGAACATAGATGGAAGTGGAAGTCCCAGCAGTGTTCGTGCATCGAGTGTCCGATTTCAGTTCCATGAACTCGACGGCAAAACACCGCTGACTGCATTCGATTAAACAAGATGGACGCAGCCACGTGTTCGACTATACGAACGGCGACCACCCAGCCGTTCGTCAATTAAGCGCTTGTTAACTCTCAGCCTGGGGGGTAAATGGGCTGCACACTCCACTTGTGTGTGGTCTGACTGTTCAGTTGTTTGTTCGGTAAACAAACACCATAAGTAGAATCCATTCAGTAGCCCCATATACCAAACCTCAGAGGGGAAAAGGCATGAACAAAGCCTGTCCACAGTGCTAAAGCCAGGTCTAATACATGGGCCATAGTCCTGGGGCAAGAGGCTGGCAAACAAGCCCCTCCAAATCCTCATGGCAAACTCACAGGAAAATGGGAGTTTGTCACAAGGTGTATGTCTACATATACATATATATGTGTTTATGTATGTGTAGGTACATTTGTAAAGGTGTAGGTATATGGTGCTTGTGTGTGTATGTTTTTAAGTATAGGTGTGCATGTACATATATTTGTGCATTTGGTTGTGTTCATATCTATATTGTTTTTGTGTATATTGTGTATGTATTTGTGTATACTTGTACATATACACTACTTGTGTATATGTACATGTGTGTGAGTGTGTGTGTCTGTATGTTGGATATAGGCCTTCATGAATATCCTGTAACTCTTGGATGGGAATTCATGCATTCTTAATATAAGCAATTATTTTTTTACTCTCCCCTTCTAGCACCATATTCTGCACTGTTTGCTTGTTTTTTGTTTTTGTTTTCTCTCCCCCCTCACTCTGTGATCTTCACACAAGATATTTATGACCCTCTGCTAGAATGGTGTCTGTTTTCCATCAAACCAATGTCTTATCTGCATTCATGTCGCTTTAACCCCTGTATCACAGCTTTGAATTATATTTATTGTCTTTGCTCATAAATGCTTCAGACCTGAGAAAGGGAGGTTCTCCCGAAAGGTTGTCATTACAAAATTCTGTTAGTCCAATAAAAAAGGTATTCCAAAATACAAATGTTATCTGTTTTTTACACACACACACACATATATACAAATATTGATGCCTCCTATATCAGAATAATATAATAATTGTTTACTGGCAGCCGCTGAAGTTGCTGGTGTAATACTCAAGTTGGTTCTCAGTAGAGATTATTTATCTGACCAATGAGAAGCAAGAACACATAATATCTTAAGATGATTCTATAGTGTCTATAGGAATAAAAATCTGTTTTTCTAACACTATAGAGCCCTCTGGGTCCCCCCTACCTTGTGCCCCTACCCTTTCACCCCTGCCCCGCCCCACAGCAGCTAAAGGAATAAGAAAAAAAGCTTTAGCCACCTAAATAAAACCATATGGGGGTCTCTATAAAGGGCATGTCTAGTAGACAGCCAGCAGCCAGTAGCTGTATACTTCATAATATTCTAGTTATAGGGCTGCTATAAGAAGTAATCGGCCACAATCGGCCTACAATTAAATTAGGGGACTTTGCCAAGCAGATCTCTTCAGACTTGGTGTTTATACATTCCCAATAATTACAGTGATTCCCTACTGCTCCCAAAACCTCACTTTAAATCTGCAAAGGATTGCTACAGTGCCACATCTTGTAATTTCACTTATAATTCATGCAGCATAGGTGCAAGATGCCATCATGTTTTCAAAGAAACAAAAAAATATATAACTTTTTAGGCCACTTGAGATTAGGTGTACAAGTGCAAATGTATAACTAACTAAGGGCCGGTGCAAGGATTTCTGCCACCCTCACTCACTGACTGACACACACTGGCATACACACACTCACTGACAGACACACACTTACTGACATACACACACTTACTGACAGACACACACTTACTGACAGACACACACTCACTGACATACACACACTTACTGACAGACACACACTCACTGACAGACATACACTCATTCCCTGACAGACACACACACACACAGACACTCACTGACAGACATACATTCACTCAGTGACAGACACACACACACTCACCCACTGACAGACACAGACACTCACTGACAGACATACACTAACTCACTGACAGACATACACTCACTCACTGACACACACACATACACAAACTCACTGACAGACAAACAATTACTCACTGATAATACATACGGTATAAGGTGGAGTATATGCACAACATAAAATCGCCAAAAGTTGCTGGAGCGAACTGGTCCTTATGGAAGGGGGGTTCTTCCAATAGCGATAATAATAAATTGGTCCTTTTTAGGGTTATATTCTGCAAGAAAGGGTAGAGACATGAACCACTGCTGCAGGTCCAAGCTGCACTCTGGCCTAAATCACTATGTACATTTAAACACAATGGAGGCTCCGAAATTTTGTATTTTGGTTCTTGGGTCCAATAAAATTGCCTATCTGAACATTTTGGAGTGCCTGGATTACTTTTCTACAATTACATGCTATAACTGGTCCCTTTGGTACTGGGACTGATCCAAGAGCCCCTAGGATTCCAGGGTGAAGGGTTGAGTGCAGTTCCACAACCTGTTTATAGACACTCACTGATAGACACACACACACTGATAGTCAAACACTCAAACACTTACTGACAGATATATACACACACACACACACACACACACTCACTGACATACATACACTCACTCACTCACTGACAGACACACACACACACTGACATACATACACTCACTGACAGACACACACACACACACACACACACACACAGACACTCACTGACATACATAGACTCACTAACTTACAGACACACACACACACACAGGCAGACACTCACTGACAGACACACACACACACACAGACACTCACTGACATACATAGACTCACTGACAGACACACACACAGGCAGACACTTTCTGACAGACACACACACACACACTGACAGTCAAACACTCACACACTCACTGACAGACACTCACTGACATACATACATACACTCACTCACTGACAGACACACACAAAAGCAGACACTTACTGACAGACACACACACACACACACACACAAACACACACACTGACAGTCAAACACTCACACACTCACTGACAGACACACACACAGACAGACACACACACTTACTAACAGTAAAACACTCACACACTCATTAACACACAGACTCACACAATTTTATTTTTTGAGGTGCAGCGTGGGGCAGCTTCTCACTCCTCCAGCACACTGTTTAGTATGCCGGAGCCAGAATGATGCCATATTCTGGCTCCCAGCATCACAGAGGGTGCGTGAAGGAGGAATGGGAAGCTGCCTTCCTCACCGCCTGCCTTCTCCTTCCCCCTCTCCTCCAGTCACCGGCATTTGTTGGCAGAGCAGGCACCTGCCATCATGGTAAGCAGGTGCCTGCTCTGCCTTACCTAGCACAGCTTTGGGGGTGCTGTAAGGTGGCCAAATGGCCACCTGACAGGGCCACCTGACAGGGCTCCTCTGGGCACCCCCACCTTTGGGCCTTGAGGATCGGCCTGGCTCTGGGGGTGAAGGGGGCGACTCAGGAGCCGCTCGCCCAGCGCTGCAGCCCAAGACAGTGGGAGCTCACCAGGAAATATGCTTAGTTCGCCAAAGAGTTGTGCCGGCCCTGCTAATACCTATAACTCATTGCATATTAGATATTAATTGCTTATTTTATTTTTACTGAATCGGCATTTCAGGTGAAATATAAAGATCTAAATCATAAAATAGAAATGCATTATTTAAGCAGTAAAAGCCAAACAGCAAACACAAAGTACAATTTTTAAGTGGCATTTAAAACAAACAAGCTGGGTAAGTATTTGTTCCCCAAGTAAGTTACCTGAAGGTGCAATTTACTAAATCAAGCCTGTCAAACACTTGCACATTACTTTTAATTAGGTTTTATTAGATAGGTATTTTAAAGGTTTAATTTAATTATGTATGTGATTTATGATTCTTTAATGAAAATATTGATTATGCACTTGGTGATTCAATACCATAGTCTATGTAATAAAACTGCCTACAATCTTATTTTCCTCTGGTTGCAATAATACCTCAGATAATCTCTATAATCTCTGGTTACTACAAAGCTTTACACAATAGGCAATTTAGGGAAATATAGTGCATTGATCATTGAAAGCTATTCTAGGGAAATCTTATAATTCTGGTGTGAATTACATTTTTAGTTTTATCATTAAGATAATCCACACACTACATTTAATTTTAACTGAAAAATATGTTCCTGCACTCCAAATAATGTAAGTTTCCCTCCCTTGAGATCCATGTTGTCCCAAAGCTACTATTATTTGCCCTCTGTTGTTGGTGGTGACCCAAGTTGCTTGCTTGTGCTGTTGGGTATTTTCAAACAGCCATCTGCAATCCAATTAGCTCCCCCATACAGTTTTTTTGCAGATATTTTGTGCTACTCAAAATTCTCTTCTAAACTCCTTCAAGGTTATAGTGCTTGGATGATAGTTTACAAGATTCTCATGATTTAATAAGGCTGCTAGTGTGTTTTAAACTGTTTTTAGAATAAGCATAATGGAAGGGGACATGGAAACAACTGCCAAGGACTTGTTCCATGTAACTGAAAGCATAGTATTTTTTATATTGTGGCAGCTGGCTGCTTATGACAATGATGGCATACCTATGGCACGCATGCCACAGGTGGTGCAACATGCCCTCTCTGTGGCCATAAGTAGCCAGGGGAGGGGGCAGCAATGCAGATAAGGCACCTGCCTGCCCAAAACGGCAGGCGCCTACTCTACTTTCGTATTGGGAGTACCCAGAAGCAGGGGGAGGGAGCTGTTCTCCCGCGAGCAGGCTGTGTGAAGCGTTGCTGTGTGTTACCATGGCAATGCTCCACACATCATTCTGTGCATGGGAGGACAGGAGAGCTGTAGTCAGAACCTGTCCTACATACCTACCACCACTGGACCACCAGGACTGGCTGTGTTCCCCCCTCCTTTACCAATGGTAAAAAGAAGGGAAAGGGGGTAAAGATTTTATTAATACATTTGCTACCTGTAGCACCACCACCCCACACACAGCACCCCCCAAACACTCACAGCACACACACCCACACACAGCACCCCCTCACACACACACACAGCACCCCCTCACACACACACACAGCACCCCTCTCACACACACCGTACCCCTCTCACACACAGCACCCCTCTCACACACATAGCACCCCTCTCACACACAGCACTGCTGTGGGGGAAAGGAGGAGGACAATCTGGGGGAGAGGAGAAGGAGATGCTGGGAGGGAGAGGAGGAGATGCTGGGGTGAGAAGGTGAGAGAAGGAAGAGCTGATGGGGGGAAAAGAGGAGAGGAGGAGGAAGAGTTGCTGGAGAGAAGGGGAGAGGAGGAAGAGATGCTGGGGGAGAAGGGGAGAAGGGGAGAGGAGGAGGAGATGCTGGGGGGAAGGGGGATATGCTGTGGGTAGAGAAGGGAATATGCTGGGGGAGAATTCGGACAACTGTATGAGGTGTTTTTCCTAAACTTAAACCTCAGTATTCAGGTTTAATTGCCATGTTGGTACTTTGAGGAAAAAAGTTGGCATGTATTGAGGTTTGGTCACCCGGGCTCAAAAAGTTTCGCCATCACTGGTCTATGAAAATGCAAAACTGCAATTCTGCAAAGGTTATAGAAATGTGAGTTTGATCTGAAAGTATATCTAAAGTTTTATAATTACCTAATGTGTTTCAAATAAACACATCTGTTACATAGTGTGATACTAATAAAGGTTCTCGTAGTTTTTATTCCTCGTTCACATTCTCCTTTTCAAGGGTATAGTTATATTGACAATGAATTATAGTTAATTGAAAACCAACTCGACCACAATATTAATTTGAGTAGGAGATGTGTTATTCCATCACTGTTTAGTTTTATTGTATAATTTTTATGTTTATTTTCTCCTCAGCAGCAGAAACTTTGATATATATATATGGTTATCATATTGTATTGATGACATACTAGCGGTTGGTTGACTCCTTAAACCCAGGGTAGTCAAATAGTAGCCCATCTGGATGAGTATCATGGGAGTTGTAGGAGTATAGGGATTATTGCTACAATATATTACATTACAATTTAAACAGTAGATATATTACATTAATATAATTACATGGCTATAATTCTGCTTTTTTTCTATGCCATTGGAATAAAAAAGATAAATTATACTAATATTACAGCTGTCTTTATTTTTTGTTCCTGACTTCAGGGGATCCTATAGTTACCAGAACAACTACAGCTCAAAGAAAAGGTAGAGTTACATTGGTGCCTAGTAACACCTTTAGTGGCAGTCACTCACACATTCCCCATAGAGATGCACTGATTCAATGCAGCTCTATGAGGAGATGCTGATTGGCGCAGAGTAGAGTTTTGTCGCACATTCGCAATAGCCTCCCATTGTGTGAGTTCATAAAACCAGCAAACCTCAGCCACGGAGTCCATCTCCGTGGCTGAGGTTTGCTGGTTTGATGAACTCACCCAATTCAATGCTTTCATCCAAACTTGATGATCTCAGCCAATTCAATGCTTTCCCAGAGGAAAGCATTGGGAGGCAGGCCAGCCGTGGCAAGAGCTGTGCAGCATGGGAGAAAAGGTGAGTAAAATCACCGTTTCAAAGGGATGCAAGGGGGGTGGCATGGCTGGCACCTAAACAGTTATTTTACTACTTTTGTGTCAGGTTTACATATTTTACCTGTGATGCACCAAACATCTACCTGGCACTCAGAAAGTTAAATGTGCCTGAGACTGTCCACAATTCAGATAAACATCATCTATCTTTTTTTCGTGTGTGTGAATAGTTTCTAATGAATACAAAGCATACATACAGTATATGTCTCATTCATCATTGACCCATGTGCGTTTATGCCATTTATTATTGACCTTCTGAATGCTTTCAACCACATCACAATGTAAAGCATGCTGGGAAAATAATGAATTTCTTTAGAACAAAATAAATGCAAGCAAAATCATTGTATGCTTATAGAATGCATTTTATATTGCAAAGAATCTCTCATATTATGTAAATCAAAAGATTCAACAAATGTAAAGTTATGCAAACTAATGCTATGCAGCATTTGAAAGCTGCAGTAGGTCACAATTAATGTTTTTTTAATAACAGAGTGTTAATCAACAATCATATTAGACACAGTATAAACAGACAGGATCTTTTTAAATCACATAAATAAAATGGATATTTATTGCACAGTATTGTGTTTTCTTAGCATAGAAGGTAATATGTTTTTTTATTAAAATACATATCATTTTAATACAGGCACAATATATCTATATCTCTACCAATCTCTCTATTTATCAGCAAATTTTAAAATAACAATTCACACACTGTATGTTGTTTAGCTAGGGCATTTGAAAAAAAATGAGTTAATTTTACTTTTCAGGGAAGCCTATGATAAATAATATGATGCATCTGTTGATTTTTTCTTTGCCCTTTATAGATGATTGGTATTGAAAAAAAATATTATACAACATCCTTTATCAGGAAGTTCAACCATGTTTTTAAACATATACTAAATGTGCCATGTCAGGATGATCAACCCTTTTCAATATGTGGCACCTCAGATGAGTCTGAGTTTTTATTTAGCACACTGTTTTAGAATTCTTCATCAAACAGGGTCTCCACTGACTGCAGTGAATATTTCTTAAGAAAAATCACTATCTGCAAAATACTCTATGAGAGGCTATGGATTGGAGGAAATACCAGGTGGAGCTGGAGGCTGCAGCAGAGGAGTCATAGTGCTGTAAGAAAGCTGAGTAATCATCCTTTAACTTTAGTTTTGTAATGCCGAAGAGTGGTGGACAGAGGAGGTGGTAGAAGGGAACCTATAGTCTTGAAATTTTTGATTGTTGTTTTTTGGACTATATGTTCATATTAACGTTTACTTATCACAGATGTGATTAAAATGATTTATATATAATATATATAATTTATAGATATATATAAGATGCCAAAATACCAGAGTATTGCAGTATGCAATGATACAGTTATTATTGAACTAAAATAATATTTCAAAGACAAGCTTTCGGCGGCTTTCCTCTCTTCCTCAGGTCTGAAGCAATACTGATCAATCTGATAGAGTTTAACACTTAAAACAACTAATGTTATAAAAGTAGAAGGTGGTGGGGGTGGGGGTATGAGGTGTGTCATAAATAGCAGAAGATGTGCCTGAAAGTGAAAGGTGCAGGTTGGCTGAGAATAGACAGAAAGAGTAAATAAACAGGAGGAGAGTCAATAAGCTAGTTAAAAAAAAAAGAACTAAACAAAAAAACAGCAGAGCAGGGCATGCAAGTACATAGCTGCATGTGTGTATATATATATATATATATATATATATATATATATATATATATTGATCCAGTAAAGGTAAATTGAGAATATTGAAAAAGAACTATATAAGACATTAAGATGTGTGTTTATACAAAGTTGTGGTAGTTTGTGAGAAAGCCAGAGTCTACATTAAGTCCTTCATTTCTGGTGTTGAAATATGTGATTATATTCATCTTAAGCGTCTTTCATTCATGAGATGGTTTTGGATGGAGTGAACAGTCTGGGAGAAGTAATGACCGACATGGTATAATATCTGTTTTCCTTGTGGTTCTTCATTGAGTGTCTATGTAGATTCATTAAGGCCAGTTTTGCCAATGTAGCAGCCTTTGTCACACACTGTACACTGTATCATGTACACCACATTTGCAGATGTGCACAAATATGATCCCTTAATGTTGTATGATTTTTTTATTATCTGGCTGTGTTATTGCCACATATATGTTGACACAGTTTGCGGAGTGATTTGTTGCATCATACAGTGCCGTTCTGTGGTCATACTAGTATGGGGGGCTCAGGGGGGATCAGGAAATATTTTTTTGAGTGTGGGGTGCTCTGAAATTAATGGTTGTAGCTCTAAAATTTTACGTGCTCCTTCTAGAGTTGGGTTGTAAGTAACTACTAGAGGGATTCTTGTTTTGTTTTCCTTTTCTTTGTATTGTATGAGCCTTTCCCGTGGTGTTTTTAGGGCAGATTTTATTTTTTTCAGATATTGTCCTTTCCTTGTAGCCCTTTTGCCTTAATGACTCTGACAGTGTACTCAGGTGCTGATCTCTGTCTTTTGTGTCAGAGCAAATGCGTTGATATCTGATATCCTTGCTGTAGAGGATACCTTGTTTGGTGAGATTGGGATGGAAGCTAAAATTGTGGAGGTAGCTGTACCTGTCTGTGGGTTTTCTTTATACAGACGATTGAAGAATGCCATTGGTGACAGTTATTGTGCAGTCCAAGAAACTCACACTATGATTTGAAAAGTTAATTTTAAGGTATATTGATTGGTGGAAGTAATTGAATGATTTATGGAAGTCTGTAAGGCTTTCCTCTTCTTCTGTTTTAAACCCCTTCAGCCACTTACTTTTATCCAGTGCCAGGCTCCCTCTGCACTGGTGAGCTCTCCTCCCCCTCTGACGTTGGTTCCCGAGTGGAGCCAAATGCGCATGTGCGGCAAGAGTCGTGTGCGCATTAAAAACGCCCATAGGAAAGCATTACTCAATGCTTTCCTATGAACGTTAGCATCTTCTCACTGTGATTTTCACAGTGAGAATCACCGAAGAAGCTTCTAGTGGCTGTCTTTGAGACAGCCACTAGAGGCTGGATTAACCCTGCAGTGTAAACATAGCAGTTTCTCCGAAACTGTTATGTTTTCAGCTGCAGAGTTAAAACTAGAGGGGCCTGGCACCCAGACCACTTCGTTAAGCTGAAGTGGTTCTGGGTGCCTATAGTGGTCCTTTAAGTATTAATTAGTATTAGGCATGCACAAAAGATTTGCATTAGATTTTGTGGTTGGATCAGATTAAATCTGCCAGAATAATTAACCATCTCTATATACTTCTAGATTGTCCCAGATAAAACTTTTTAGGTCTATTCAAATTTATTATCTATACAGTTCTGGCTATCAAACATATTATCTATAAAGTTCTCAATACACTTCTCATAGCTTTATCCACATAAATATATTTTAGAATGTTCAGTTCAGCATCCTGGAAGCTTAAAATATTAAATTCAGATGTACAGGTATGTAGCATAACATTGTTGATAAAAAGGGGAAATGTTGCGGCTCCCTCTTTTCCATGAGTGGACATCCTCTTCGTTGTCTTTTACCATTCCTCGTTTTCTCTGACTTCCCCCTAATTGGTACTCTGTGACAGATAACTACAGTGTAGTCTTACTATCAGTCCTTCTTGTGACTTGTGTGTTCACAACGTCCAAAAAGACATATGCTCACTTCACTGTAAGATAGTATTTCTTTTTAGCAGAATGTATGTATTTCTGGCATCTATGTATAATATAGAATTCACTTATTTTTGTCATTAGAGCTCTTATTATAGTACTATAATTCAGGAACTCTAGGGTCTCTGCACTTTAGGACATTTATGTAACCTTCACATTTACATCTAGACCATTGATGATGACTTGTGAAAATGTTATTGAAATTTATATAAATATTTCTAATTAAGTATGCATCTGTTTTGGCTTTTCACAATATAAAATCTATAAAATTAATTTAGTCTCTTTATATGACATTATGGTTCAGGAACTTTGGAAACTCTTCACGTAGAAAATGTATGTGATCTAAATACGTAAGCAAAAAATAAATGCACTAACTTTACAAAGCTTGGTAATAAAAGTTGTCTGGAATTTTTTTAAATACTTCTAATGGACTTACTTCTGTGTTTGGCTTTTCACAAATTTAAAATGCAATTATATTTGCACTTGTCAAAATCAAACAAAATGTAAATTTTACAGATTGGTAGCACTTTCTAGTATTTACCATGTAATTTATAAAAAGAGATGGCAAACATTCCCATGAAGAGCACATCCAAAATCAATAGCTTATACAATTGTACTGCTCTTAGCAGACAAACTAGTTGCATAGTTTCCCTCCAATGGCCATTGGAGCAACTAAATGGCGTCCATTTGTCTAAATATACATAGGGATTAAGGAGAGAGTGCAGATAACTTTTTTCCTTTGGTTTAAACTATTTGCATAGACTCTATGGTAATGTACGTCTGCATGAATTTATGCCTACCAGCTGTGTCCAGGCTGTTCTCAGGACCACCTTCATTGTTCTCCGGTGCACATGCACTATTAATTTGTGCACCCCCTCCCCCATGCCATCCAAGAGGTTGCTTCTACATAGAGAAAGAATGAACTGATGTGTCAGCAATGAAGCATTACCAGGTGGTCTGTGCCTGGCGTGGTGAAGCCATCTGATGTTTCCTATACATAGACAGTCCAGAGTGGAAGTTTAAGCCCACAGATGTGGGCTGGTGGTGGCACTGGATCTGTTATGGAGCAGGTGAGTATGCCATAATCTTGAAGAAGCTGCTTTGAAGCCCAGTGGGAAAATAACTTGATTTTCAGGAATAAACAGCAACAGGAAAATTAATTCATAAAGTTTACATTTTAAGAACAGGTTTACTTTAAAATGATATATAATTCTTTAGGAGCAATTAATCTCAAACAGGAAAACATACTTGTACAAAGACCAAAATGTATATGCTCTGGTCCCTGAGTGCAAATTACTAATTTTGGTGACACAGGTTATGGTCCTTTAGGGCTTAAGACAGTGAGACTAATTATTCCATTAGGTTAGCAAATGGTTTATTGAAACCTGGACGTATAACAAGTTAATGCATTTTTCATGGGGATTTACATTTATTTATTTATTACTAAAAGGTGATTTTGTTCTCATTTTCAAAGGGAATTAAGATTCCAATTTTAACTAAATCTATAGGATTTATTTTGATTAATGTGAAAACTTGCAAGAGAAACAAGAGCATGCATGTAAACATGGCACAGTATATGCCATAAATGATATAGAAATTGCACTTTTATAATGCTTATGAACACCACATATGTACTTTTAAAGGTGAGTCATCAGTAAAAGATGAGATTAATGCATAAACAGATAAATGTCTTAACGTAAACTGTAAGCTGTGCATTTTTCCCAACTAAAATTCTTTTTTTGTTTTGTTATTTACAGTTCAATTAAATTTTATGTCTGACTCTCCTGGTTTAGCCACATATTACTGTGCAAATTCACTTAACTTGCACAGTCCTATGAGCACATATAGCACCATGCATGGGAGTTCTGAGAAAGCATGCTGTTATACAGCATTTATGTGCAGATGTCTATTCTATTATCGGCGTCATAGAGCAATGATTTTGCAATGAACACAGAAGTAATATGGAGGTAATTATACTTTTACTCACCTCCACTCTACTACTCATTCAAGTAATAGATCAAAATGGTGAGGAAATAAAGCTCAATCACTTTCAGGTAGGCAGGAAAAAAAGATGACTCATACAATGTTGATGAGTCTTCCATTTCCTCTATCAGTCAGGGGAGGCAATCCTACCTGTGAACCCTAATGTATACTGTGGGCGTTCCATTTCACATTATTCTATACACTTTCCTAGAAGTAACAACTCCACTATTAAGTTGCATTATATACTTGGCCAATTATATAATTGCTCTAGAAATTGAAATGTATTCCTAAAGTTAAAGTGTTTTCAATTTTTTTTTTAGATTAAGGTTTCCTCCTAAAATAGTTAAATAAGTTATACTCTTCTTTAGTAACCCATCACAATGATCTCACCATGTTTACTACTCGTCTCGGGTGCATTTTTGGCAATAGTCATACTGCACCAATCATCTCTATAGAGAGCATTCAGTGTATTTATAGAGTTCGAAAACGCTGAACGTCAGATCAGGAAGCCCCTTTGGTGGGTGTCTGAGTAACAGTCACTAGAGGTGGTTGTAGGAGACAATGTAAATACTGCCTTTTCGTTACTTACTGGTTGTTTAGCTCAATGGAGCTAAATTCAGGAGGGAGACAACTGCCCAGAGCCTGCCTTAAACGTCCTAATGAGCTGCTTTGGGAAGTCTGTGATTGGACAGCCACAAAAAGTTTGGATTGTGGAAGAAGGGGAGGGCTTGCAAAGTCCTCATACAATATATATGCAGCTTTTGCAGGCTGTTTTTTTATGTACTATCAATGAAAAAAATGCATATTTTAATGCATGTATGTTTTCATTGTAAGTGAGATTACCTACTGAATAGCAAATGTATTTTTATTTGATCAGTGCTGTGTCCCTTTAAGCTGCAGTAAACAACTCTTGATATAATACCATATAACACTCATCCTCTCTCTCTCTCTCTCTCTCTCTCAGTATATATATATGTATATATATATATATATATATATATATATATGACACAGTGGAACTGTGAAACCTCGGAACTCAGACAGTCCCTTTCTCAAACAATTCGGAAGTCAAACAAAAATTTAGAGTAAAAAATGTCTTGGTGCGTGAACAATCCTCAGCACCTGAAAAAAGTATGCCACAAACATGTTCAACTAGACACATTTTAGACACATTTTAAATATCAGAAGAACAGTTACCTATCCCCATCCAAACAAAAACATCTCCTCTCTTTCCACTTATGCCATCAACTCTCATCATTACAGGTAAAGTGAAGTTACATTTTCATTTAATTTACTGTACATTGTGTTTATTTTTTTCCTATAAGATTTTATGCATGTAAGGCATTATTAAACTGTAAAACTTGTGTTAAAATGCTGTAATTTGGGGTGTCTGGAACAGATTTACATTAATTCTTATGGGAAATGTTGATTTGGTTCTCGAACAAATTGGAACTTGAACAGCCTTCTGGAACGGATTAAATTAGAGTTCCGAGGTTCCACTATATAATATTATATATTACATATTATGACCTGGGAACATAAAACACCAAACATTTTTTATGGTTTGAAATACCACAGTCCTTTTATTAATAGGTCTGGTAAACAGAATAAAAAATAAAACTAGAAAAAATACTTGCTCTTCTGAGCACTAAATAACAATTCATGGCCAACTATTTTTGGTTGATTAATGCACTGCCAACAAAACAAAATATATAAAGCTCGGCTAAGCACAGACATTTTACCAACTCCCTTTTCACTTGGGTAGATTAGTCTCTGGAGTCCAAAGCGTGATGACATGAAGTGCGTACGTGCTCCACGTGTGAGTGTTGCCCAGCATGCTGATCGGCAGTGGTGGCTTCCAGAGTATGAATGGATAGTCTTTCCTCGTTCCCCTCCTCTACATCTATTCAGCAATATACTTAATACTGGCGTTAAACCAGCTTTATACCATACCCCTCTGCTCTCCCGCAGCTGGAAAAATATTGTTGCGACTAATCAAAGAGTTTGTGACACGCTGGCAGAAAAAAATCCTGATTTAAGTACCCTAACCAGTGCTCGACTTTGCTGGAGACAGTGGTGAGCTTGAAGAGGACACAAAATATAAATCTGCACTGCAAAATAAGAATCTCCCCTCTACAGAAACAGTGAAAAAACTGTGAGTAACTCCCTTGGAGCATAAACACTGAAGAAATATCTTTAAGTATAAAATCCTGAAAAAAAATTTTTAGTGTACTTACAGAGGCAAGTAACATTTTAGAGGTTTAAAACTTCACTAAATACCCCTAACCCATGTAATGGGAGGAAGAGAAAAAGAAAAGTGGAGAAAAGAGGATGAAAAAAGGGAAATAACCCATATACAGTTTTTTTTTTTTTTAAAGAAGAAGAGGAAGGAGAAAAGAAGGGAATAGAATGAGGAAATGATAATCTGAGTTATAAAGGAAAAGAGGTGTTTTTTTTGTTTGCTTTTTCTTTTCTTCTGTAGATCTTATAAAACATGACTCCCAAGAAAGGTAAAGCTCCTGTTGCTGACAAAAATAATTCAATTAACTTGTTTTGTTTACCGAAACCACAAGAAACGTCCAAAAATCTCTAGAAGCTCAATAGGAACAAATAAGGAACTAATGGAACAAAACTCTGGGAACGTAATCGAAGAAGATGGGTCTAATTTATCATTTTCACAAGATTCATTAAATATAATGATGGAATACCTATGCAAAATAATTTAAAAAGATTTAGACTCTAATACAACAGAGTTGAAAAATTAAGTCGCCACTCTAGGACAGCAATTGTCTCAACAATCAAATATACTACTCAAATTTCAGAAAGATCTCTCCGAGATACAAACAGAAAATATTCAGTTAAAATCTAAAATCAATTTATTGAAAGGCAAAGTATCTGATTTAGAAGACCGATCCAGATATATAAATCTTAGAGTAAGAAGCATTCCAGAAAGTGTTACAAACCAGCAATTTGAAATATATCTACTAAACCTGTTCTCATCAATTACCGACATTACATCTTATGGTCCATATCCTCTAGAGAGGTGTCATAGTGTAAGAAAACCAAAGAAAATCTCAGCTCCAAGAGATACAATTGTCCTCTTTGCATTTATCAGCTTAAAGGAGCACTATAGGGTGAGGAACACAAACATGTATTCCTGACCCTATAGGGTGAAAACCACCATCTAGCCCTCCTGGTCCCCTCATGCCTCCATAAGTATAGTAAAATCTTACTTGTATTCAAGTCTGCAGCTCCATGCTTTGTCCCTGTTTTCTTTAGACCTGCCCACTGCCTGCTGACATCAGCAGAAGTGGTAGTCTGAGCCAATCACAATGCTTCCCCATAGGATTGGCTGAGACTGACAAAGAGGCAGATCAAGGGCAGAGCCTGCACATGCAAACACAGCCCTGGCCAATCAGCATATACAGATGAATTGAATCAATGAATCTCTATGAGGAAAGTTCAGTGTCTGCATATAGAGGGAGGAGACACTGAATGTTTGGATGCATTTTAGGCAGCCATGACACAGGAAGGATCTCTAACAGCCATCCGAGGAGTGGTCAATGAAGGTATGTAATGTAAACACTGCATTTTCTCTGAAAAGACAGTGTTTACAGCAAAAAGCCTGAACGGAATGATTCTACTCACCAGAACAAATTCAATAAGCTGTAGTTGATCTGGTGACAATAGTGTCCCTTTAAGTAAAGATTTATGAGAGAATTAAGGAATAACTCCATCAAATTAGAAAGATATAATGATATGAGCTTTTTTCCGGATATTTCTGCATCTACTTTGTCGGCCAGAAGACATTATCATGAAGTTACATCAATTCTAAGAAATAAGAACATTATATATCATTGGGGATTCCCAATTAAATAAATAGCATTCTACGAAGATAAAACTTGCAATCTTACTGATCCAATACAAGTAAAAGGATCATTGAACAAAGTGGGCATCACATAATATTATATGTCTGGTTCTTAAGGGAGAGGGAAGAGGGGGAGTAGGAGTAAGAAAAGTGGGGAAATAACACTTGTACTTTTAACAAAACTTCTCTTTCTTTCCTCTTCTTCTGTCATTCTTTTTCCAGATGTAGGAATATTGTTATAAGCCCAGTAGAGGAAATATAGACAGGAATTACGGTTAATTCCTCGTATAAAAGATAATTTAAAGACTATTTGTAATAGTACAGGTACAAAATAAGACAAAGATAAAATGGCAAATTATGAACAAAGATCTGAGAAAATGAAAGTAAATGAAGTAGAGAACTGAGGGACATAGAGAGAGAAGTCGAGGGAAATATAACATATACAATAGGAAGCAATTTTAAAGAGGGAAAAGTAAAAGGAAAAAAAGAGAAAAATATTAAAATGTATTAATACGCCACAGCATAGAATCGTTTACATCCTGATTGTGATGTTTTTAGGTCAGATTGGAATTGTTAATTCTGATTTTACAAGGATTTTCCTTGATGACTGAAAGAAGAGTGAAAGTACTAAGTGTTTTGTGTTTAAATGTTTGGTGGGTTATGTCAAGTAATAAAGTTATGGACAGTGATGGCCGGCAGAAGCAATTAAGGAGAATAAATAAACGCTCAGGATTTGAACATCCCATATAAAAGAGGATAATTGTACCATACAATAAACCATAATGATGTAGATATAGTAAACATTTAAGAAACACACTGGATTAACTCAGCTAGAAAATTATGGAATTACTCCTGATTCCCACATGTATATTAAGCAAATTTAGACTGTGGAACTAAGAAAAGAGGGGCGGTTATAATTGTAATGGATCACCTGGCACCCCGACTGGGTACCTCCGTTGAAGGATGATCCTAGCGCTTCCTGGGGGCTCCAAGCACTCCAGCCGACACCATACCCACCGTAGACTCCTTCAGAGAGCAAGACAGGAACAAGCTCTTACAAGAGCTTAGTAGTGATATAGCAAGAGATTATGACTAGCATAGCAATCCCTTGTAGCAGATTCCCCCAATAAGAGACGGCACTCCAAATTGAGGGTGAAGTAGAACTGTTCAATGGAAGCAAGCACTCACAATTTATACAATTCCTCAGGCCAGAGGCACACCCCCTGGACCTGATGGAAAACTGGCACATAAAGGACACAAACCAATCAAATCAATACAACAATGTCTGATACACCCAGTCATTACAGCAAAATCCTCCCCTCTGCCTGTGATATAATTACTGAACACAATGGGCTAATGTAATTATCACAGGCAGGAAAATATTCATTACTTTAAAAGTATACATCACATTTACACAAACTTACATTTTCAGAATCAGCATACCCCAAATACAAACATATGTCAAAATCATACAAATTGGTCCAGTGGTTCAAAAGTTAGTTGGAAGTCCCTTTTCGACCGACTGCAAGCATGGCTTGGGTGTGGTAAGCCAATTATCTCCAGCATACAGAAAATATCTCTATTCACAACAACAGTAAAAACACATAAAAATACATAATTCCTATTATACTGAACAGAACCCCCACATTCAACCTATCCCCAGATAGCTTGGATCTGAGCACTCAATATACCCGAACTGAGCTCAGATCCCACGCACAGAATAAAATCGCCATGGGGTTAAAGTTTAGCAAGGGCCATACACAGTCCAATAGAAGTCCATAAGCCCCAAGACTGTTTTTAAAGTGCCCAATCTCCCAGGGGCCATAGTCCCAAGGCATGAGGCTGGCAATCAATCCCCTACAAAAATCCAGTGGCGAGGCCACTTTCGCCACAATATTAATTTCCAGTCAAGTCAAATTTGAGCCAATCTTTGAGGAAACAGATCATAATGGCAGATACGTTATTTTGATTTGCAAAATTAGTGATATGATTTACACATTGGTGAACATTTACAGTCCCAACATATCTCCAATTAATTTAAAAAAAAGATAATAAACAGAAAAGATCAAATATTACACAGAATAGATCAAATATCTCAAAGATATTTAATCGTAGGAGGAGATTTCAATTGTGTTCCTGACATACATTTAGATAAGAGCTTATCTTTCGGCAAATCTAAGGATCCGCAGCTAAAACATACTGCCAAATCATTTCAAGACCTATTGGCATAAAACACCCTTTATGATATATGGAGAGTATTCCATCCAAAGGAGAGAGATTTTACCTTCTTTTCAGAGGTCCATAACTCTTATTCTATGATTGATTTGTTTCTTACCAGAACACAAATGTTAGAAACAGTCTTTTCCTCAGAGATTGGCTCAATAACCTGGTCAGGCCATGCACCTATATTCTTAAAGAATAAAAAAAAACACAGAATATCTTACACTAAGAAACTGGCGTTTAAAATAATATTTATGCTTTCAAGGATCAGTGATAGAAAAATAAAGGAACAGGCTAAAGATGTTATAGAGATTAATGACAATGGGGAGACATCACTCACTTCAATATGGTGCACTTTTAAATGTCATGTGTGAGGTCTGTTTATTAAACTAGGTTAAAATTTTAAAAAAGAAGCTTGGGGAACCTATAACAATCCTTTATATTTCATTGTCCACACATGAAAAATTAAACAAACTTACTCCAAATGTAAATACTTTTAAAATTATTTTAAAATATTCAAAATTGTATACAAATAAAACTTCAAGAGAAAATAAAAAGAAATCTGATTTCATTAAAACAAGACTGGTATTTAAATAGTAATAAACCTGACAAGCTTCTTTCAAATAAATGTAAAAAAAAAAAAAAAAGGATTGTATTAATAAAATTAAAATAGGAAACAAATATTTTCCTTTCTCCAAAACAAATTAGTGAAGCATTCAGAAACTATTATTATTCTTTATACAGTCTAAAATATAAAACATATGAATGCAATCAAGATAGTGTTATTAAAAAATGACTTATCAAATGCAATCTTCCACAAATTCATCCATTAATATTGTATTTAAATAAACCCTTTAATAACAAAGAAATTGAAACTACTATACAATGGCTGAAAAATGGAAAGGCCCCTGGCCCCAACGGATTCTCCACATCTTTTTACAAAAAAAACCCTTTGCGAGCGTGGTCTCCCCATTGTTATGTAGAACCTTTAATGCATTTACTATTAAAAGAGCAATTCCACAGGAGTTGCTGCAGGCCAATATTCTCCAGATTCCCAAGCCCGGGAAGGATCCAGACCCCCTGTTATATTACCGTCCCATTTCTCTGATAAACATAGATATTAAGATATTTTCTAAAATACAATCAGACAGATTAAAAATAATCATTCCAGACCTTATACATAAAAATCCAACTGGATTTGTGTCACAAAGAGAAATCGCAGACAATACTCGTAAGATCTTAAACATAATAAATCACCTGAATAGGCGAAAAGATCAGTCAGTTTTCTTAGCATTAGATGAGGAAAAAATAATTTGACAGGCACAGGGTGAACTGGAGGTTCCTGGACTTGGTTATAAAGAATTTTGGCCTGACTGGTTTCTTTAAAGATAGTATCACGGCATTATACACGTCCCCTCAGGCTAGAGTCATTGGTCCTGGTATAGTTTCCCAATGGTTATACGGTACAAGACAAGGTTGCCCTTTGGCTCCACTCATGTACATTTTAAGTATAGAACCATTGGCTGCCGCAATTAGGCAAAGTGAGTTTATCTGCGGTACAGACATTCTAACTGAACATCATAAAATGACATTGTACACAGATGGCATTTTGCTTACCTTGACAAATCCACTGAATTATTTTCTGCATGTTTTAATATTTATCTACAAACTTGGTAAACTTTCAGAATATAAGCTGAATGCAAAAAAAAATTAAACTCTCATTTTTAACGTTCCTTCAGATGATGTAGAAAAATTGAGAAAGAGATACAATTGTGACTAGGATAGACAAATAATAGAATACCTTGGTATTCTTATAAGTCCAAATTTAAATAACATAATAGAAGAAAATTATAAAGTAATACTGATCTTATTTAAAGGAAACTTCAGAAATGAAAGGGTTAAGAAATTTCTTGGATAGGGAGATTAAATACAATTTCCGCTTATGTATTACCAAAACTAATGTATCTGTTCTGCTCAATACCCTTTAAAGTATCCCTTTATATCCTTCCTCAATTTAAAAAAGCATTTATGGAATTTATTTGGAGAGGGAAAACATCTAGAATTCCATATAAAGCATCAACAAGGAAAACCGAAAATCTAGGCATGAACTTTCATGATATAGTAGAACTGCATGACATAATTATGTTTACCCATTTCTTGAAATGGAATAGTAATATAAGTGTTAGTCCAAGCTGGGAAAAAATGGAAGAGGATTCATATTTAAAAATACCTTTATTTAATCTAATATGGCTTAAATCTAAATATAAAAGTGATATTTCATTTAATATAATTGTTAAAAATATAATTGAGTCTTTGAGAATTAAAAAAAAAATGGGGATCTCTAACAAATTACTTCCTTCCACACCACTGGAGGTTCTTCAATATTATACTTACAATATTGATCTATCAAATTGGAAGAACTGTACTATCTATAACATAACCCTGTTGCATCACAGGGAAAAATAAATTAATTAATTAAATTAAAAATACTATTTGGGTTTCCAGATTTAGAACTATATAATTATGTTACATAATTAGTCTTACTCTGTATGTTATGTAAGCATCTAATGAATACTATTAAAATCGAGGGAAATCTAGATTTTTAAAATTTTATCAACAAACATTTCAAAAGCAAACTTATTTTCAGAACTAAACAGTTATTAAAGAATTTTATGACATTAGAGAAACCTCAAACTATATTTAAATAGGAAAGTGATATGAATTACTCCTTCTCTTTGTCTACACAAAGCTTTCTTTAAAGTCATCCATCGCTGGTATTTGACCCCAAGTAGAATAAGGAAATATAAATATAATGAGAACTGAGAATTGTTGGAGATGTTAAACCTCTGTAGGCACATTGTATCATATGTGTTGGGAATGTGAGAGACTGACTGAGATAAAAGGATATTGTTTCAGTATTATGTTCTCAGAATATAATACTATCCCCTCAAACATTTTTATTCCATATCAAATTTCCAAATAGTAGACAAGGAATAAAAATATTATTATGGCTACCAAGTTAGTCATTGCTAGGAATTGGAAAATCCCTGCATCACCCATTTGGTCAAATATGGTATATCAGAAAGATTACCAGTGTCGAATGGAGAAGGTTTCTTTAAGAAAGCCCATACACAAACCTTCACAGTGCTGAACTGGTGTGTGGTATGAGGCTGCAGCTCACAGCCATGTATGATGGTGAACTGTAAGAATAAAACCTGCACCCTTGCCTCCCTCTCCCGAATAACTGGCAGGTTATATTTGTTGATGAGGTCATCATGATCTTGAAATTTTGATATACAGAAATCATTCACTACTTTTGGATGTAACATCATGAATGACACAACTTTAGTGAGGATATAACACTACATAAATGTACACAGTGCTAAAACAAGCCACTTTCCACTAACTGTCCATTAACTGGATTATACAAAGGACACAAGATTAACCACTGAGACTTCAAAAGACTATGCATCTCAATAACTGTTATTAATATTTTAGTATGCTAATCCAGGGAGAAATCTTAAATTGCTTTGAGTCAATTATTATTATTAATATTATTATTATTTTTTTTGTTGTATTTTTTCATTTCAAGAAGCACATACTATTATGATACAGTCACATGCATTGGGAACAGGGGAATGACACTGATTGTGTACCATTACAATCCTTATGAGTATGAGCCGTTATGAACAGTCAATATTAGACTTGTGCACGGCAGATTTATTAGGTTTGTCCAAATTGATTGGTCAAGCATCAACATCATCCAAACATTTTTGTTTTAACCCCTTCAATCTTCTGGCCTAATCTTGAGTGCTTCTGTGTTATAAATAGGACTAGGCAATATATTACAAACTTGTTGCATTTGACTCTCAAAACAAAAATATGTATATGAGTACTTGATTAAAACCATAAAATACTTAATTTATTACTTATGTTATATCTTGCAAATATTTTTAATAAAATGTCAAGTATGAGTAAGTTTCATAATACAGAAAGTAAACTACAATTATGCAGTCTCATTTTAGAGAGATGAAAACAATAATAGATGGTTTTAAACAGGGGCTAATTTACATGTAGATAATACAGGTTATTATGTTTTTCTAGCAATGTCCTTTTTCTCTGTTTTTGCAATTCCCTATTTATGTTCTGCAAAGCATATAATTGAATATTTTAACATAATTTGTTTTTAATTTAAATGTAAAATGAGAAGAGTAAAATTAAGTTTAAAAGAATGTATATTCAGTTACTAGTTGCATGCATATAGGTAAAATAGGAAACAGGGAATTTATCAATGGGGAAAAAGTGCTATTCTGGGGGAAAATGCTATATAAATACTAAGCAATTGGGAAGACAGTAGAATGTATCTTAATTTATTGCACTTTGCTCCCAAAATAACACCTATTGTTTTCCTTGATAAATCTGTCTTTATAGAGTAATGGGCTTTCCTAAGGTTAAATAAACACTACGGGGTCAGGAACACAAACATGTATTCCGGTCACATTGCAGGTTCTCTGAATATTTTAATCAAAAGGACACTTTAAGTAGCCAGATCACTTGATCTCAATGAAGTGGCCAGGGTGCCATGTCCCTGTCATTTTAACTCTGCAACTAAAGACATTGACATCCATGGCACTGCATCCAGTGTGTCTGTCTCATCTACTCAGATAACAGTGATTGTGTTGTGGATAAGAAGCCAGGCCTTGTACAGATCATTCTGCAAGATGATTCAGTTAGTATAATATTTGCATTGTCCCATTCACACTTAAGGGAATCAGACTATCTACAGCTCACCAAGGGCTCCAGCATGCACTATCAACAAAATACTGCTAAATTTTGCATGTCAATAAACAGAAAGGTGTTCTGCAAAGTGGGAGACTATTTTCAAATGTGGTTAGTATCTTTATGTTTTAACTATGTTGTTGATTCTTATACATGCCTCATTAGAAGTTTAGGGAGGATATAAACAAGGAGCAGCATTTATACTGATCTATAAGCAGGCCCAGACTGGCCATCGCATGGCAGAACGGTTCCCACACCCCCTCCCAGGCTAAAGGTAAGAAGGGAGGGGGGGGAATAACATTTTTTAAATTATTAATATAAAATATATTAAAATTTAAATAAAAAATAAATTCACACTCACACACAGCACCCAGACACACACAGCAGCCTCAGATACACACAGCACCCCCAGACACACACCATACCCCCAGACACACACCATACCCCCAGACACACACCACACCCCCAGACACACACAGCACCCTCAGACACACACAGCACCCCCAGACACACACAGCACCCTCAGACACACACAGCACCCCCAGACACACACAGCACCCTCAGACACACACATCACCCAGACACACACACAGTACCCTCAGATGCATGCAGCACCCTCAGATGGACACTGCTCCCTCAGACAGACAGCACCCTAACTCACACAGCACCCACACACAGCACACTCCCACACATATACAGCACACACACATATATATAATAAATAAAATAACCCTTAGTGAGTTAATAGACAAAAAAAAATTAGAAACCTAGAATGTGACGGCAGATAAAAACACCCTCACACACAGCATCCCTCTTACACACCCACACTGCACCTCTCTCACACACACACACTGCGCCCCTCACACATACAATACATCCAAATATATATATATATATACACACACTACAACACCCCTCACAGGGCACCACTACACACATTACACTCCAGATACACGCTAGATCCCTTACCCTATATGCACTCTTAATCCTCTACACACACACACACACACACACGCACACAATCTCCTATACACACTCTGAGTCCTTTACACACTAGATCTCCTACACACACACTGCCCCTAGCCACATATATTACACCACAAACACAAATGAAATTGACCTATTTACACAATACCACACCACACTCTACACACACGCAATCCCACAAGCAGGCTCCAAACATATGCACCATACACTTTCCTGTCCCTTTTGTCCTCTGGTATCCCACTTGTGGAGACACCAGAGACAATTTAAAAGCAAACACAGCTCAAGCATGTAATTCAATTTGCTTGCGCTGCGCAGAACAAATACAGGGCCTTTTTCTAATGCTAGAGCTCTTCAGCGGGGCTCTGCGCATTGAACCAACATGCTCACTTTGAGAGGGGGCATGCTTGTCATTAGTGATGACAAAACACACCCTCTCTGGCCCCGCCCCCTACTGAAAAATGCCTAATTTTTTCCCAGTCCGGCCCTATATGTCTATATGTCTATAAGTATACTATTCTCATTGTTACTTTATTGCATTGCATTTTATTTACATAATTTGTATATATTGCATATATCTTCCACTATAGTTGCCTTTCTAATTATGATGTATGGGATATTCTTTGTCTCAGTACTGTGGGTTCCCCAAGAGGTATACAATTACAGAGTGGAGGCATTGTACATTAAGCTTGTCAAGATGTCCCAGACTGCTCCAGCAGAGACTCAGATCATTCCTGCAAAGCTGCAGCATGTACCAACTTTGCTAAAGATTTGTGAGCAAGAGGTTACATATTAACAGTTCTTATGGCAGCCTAACAATGTTGATCCGAAATAGTATAAGTGTCAGTGAAGCAGCAGCCTCTGATGTCAAAATTGACACCAAAAAAATGACATTAGATGAACGATGTGATGAGTATGACAATATTTTCATATAATTTTTGTTTTCTACAGGCCAGTAGCACATATAAAGAAAGAGATGGTGTTTCTGCAAGAGTAAAACAGCACAATAAGCATGCAATAATTCAATAATTCTCACAAAGTTCCCAACAATCTGTGCTTAGAAACAAAATGTCAATATGACCTCTGTGATTTCATTTGCATTATATAATTTTGCAAAAGTGAAATGGATCAATAATGTTCATGTGTTTTAGTAAGGTGGTAAATTACATATTCTTGCTTACATTCCAGCTTCAATTTCCCACAAGAGTAAGACTAAGAAAGCAGAAAATAAATTATAACAGTATACAGTAATTTTCCCATACAATTTGACAGACATCCAGACAAGATAGATAATTATTTCAGATTACCATCTTAGCAGTAAGATAATAGAAAAAACTGCCATGAAAGAAGGCTATGAACTCTATGTTAACTTCATGCACCTTGTATAACCCAGATAAATTCATAAGAAACAAAACTATATATAGAGTGGCGATATATTCAGATGAATATAGTGGATTATTGTGCACAAAGGAGATAGTCTTTGAAAATCAAATATCTTCATTTTCTAGTAGTTGTCATATCAATATAAAAAGATAATTTAAAAATCTGATACTACAAGTAAAGAATAAGAAAAAAGATAAACCATGCTAAAATTAATTCTATAATATTTCATTTTTAAATTACTGCAATTCAGTATTGATATCTCTTACCAATCATCTAACTCTTTTACAGCCAAAGCTAGCTGATTTTACTACAATATGTTCTATTTTAAATGATATTTTATTTATGAAAAAATAAAGCCTCCTCATTCTTTTCATCAGCAAGTAGCCTGAACTTCTAAACAAAGAATACAATTTTCTATAAAAAATATATTCTACAATGCATTAAATCAAGATAAGCATACACTTTTCCATGGTTCTCTTTTTGTGCTTTTTTCAGCAAAAATCAATGATGCCAGACAATTATAATTGAGATATAAGGAAGCAGTGTGGAATAAAGTACAAATTACAAGAAGAAGGCCTCGGCCACTTAAATCAGTTAATCTGAGATAGAATAGTGCAAAGTATTGATCTTTCCCCAGAAGTACATTTGCCACAAACTATTAAAATCAATCTCCTGACTTCTTCAGTTCTCTTCCCCAAAAAATGTTTTTAAGCATATGTAGTAATCTGCTATATAAGTATGTATCGTTTATGTTCTGCGTATGATAGTCATCTCTTTTTACCTTTCATCTTTATTGCATTACTTTAACTCATACTTCTCTCTGCTCATTTAATTCATTTCATAGAATCCAAGTAAAGACAACCCTTCTGTCCTATTACTGTGTTCATCATCAAAGTGATTATTCCACATTCAGAATGTAAGTAGCTTGTGAATAACCTACATTAGATAGCAAAAGACCCATGAAAAGAAGTGGATGCCCATAGTTTCTTCTGTCGGCAGAGATAAAACAGTCATTGTTTGCAACTAGAGTTGAGCGAACACCTGGATGTTCGGGTCCGGCGGGTTCGGCCGAACTTTTAAAAAAGTCCGGGTTCGGGCTTGAACTTGACCCTGAACTTGACCCTGAACCCTATTGAAGTCAATGGGGACCCGAACTTTTGGGCACAAAAATGCCTCTAAAAAACTCCTGGAAAGGGCTAGAGAGCTGCAAAAGGAAGTAAAATGGGGGTAAGAGTAGGACAAGTGCCCTGCAAAACAATGTGGATAGGGAAATCACTTAAAATAACATAAAATACCTAAAAATTAAAAATACAGCTAAGCCATAAAATAGCACTAGACTGAATCTTTGATTTTAGCTTTGGAAGAACATAAATCAACAGCATGGCTGTCAGGAGGATCACCAGAATTATCCATTTGAGAGAGGGTTGGAGTGCAGGGTATTCTCAAAGAAACATTTGCAGCCTGCTGTGCATTTCTTGCAGTCCTGATGCATGGAGAAATGCTCAACTCCTGATGCATGGAGAAAAAGCCTTCACAAGCCTCTGCTATTGTGTACATAGTTTATACTACGTGACCCATAGGTTGAGGAGGCGGTGACCGTGGTGGTGTAGGTGGAAGCGGCAGTGGAGGAGGATGAGGTAACCAACACTGTTTTTTATTTGTTTTTTTTTTTTTTTAATTGGGGTAGCCCCCAAAATATTGGGACATATAAAAAAAAGAAACATTTGCAGCCTGCTGTGCATTTCTTGCAGTCCTGATGCATGGAGAAATGCTCAACTCCTGATGCATGGAGAAAAGGCCTTCACAAGCCTCTGCTATTGTGTATATAGTTTATACTACGTGACCCATAGGTTGAGGAGGCGGTGACCGTGGCGGTGTAGGTGGAAGCGGCGGTGGAGGAGGATGAGGTAACCAACACTGTTTTTTATTTGTTTGTTTTTTGTTTTTTAATTGGGGTGGCCCCCAAAATATTGGGACATATAAAAAAAGAAACATTTGCAGCCTGCTGTGCATTTCTTGCAGTCCTGATGCATGGAGAAATGCTCAACTCCTGATGCATGGAGAAAAGGCCTTCACAAGCCTCTGCTATTGTGTACATAGTTTATACTAAGTGACCCATGGGTTGAGGAGGCAGTGACCGTGGAGGTGTAGGTGGAAGAGACGGTGGAGGAGGAGGTAGCCAACACTGTTTTTTATATATATATATATATTTTTTTTTTTAATTTATTTATTTATTTATTTTATATATATATAAATAAATATTTTTTTTAATTGGGGTGGCCCCCAAAATATTGGGACATATAAAAAAAGAAACATTTGCAGCCTGCTGTGCATTTCTTGCAGTCCTGATGCATGGAGAAATGCTCAACTCCTGATGCATGGAGAAAAGGCCTTCACAAGCCTCTGCTATTGTGTACATAGTTTATACTAAGGGACCCATAGGTTGAGGAGGCGGTGACCGTGGCAGTGTAGGTGGAAACAGCGGTGGAGGAGGTAGCCAACACTGTTTTTTATATATATTTTTTTTTTAATTGGGGTAGCCCCCAAAATATTGGGATTTGGGACATATAAAAAGAGAAACATTTGCGGCCTGTGGTGCATTTCTTGCAGTCCTGATGCATGGAGAAATGCTCAACTCCTGATGCATGGAGAAAAGGCCTTCACAAGCCTCTGCTATTGTGTACATAGTTTATACTAAGTGACCCATAGGTTGAGGAGGCGGTGACCATGGCGGTGTAGGTGGAAGCGGCGGTGGAGGAGGATGAGGTAACCAACACTGTTTTTTATTTATTTATTTATTTTTTTTAATTGGGGTAGCCCCCAAAATATTGGGACATATAAAAAAAGAAACATTTGCAGCCTGCTGTGCATTTCTTGCAGTCCTGATGCATGGAGAAATGCTCAACTCCTGATGCATGGAGAAAAGGCCTTCACAAGCCTCTGCTATTGTGTACATAGTTTATACTAAGTGACCCATAGGTTGAGGAGGCGGTGACCATGGCGGTGTAGGTGGAAGCGGCGGTGGAGGAGGATGAGGTAACCAACACTGTTTTTTATTTATTTATTTATTTTTTTTAATTGGGGTAGCCCCCAAAATATTGGGACATATAAAAAAAGAAACATTTGCAGCCTGCTGTGCATTTCTTGCAGTCCTGATGCGTGGAGAAATGCTCAACTCCTGATGCATTGAGAAAAGGCCTTCACAAGCCTCTGCTATTGTGTACATAGTTTATACTAAGTGACCTATAGGTTGAGGAGGCGGTGACCATGGAGGTGTAGGTGGAAGAGGCGGTGGAGGAGGAGGTAGCCAACACTGTTTTTGATATATATATATATATATATATATATTTTGATATATATAAATAAATATATATTTTTAATTGGGGTAGCCCCCAAAATATTGGGACATATAAAAAAATAAACATTTGTGGCCTGCGGTGCATTTCTTGCAGTCCTGATGCATGGAGAAATGCTCAACTCTGATGCATGGAGAAAAGGTCTTCACAAGCCTCTGCTATTGTGTACATAGTTTATACTAAGTGACCCATAGGTTGAGGAGGTGGTGACCATGGCAGTGTAGGTAAAAGGGGCGGTGGAGGAGGAGGGTGAGGTAGCCAACACTGTTTTTTATTTAAATTTTTTTTTTTTATTGGGGTAGCCCCCAAAATATTGGGACATATAAAAAAAGAAACATTTGCGGTCTGCGGTGCATTTCTTGCAGTCCTGGTGCATGGAAAAATGTTCAACTCCTGATGCATGGAGAAAAGGCCTTCACAAGCCTCTGCTAATGTGTACATAGTTCATACTAAGTGACCCATAGCTTGAGGAGGCGGTAACCATGGCGATGTAGATGGAAGCGGCGGTCGAGGAGGAGGATCAGTTGGTCCCTGCATGCATTGTTAAGTAAGTGGATATATATAGATATATATATATATATATATATATATATATATATATATATATATAGAGAGAGAGAGAGAGAGAGAGAGAGAGAGAGAGAGAGAGAGAGAGAGAGTTTGACCAACTCATTTGGGTTTGTATCCCTCCTTGTCACAGGTGCCTTATTGTAGGGTCCTATTTAACTGCAGACAGCAGAGAGAGAGAGACAGAGAGGATGAATGTTCCAAGTAAGTAGATTAATCACATAAGAGCAGACATTAGGTTGTTAGTTGGACCTGCCAAGCATTGGCTACATTAGACATTGTTGCACGTTTTGCAAGCTATGATTGTACTCTGTAACTCTATATTCTTCAGTTTTGTCAGTCAAATGTTTTAAATCATTAAAATGTATGGGTGTTGAAGCTAGTTTACATTTTTTTCCTGGATTTTGTATGTTCTATACATGGTACCGCCATCTGTGCAGTGCAGGATTCTAAAACAGGGTTACAATACAATATCATATTATTATTATTATTATTATTATTAATATGTTATGTTATTATTTATATAGTGCCTACAAACTCTGCAGCGTTTTACAATGGGTGGACGAACAAACACGTAGTTGTAAACAGATAAGTTGGACACACAGGAACAGAGGAGTTGAGGGCCCTGCTTAATGAGCTTACATGCTAATTAACAAATACACACATACAGATTATATATATTATTAATAAATACTCATCATGCACATATGTATAAAACATACAGAGAGTTAATATATAATACATATATAATACAAAAAGATAATGCTACAATTTGTTCATTTGCAACACAGATTTACTAAAGCTGAATAATTCAGAAGCGCTCAGCTTTTTCTTAAACTACAAGTAATAGTTTTGACATCAATGTCAACTAGACTTAAGTCAGCATGTCTTTTCTGATACGGCAATTTAGATGGCTTTATGTTGTCAATTAGAATTCCACATTCATGCTAAGTCAATACAATTAGATTACTACAGAGGCTTCATTACAGCCACAAGCAGGACTGCAACTGAGGTGTATACAATTTTCTCCCTGTGATGCCAACAAAGCTTAACAGATATTAGAACAATTGCACATTACACCACAATGAATCTAATTTTCTTAAATATTTCTTAGACATAGTATTAGATGAAAAACATATTTTGGTTTTAACCCAAGATAATGATTTTGTAAATACAAAGGGATTTTTTCTGGATCCTTGTCAAGCAAGATTACACGGAGTATATTGTGAATCATGGGAAACATGTAAATGCACAATTTTGAAAAAATAGGATCTTCTTGCATTTGTTTGATTTTACATATCTTGATTTGTCTTAATTGATCTGGCATGCCAACTGCTGTTAGTTCAATTAACAACTGGCATTAAAGGGTCACTCCAGATCCCTGAACAACTTTAGCTTGCTGAAAAGCTTAAAGGACCACTATATTGCCAGGAAAACATACTCGTTTTCCTGGCACTATAGTGCCCTGAGTGTTCCCCCACCCTCAGGGACCCCCTCCCGCCTGGCTCTGGAAAGGGAAAAGGGGTAAAACTTACCTTTTTCCAGCGCTGAGCGGGGAGCTCTCTGCCTCAGATCCTCCTCTGTTCCTCCCCGTCGGCTGAATGCGCACGCGCGGCAAGAGCTGCGCGCGCATTCAGCCAGTCGCATAGGAAAGCATTATCAATGCTTTCCTATGGACGCTTGCGTGCTCTCACTGTGATTTTCACAGTGAGAATCACGCAAGCGCCTCTAGTGGCTGTCAATGAGACAGCCGCTAGAGGCTTTGGGGGAAGGCTTAACCCATTTATAAACATAGTAGTTTCTCTGAAACTGCTATGTTTATAAAAAAAAAAATGGGTTAACCCTAGCTGGGTCCGGGTGCCTAGAGTGGTCCTTTAATGTGTGAAGACTTTGTCCTCCTTTTTTCATTTTGCAAAAAGTGCAGATTTCAATAGACTTTTATAAATTAACCTGGTTACACCCCCTTGACTTCCAAGCAGACAACAGCTAATGTTATTTCCTGGTTTTGTTAGCTAAATTCAGCTGAACTTAATATGCAGCAATTGCCCAGAGCACCTGCTTTACAAAGACTTCTCTTTGAGCTGTATTGGGAAGTCTATAAATGGACAGCCACAGAAATTCTGGGCATGGTTAGAAGGGGTGAGCTTGCAAAGCTGATTTTAGATATTTCCTCAATTAAATAATAATTAAATGCAAGTTAAATTAAATGCAAGTTTTAATTTGTGGTATATCTTCTAAACAGTGATTTTTATTTATTTTGTATTTGGGCAGTGGAGTGTCCCTTTAAATGTTGAATGTACATCTAGAAAAACTAATTTTAATTTATTTTGTCATTACCTTTCCTGATACTTCGACTACTTTGTTCCCTCAAATGCTTTAATAAAGATAAAATGTGTATATGATAGTAGAAGAGGCAATGACCCAGTCATTTTTTTTATGACACCCAGGCACCTTTAATGTGAGATTTTCATTTGCAAGCCTTTCTGTTATTATGTCACTGTGCCCATCTTTTGTTGTTTTTCTGACTTTGCTGAACATTGAATTCAAGTCTTTAAATTGTATTTTTATCTTTATTGAAATCTTTATATCGAAAGAAAGGTAATTAAAAATGTAAACATATTGGATGCCTGCTTCTTTATTTGTATAATATTTGACAGGCTATGTTTATCTGCACCGTCTATGGACTACATTAAGCACTCCATTTCAAAGATATTTTGTTGTTTTAAAATATGAGCATTTAATTTTTCTCTTTTTTTGCTTTTTTTTTAAATATAGGACACACAGCTAGCTGTAAAAAAGATAAAAATATTTAAATCTTATATTGCATACCATATAAAACAGGACTTGATATTTGAGTTAAGAATGCAGAATGTAAAAATTGATGTGTGTAGTATGGTAACCACAGTTTTGCCAAATATTCATATTACACAAGACATTGAAGTTTGCATTTATAGTCTGCAAAGAATCGTGTAGAGTACTTGGTGTGCTCAGAACCTTCCCTCCTCAGTTAGTTATTTTGGTTTGATTAACTAATAGCTCAAACAAGTTTACATTCTACAGGGAGTGGGGTAAAGTAACACAACAGGTAAGACCAGGATTTTTTTCTCATCCATGAAAAGTAGGTTGCTAAAATATTTTACAATAAAGGCTTAGATTTTTGGATGACACAGTTGCAGTAGAGGAAGCAAGGTTGGTTACCATGGTGTTTCTCTGGTTTTGAAGGAGCAGAGACTGGGCTAGAGTCTAGTGGAGCAGGGAAAGGAGTTCCAGAGGAATGGTGCAGCTCTAGAGAAGGCTTGAAGGTAAGCATCAGAGGTGCGAGTATGAACAGAGGATTGATGCAGGTATACATCAGAGCATAGGGGTCTTGGCAGGATATGTTTGTGTATAAGTAAGGATAGGTAGGTAGGAGCGGTGTTGTGCCGAGATTTGTAAGCAAGTACCAGTATTTTAAATTAAGCCCTATATCATTAGGGAAGCCAGTGTAAGGAGATATGGGAGGTACAGATGGACAGGAGGATGAGCCTCGCCACCACATTCATTATAGACTGTAACGGGTCAAGCTGGGAAAGCGAAAGATCACTGAGAAGTGGATTTCAGTAGTCAAAATGAGAGACGAAAGAATCATGGACCTGCACCTTAGACGGATCTGGCGTTAAATAGGGGTGGATGTGCACTATGTTTTTGAGATGGAAGTAGCAGGATTCTGCGATTGACTGGACATGACTGGTGAAGGAGAGGTTGAAGTCAAAGAAAATAACTAGGAGGCAAGCCTACAAGGTAGAGCTGATGGTAGTGCCATTGACTTGGAAAGAGACAGACATGGGATTAGCAATGCTTGAGGGTGAAGAGACTAGAAGTTCTGTTTTGGAAAGGTTAAGTTTAAAGAAGTGAACTGCAACCCAGTTAGAAATAGCAGAGAGGCAGCCAGAGACATAAATCTAGAGGGACGGCGAGAGATCAGGAGAGGACCGATAGATTTGTTTCTGATCTACATAGAGTGATATTTGAAGCCAAAGGCGCTGGGTCCTGTTAACATGGATGAGTTAGAAAATCCAGTGGTTTAGGACTGGTAAGATCTTTTTTACAGCTTATGAATGGGAAGTAATCTTTTTTTTTTTTTTTTAATTCTTTATTTTTGAACGTGCATGAGATTACAATACATCCTGCATTGCCACAACAGCAAATGCGAGGATTTGCAGTACATTCAATGATACATGTAGGTTGACATTGAGGACTGTTAGAGACAATACTTTGCATCATTTGAGAGAACAGCACGAAATTTTATATTTAAAGTATGGTAACTAGTTAAACATAACTCTTGTTTGTCTGGGCAGAGAGTGTCTTCGTTAGGAATCATGCTAGGTAAGTTAGTAAGAACGATTAAGCCTCACAACACTTATGGAGGAAAAACATGAGTTAGTAAAGTAATGTAGTGGAGTAAAATAGTGGCACATTGTTAAATTATATGTATCCCACAGGCTAAACAGGTTAGACAGTATAAGTCTGGAGCAACTAGTGAAGGGAAGTAGCTAAATTTGGTTGGAGACCTGATGATGGCAATTTAAGCAAGGTAGGAGTATATACATCTTGCGGCTGCATGGTAGTGTTTGGTTATGGTCTAAGCATTTTAGGAGTTCTGGCAGTGGACTTTTTTCCCTTTTTTTTTTTCCTTTCTTCCTTCCCCTTCCCTCTCCTTCCTTGAGCACAATTTTAGTTTATAAACAGCATTGAGTTTGTACGTAAATTGTGCAGTGGCATGAGGAATTGCACAGTGTTATATGTATAGTTATACCAATCATCAGCGTGGCTAACCCGTTTTGTCATTAGAATATAGCGCAAAGATAAATTTAAAGGTAAGCTCAGACAGGCTTAGTAAAATGAGAGTAATAATCTGGCTATACATGCTGCTTGAAACAATTGAGCTTGAGTTCCTATTACTGTTTGTGGTCAGACATTGCAAGCGGTCAGCATTGATATAAGATGGCTAGTCATGTCCCACTGCCCGGCTACAGGCCAGCATAGCCTATGATGCATCTAAACAGGGTGGGGGCACTTAATGAGACTTGCACAATTGTACGTTAATAGTTACTCAGGGTTAACTTTAAGTAACCATGATATATAAGATATGAACCAGTGATCACAGGCTAAGCTAACATGTCTGTGCAATATTCAGACGCTTTGCGTTCCAAACCCTAGCGTGTAGAAACATAAATTATAGCATGGCTCAGTAGTGAAATTTAGGTACTCGCCGTAGACCCCAGAAAAAGTAACAAAAAACAAGAACAATAATAACCACTGGGCTGCTAGTCGTTTCAACATATGGGTACCGCAAGCATTGTATGCGTGTTCTGAGCATCCTTGAGAGCTGCGTAGCCGATGCCAAGCGCTTGTAGGCTGCAGGTACATAACTGCCAGAGTCAACCGAAATGCAAGCAGCCTAGCGTTTTATGGCAACCGGTAGATGATCTACGTAGTAAGTTCTGCAAAGTTCAGTAGCCATTCTTCAGATGCCTAGAGGAAATGGGGTTTTGCTTCGGTCTTCGTCAGGCCTCCCAGGGAGACTTTTCCACTTAGACTGCGCCGCTCTGTGTGTCTGTAGTGCGTGGGTGCAGTCCAAGCATTGAGCAGATCAGCCGATGCCCAGGGGTGGGAGGCTGAAAGTAGGTGGATGCTGAAGATTTATGTGGTCACTGAGGCGTAGGTGACCGGCGTGGTGCTCCGCGGTCTAAATGGGGCACTGTTTGCTGGGTCCCAGCTATGGGTCGGGGTGGCGGGGGCACAAGGTCCCACTTGTGGGGGTGAATCCAGTGATGGATCTAGGGTGTGCAGAAGGGTCTCTGCGTCTTGCATGCTGTAAATTTGGTGTGTTGTTTCGCCCTGTTGTACCCAGAGCAAGTGTGAGGACCGCCAGCGATGCGGTATGTTGTTGCGCCGGAGTGTGGAGGTGAGAGGCCGTAGTGACCTGCGCCACGCCAGAGTGCCACTGGACAGGTCGGCATAAAAGGTTAGTTTAGCGTTTTCAAATTGTATGGGGGTTTTACCCCGGATGGCTGTGAGGACCGTCGATTTGTCAGTCCCGTTTTTAAATGTAAGTATAGTGTCCCTTGTGGCCACGTCTGGGGCCCCAGCGGGCTTTGGAATCCGGAAGAGATCCGTGGGCATGACGTCCCTGGCTTGGTCTGTGGGTAGTATGGTGGCAAGCAGGCATTTGATCGTGTGCGGTAGGTCAGCCTCCGGCAACCCCTCTGGGATTCCCCTGATCTTAATGTTAAGTCTCCGTCTTGCGTCTTCTTGGGCTGCGAAGCGCCGTTCATACAGCATAGTTTGGTTGCGCAGGTCCCGTATGTCGCTTTGCAGTGAGGCGATAGTGTGCTGCTGTTCTTGGGATGATTCCTCTAGTACAGTAATGCGGCCTGTCAGGCCCTTCAGCTCTCCCCTTAGTGCGGTGACATCCGCGAGGATGTTCTTTTGTAGGTCTGCTAGCAGGGTCTTTAACACCCCGGTTGTTACCAGTTTGGCGTCTGTGTCCTTCCTAAGTTTGTTGGGTTCTGCCCTCGGCATTGGGTTTGTGGGCTAGGAGGCATTCATCTTCAGCTCCCTCTGAGCAGTCGTCGGAGAAATCCGAGCAGCCTCCGTGGAGCGCCGCCATATTGGATCCGCTCGGGCCGCGTGCTTGTCGCCACATATCCCCTATTGTGAGTCCTGGGGCTTGTTTGTCCGGCAACAGCTTCTTGTGTTTGCGTCCCATTAGGGCTTAAGGGGTTCCCGCGTTTAGTTAGTGGTTATTGGGGGTCGTATCATCCGTTTTTAAGTTTATTTTCTCAGTTTTTTCCTCGGAGCTCCTGAGTCTTGCGTCCACTTGCCTCTGCTGGCAGTAATCATTTTTTAATGTATGTCTACATAGTTCTATGCATTTCTACATATTTTTTTTTACTTCTGCAGCAATATTCTATATTTTCTCAATATTTAACTACTGTAAATTTTGTACGTTATTCATGACTGTTATATGCATTTTTGTTTCACATCATTTCACATGATATCCGTTTGTTTTTAGCCTTTTTTGTCCACATATAATGAATAGAATGTATACTGTGAGTGGAATTATGGGTTGATTATGCAGTGTTGTTGTACTAATATTAGGACTATCACACTCATCATGAACATGTGCATAATTGTTTCCATGAACCCTGACTGCAGATCATAATCATAAAATAAATACAGTTAAAAAAAATTAGATTTTTTTGCCATTGTCAGCATTAAATTTGATCTAGAAGAGAAAAGAACAAAAACTCCCACAATTTGCATTCTATGGATTACTAATGGGGTTATTCAGTAAGTAAGTGAGAATCATCAGAAAATCAAAGTGAAGTAAAGGTGAATTTTAGCCCACAATAGCTAAACACAGAGATTTGTTTTTCTCAGTAAGCTATTTTGACCTTAAAGGAACACTATACTGTGAGGAATACAAAACTGCATTCCTAACTCTCCTGCCCACTCCTCCCCTTAACTCCACCCCCACTCCATGGCACTAAAAGGTAAGTAACAATTTGTCTGCACAGCAATTTGTACACAATATGCTGTGATATGAACTATACACAAACTGTTATGCTGTGTTATTATATTTTCATATGCTAATTATGCTTCAAATAAATGTTGCTTCAAATAAATGTTATGCTAATGTTTTTCAATAGATAGGGGTTTAAAGGATGATTGGGGTATCAAACTCTACAGCTTCATTCTGGAAGATATGTATACACATGAACAACTTGTACTGGTCTAGTAGGGTAAATATGATTTTTAAGAAAGCATCAAGCCATTAATTTAAAAGTTTTTGGTAAGTCCCCATGTAGCAAAAGCATAAATATCAAAACAAACATGAATATGTTTATTTTCTGTGTAAAACTCAATATATCTACTAGTAAAAATAATACATGTCATTAAGCATTGCAGGGTACTAATATGTTTCTAAAGCGGCTACAAATGTGACACTCAATCAAATAATATATAAACAAGTTAACTGCCTGGCCAACCACTTTAGAACATGAAAATGAAGAAATCTATATGAAATCATGCAGCTTTAATATATACTACAATGAAGCAGCAATGGGAAAGATGAGAAGGGGCTTTCATTGGATGATGAGATCCTGCTCCCTCCTTCTCACATATTGCTATTGAAATTAGAACAAGGTTTAAGGAACACCCTAGTTTTAGCAATGCAAACATATATTCCTAATTCTAGATTGATATACTAGTTAGTCTGATATCCAGCCTTCACCCCAGAAGTTTGCTCCTGGTTCACTTGTCTCATCCACAGCACCACTAGGTGAGATCATTAAAACTGATTATCTCAGCCAATCCAATATTTACCCATAGGGAAGCATTAGGGGGCTACTGTGCATGCCCATAAATCAAAACGCTGCATCAATCAGCATCTAATCATAGAGATGCATTGATTCAATCCATCTCTATGAGGAGCATACAGATATTGGTCTATTGTAGATCTCATACGAAGGGACCAGCAAGCAGATAAAGTGCACGTTAGTATAGAATTGAAAGCAAACCTTTCTAACAGTAAAATAATAGAATAACATATCAAAAAAGCATATAAGAGACATACAATGGTCATGTATAAAATTACTTATTTTGTATGTATAACTGGCAAATTAAAAGATCAAAAACCATCAAAATAGTTGAAGAAAAAGCAACTAATAAGCTGAAGTTTAGGAAAAAAGGAATGAATAAAAAAAAAAGAGAGAAAGAGAGAGAGAAAGAAAGAGAAAAAGAAAGAAAGGTTTATAATTAAAAATAAGTTAATATTTTTAGCCCAAAAAGTTAAATTCTCCTTACTACCCAGGTGAATAAACATGTAATTAAACAAATCCTTCTAAGTGCATGCATCAGTTCCATTTGTTTCTCTTGATATAGTCCTTTTCCCCTAGATCATTAGAATTAAATAGCATGAAAGTGATCTCTGGTCTCACACTATTTACTGTATATGCATTTCAAAGAAGGCAGAACATTTACCATGGCATTCTACTTTTTCTTGAATTAACTTTGTTTCCACAAAGCAATTGCATTTTCTGCTAAATCAGGAACACATCACCATCAGAAACGTTATTCTGTTAGCAAAAGTAGAAATGTTCACACACAGGCTTCTCGTTAATGCAGTAATAGATGCTGTTATATTTGAATTACCAGATGACTCAACCTCTTAAGCCATAAATGACATACTGATAAAACTAATTTTGGGACCAGACACCATGCAAAGAATAGACATATGGTACAAAAGAGGAGACCTGAACATGGATATAAGTTGAATAAATGTTTGACTTTTACAACTTTAATCAGTTTTTTCAGTGAGTCAAGTAAAAACAACACTCCATCCTTCAAACACACACATATTTTTATGTGTATGTGTGTATATATATATATATATATATATATATATATATATATATATATATAATTATATGCTCCAGCGCATTGTCCCTGACTATAGACACATGTAATAAACAACAAAACTTATATGCAAAGCAATATAATGAACTCATTTCTAGATCCAAACAAGTATCATTTCGTTCCTCCATGTGAATGCTTGATTAACGTGAGAAAGAATAAAATGTTGCTTGGGCTAAGAAATAAAATTATTTTGTTTGAGAACTGGCTATCTTGTCGAAAATTTAACATATGTCTGGCACTGCTGTACACTGTCCTGGTGGTTATTTAAGTGGTCACTATATAAACCAAAAATCTAAAGCACTTATAGAGTTTATGAAAATCCATGTTTGTTGCCAGAAAACAAAATTACATTATAATATCAATCTCTCTGGTCTTCATCAAGAGACCTCTTGTTCTTCAATATATATATCTATATCAAACAAAGAGAGCACATCTCCAGGAATACATCATTCCCATAAATGATTTGCATTTATGTAACACCATCATATCCAGAAGCAGAGGACTTTATGAATATATATATATATATATATATATATATATATATATATATATATATATATAAAACATTAGTTGTTATGCCAAGAACTGACCAGGGTTGAAACCTGGTTTTCCTGGTTCTATGACAGTGACATTACCATTGCCCTAACCAGCCAGATCTTAGCAGGGATAGAATACATTAAGAAGCACAACCAATGATGTAAAGTAGTAGTCCCAGTTGTGAAAGGAGCACTCAGGGCTGTAACCCTCAATAAAAAGTAAAAAAAAATTTGTCTTGTCTCCTAATAATGTGAGAAATTAAAACTTTGGGCAGTCATTAAACATTAAATGATATGGCATGGAAACGGCTAGTTATTATTAACAATAGTGACAGCCATTTTAGTGATTCCTGACTTCGCTAAGTGATTGCGACAAGTAAGAAAACAAGCCTGAAGACTTCTAAATATTAACTTTTAAAAAAAAGTGCATTATACAAATTTTTATAATTATGGGTGTCATATAAAACAGGAAAGAGCAAAGCAAATATTTAACAGTACACTCAAATATTTAGCCATAAGTAGCTAATTTGGGATAATTTGCCATTTCATTTTTATCACTCAAATTGAATGTTTAATTAATATTCCTTTACATGATCAATTGAAATGAGAGGAAGATAAACACATTAATTAGATGTTTGTAACGAAAATGTAGTTTACCGTTACATGCTGTGTTTTATGTAATCGTTTATGATTCAAACAGAAGCAGCAGTACTGCAAATTGCAAAGGGAAACTCAAAGAATTACTGAACTATAAGAGCTGTCAAAGCTTATTGTGCACAATTGTTGGTAGATACGGCTTACCTTAATCTGTCTAAAATTGCTATGTTTGATGTGAGAAACTGCAAATTGTTACTGTTTGTAAACTGGAATACATATTTTTTCATTATTTTTTCTGTAACTATCTCACAAATATATAAGTATAGCTACTACAACTCACACAGGGCTATTTACCAAAGTGAGAATTCAAATTAATTCAAAGTAAATTTCTAATTCAAGGTCAGAGTAGCCAATCTGGCAGCCTAGTTTATTTAGAGAATTTTAACAGTCCAGCCATTTTTTTTACTTCTGAATTTGAAATTCACTTTCAATTCTCATCCTAGTGAATAACCCAGATTGTTTCATACCATAACATTTAAAGTAGACAAAAGTTGGACACTTTAATGTGTGGGAGTGGGAGTGAGGCAGGGCTATACCAAGAAAGCTTAATTGACTTAATAATAACAATTTGTGCAGGTAAATGTAATTTAGAGCAATAACAATGTACCTTATTTAGACAGACTGATTTCTAAACACATTTATTGAAGTTTAAAGACACACTGTTACAAACCAACAACGTTGAGTGCCTGTCACGTTCTGTTCCTCGCCGCGGATCATTCTGCATTGGTTCTGGTATCCAGTACTCTTTTTGCTTTCCTTGCTTGGTTTTTCTGGTTTTCTGGTCTATGTCTGGTTTTCTTTGTTGCTGGGATTTCTGGGTTCATTTCTGTAATCCATGCCTGGGATTCCCAGTCTCCAGGTTTCCTTTAAAAGTTTGTTTTATGTGCCATACCCGTTTGTTTCCACTTACCCTTTTGTTTCAGCTTGGACCTGCAGCAGTATTTCATCTCTCTGCCCTTTCTTGCAGGTAAGTGCTATTGTGGTATAGTGTGGTTGTTTTAGTTTGCATTAGGCAGTGTAGGACCTGCCAGATATGGGGTACATTGGCGTTGTTGGCAGGCTTATGCAATGTATGATCATATAATGTAACTAAATCCCCATGCTTTTCATAATTAGTGCTTAGCTATGTTTCCTCTTGTTTTACCTTGTATCTCTTGTCTTGGTTTGTATACCCAGCCCATGTACAGTCCTGTCCAGTCATGCCCATGTTATGTTCATGTTTACCTCATGTCTTGTGTATATGTTCTGGGTTTAGCTTCCTATCCTTCTCTGGTTCTGGGTTCTAGCTTGCTAGTCACTCAGCGCGTTCTTTATCTAGTGTTTCCGGTTTTGACCCTTGCTTGTCTTTTGTCCTGTTGTCCTCTCCTCTCCTTTGACTCGGCTTGTATCTCGCTTACCTGTCCTCCGGCTCCCTTGACCTCGGCTTACCTTTTGACTATTCTTGCTTTGTCCTTACGTTAGTCCGGCCATTCTAAGGTCCGGTATACGTACCTCCTTCTGTGCGCACTCTGCGTATTGGATCCCTGTCAGTTTCCTGACAGTGCCTTGTAAAGAGTGACATTAGGTTGCAAAATAGGTATAGAGGAGTTTGGACCTAAACTAGAGACTGTCCCTCTAAATAACATAAAGTACAATTTTACATATTTTTTCTTTCTCTCTGATAGTGTCTTAAATCCCAGAGTGACCTCAGGATCCTCTACAGAGCAAATACCATGATCCGCGAAAAAAAAAAGTTGGATTCTCTCACCCATAGTCAGTGAAGGCCATGGGAATTGACAAAACCTGATGGTAGAAGGCAGCTTTGCTGTTTGCCAAACTTTGTCAACATTTGTCCTTACGTTGTCTTATATTATTTGACTGCATTGAAATTTTAATGAAATTTTAACACAGTCTATGTGTATATATAAATAAATATTCTGTCTTTATTAGAAATGCTTTAGACTTAGAAAAGGGAGGTTCTCCTAAAAGCTTGTCATTCCAAAATTCTATTAGACCAATGAAAAAGATATTACATGATATGCATTTTATCTGCTATTTTACATCGGCATCACTGGACTAATACGGCTACAATCTCTACTCTAACACTATCTTTATTAGATACTCAAAATCTATGGTCCAGTGACAATTTGCTTTTAAAGAAACGTTTGAATATAGACAGAAAAATGTGTCCAAAGACAAGAGTTTATTAACTAAACACCAAATTGTACTGAATTCTAAACAGAATTGTTGCCAAAAATATCCAAGCTTTGATTAAAGCAGAGTTGGAATTATTTTTCCAAATCAGTTTTTTTTCTATCTTAATATTGCAATTAGGCTATCAGTTTATTATAATTTGGTGTTGAGCGATCAAAACACATAGAGCTAAAAGTGATTATAGAAGCACATGCATTCTGTTCTGACATACAAGGATTCCAACATATAAACATTGCATGAAAGCTTCCTCAAAGAGTAAACTTCTTATATTCTCTCTGTGGACTTTCTTCCACTGTTTCAGCATGCTCTATGCAATTGGATGAGAAGAATAATCAAGATTTATTGCAAATAGGCAATTTGCATCTGTCATTTGCTCTATGTACACTAGTAGTACAAGAAGAATAAAGGATCAAAATGTCAATTTGCAGCAAAAGATGTGTTTTTAACGGGTGTCCGAATTCATGAAAAAAAAACATGAATCATTCATATTCAACAGATGTCAAATTTGCATTTGGAATTGTAATGTTTTGCATGATTAACATAACTCATCATAAAAACAGAATTTAATCCACACGCTAAATTATTCTTTGCTATTATATTTTTTTTTTGTCTTTGAAAAATAAATACAAATTCTGACAATGTTTTAAAGAACAATTCAATACATTTGCATTTCAAATCATGATAATAATTGTTTTTTAAAACTAACCATTAAATTATGTATGCATGTTTTTATTAATCTTATACCATCAATTTGGTTTACGTAATTGGATGAGGCTTTAATTGTATATTTTTAAGGAAATATACAAAGATATTTTACCATTTTTCATCTAAACTTGTATATACACGGATGGCAGAAGTCTGCTGGACATTTTTAATAGAGTATATACAAAATCAATAGAAAAATAATTGTTGTGAAATTTTTTTAAAATACACTCACTTACCTCCTTTCATTAACCTTTTATCTGAGATGTGCTCCACCTTTCACAGTGACAGGTACATAGGCATATGACAACCTTAGTATCACGGATATTTGCATATGTGCACAGAAAGCATCATTATATGTATATGTGAGGTTTTTTAATTTTTTTAATTTTTTTATTTCTAGAACAATATGTGCAAGAATTTTTTTTTTCTTTATACCATATGCTGTTTAGGCATATGGTGTTAATTATATACTTTATGCTCTATGACTCCATGAAACCCGTATTCATCAGTCATATATTTTGTACTGGTTCAATATTAAATAGCTATGATGGACTGTTAACAAGTACATATTTCCTCCAACATGACCTTCCTAAAAATACATTTCAGTTATTATAATTATTAAGCATCTGTGCATGACTTAATGTAATACAAGGTGGCAATTTTCTATGCATACAGTTCAAATAAACCTATGACTTATGGCAATATCATAGGAAATACAACACTTTAATACTCATTGGTATTTAGTGGTGAAATTAATCAAACTCATTATTGATACGAAGTTGGTATGTTGTGCTATGGAACACGTGTTTATTGTGATGATTATTATTATTTTCTTTTGTAAGGGGCAATAAAAATTACACTTAATGCAATTAACCTGTCCTCACTCATACATTTAGCAAATTTAAAAAAAAATCAAAGTTAATTTCTATATTTAGACTCACTTTTCTAAGTACACATGTGTAACAGCTGCTTTCTGAAAAGACATACACTTTCTAGCTTTGCTTTATGAAGTAGTAGATTTAAAAAAATGTTATTCAAACACCTCACCTTATATAAAATGTATTAAATCAGAGAGAAAAAAGCACTATGATATAGCAAAAAGTAAGGATAGGGACTTTTTGTTAATGGATGTTAAGGGAGACAAGAACAAGTATTTTTCGAGAATCATAGTAATACAGTTGCAATTTTTTCCACCAACTATAGTCGGCAGTTTTTGCATATCTAAAGCATTATCCTTGAACTTATCCCTGTCCTTTGTATGGATGATTTATATAGATAATTTTGCAAAACAAAATTAAAATATATAACATTAGGAAGGCCAGATCTTTCAAATAATTTATTTCGAATAAAAAATAAGACAAATCGAGGGGGGAGGAGGGAACAGACAGGTATCTGTGGAGCTCTGTATCAGCTTCCAGCCAAAAGTGAAAAATTTGCGAGAAATGGCTCCCACAATTGACCATAAACAAGGTTCCCCCCCGAATACCAACTTGGGGTGCAAAAATAAAAATTTCGCCTACCAGCGACCTCTAGAGTGTCCAATATTCGGCTCTCATTTGCACGGCCTACACCACCAGCTCCCTCCAAGATAGTACAGGAGACACACAAAGAGGAAGAGGTCTCAGAAGACTCCCAAATACAGGATCTTAGTCAACAGGTCCAGAAACTTACCAGTACGGTCACAAAAATTGAGTCCAGGCACAGAAGATGGAACATCTGACTCCGAGGTATACTAAAACTCATCAGCGGGGATACCTTTCATCCAGCGAATATTGACAACAATGGGCATTAAAGGAGGCACCTAACCAGGCATGATACTCTCTGTATTCTGCATCCATAAGGCTGCATCAGCTCCAAAGGATGCACACAGAGACACAATAGCGGTAACTAGGGGCATGGCAGTCCACTAAGCTATTATATCCCGCTCCAGAGACTTATGCACAGTGCAGTTAGAGGGAAGCACTAGGGCCCTTTATGGAAACCTACCATTTGCAGTGCTTGTGGAATGAAGGCGACTCAGAGCTTCCTGTACCCCGGTTGGGTACCTCCACCGACGAATGCTCCTAGTGCTTCCCGAGAACTCCAAACACTCCACCAGACACCATAAGCACTGCAGACCCCATGAACCACCTCAGCTCGGTTGGGGACTCGCCATCTCCTACCCATACAACAAGGCTCCAGGTTCCAGTGGGTGAACCTCTCTTCCTCCAGAGAGTCAAGCAGGAATAGCTCTTACAAGAGCTAAGGGAATCCAAGGGAGTATAGTGATAATAGCAGTCCCTTGTAGTGATACAGCGGTTCCTTACAATAAGAGACAGAACTCAGTATTGAGGGTGAAGAGGTTTAATGGAGGCACACTGCAGGTTTCCCAACAAGGGTGACGCCCAGGTGGACCTTGTTGGGCACAGGGACACAAAGTGTACAAACCAATGAAAACAATGTGACAACGAGCGAAACTCCTACATACAGTACACAATCCCTCCCCTCTGGCTCTGATATAATTAAGGCAGATAATGCCTTAACCTAATTATCCCCAGGCAGAAAAAAAACACATTTTTACAAAGTCCTATAAGTACCCCAAAATATAACATATCCATATAAAAGTCACAGCCCCTGATGAACAACATATCCAAAAATCACCCAGATCAGAGCAGGGGTTCAAAAGATAGCTGGAAGTCTCTTTTTGACCGACCACACGCATGGCTTCATGCCCAAAACAGTTCCAGAGAATTAGGTTGTGCGGCCGGAAAAGTTTCGTAGTTTGCAAATGAACAAACTAAAGAACGGAGGCAATAGTCTTACCCTGGAGCTTGTTCCTTTCATCCAGACGAATGATCTCACTGAACAGTGCCCTTCTAAGCTGAATAGAAACGAACGCAGGAGATGATGAAAGTCCAGCGGTGTTCGGGAGTTTCTGTATCCGATTTCAGTTCCATGAGATTCATGCCTGAGCACCACTGCCTACATCCATGTGAACAAGATGGCCGCCGCCTCGTGGTTGTTCATAAGAATTGCGGCCACCCAGACGAACAATTAGAACACTGTTCGGTGAGAAACGTTCTAAGTCGTTAATAGGTGTTAACAAGCTACAGGGTGGTCTCTGTTCGTGCGGTTGTTCGGTAAACTAACCATATAGTCCCAATTGCATGAACAGAGCCTGTTTGTAGTATATTAGCCAGTTCTATTGCAGGGGCAATAGTCACATGGTAGGAGGCTGGCAAAAAGGCCCCTCCAAAAATCAGTGGTGAGGTCACTTTTGCCACATATCTCCCTCCCTAAGAGGAGACTAACCAGGTACCTGACCTCCTGTAGTTCAGTGCCTGAGTTAGTCGAGGTAGCCCACCCATAAGCAAATACTGGTACTCCTGGATTCTTGGTTGTTCTCCGACTGGTAGTTGATGTTACTTAGTGGGCAGAGACCAGTGGAGCTCTGCCCTGCTGCCAGCGTTACAGCTGGGTAAGTGAGAGGGGTGCCAGTTCCAGGATTAAGGACAAGGGGCAGAGGCCAATTGCACTCTGCCCTGGTGCCAGCGCTTCTGCCTGGGTGGGATCAGTGAGTACTATCCCCAGGACCTTGTTGAGGATATGCTGTAGAAAGGAGGGATCGCCTACCTCCTCCTCTTGGCAATACTGCTTGGTTGGTTGTGGATCTGGACCAGCCATCCAGCATCCCTGTAGGTTTGGTGTAGGTACCGCGGTCCCATCTGTACCATTGGGGTCAGGGGTACAGTCCCCCTGTGGTTGGGGAGAAGGATCAGTTTTCTCCCCTCCTGGTATCTCCGGCTGCTGTTGGAGAGTTAGACCAGTTGTTTGCTGCTGAGGAGTGAGACCCATTGTCTGCAATGGAAACTGCCACTGGGGAGGAAGGACGACATCTTCGGCTCCCTGTACTGGACACTGTTGCTGGGGATTGAGACCAATTTCCTCCACTCCTGGTAGGATACACTGCTGCTGGGGAGGAAGGATGATGCCTTCGGCTCCCTGTACTGGACACTGTTGCTGGGGAGTGAGACCGATTGTCCTGGTAGGATACACTGCTGCTGGGGAGAGAGACCGTTTGTCTCCTCTCCCTGCAAGTTAATCTGCCGCTGGGGAGGAAGGACGACACCTTCAGCTCCCTGTATTGCACACTGCTGCTGGGGAGAGAGACCAGTTGGCTCCTCTCCCTGCAAGGTAAACTGCCACTAGGGAGAAAGGATGACACCTTCGGCTCCCTGTACTGCACACTGCTGCTGGGGAGGGAGACCACTTGTCTCCACTCCCTGCAGGATACGTTGCCACTGGGGAGAGAGGCCGGTTGCCTCCTCTCCCTGCAATTTACACTGCCGCTGGGAAGGAAGGAATGACGACACCTTTGGCTCCCTGTACTGCACACTGCCACTGGGGAGAGAGACAGATTGTCTCCTCTCCCTGAAAGGTAAACTGCCACTGGGGAGGAAGGACGACACCTTCGGGCCGCAGTAGGAATACTAGCGTTGCCTTCAGTTTGTAAAATCCACACGTTACCGGTGTCTCCAGGATGCTTCTCCTCACACTAGGATGACATCCCACCGCTGCCACCAAATCTAACGTAGCTTCCTGTACCCGGTTGGGTACTCACAATATGAATGACCAAGCCTGCAGACAGAATTTAAGAATCCATAGAACCGATGAATCTTTTGGAATAGAAAAGTACCCCACTTTGACTGGAGACTGTTCTCTACAAATCTATTATATAAAAAGGGCAAAGGACTGTCTGTGGATGGACAACAGACAACAGGATCTGAAAATCTTCTTGCACTCCAGAAAAATGTCCTAGGGTTCTAATTCTCCATTTTAAGCACTGCAGGATAAACATGAAGTGCTTGCTGCTCTCAAGGGCAAACTGCCTTTCACCATTGATGGCCAACAACTTAATTTCTCTGACGAATTGTGTTGCTCAACTCTGCAATGGAAATCATTATTGAGACCCAGCAGCTGCATAACTCTGGTCTTGCATATCGCAGGGGAATGTTCACTGGATGAGAACTATCATAATCTGATATCCACCTCTGATGTGGCTTTGTTTTTAAGGTCACTGAACATTTCCTTCATTCCTGCTGCAAACGTTGCTCCATCCACTTCTCCTGTGCTTCCTGGACCTACAAATGGAATCTAACAAATTTACTCCCTATTTCTTCCCTGGAACTCTGTGGGTATGTAGAGACTCTTTGTCACTTTTCCTCACTTATGATGGTATGCTGGTTTACTTGTCTATAGGCTTCTGATAATTGCAGTTTATACACATGTTTACATTTAAATTTTCCTTTTATTATGTGGCAGATTTTTGCACGGCACTATTGTTATACCTACTATATTTCTGTTGAGTTCAAATTATCTATATACCTCCTACCCTGAGGATTACTAGTTAATGACTTTCTTCAAATGGTCTATTTAGGGTTCCATGCTGCTGTATGATTAGAGTTTGAACATGAAAACGTATTTCCAAATGGTATTTTTAGTCCAACTAGGTCCTTGGAGTTCCTACCTGTTAGCTCAGTTTTCTTAACATTTTAGTCCTGCTGAATAAAAGGAAGATAAAAAACTGGGAAAAAAATAAACTTATTGCAAAATTTAGAATGAAACCTGTACACAGTTGGGGGCTGATTTGTATAGTATAATTTGACAGTAACTTGATAGTAAATTTCAATGCAGTTTATTTGCTACTTTAATTCAAAAATGAAGCAGTCAATCTGCCTTCTATTCCTGATTTTGCTTCATTTGAAATAGTTTTACTCTATTTCATGTGTAAGTGAAAGAAAATATGACATTGGAATTCTAAAGCTGAATGAGCTGCATTAACTCTCTTCTCAAAACCCGTTTATTAAACTGCCACAACATACCAATGATTAGAAACTCAGCTGTGGATATTGATCAGTCTAAAACAACTTCAATTTAGCATTTAGAGGAAGATGTGATTCAACATTTAAGATTTTAGTAATGGCTTCTGTATTTTACTCTGCATTATCTGTTCAAAGGGGAACTGTTATGCTTAAATTTACAAATTAAATTAAGCATTGAAAATCACCAAAAATTATTGTTAAGCCCTTTTCACTTATATTTAAATGTAACGTTTTCAGGTCTCCTAACAATACCACTTTCAGGAGTACATTCCAGATTTCGTGATCCTGTCCCACAATCCTGTTTCAGTTCCTTGGTGTCATGCATCTGTGGACATCAGATAACTTTTCCTGGGCAGCACAGCACAAGCACATCACTAGATGCTGTGAAGCAGGCACCAGGTCCATGAAAGGAGTGCTTCAGCAAAGCTCCCTGCAAGTTCCTGAAGGAAGGGGTCTTGTCAAACAGTGGCTTGTCAGTGGACAGGATTGCCCCTATTACAGGTTTTATATAACTGGTGATGCCCCCATTCAGACCCTTGCCTACCCCATCCCAGTTATCCCAGTACAAGTGTTGTGAGATATGCATTTTCTTTTAAATGCATATAAAAGATTTAGCAAAGTATGTAATGATACAGATTAGACAAAACAAAGCCAAGGCAACATTGCAAATGAAGATCAGAAACACTGTTTAATTTATTCTCTTTTCTACATGCTTTCTTTATGATTGACAGGGAGGAATCCAGTTACAGGATACAGAGGTGTTGCTGTTTACATTTAATTCCATTTTCACACTTCACATTATATTTGCTGAATATTGTTATAAGTAAATATAATATGAAATATCCTGGGGGAGGGATGTACTCTAGTATGTGCAATAGATTTGCAATGCTCTGAAGAACAGACTATTGTGCTGGAGTTATTTAAGTCCATGCCACTTCTACTTGCTACCTCAAGTTAATACTATGCTCAAGTCTACATGTATGGCAAAATAGGATAGTTATAATCCATCTACATAATTCATAGATATAGCACATTTGTGTATAGTTTGTTCTCTGTTGGGTATATAATGGTAAAGAGTATAGCTCTGTTGTTAGAACTTAAACCTAGAAATCCCTACCTCAAATTGCTAGATTTAAGAATGGATTATTTTGTAACTTAATTTGCACTTCTATTTCTCAAATTTTTGTTACGAAGGGTATTTTATCTAAGACAAAATAAATTACTACATTTGTTCTTATAAAATAATGTTAAAGCAAATCCAGATCAGCACAGCTTGATAGATATAAGAATAATAAATGATAATAAATCAATTGAGAAATGCCACATAGAGTTTTATTTTCGCTTCTGTTATCACACAGGAGTAGATGTGATTGTCTGTCAGGGATTGTTAGGATCATTATCAAGATATAAGTCAGCAACTAACAAAGACTCAGTGGGCATGATAGTATGGCTTATTACCAAGCCTTACAGGCTTAACGCTGAGATTAGTTATATGTGCAGAACTAAATTATGAATTCCACACAAGAAATATTGACAAAAACAAGACCATCAGAGAAAACCAAAAAAATCTAAATAATAGTTACAGAGTTAATAAAAAAATTAAAAAACTGAAGAAAAAAAATATAACAGTAAAGGAATGCACTTAGGCTCTAGAACCATATAAAGGGATCCAATACCAGGGTGGCATAAGTTTGAATAGGATTAGTCCAGACAAGCATATAAAATCTGCGTCTTCGGTAGGACAAATGGTGGTGTCAAAAAAAGTTTGAGATAACTTTGAGTGCCTTTCAAAAGCCCAACTTGCAAAGTACAAATTGTGCGGCTAGGAGGTGAGTAAAGGGTGAGTGAAGGCTCATCTAACTAGTGCTGGTTTGAAGCAAAGATATCACAAGTCTGTAGAAATTCCTAGAGTACCAGTCCACTGGTACTGTATGTGATTCTGCACAGGTGTCGTAACCTACCATCATTGTTAACTCCTCCACTAGTACTTCTACACTTAGACAGAGCAGGGGGGATGGTGTGGCTCAGGGCCGGCGCTACCATAAGTCAGTACAAGCGGCCGTTTTAGGGCGCACCGGCCCGGGGGGTGCAAACCTCGGGTGACCGGCAGGAGGAGAGCACACTGCATAGTGCTCCCCTCCTGCTGGTCATTGCGTGTAGAGTTGTCGAGCAGGCAGGCCGCGGTTTACCCGGTCTGACAGGTGATGCAACAAACTGCTTCCTGTCAGACTGGGACAGGAAACAGGATCCTCTACCACGTACCACCCGCTCAACCACGCTACATGGAGAGAGAAGAAGGGGGCACATTGAAAGGTAGGAAGGGTGTGGGGGACAATAAAAGTTACAGGAGGGAGGGAAAGAAGAGTTACAGGAGGGGGGGACAATAAAAGTTACAGGAGGACAGTAAAAGTTACAGGAGGGAGGCAAGAAGAGTTACAGGATGGGGACAATAAAGGTTACAGGAGGGGGGGACAAGAAGAGTTACAGGAGGGAGGGCAAGAAGAGTTACAGGAGGGGGACAATAAAAGTTACAGGAGGGAGGGACAAGAAGATTTACAGGAGGGAGGAGACAAGAAGAGTTACAGGAGGGGGGACAAAAAGAGTTACGGGGGGACAATAACATTTACAGTAGGGAGGGGACAAGAAGAGTTACAGGAGGGGGGAACAAGAAGAGTTACAGCAGGGGGGTACAAGAAGAGTTACAAGAGGGGGACAAGAAGAGTTACAGGAGGGGAGGTGGGCAATAAGTGTTACAGGAGGAAATGGAGGGGCAATAAGAGTTACAGGAGGGGAGGGAGGTACAATAAGAATTACAGGAGGGAGGGGGTCAATAAAAGGTACAGGAGGGGAGGGGGATAATAAAAGGTTCAGGGGAGGCAATAAAAGGTGGGGGACATTTAAAGGCACAGGAGGGAAGGTGGGACAATGAAAGGTATACGGGGAGGGAGACATTGAAAGGCACAGGAATGCTGGGGGGGCACAAAGAGAAACTCATAGAGGCTGAATGCACGCGAGGGGGGCAAAGACACACAGAGGGGCTGAGGGAGGACACATAGACAGACAGAAGGGTTGTGGGGAGAAAGAGACGTGCAAAGGGACTTTGAGGGAGAAAGAGCCACACAAAGGAGCTGGGGGGAAGAAACAGACAGACAAAGGGGATGGAATAAGTAAAAAATACACAAATGGGTTGTAAGAGAAACACGAGGAGATAAAACACAGCAAAGCGGGTGTAAGACACACAAAGGAGAAAAAGAGAGTAAGATATTCGAATGATAGGCTATAAAACACTGAAGGGGGTAAGAAATCCAAAAGTGGGGGCTACATGACACACAGGTGAAGATGCATTTTTTGAGGGGGAGGATGGGCGGCAAAATGCATCTTCACCCGTGTAGTCAAAAATCCTTGCACCGGCCCTGGTGTGGATAGTACCAGTAGCTGACAGAGATGGGTTGGACAGAAAGAGTTGGAAACCTCATCATCTGGTGAATCAAGGTAAAAAACAGGAAAAAAAAATATCTTGCCTAACTGCTACTGCTAGTTGTACTGAATGATTTACAATTCTTTCACTGATTTGTGATTTTATTTTTATTTTTAGTAAAAGAGATGGATTTGTTTTGCAGTGCGCTTCAGTGCTCTGGAAAATGCAACCTTCTTCATTCATAAATATACACAGTGTGTAAATTACTACAAAAGTAAACCTTGGCCGGTCTTTTTTTAAACTCTTTCTAGAAAAAAAAGGATTCTGAAATATGGTGGTTGTGGTGCTTGTAGGCAATGCATTGTTCACTGCATAAAAAAACTAAAATACAATTAAATTAAAATTGAATAGTCCTTCTTCTCCCCCTTTTCTTAATGTCTTTCATTGTGGTGGTTTTTGCCTTGCCTGATTGTGTCTTGTGATGTTTGTTACCACCACAGATGCAGCTGGGAGAAGCTGATAGGACACAATTTTTATTCCACTCTGAAGTCAGTGATGCTATAGACTGAACTGTTCTTGTCAGGGTGAGTGTGTGGTCAAATGACCACTGATTTTTCCTTAATTTTTTTATGAATCCCCTATGTTTAACCCCTTAAGGACCAAACGTCTGGAATAAAAGGGAATCATGACATGTCACACATGTCATGTGTCCTTAAGGGGTTAAACCAGATATATAATCTAATTTGGCAACTCAGAATTGGCATTGCAAAAATGCCTGATATTTTGTTGTCATTAAGCTGCGCAATATTTAAGCCATTTCTGCATGTCCATATATTTGGCACCACTATTGCCACTTTTTTGGTTGTCAGAATTGCCTGCCCATATTGCCTCCCAAAAATTTGGATGAGCCAAACAGAACCATAAACCAAATTCTGCTGCCCTCCTCTCCCCCCAAAAATAAAATTCTGATGAACTGGTATGGAGAACCACATTTTTCACCCTCCACATGTGTAAGTATGTATGGATTATTATTAATTTTAAAGGGTGGCCATGAGGCAGTTTTATCAGTTGTCTATTGTAGCCATGATGTTGGAAGCATGAGACTTGAAGTCCTAGATTTGATCAACTAACCTGGTTCTGCAAACTTTGTGAAATATGTTTGCAATTTTTTTTAACTCTTCTTAACCTTTATTAACCTGAAATTTCATTGCAATAATTGACTTTGTAACCATCTGATTTGTAGTGTAAAAATGAATTCAAAACCTTTACCACCGAATCTGTTGTATTAAGAAACATTCAGCGAATTGATGTAAAGTTAATGCTCTTTGACTTTTTATAAATACACCACCAGGGAGTTTTAAAACATTGAACAAAGATTGACAAATAAAAGTGTGCATTATACATTTTAAATCACAAATTAACTCACTTGACCATTGCCAAAGTATTTAGTTTGAGTAAATAAAATTAGTAATGTCTTAAAATGAAAGCAATTCTAAAAGAAAAAAAAAAGAATTTTTTTTTGTTTTGTTTTTGTTTAAAGCCGCAAATGATTAATTGAAACAGGGCTAAGAACTTCATCACATTTTCCCCAATGAGCTGGCATAACAAAAGAGGCATAACACCCTGCTATGATGTATGTTGGTGATTAGCTGCTGACGTAGCAGGCACTTTCTTACATATGGATTCATGTGCATGTCTTTGCATTCACATTTGGAAACAGGAATTTTATTCCTTGATTTGTGACACATGAGATAATGATAGTGAATTACAGAGAGTTGGAAACTCAAGCACAGATTCATTTGTCACAAATCCTATGAAAAAACTTATTATCTGCATTCACAAGCATTCCAATTGTAGCAGTTGTACTTTCCAATCCATAATTTGGTATAAAAATATAGCAGAAGATGGATGGCTGTATTTGTATACATTCAACAAATTGAACTGTTGATTTATCAAATAGTTTCATTGTAAAACACATTTTCTATTTCTCAACCAACGAGATGAGTTTTGTAGTGTGTTGAAATCCCATTAGTATACTACAAAAATACACATTTCTGATGTTTAGATGGTTTCATTATTTTGAATACACAGGCTGCAACTGATATATTTTTTAAAGTAGGGGTTACATCGGTATTATTTGATAATTGACCTGTGACCCCCAAACATTACTTAATATTCTTCCATTGTTTATGACAATGTCACTATAATGGTGATATTTTATGTCGTGGTGGGAGCTGAGATGATAAAGAGATCTAGTTTACATGTACATTGTTTCAAGCTTAGTGTTATTTCAACCTGTCATTTCAAGTCCCAGTAAAGGATTTTTCATATTGCCAATTTTAGAATCTCCTTGTTTATTTCTTTCTGCACTTTGTAAACTAAAAATGTGTTGCAATCTTTACAGACCAAAATTACATTGGCAGTATAGAACATGGGCCTTAACTACATTCCATAGACTGAAAATGGTTAATAAAAGTTTCCTGATTTTAGCCAATATATAAAATTTTGACTAGATTTATTGCCAACTAAAATTCTAGCACCCGAGCCTTATAAATGGGTCAACTACTGGATAAAAGTAACCTGATAAATGTTGCTTCGGAAGCATATTTACCGGTTTCTTTCAGTGTCTAACCCTAGTAGCCATTAAAATATAAATTAAAATAAAATCTATGGGGATCACTATTACACAACCATATCAGTACAAAGGAGGTTTTACAGCTCCCAATTTCCACAATCATTATATTGCTCACACTCAGACACCACACACATACATCACTCAGGTACACACCCAGGAACACTCAGCCTCCCAACCACATATAGCTCTCTGCCTCCTCCACATATACAACACTCAGCCACTACACACTCTCATACAAAATACACAGCCACCAGACACAACATACAGAAACAAAACACAGGGCTCAAGGAGTAGGCCAGAATCTGGCACTCTGCATATTGCACTGGGCAATAGACATGTGTACCAGTGAAATTTTCATTTCGTACGAATGAATTCGTACTAAATAAAAGTTTCAATTTTCGTGTCCGAATTTTGTCCATAAAACATTTGTTTTTTGGATGAAATTCAGTAAAAAATAATTTGTTTTCGTCCATTATGACGAAAAGAACACTGCACATGCGCAAAAATAATATTAACAATTTCTACCCTCCCACATTAAAATCTATGGGGGTCACTATGATCCACATATTGATAAAAGGGAGGTTAAATCCTCCTGCATGCCCCTACTCACGGAATGCTGCCTAAACAAAACATTAACAAAGTTACAATATGAAAAAGTAGCTATTTAGATCAGGCTGTGTTACTCATCTAAATAGCTACTTTTTTATATTGTAACATTGTTATTGTTTTTGCTATAACTATTGGTTACACGTACTCTTATCGTAGCTCTCTATCACTTCTATATAAGATACTGATTTATATCCAGTTTTAAATGACAGCAAGCAGTTCTTTGAAATTTTCCCACGCTGTGTTAAATGACTCAGAGCACTCTGATTGGTTGAATTCCAAGCCAACCAATCAGAGTGCTATGACAGGTAAATATAGAGACTTACCTGTCAGTCTCTTCATTTAACTGTCAGAGCACTCTGATTGGTTGGCTTGGAATCAACCAATCAGAGTGGTCTGAGTCAAATTGCAGGGCGTTGATTGCCTATATAAGGCTTCCCCCGCCCTGCAAAGCTCATTCAGCGCGGAGCCCACCCTGGGTCAACATGCATTATTTTTTCCCTCGCTTTTTTTTTCTGTGTTTTTTTTGCACTACGTTTTTTTATTTTTTTATTTTAATAGTTGCGACGGGACAGTTATGGATTTTTTATTTGGCCTTTTTGGAGGCTGAAGAAGGAAAAAGAAAAGAAGAAGGAAAACATCTAATGGTAAGTATGAAATGTTATTTTACAGGGTGTTGGTTAATTGGCCCCCCTCACTATTATTAAGATGAAAGGGGTAGGTAGGGTATTTTCATTGGGGGGGAGTGACTAGGGGCTTGGGGACCTGGGGGGGACATTAGGTCCCCCCTCTTATTTATTTACATATGGGTGGGGACCAGGGGGACTCATGGGCGGGGACCAGGGGGACATTAGGTCCCCCCAAATATGTATTTAATTAGGGTCCCCACCCACCGCTCATGGGTGGGGACCAGGGGGGACATTAGGCCCACCCCCTTTAATTAAGTAGGATCCACACCTGCCGCTCATGGGTGGAGTCCTGGGGGGGACATTAGGTCTCCCCCATTATTTCTTTAATAAGGGCCCATACCACTGCACATGGGTGAGGACCAGGGGGGACATTAGGTCCACCCCCTTTAATTAATTAGGATCCACACCTGCCGCTCATGGGTGGAGTCCTGGGGGGGACATTAGGTCTCCCCCGTTATTTCTTTAATAAGGTCCCATACCGCTGCACATGGGTGAGGACCAGGGGGGACATTAGGTCCCCCCCCCCCTTTAATTAATTAGGGTCCCCACCCACCTCTTGTGGAATTAAGTTACCATAACCATCCAGAGACATTATTAAATCTCTCTCCCATTTAGCCAGACAACACTATCAGGTCATATCTCCATGTTAGCATGCCTTGTTTCACGGCACTAGCAGGCAGACCTATATTCAGTGCTTCAAACCATCACTCCCCTTTATATAATTTACTGAGCAACCCCCACCATAAGGATCTACTCAGCCTCAGAAGGTATTTCCCTTGGAGTCATGGCTACACTATAGATCTGCCGTTTGGAGTCTATAGTATGGTGTTTAACTATATTTGGGTGTGAGACTTAGATAATTGTATTACTCAGGGAATTACCAGTGGAGATTCTGACAACACAAAATAGATAAATTTGTGTTGTATCGATTTCTCTGATACATTTCTGGAACATCACTCCAATACTATTCCATTTATACTGCACTGATCTGACTACTGTGTATCTTTTCTCCAGGCACACACAGTCTTTTGCAACTATTCTATTTGGGGTGCACTCCTATACCCTGTAGTTTTGTCTCCACCCAGCCTGGATCTGTTAGTTTATATGTTCTTCACTCCCCTACATTATAGTAAATTATCCCAACTCTTGTCTATTTAGTTTATTTAGAGCACACTACCACACCACTTTATTCAAGTGTGGCAAGTGTAGCATGTGTATGTTCGTCTGTTTTTGAGTCTTATAACAAAGTATATTATAGATTTTTAACCTGAATTAGATTTTCTTTCTTATAATTACTTTGGGTCAGATTTTCTCTCGTTCTACCATTATTTACCCTAGGGTTACCCCCTCATATGATCCCACTTTATCACATGTGTACAACTGTTGGGCCATCAACTTTAAATTATCAAGGGTGGGGACCTAGGTGGGACATTAGTTCCCCCTCCTTATTTATTTAATTAGAGTCCCCACCTGCCACTCATGAGTGGGGACTAGGGGGGACATTAGGTCCCCCCTTTAATTAATTAGGGTCCCCACCTGCTGCATATGGGTGGAGGCCCGGGGGGGACATTAGGTCCCCCACATTATTTATTTATAGTCCACACCTGCCGCTCATGGGTGGGAACCAGCAGGGACATTAGGTTCCCCCCTTTAATTAATTAGGGTCCCCACCTGCTGCATATGGGTGGAGGCCCGGGGGGACATTAGGTCCCCCACATTATTTATTTATAGTCCACACCTGCCGCTCATGGGTGGGAACCAGCAGGGACATTAGGTTCCCCCCTTTAATTAATTAGGGTCTCCATCTGCTGCATATGGGTGGGGGCCCGGGGGGAGACTCTTTAATTAATTAGGGTCCACACCCGCTGCTCACGGATAGAAGATAGACGTAAGTCTTCAGCAGAGCGTAAGGGCCTAGACAGAACATACTTGTGTATTAGTGAGGATAGATAGGAGCAGCATTATGTAGAGATTTGAAAGCAAGAACCGGAATTTTAGATTGAGCCCTATATCTTACAGGAAGCCAATGTAGGGACTGACAGAAAGGTGAGGTGTGAAGGTGCGGGCGGACAGGAAAAGGAGCCTCGATGTCGCATTCATTATGGACTGTGATGGCGCTATGACTCTTCTTCTTACAAATTATTATTTATTTATAAAATATTTTACAAGGAAAGATACATTGAGATTTTTCTTGTTTTCAGATATGTCCTGGGTCCATAAAACCATTGATACAATAGGGTACAATAAAATACAAAAACAATATTAATACACAATATATACAAAATTAGAACATAGAACAGGTAGGAAATATATAATCAACCATGACAGGTGCATTCTGTTTTGAGGTATGTAGAGAGAGATCTCTTAAAGGACTTTAGGCTTGGGGAAGATTTGAAAGTGTGCGGGAGGTCGTTCCATGATTGCGGTGTTCTGTGGGAAAAGGAAGATCAGGCTGCTTTTTTTTTGTATTGAGGTAGACTAAATAAAGTGCTGGTACTGGATTGGAGATTATAGGAGGTGGGAACAGCCGTGGAGAGCATTCTCCTCAGGTAGGATGGGAGCTTCCCAGAAAAGCTCTTGAACACAAGGCTGGAAAGATGAAGGGTGCATCTGGACAGCCAGTTTAGTTCTTTTTGCATGTCGCAGTGGTGGGTCCTGTAATTACATTGTAGAACAAATTGGCAGAACGAGTTATACAATGTATTAAGTTTATTAAGGTGGGTTTGCGGTGCAGGTGCATATACTACATTGCCATAATCAATGATTGGCATCAGCATTTGCTGTACAATCTTTTCCTGTACTTTAGGGCTTAGGCAGGATTTGTTTCTGTACAGGGCATCCTCCTAGTTTTTTAAATCTGATTTTAGTTTCTTTAGTATGCATATGCAAACAATCATGTTTACTGCTTTCACAAGACTTAGTTTAATGTTTTGTTATCCAGTGATACAGAAATGTAATTCCTTTGGCAGGAAAGGGAAACAGAGCTCATCTGGTTGAGTTTCATTTTTGTTTTATCTGGAATTAACTCCATATATTGTAACATTCATTTAGATCAGAAAACATTTGTTAAAGCATTTACAGGATCATTCATTGAACTATAGTATCTATTGATGTGTGCAAAGGGAATGATAATAACCATGATTTTAAAGGGCAGCTTACGGTATAGAAAATGTATCTGTGACAGAAACATATATTATTTACTTAAATTCACTTGGGGAACTGGAAAAGGCAAGAGTTTTGGGGAAATAAGATGATTTTTTTCAAAATAAATACATTAACATGCAATGTACCAAATAACAGTAAATCATTAATTGCACAATTGAATTATACTACAAAGTGTGTTTGCTAAACTACAAAATAATTGTTTTAATGGAGCCTCAGTAGACCTATAGATGAAAACGGCTTATTTGCAATAGCTCCCTTCAGCAGCAGATCAGCTTGTCATATGTATGGCCCCTTGCTTTCATGAAAATTCACAAGTTTATTATAAAGAAAATCATTTCATTATTAAAGCAAGTTAGTTTGCCTTCTGTAGAACTTGATCTTTATTATTACCCCCAAAATTCCCCTCCACTACTCCACTGTCAAGTTTGTTTAATTAAAAATATATAGTAGCAGATAAAGGTAGGATAAATCTCCAGTTTGGTATATTCCTAAAACATATTTTTTTGTAAGTATGCATGTATATATAATTCCATTAGAGTGTTACTAAAAACCTCCATATGTCTAATTGTACATAGGGATTTGGGATAGTGTGCAAATTTATCTTTTCTTTGATTTTTATTGTATGTATTGGGACTGATGTGTATTATGGTCATTGCTGCCGCCCAGGTGTAGTGGGAGTCTGAGCACAGGACTTATTTTTGTGTATTTATATTTGCTTTTTGTATCACACAGCCATGTTACAATGCTGCCGCCCACCCCATGTTTTCCCTATTAAGGATTAATAAGTATGTAGGGGTTTAGAAAAATACCCCTCTCTGTCTCATTAGAGATTTTTTTTACTAGAAGCTGAGGGAAGCAAGGTAAATTGTTAGTGTAGGACGCACCTAAAAGGCTTGCCTTGATGTGGCAGGTGGGCTTAAACCTAATGGCCATTGGAGTGTTACTAAAATCCTCCGGCTGTCTAAATATGCATATTTGGGATAGTGTGCAAGAAACTCTTTTGTTTTGTTTTTAAAGTATATATAAGTAAATTTGTTCTTTCAACATTTACAAAAATATTACATTTATTTAATTCATTTATTACTGGTATTTATAAAGTGCCAACATATTCCGTAGCACTGTACAATTAGGGGAGAACGTACAATGTACACAGACCAGGGACAGGTCCTATTTTTTATTTTTATATATTTAGCACTAAGCAGTGTTTATGATTTTGAATGTAAGCATGTTTTTGTATGGGGTATGTGTAAGTGAATGTAGAGTGTGTGTTTGTATGTGGTGATGGCGTTTGAATGCAGGCATGCATTTTTATGAAGTGTGGTTTTTGAATGCAGTGGTGTTGTTATATATAATGGTGGGGTTTGTATGTAGTGTTGACGTTGAAATTAAGGGGTGTATTTGTGTGTGGGGTTGGCGAGATTCTGAGATGTATTCACATATACACATACACGCACATATATACACTCTGACACAAATGCAGATACATAGACACACAGTCACACACAGATACACAGACACACATGCAGACACAGTGGCGACTCTAGGAACAATATTTGGGGGGGGAGAGCACATAAGATAGAAACATAGAATGTGATGGCAGATAAGAACCATTCGGCCCATCTAGTCTGCCCAATTTTCTAAATACTTTCATTAGTCCCTAGCCTTATCTTATAGTTAGGATAGCCTTATGCCTATCCCACGCATGCTTAAACTCCTTTACTGTGTTAACCTCTACCACTTCAGCTGGAAGGCTATTCCATGCATCCACTACCCTCTCAGTAAAGTAATACTTCCTGATATTATTTTTAAACCTTTGTCCCTCTAATTTAAGACTATGTCCTCTTGTTGTGGTAGTTTTTCTTCTTTTAAATATAGTCTCCTCCTTTACTGTGTTGATTCCCTTTATATATTTAAATGTTTCTATCATATCCCCCCTGTCTCGTCTTTCCTCCAAGCTATACATGTTAAGATCCTTTAACCTTTCCTGGTAAGTTTTATCCCACAATCCATGAACCAGTTTAGTAGCCCTTCTCTGAACCCTCTCTAAGGTATCAATATCCTTCTGAAGATATGGTCTCCAGAACTGTGTACAATACTCCAAGTGAGGTCTCACCAGTGTTCTGTACAATGGCATGAGCACTTCCCTCTTTCTACTGCTAATACCTCTCCCTATACAACAAAGCATTCTGCTAGCATTTCCTGCTGCTCTATTACATTGTCTGCCTACCTTTAAGTCATCAGAAATAATCACCCCTAAATCCCTTTCCTCAATTGTTGAGGTTAGGACTCTATCAAATATTCTGTACTCTGCCCTTGTGTTTTTACGTCCAAGATGCATTATCTTGCACTTATCCACATTAAATGTCAGTTGCCACAATTCTGACCATTTTTTTCTAGTTATCTAAATCATTTGCCATTTGGCTTATCCCTCCTAGAACATCAACCCTGTTACATATCTTAGGTACGATACCACAGTCAAAACTGGGGAAGGGGGAGGGCACTAAAACATTTGACTAGGGGATGGGGTAATGTGCTGCCATTGGCTGCCTAATGCCATCATGATATGCACATTGGCATCAGTCAACAAATTTGCATATAATTTACATTAGCCACCCAGATTTCTTGTTGTGGGCGGGCTGACACCTCTTAGCTTCGATCTTTGTTTATCAGATAACTCCCCTATTTTCTATCCTTATGTGGGATTGCCATATTTATGGACACCAAATAAGGGAGCTATCTGCTAAACAGCACCTTAATTTGGTATCTTTAAATATGGAAATCTCACATAAGAGCACCAATTTAGGGAATTATCTACTAAACAGCTAAAAGATCAAAAAAAAATTAAAAAAGAAGCAATTTTCTTAAATTCAGTTGTTTAGTAGATAACTCCCTTATTTATTATCCTTATGTGAGATTGCAGTATTTAAGGACACCAAATAGGGGAGCTATCTACCAAACACATACATATTTATATATACACACAATAACGCAATAGGTGTATATCTGTGGTAACACACACACACACTTAACCACAGAGATACACACACAATTGCACAGACATACACAAACACAATCACAAACCCACACACATTCAATCACAGACACACAATCACATACACACATAATTAGATATACACACACATATCACATACATACACACATTTAATAATTAAGAGGTCCACTCAGCCTCCCTACCTTGCTCTGGGAGGGCTGGAGTAGATCCTCAGTTCCTGGTGGTCAGTGGTTGCTGCTGGGTTCTCTGTGCTCTTACTGCACAGGTCCCTTGCACACCCTATAATGACGCAGATGCTGGGATGATGTTATATGCCGGCTCACTGCAGGGCGAAGACAGTCACACACAATCAGATGCACACAGTTAAACACATATACTGTCAAATACAGCCAAACGCCCACAGTCCCAGACACACAGTCACGCACACACAAACACAGGTACAGGCAGTAACACACACTATTACAGGCACACTGTTACAGACAGCATCACACAGTCACACACACACAGTGACATGCAGACAGTCACAGGCAGTCACACACACAGTTACAGGCAGGCAGTCATACACAGTCACAGCTAGTCAGTCACATACACAATCCCAGGCAGGCAGCCACACACAATCCCAGGCAGACAGTCACATGCAGACATTCACAGGCAGTCACAGAAAGTCAGTCACACACACAGTCACACACAGTCCCACGTAGACAGACACAGGCAAACATTCACACACAGTCACAGACAGTCAGTCACAAGCAGACAGTCACAGACTCAGTCACAGGCAGACATTCACACACACACAGGCACAGGCAAACAGCCACAAGCAGACAGTCACAGACGCAGTCACAGGTAGACAGTGACAGGCAGACATTCACACACACTGGCACAGGCAAACAGTCACAGAAAGACAGTCACAGACACAGTTACAGGCAGACAGTCACAACACAGTCACAGGCAGATAGTCACATACACACAGTCACAGGCAGAGAGTCACACATACAGTCAAAGGCAGACACAATCACAGTTTTACACACACACACACACACACACACACACACTCATTTACTGGTGGAGGAGTGGAGTCAGTAAAGTCCCTGGTGTGCAATTGTTAGGGGAGCAGGGACTCCTTCCTGCTTCCCCTCAGTGTGCTGCAGTAAGAGCAGTGAGTGGAGGCTGTCTTTAGCTTTGCCCCCACATTCAGTTTGGCTCCGCCCCATAGTTGATTTGGCTCCACCTCCAACTCTCCATGCAGTACTCCTGCTGCATTCCTGGGCCTTGCATGTGTGAGCTGTGTTGGCTGCCCGGTGCCCTGTGCAGCCACACAGCTCACACCTCCCCAAGCCTGGCCAGTCCTGGTGGCACCCCCCTATCTTGTGGCACCCGGGGTGTACCGCCCCCCACACCCTCTTTAGTACGCCACTGACACAGACAAATACAAAAGTTAGAGAAGGCCCGTCTGTAAGCTGATATCTAGCCATTAAAGCTCTTTTATACAAAGTTCTTAGCTAGATAGCCCGTGAGCTTACAATCCAAAGGATAGCATGGGGATTTGAGACAAGAGGTAGCAGGGGGAGTTAGGAAGTGATGGCAAAGAAGTTCACAGAGAGTTGCAGTTATTGGTAATATAAAAAGGGAATGAGGAGGTAAATGAGTGAAACTCTCAAACAGCTGGAGGAGCATGATATATATTTTGAAGAAACCTGGGTAGCTGGGAGGAGGTTGGGGTTGCTAGTGCTGAGAAAAAATGGAGAGATTCAGTATTGTTGGTTCTGGGTGTGTGAGGTGAGGCCTAAAGAACAGATATGGAGATGGAACAGTTATATGAAGGTATTAGCAGCCAGGAGGAGCAAAGGAAAGAGGGGAGGGGTAAAGTAAACATTTGTTGTTTATCATTGAAAAGTTTACCAACCAAATTCTATCACACAAAATATTAATAACTGTGTACATGAAATATTGGTCGAATACATTAAATGACAACTGCATGCACAGAAAATTAACAGTGGTAAACTACAGGTATAAATGGTACCAATGCTATTGTAACAAATGTTAATATGGTAACAATGTAAGAATAAATGAGGTGGAGTATGAATGAAAAGTTATGTGATTATATTTAACTCAATAAATACAGTGCAAAATGCAGGATCCCTAAACTGGAAGTTCATCATATCAGTCTTTGAATAATGCAGCAACCCATTTAGTTGAAATAATTCAGGGAGGGCACGGGAAGCACAAATGAAGACAACTAACATGTTTTATGGCACCTTTCCAGATATGGTATTCACATACAGCTTAAAACATTAGTAAAGGTGACAAAATTAGAAAATAATTGTAAAACACTGACTTATAAGTTTAAAAACAACAACACATTCTTGGCAATAAAGCTTTCTAAAACTGTCTATAGAATGTAAATATAATAAGTGTATGTTGGTGTGGTGTCAGTTACACCAAGGATCAGTAGAGGCCCATCCATTGGGGCACCTGGAGCAGTGCCACACCAGTATGTATATGGGAAAAATTATTTGCAATAGTTCAGAAACACTAAGATTCTTTTTTTCTAGTAGAAAGTGGATAATAAAAAAAAAAAAGGAAAAAAGTAGATTAACATACTCCAGCCATGTATGTGCCAAAATAAAAAAAAAATTTGTAAAAAAAATATCTCTGTGTCTCTTTAATCCTGGAATATGTTTCAAATCTGTGTAGAGAAGATTTCTGGAGAGAAAAAGAAAATTGAGCCTGCTGCCCATAAGTGGAGGCATGCTATTGGCCTCTCTATTTAGGGACCATCAATGTCTCATAGCACCAGGGGGTGGGGTTACCATGTTCACAGCAGAATGAAGCAAGAATCCATCTTGAAAGTAGAAGAGAGAGTAACAAAGCATAGCAGCAGTACTCCTGGCCCTGGCCAATTGTAAGTTTATAATATTTTAATTTAATATTATCGTTTTCTCTCCCCCCACAATAACCCAGTAGCTGGACTGAGAGCTGAGACACATGTTGTTGCTAGTTAAAAGTTGTGAAGCTCCAAACTACAGGACTGTTACTCAGATCCTGATTTCAACTTGTAATAATTGTTGCTTCTGTTAACTACGTCAGCTACTGTTTGGTTCCATATTTCCACTGCAGATTACTAATGCCAGTTCTAAAGGTAATAAAGAGTCTATCAGTATCCTGCTGCATTAACCCTTTCCATACGGTTTCATAACAGCAGCAACATTCACTAGAAAGCTGTAGTTTTCATAAAAGGTGCACTACTAAAGATTAGATCAGAAAAGGGAGGACTACAGAGCATGAGTTAAAAACAAAAAAGCTGGAGCATTATACAGATACATTGTACTGTGTGGGGGTCTCTGAATTGCAGATCTGTGTAATCCATCACAGTGACTGTGGCTCTGTGGGATATGTATGTTATCCCCTTACTATGACTAGCTCTGTGTGCTATTTCTGTGTTTTACTCGGTTCTTTCTGTTGTTTGGGTATCACTGGAGTTCTGAGCTCTGTGTGTTTAATGGGTATCTTTGTATTGTGCCTAGCTCATTGTATTGCATGGATATCTTTTAATGGTACTGGATTATTTGTGTGGGTATCTCTGTATTGTATGGGTGTCTCTGTATTGTTTATTATACAGGTATCGGGAATGGGTAACCCACACACACAGAAACAGTAACCAGAATGAAGGAATAAAAAGAGTGAAGGTATGCATACCGGACCTTAGAGTGGCCGGGTTAACGTGTGCCCTAGATAGGCGAAAATACAGAGTCAAAATAAAAAGCCATGGTCAAGGACACCAGAGATACTCAAATATGAAATAACAAGCCATAGTAAGGGAACCAGGAAATCAGAAAAGTCAAATACAAAGCTGGGTCATAAATGAGAAAAACAAATAACTACACAGTATGCACTCTCGGTAGAATAAACCAAGACAGGGCAATGATCTCCAGAAAGAGGGAAGTTTACATAGAGAGAACAAAAATCTTGCATCACCCTGCACCAAATCACACAAAGGAGTGTGATCTGTAGAGGGCAGATGATGTGTCCAAATCATATGACCTATCAACTTGATAAGGATCCCTGAATAGATAGAAACGTTGCTGTATCTGTCCTGTTTTTCCGATAAAACTGCTGATGTGTGAAAACATTGAGTGCCTGGACTACATTGCTGTTACCAATAATATGACCTGTCACTTTAATGCTATAAAAAGCCTACACTGGTTCCCATGAACACTGCTGAGATCACCAACCCTCCATCTCTTCATTCCAATTCATACGAAGGCTGTGCCATTCGGTATATTGACAATCCATGAATGGAACCGCCTCATGGAGCTCATTCTTTCTGCCGAACACACAACGAACAGACTTTCAGCTCCATGGCGATTTGAGTTGCTGTTCAGTTAAATTGAGTGCTTAGATCCAAGCTATCTGGGGATATGTTAAACGTGGGGTTCCGTTCGGTAAAATAAGACTTTTGTATGTGTTTTTACTGTTATTCTAAAATGGGGATAGTCTCTATCCCTGAGGTAATTGAGTTACTTCAAGCACTTAATCCAATTATCTCCAGGATAGAGAGGAGGAGTTGTACTGTTTGTTTGGGAGTGTTTGCATTCTGTAAATGCATGTGATTGGTTACTGTAAAAATGCCTCAGTCTTCCACAAGGTCCCTATCTGGAAGACCTGCATAAAAGGCTGACATGTAGCCTCCATTAAGCAGATCCTGCTTGACCCTCAACACAGAGCCTCATCTCGTGCTTGGGGGGATAATTCATATGATTCCTGTTCGGCGCTTAGGAGTGTTCGGTAGCTGACTTCGCATTTGGGAAAAAGAACAGCCTTGGTGGCATTAACCCCTTCACCTACCCAGGGTGCCGTTACAGATGAATATTCTCATTCTTGGGTAGAACATTGGCTTAAGGATATAGTACAACGAGTTGTCAATAATGGTGGGAAGTGGTGTCCTCAGGGTTCTGTTTTGGTACCACTTCTATTTAACATATTTATAAATGATCTTGAAATAGGCATTGTATGCCATGTTTTAGTGTTTGCAGATTACACAAAACTTTGTAAAGTAATAAAATGTGAGCAGGATATTGCTTTGCTGCAGAGGGATTTAGATAGATTGGGGGACTGGGCACTAAAATAGCAGATGAAATTTAATGTAGAGAAATGCAAATTTATGCACTTCAGGGTCAAGAATGCACAAGCAACTTACACCCTAAATGGTAGTGAATTAGGGATAACAAAACATAGGAGAGATTTGGGAATTGTTTTAGACAACAAATTAGGCAGAAATATGTAATGTCAATCTACAGTTGCTAAGGCCAGTAAGGTTTTGTCATGTATAAATAGGGGCATAAATTCTCGGGATGAAAATATAATTTTGCCTCTTTATAAATCACTGGTAAGACATGTGCAATTTGTTTCGTTCCAAATTTCATGCAATTCAGACATTCGGATGCTTACATTGGGCAGACTAGATGGGCCGAATGGTTCTTATCTGCCGTCACTTTCTATGTTTCTATGTAATGTCCGAAGTTTGTAACTTTGTAACTATGTAACTATGTTATGTCTTTTAGAAAAAATCCCTTTTGTTTGACTTACTATGGCTTACATAAGAGAGGGAGAATTCACACTGTAAAGAGATGTGGAGAGACAGGACAGAGATATGTCAGATACTTTTATTTATTTGTTGATGAGTGGTGACAAAGCAAGAGGAAATGCAAGTGGACTTTTACTGAACATTAAATTCTAATTTAAATAAATCTATGCATGGAATTCAAAATGGTTAAAAAAGCTTGTAGCCTCAACTCTTTTGTATTTCTGAATATTTTTTGTGACTCCCCAAATAAAAATAAAAATAGCAATTTTAAACATATTCATTCTAATGTAAGTGAAATGCAAAGTTCCAAACTTAGCAAAGTAAACACTAATACAGTAGTACAGGATAATAAATTACAATATATAAGTTTCTCTAGGGCTAGCAATTATTGATTAATGTCCACTTTGTTAATTGTGTTTGTAATTTGTAGTCTAGATTGCTCCTAACAAAGAATAATAAATTCTAATTAATGATTATTCTGTCCTGTAAGCTTTTGTTTAAATTGTAATTCTAAGCAGTATATATGTTTATTGTTGTTAAAAGCCATTATTTATTATAACAATTATATTTTTAATTTACCATTGCAATTGCTAATTATATCCAACTCTCTTAATTTATCTACAGACAATCTGCTGGCTTAAGTAGAAACCGATAGCTAGTTATTTCAAATGTGAGAGAAGAGAATTATGAATCTTTATTTGTGAATATTTCCATACAGGGTTATTCACTAAAGTCTAAATTATCCCATACCACATGGGGCAAACCATCCCATATGAGGCCATTTAGACTGTTTAGATAATATATGTGTATCTAACATAAGTATGAATACAATTTAAAATAGAAAAATAATGTAAAACATATTTTCACATTTTTGCTTATAACAATTTTTACATGTGAAGTGCAACTAAAGAAAAAAACATCAAAATACCTTCATGTATCACTCCTGATTGTTAAATGTCTCATATGTGTAGGTTAATGTGAACTTTACACAAACCCAACCCCTAACCATATGCCAACACTGCTAACCCTATGCTTTCATTAACTCCAACCACACACCTTCCCTAACCTTACCCAAAACTAGTGATGTCCCGAATGGTTCGCCGAACGGTTCGCCACGGACGGCGAACATAAACATAAACTTTGACCCTGTACCTCACAGTCAGCAGACACATTCCAGCCAATCAGCAGCAGACCCTCCCTCCCAGACCCTCCCACCTCCTGGACAGCATCCATGTTACATTCATTGTGAAGCTGCATTCTTAGTGAGATGTCCAGGAGGTGGGAGGGTCTGGGAGGGAGGGTCTGCTGCTGATTGGCTGGAATGTGTCTGCTGACTGTGAGGTACAGGGTCAAAGTTTATGTTTATGTTCGGCGAACCGTTCGGTGAACCGTTCGGGACATCACTACCCATAACCCATTACCACACACTATCCCTAAAACAGCATTAACACTTGAACTAACACATACACTAACCCTACACAAAAACTACCCTAACTATACCCTAATGCTAGCCTTAATTATTATTATTATTATTATTATGATATTTATATAGCGCCATCAAATTCTGCAACGCTTTACAATGGCTGGATGAACAGACATGTAATTGTAACCAGACAAGTTGGACACACAGGTACAAAGGGGTTGAGGGCCCTGCTCAATGAGCTTACATGCTAGAGAAAGTGGGGTAAAATTACACAAAAAGGTAAGGATAGTATTAAACTAGTGACAGTTGCAGAAGAAGAATCAGTCAGGGGCTATTAACAGTTTAATTGATACGCTTTTATGAAGAAGTGTGTTTTTAACGTTTTTTTGAAGGAGTGGAGACTGGGTGAGCATCTAACGGAGGAGGGAAGCGAGTTCCACAGGAACGGTGCAGCCTTCAAGAAATCTTGAAGGCGAGCATCAGAGGTGGGAGTATGGAAAGAAGATAGACGTAAGTGTCATTAATTCACAGGGGGGCCGGGGGAGGGGGGGAGAAACTAAATAAAATAATATATGAGGCTTAATATAACCCTTTTTAACAAAACAGAGGTTTTACAATTCCTTTATGCACCAAGGGCTGGTGTTAAAAATAGGGATGACACAGTAACTTACCAAGGGAAACTGGCACTGTTTAAAGTTTAGCAATGAGGGGTGGATATATCACTGTCCATGACTCATCCCTAGCCTTTGCAAGTGGGTGGAAGACCTAAAGTAATACATGGGGTGATATGCCAAATATTTATATGTTATTGTCTATTGAAATAATTCCCTTCTTTTCCTTTACATTTACAGGTCCACTGACAATAAACAGCCTATTTAACTCATCCCTGTTAGCGAACCTGTGCACTCTTAATGAGCTGGCTGCTGTCTGTTATGCTGCTTTGTCTTGCATTTTCTACTATCTAATTTTTTAGGTCTCAGAATCTCCAGCTAAGCTCAGCTCAGCTCAAAACTGATTTTCACTTATCCCACTGGGAATTTCTTCAGAATCTACCATTTGGATTATTTTAGCACTACCAAGCCTCAATAAGCAAACCAGTAACCAATCTCATGCTGATGATTTGCATTAACAATGAAACAGCTGTCCATGAGTGGTTCACTGACTTTACATCTTTTCCTACGTTGTGTTTCAAGCTGTTGTATACAGCAAACACAGACTCAAAGGAATCCATGTTTAAAATGCAATGAGGCAAAAATGTGATTCTTTGTTAAACTAATTTGCATATGCCCACCCAGAATCCTTTGAGGTAGTAACATCACTGCAGATTTGGGATTTCTGTGGGAAAAGCAAGTCTTATGGCTTGACTTGTGTGCCGATTTATGTTTAACATTGTATTAACTATCCACAGACTTTAGGTGCAAGGGCTTTTCAATCACATTTTTTTACCCACCATAACCTTTTTAGTTTTTGCTTCCTAAAAAAACTCAGCATATATATATATAAGCCAAAATAGCCAATATAAAAAAATCTCAATGGAGAATTTTGCTTTGTTTTAAAACTTAATAGGCAACTGACCTCGTTGCCTAAAATAAATTTCCAAGTTACTGTGGAGGGTTTCAGCTCCTCAAATGCCTTAGATTTCAAATATTTAGTTAGCACTGTTTGGACTTTCCTCATCGCAGTGATAAGGTTAAATTCTAATGGGTTCCATAGATTTATATCGACATTATTAAGGTATATGTTACGTATTGTATACTTGCATTTCTCTATATTATATGTTACTGCATACGTGTATCCGATTATTACATACTTATTCTTATAATATGGGCCACATTGCATGAACGAAAAATATTTTGGTAAGTTTTGAGGAATCCTTTTACTTTACAGCATACAACGTTGCCCAAACAACACTTTAATTAATTCACAAATTATATCATGGTGTAATAAAAATTGTACACATATATTTAACAAGAAACTTAAGTTGGCCTCTTCACTATCAAGCTAGTTCAAATACACAGTGATGCATTGCCAGCATATACAAATAGAATACAACCAAAATTTTGGATATTGACTGCTATTCATTGATATCTAAAATTTAGACAAATTTAATGTTTCCATTATGTATTTATTCATTACATACACACATGAGACTGTGTGCTATATTGTATGGTGAAATATTTCAGGAGGGATTTGAAATATTTCTATTGAAGCACAAATAACATTTATAATGATTAATTATATAAATAATGTATTAAAATATACACAAACCAACAAAGCAGATGTTTCAGCTATTAGCTCTACAAACAAAAGTTAGCAATTCACCCAAATCATGATGATTTCTTATGTCTGGCAAAGGATGGGTTAAAATGTGTAGTGACCTTTAGGAATACTATGCAATGTATAGAAATTATGGTTTATTTTATTGAGTTGTGTGTAAGTCAACTGATTTAAAGGCATTTACCGCAGGTATCTGTTTATAAGGTAGAGGGCTCTTTATTTCTAGGGCCTTATCAGATAAGTTGTCAGAGAGAGCTTGACAAACAACACAGAAAGACCGATTTTTGAAGGGGAGTTTAGTGTTCACAATAAAAGAAGAAGAAAGTTTCACTTACTTGCCAAATTTGTTGATTCTAGTGTAAAAGATGTTTCTTAGTTTGTTGCTGTATGTAGCTAGGAGGCTAGTACTTCCAAGAGCACTTGAAAAAAGTTTGAATTGGAGAAAGGAGATTGACCTTTTTCAGTTGCACCTGGAGTAAGACTACATTGCTAATAATCAGTTGTTATTAATTTATTTATTTTTGTTAACTGTTTGGAGAAAGAAAATCCTATTTTATATTTTTTCTCTGAGAGTGTTCCATCCAGTGTGTGTTTTGCTGTGTGCGAGCACTGTACAGTGTTTCTTAACATCAAACATGATAACATTACAGTAGTAAATGGACCAAGCTCCAATACATTTTGCAACACAATCACTTAATTTTGCTGAATAAAGTTATTTTAATTTACACAATATACAATCATTAATATCCTTAAATTTATTGTAATAAGAGAGTTCAGCAGAGACTTTGTTGGTGCGAAGAGTGATACTCTTTACTGAATAGGCAGAGTGGCCAGGTAGTATGCTCTTTACCCCACCACTCCAAACATTTGTTTAAGTCTGTACCAGGAGGAAATCAACTATGATGCAGAGGAATTTAGACGAAAGTCCAGAGAGTAGAGACAGCGGTTCACTATATTCTGCACATGCTCAATATACACCAGTTTGTCTAAATCCATTTTTATTTACAGTATAACTGCCTCATTTATTGAAAACTATTGAAGCATCATCTCCCACCAGTGCCAGAAGTAGCTCACCCAGTGAAATCATTATTAACACTACCACCTCGATTTCCAATTAGCATTAGTCAACCAAGTGTTAGTGTTGAGGCTAGTGCTGCAACAGATACCAAAGATGCAAATCCATCAGGATCTTCATTAGTCACTAAGTGTCACACCCTGTTACTGTTGTGGATCATTTCTGGCCACGGCTTCTGGTATCCTGTACTCTTTTTACAATCCTTGTTTAGTTTTTCTGTTTTTCTATTCTATGTCTGGTTTTCTTTATGCTGCGTTGTCTGGGTTCATTCTTTATTCTGTTCCTGGAATTCCCAGTCTCCTGGATTCCTTTAAATGTTTTTTTTTTTTTGCCACACCCATTCCTTTACCATTTACCTTTTTGTTTCAGAGTGTTTCCTGCTTGCTGTGGTTTCGTTTTCTCTGCAACTTTCCTTTCAAGTAAGTACGGTGTTGGTTTAATTGTTGCATATCTAGGCAGTTAGGACCCATTGTACTTGGAGTACTTTGGCATAGTGGTGGGCTGCATACATCTTAGCCATTTATGTATGTCTGAATCTCCAATGTTTATTACACATATAGTACTTAGTTATGTCTCTTCTTGTTTTGCCTTGTATCTCTTGTCTTGTTTTATTTTGTCTTATATTTCCAGTTCATGTACATTCCTGTCCTGTCCATGTCTTGTTCATGTTTCCCTCATGTATTGTGTACATGTTATGTGGCCGCACAAACCCTGGTGCTCAACACCAGGGGAAGTGTGGCTACCCTGCACCAGACCTCCTATCATCTTCATCAGGCATACAGGGGTCCCAGTCTTCGGACCGCCACCCATGACACTAAGCCAAGGAAAGAGGCAAAAAAGAGAAGGGCCCTTCAGGGAGAGGTTTCTGATTGCTCTCAGGGAGCGTTTTTTCCACTTAGTCTCAGGAACCTTCACTCCAAAAAGCACTCTCCTAGCGGGTCGCAAAGTGATTCAAAACCCTGGACAAAATTGTTTGGGAACCGTGAGGTCACTTCATGCTGAAAATAGTTCCATAACATTCGCAGCTAAGTACTGCTAAGGTGACCAGGAACCACAAAGTCTTCCTACCAAAAAAGCGGTCATGGCTAAGTCCCACTGGGGACTATTAGTGGGTTTATTCATGCGAACAGCTGCCAGAGAGCTAGAGTTTGGTTCAATGCGAATGAAGAGAAAGTGTCGATCCAGGGGCACCGAAGGAAAACTGCTAATAGCGGCTGTGTAGGGTAACTCTCGAACAGGGTCTCTGACCTGGACCATAGTCGGTGGGCAGGAGGCCAGCTTCCACACACTGAGTTCATGGCAATTGTTCGTGGGAAGGAGCGTTTGTCACAATGGTAATTTACTTTCCCATGTTCTTGAGTAACACTGACTTGTATAGACTTTATATTAATGCTTTAGGGCAGCCTGGTCATTTTTTCCCTTTTGCCCAACTCCCAAGGTATTTGCTTGCCAAACTGCATAAGCTTATTCCTGCACTTCATATTCCCAGTCCACATTATTCCATGGATATGTCAGTCAGCCCGCTCTTGGATGTTTTGTTGAATTTCATTCCATGATCATGTCAAAACAACTTGCTAACAAATTCACTCCCCTGAATGCTCAGCTGATCCACAAAGGGGGGCTTCCTTTTCCATAATAGAAGGGGAGTCCTTTAAGCAGCTGACATAAGCCCTTGCTCTGCAATATGGTCTTCACTCGTGATTCAATTTCAGCAGGAAGATTGTCCCATTACTGTAATGATTCTGCATGCTACTGTTGAAGGAGCAGATGGCTAAGCCTGTAGGTCAGTGAACTTCGCCCAAGATTTACGGTGTGGTCCTAGTGGCCATCATTCCTTCCTCTCTTTGCCAGTATACTAATGTTAGACTCTGGTGCTTGAGTATGGTTGTGGTAACCAGCATGTCACACTGGGAATGAATCTGCAGGACTATTAATCTCTACATGCTAAAGTGATGAACAAGAAGGACACTTTACCAAACATCTTTGCAGGCTATCAGATGAATGGGGGCAGACTGGGCCTTGATGGGGCTGCTAACATGGTCAAAGCTCTTAAAGATCATTTCTATGCAGGTGAGCACTGCAGGGGGATTGCCAGGCATGTCCACCATAGTGTGGGGGCTAGCCAATTCTTGAGGCTGGAAAAAGGGAATGGATGTTTACCACACACTATCTATGACAGGTTGTCAGCACATGGTCAAACTCCACTTTAGACATGCTGTAAAGAATTTTGGAAAACCAGAGTGCAATTCATAGTCTTAGACCATGATTTGCAATGAAAGAGAGTGATACTGGTTGAGGTAGATGTGTGCATTGAATCTACAATGTTGCCATTTTGTACTACTCCCATCATCAGTGCTGGCAACATAACTCCAAGACAGGAGAGTGGAGCATCTAAATGTTGGTTTAGTTCTGTTGACAATGTGTGGAGAAAATCAGCAAGCAGACAAACAGAGTAGTGCCTCTAAAAAGGTCAAAGCTTACATGTGTGAATCTGTTTTGCCTCCTACTGAGGGCTCTCTAAGCAATTTGGATGAGGGTAAGAGTGCGTGGTCTGTTCTCTGTCTAGATGACAGGCAAATATTGTCATGTACACTTACCATTGTCCAAAGCAAGTGAGTGCTTTCTGTTATAGGGAACATTCTAAATCCCCAAAATCTCATATGTTCTCACAACTTAGATAACAGCCATTCTCAAATTAATCCTCCCCAATTTGGGTTACCCTGCTCTTCACTTTAATACTTGAGGTGTCATTATCTGCAAGCTGAGGTCCAATTGACCACTCATGTCTCCTTAATTATTACTATTATAATTCTACAGACCCTTAACATATTCTGCTGCACTTTATAATCTGAGAGTGGGGACAGTTTAAAACAAGTAGTTAACATACAGAATATTAACAGAAGTTGTCTCTAAATTTGTAAAAGTATTCTAAAATTGGGCGGTAATTAAAAAAAAAATCTAATTAAATTTCTCCTGCTGTTGCTCCCCATTTTTTTAAATGCTTTTTATTGTAATGGTTCCACCCTGCATGCCAAAGCATGTGGGGCCGGCCTGCTCCACAGACGCAGTTAAGGGAAAATGATAGGGCACTGTTCTTTTCACGCTGAAATTTGATGACTTTGTTATCTCAATAAAAAAATTAGTGGGCGTGGGTAATTAACAACCCACTCACCCTTTACACCCTGAGAATAAAAAAAACAAACCATTTCCATATATCCAGTCTGCAGTGTCAGTGGCTGTCCTTCAGTGTTGAAACAAAATGAGGTCATCAGCTGCTCTCAAATGCATATGAGGAGGTAGCAGGTGTAGCCACATACTGCAAGCCAGGGAGGGTGAAATAACTACAATGAAAGGCAAAAAAGTGGGATCAGCAGCAGGATTAATTTAATTCGAAAAATGGGAATTAAAAAAAAAATGTAAAAATAATTTAATAAAAGGTAAAGTGAAAATAACCCACTACCTACCCTCTTTCATTTTTAGAATAATTTCCATTGTTTTATTTTCTGCTGCTGCTAGGAAAACTTTTTTTCTTGTGTTCTTGTAGGGTGAAGGAGTAAGTCGGGGGGTCAATTGCCCACTGGGGTAAATCCAATTTTTCCACTTAAAATGACTCAGGCTCCCAATTTTTCATTAATTCAAGAAAGCAAATGGAAAAGGATTGCAATAATTCATTATATCAGCACAGTCACAGACATAATTTTTCCTGCTGTTTTGAATGCCCGAATGGTCTTTCTGAGCATATTACTGTACAAAAATCTCAGTGAGCGGAAGTGCAATGTGCATTATAGTTTACGGACAAAAAATAAATAAATCTGCCAAAGTGGTTCAGAAGCACTCAATTTTTTCTCCATGCACATGTTTATCAATCAGTGTATTTGATAACTTGCTTTAATGGTAATTTTTAGAGTATTTTCTAGAAAAAATAAATAATTTTTAAAATATTTTCTTAAAAATAAAATATCATGTAGTCTATTCACTCAACAGCAAATCATCGAAACCTGAGGGGTTAGGTCACTTAATCATCACTTAATTATTTTATCACATTTGAGCTATATCTTATTTATAGTGAAATTTGTGTCTTACTTTGTGAAATAAAACCACGTCATTCTTCCTTATTGTTGATTCAGTGGATTCCGGAGATGATTCTTGTTCTACAACAAAATACATTGAAAGAAAGCTACTGATTGCTCATCAAAGTGACATGTTTCACATTATAAACAGAACATTTAAGTTAATGAAATATATTTACATATACTTATCTAATGAGAGATTGGTAGGCAAGGAAATGTAAATTTTTTTACATTCCCAATTTTCATCTCTACTGGTTTCTTGTCATGGTGCGTAGATGGTTCTTTGAAGTGTCCTAGAAAAGAAAATACATTATTATTTAAAGAAGAGAAGAAATTAAGTTGTGGAAGAATAATAGAGACATAGAATAAATGAGACAGACTGAGGCTTTTAAACTTTTAGAAACTGCGGAATTAACTGAGACAAAGTGAGGCTCATAATCAGGAGTCTAGTACATCCACAGCTGGCAAAAATACTTTTAAAAACCCAAAGTAACTCTACTCTAAATAGAATGAGTTAAGAAAAAGTTTATTAATTTACATTATATTTATTGTATCTAGTTTTTCTAAATAGTCCTGTGGCTTAAGTGAACACTCCACATACGTAAAGGACTTCAGCTTGCTGAACTGCTTTTCGTCTATTTCCTGTTCCATTTGTGACAGTTTATAAATGTACTATTTGCAGTCCAAATCAGCACTTTTACTAATAGTAACAGAACCACATCTCTGGTTGCCAAACAGAACACCAGAGAGTGGGGTATACCTTTTCCATTCGCTCCACAGAGCTAGGAGAAGTGTCAGGCAAGCTGAGCCTTAATTGCAAGTGAATCAATGAGAAGCCTCTATTTGGAGTATTCCCTGGCAAAAACTGAAACTCTGTTCTGGGGAAAAAAGAAGGGGCTTGCAAAGACTGCAAACAAGAGGTTTACAGCATTTGCAAGCTATTTTTAGATTTAAATAATGCAATCCCCAATTTAAATAATACAAGCTTCAGAAACAAAAGGGAATCATGAGAGAGAGTTTCCGTCATGTGTCCTTAAGGGGATAAATGCATACATGATTTTACTAAGGACATATCTATTAAATATTTAATTTAAAAAACAAAATAGGCAATGGGGTATTCCTTTGATTATGACAAAACACTCTATAGCGTCGTAATATTTTCATCTAATGCTCTCCATTCTGCTTTAGGCTTTTACACACTTTAACTCAATTCATGCTGTTGTCTTAAGATAAAAATGTAAATATAAAGATCATAATTCATTTTTAAAAATTAACTTACTATAGTTATTAATCAGAAGTTACCACTCAGCTATGAAATGACTGCATGACACAGTTCACACTAGGTAGTAAAATCTTATCACAGAGTTCATTTATCTTTGTTATGGGAAATTTGGTAGTGTGTATCTTTAAGTGTACCAATTACACACCTTTCAAAGTTAATTTATTTTATGATTTTTCTTTTTGTCCACTTTATATTAAAATTAATTAGACTGATTATCTTGGTATCATGCATTTGTAACTTCATTTTGAAGGTTTGACAACACAATTTTAGCTTTAGACTAAGCACATTTTTACCAGCCATCTCCTGATTATAAAATGCATATTGCAAATCAGACCATTTGTCTCATTGCTTACCGATAATTCCCAATAGCCTCAAACTTTGCCTCATTGTTTCACAGTCTCTACCACTTCTTTATTTTCTTTTGTTCTTTCCTCTTTAAATAGTAATTTATTTTCTTTCTTTTTTTTCAGAGTTTAATGAAAAATATATAATTGATTGTACAGTTATACCACAAAGACAATTTTAGTTAATGCGTTGAACATGTGCGCATCCAGTTTCTGTTTAGGAGACCTTTATACAACAAAATATTAATATATTTGTGTTGCCCAAGTGGCTAAAATAAACTAAACCACTGACTTTAAAATATATTTGTAACCTTGAAGACCTGTTATACTGTTACATGCAAGGAATATAGATCTTACTGAATGATTAAAAAAATGGTACTCATATTAATTTTCAGTGTATCCAATAGGTGTAATTAATTAAATCATATCTACTGCTTTTTGCACTGTCATGTTGGTTTGAAAGACACTTTGTAGTTTCTTGAGAATATCCCTAAAGCTGTAATGATCAATTTAATATTTGTTTGATGTGAGTCTTTTTACTGGTTTTGTTTTGTTTTTCTTTAAATTTTGTCAGGACTAAAAAGATTATTATATGTCAAAAAGAAGTGGATGCAAAGGCATTGTTTGAGAATGATGGTTTAATGAAAATATGTGATATTTTATTATCCAGCATTTTTCATTATGTGTGAATGGGACATTCAGTTTGCTGAAGTGATTTATAAGTGAAGAGTGTATCAACAGAAATTAACTATGATGCACTCCACTGGCTGTCGATCAGACAACTGGTCCTATTACTTCCTGGTTGTTTAGCTAACTGCTAGAGGCAAGCAATGCTCAGAGCACCTGCATTGTAAAGTCTTCTCCCTGAGTTGCATTGGAAAGTCTGTGAATGGACAGCCACAGAAGTCTGGGTGGGGGAAAGGGGGAGGGATTGCAAGGGCTTCAGACAAGAGATCTGCAGGTTTTTTCAAGAAGTTTTAAAATATATATTTCAAATGAAAACATTTATACTAAAATGCATGCATGTTTTCATTGAAGTAGTAAAAAGGGTAAACCCCTTTTGAAAAAATGTACCTGATTCCAGTGTAAAAAGTCTCTTGGTCTCCACCTTCTCTGCTGTAATTGTGAGGGGGAAACTGATGTGCATGCAAGGCGAGTGCCACACGTACATTAGGCCTTCCCCATAAGAAAGCATTGTATCAATGCTTTCCCACTGAATTTTGCAAGACACTGGATGTCCAACACTGGATGTCCTCATGTAAAGCTGTTAAACTCCATGAAACAGCAGGAAACACCTCTAGCAGCTATCTGAATGTGTTCAGCTGCAGGGTTAAGGAGACAGGGACAGTTCAATGAGAGGAAGTGGTCTGGGTGACTATTGTGTCCCTTTAATGCCTTACCCTGTCCTATCCTATGAAATTAAACTTGAAGGGCCTATAACAAAAAAAGGTCTACAACTTGCTGTACTGGATATGCTGATATAGAATGCCCAGGCACCATTCCCTAGTTTACTATGACATTTGTTAGGAATTGGAACATCTATTTACTGCCAAATCTCAGGAGGATTAATAATGTGGAATTAAGACTAGACTTCCACATTATCAAAATTATCATCCCACCTGGAAGACATGAGCTGACTGAGAACACTGGGTTAATTTAACCCCGCCTCGTCAATCTCCACTAATCAATGTCACTGAGATTAGAAATTGATAATGTGAACGTATGATTTTAAATACCTTTTTTTTTTCTTTAAAAATGATTTAGCTATATTTACTGTAGCTTGTCATTATTCTCAAATTCAGACATTCTTTTTAAATTCTGTAGCCATTTTAATACACAGTACAGCCAGTAATGCATTCAGTGTCCTTACACATATCTCTATAAGCAAAGCATTTTAACATTTTTAGTTTTCTATTTTTGTCTATTTATATCGACTGTACCTAATTTTTGTATTTTTTTTATTTTACACTAACATTTCAGACCCTGTTTGAAATATTGCAAGATAACGGACAATGTATACTGTCCACAGCTATTAATTTTCCCAAATACTTTATAAAGGCAGAAGAAATAAGTGAAAAATATAATTTAGATAATTTACATTTGTCTGCAAAGCCATATATAAACAAAATTACTATGTGTTATTAAGTGTTTACATTCTAGCTTTTGCTATTGGTTCAAATATGTTATGCTATTTTTTTTTTCTCCAATCAAAAAGTGCTTTGTAGAGAAGAGGTTAACTCTATGCACCCTAGGACTTATTTCTTATTGAAATTATGGTGTTTGGAGCTCCTAGCCACCATTTTACCTTGAGGGTAAAATTTATGTATGGTTTAACCCAAAAGTTAAGAGGCACTATCTGCTCTACCCCCTAGTTTCCTGTGATGTCCGTTGCTTAAATGTGGAAGCCTAAGAATGGGCAACACATATGTTTCTCACACGTTTTGTGAATTTGGACCTAGTGATATGCTGAGAGCATCAGCTGATGCTGTCAGTCTATCAGACTTGCCTAACTGAGGCTTTTTCATTGAAGCCTTTGACATTGCCAAAGGGGCAGAGTAAACAGGCACCACCATCTTTACAACTTTGGGACTAATTTGTTCAGAAACCATTTAACCCCTCAAGTTAAGATAGCATCCAGGACCTCCTGGCACCATAACAACTTTATTCTTCATTCTGTATTTGTTTAAAATTGCATTTTAACTGAAAATACTATTTTACACAATTTCTAATTTCTTGTGATTGCAAAGCATTTTAAAATAAAACTATTGTTTATCAGTTGCAGGCCATTAATTTATTTTTATATTAATGAATATTCAAAAATATATAAAAGTGTAGTTTTGTATTGTGTCTTGAAATAATAATTTTGAAACCTAGATCATTAAAGATATCCACTTAAGCTTAATACTCTCTAATTATGCATATTTAACCTAAATGTTAAAGCTTTATCATGTTTTGAAATGTATAATACATGTAAAACACATTGCATGAGCAAGAAAGCTGCACAAATAAACACAAGATATGATGGGACCTAACATACACTTTCAGTAAAATTAAAATTACAACACTTTTAAAAAAGGCTAAAAAAGGCGGAGCTCAACCACCAGCCTGAACAGACGCCACGCATGCAAGCTCCTCCAAATTACAGCGCAAAATCCCCCAAAACGCCCAAAATTAAAGCCCAGACGGACCCCAAACCGCGACAGTCACGTCCCCCAATACCACCCAAGGCGATAGATGCCTTTTTTTCAACCAAAGGCCCAGCCCGGACGAAAACGGAAAACCGGGGCCTACCCCACGTTGTCCCTGCCAAGCCTGGAAGCACTCCTCCGGCAACAGGCGAACGACGGGAGCCCTCTCCAAGCACCACAAGAGGCCTCACCCCACACGCCAGCGATGGGTCGCCGCTCGCAAAAGACGGCGGCTGTGGAGCACAGAGACATCGGAACGATGTTCCAGAGGCCCATGCAACCCCAACCCACACCCGCAGAGCCCGCACGGCAGGTCACTGGTACAAGGCCTGAAGCCCATTCAAACCCAATTGAGCAAGCAAGGGCAGAGAGGCCGGCGGACACTTACCTGCAGCCATCAGATGCTCCCACTGACACCACACCAACGACCAGACAAGACCTGAAAGTACTATTGATGGACTTTCATAAAATACTTGCAGCTGAATTAGCTCCTATTAAAACTAACATGAAGGCCATCACAGACCGAGTACAGGCCTCGGAGAGGGACATAGCAGACGTCCAGACAGAGGTACAAGACCTCCAGACCTCGGTCCAACAACTATGGGCTCACCAAAGAGCTGTCACCTCACACATCACAGCAATGGAGGATCGCCACCGCCGTACTAATGTGAAGATAAGGGGCGTCCCAACCGCAGTGGCGGCGGACGAGCTCCCCCATTATGCCAGACGGTTGCTAACCACCCTCCTGTCCCCCACGGTAGCCAAAAAAATTAATTTGGAAGAAATCTTCCGCCTACCAGGACCCAAGGGGATGACGACAACGGCACCAAGAGATGTGATATTAAGGTGCTCCTCAACACACGATAAAATACTCATAATGTCAGCACTTAAGGGCAAAACTCCCTTGCAATTCGAAGAAGCGTCTCTGACGTTTTACCAAGATCTCAGTAAAACCACCCTCCTGTGGCGAAAAACGTTCCAACCGGTAACCAGCCAGCTTCAATCAGCTAAAATAAGCTATAGATGGGGAGCAAACGGATCCCTGATGGTATCCAGGAGCGATGGCGTACACACACTCACCTCTATGGAAGACACTGCACCATTCCTGACGGCCCTGGGACTGGCACAGCTGCCGGACACTGCACGACAGAGTGCCTCCACCTCAACGTCAAGCTGGGACCCGACGCAGGCAACAACCTTCATCCCAAGAAGGGGGAAAGAGAGGACGGCAGATCCAGGAACAAGCACCAGCGAGGACCCAACCTAAGACAACAGACCGACTAAAGTCCAGCCAGCCATACCAGTCGGTCTATACGCTCACCACGGGACTATCTGCTCAGGACATTATATATATACCCCAATGTTCTCCCAGTTTCTCCCCCCCTCCCCCATACCCTATACCAGGGACCAAGCAACTGTTTAGGGACCACATCCACAGTCACACAGGTAATCACACCTAAGGTTGGGGACACAACCAATGCTCTACCCCCCATAACGGGGAGCAACAGCATCCCTCCACACTCACACACGAGGCAACCGCCAAACAACTCACGCATCCACCACCCCCCCCCCGCAGCTCCCATGGTCAGGAGCCACTACAAACGTAACAAGGCATATCTCACACACCCAACACCTCCCCGGGACCCAAACAACACAGCCTGTATGCCTTGTACTGAAGAGGCTACATACCACGCTACACTACCAGCCCACAGGCTGAATGAACAAGCCATAGGACCCTCAACGAGCAACCACAGCACACCGACTCTCACCCATAGATCAGCTAGCACATACCACACTCAACCACCTCAGAATAGAGGGATGACACGATAGCGATCAAGGCCTACACAAACATGTTAGAAAAATAAAATAGTGCAAGAATGTGATACGATCTGGCCTCCTTTTAACAAATGTTGTAACGACTATGTTTTGCACTGAAAAATAAAGAAAAAAAAAAAAAAAAAAAGGCTAAAAAATTATGATTCAAATGGTTATAATCCAAGTTCTTTATAAATATAGATTATATAATGTAGATATAAAAAAACAATAGTAAATGTTATCATTTACATTATCTCCATAAGGAATATTTCCAACAAGATATATGTGTTTGTTGTAGTTATTTTATTACTAAATGCTATATATTATAGGGTTTTTGGCATATTAAGTGTTTTTGTTATTGCTAGAATAATTAAAGTTGAGGTTTAGCGAATTATGCTGTAAAAAACAGTACACCTCTTTCCCAGTGGGAGCAATTTGCCCTACAGAAATGTGTTATAACATTTAAATGAAATTGTTAATCAGAGACAGTTTACAGCTGCACCTGCTCTTATTTGTAGCATTAAACAGTGTAATCACTGACACCACTAATATAACCAAATAATAATTAAGGGAAATATCCATCTGGTGTACTTTTTTTTGGAAATTAAAGCAGCGATAAAAATTTCATCAAGGAACACACGTTGGGCAAATTATTTCTGAAATACTTATTCCATGAACATATCAATCACGTTAGTTTCACAATTAAAAGAAAAATAAACAAATGAAATGCATCCATATTATGCAATAAAACAGAATAAGTTCAAGAATCAATGTTGGTGGAACTCAATTGCAAGTTAGTACAACTCGGCATCTACAACATTTATCCTACTGAATAATGCTTATGGTTTTTCTCATTTATTTATTGTTTTCATTGCCAATGTTGAATATCACAAGTGAAGGCAAACTTCAATAAAACTATCCAATCAAATCTTTAAACAACTTCTGTCATGAGAATTTTTTTTTTCTTTCAAATATTTTTTTTTCTTTCATTAGAATTTAGTCCAAAGTTCAGATTAATGTGTATTGACCTCTTGATAAATCTCATACGGTATGCCCTATAGCGGTTTCTGTTTTTTATGTCAATTTTCATGTCTTTTTAAATAAACAATTTAACCCCTTCAGGACTGCTGACGGTTCAGGACCGTCAGGGGTAAAATGTGCGTTTGGACCGCTGACGGTCCTGAATCGTCATAGCGAAAAACGGGCTGCGGAAAGCGATCAGAGATCGCTCCCGCCAGTGTAACACTGTAACTATCTGCCAGACATCCCAGGCAGATAGTAACAGCCAATTGCGGTGTGTGAGGGATCCGCGATCGCTCACAATTGGCTGCTGTCAAAGTGGTTGTTACAAACACTCACATTGACAGTGATCTCTGCCCCTCTCTCCTCTGTAGCGTTTTGTGAGGCGAGAGAGAGAGATCATGATAGTTTGTTGCAGCAGAAGTGTTCCAGAGCTTTATACAGTATCTAAAGTGAATAAAAAATCAATTTTAACCCCTTCCCTGCTAGATCTGTTACAGCAGTGCATTTGTACTGTCTATTTTTTTTGCCCTTAAAGGGTTAAATTTGTTTTAAAAATCTGTTTCTTGGTCTGTCTTGGTCTGTCTTAGTCAGTCAGTTTCCTTCCCCCAAATCTCCATTAGATTTTTGTGACAGGAGTTAGTTTAGGGATTGCTGTTTAGTCTGTTTTAGTAAAAAAGAAAAGAAAAAAAGTATTAAAAAAATTGTGTGTTTGTAATTTGTTTTTATATGTGTAAAACATGCAGCGTATGTATAACTTGCAGGAGGCATATGCCTTCTTGACGTCAGACTCTGACACCACTGACACTGCGTCAGATTTTGACCCAGGTCAGTTTTCTGACACGTCTAATCAAGACATGTCATCTGTGTGTGCTTCCTCTGCTACGCCGAATGTGGAGGAGGACTGGGTACCTCCACAGTTAGCCAAGCCCAACGTCCCCCCTTTTAGTGCCAATGTTAATGTGGATGGCTTCTCCCCAATGCAGTATGTAGAACTATTTTTAGGGGATACCATCTGGGAGGAGATTGCTTCCCAGACTAACTTGTATGCTACCCAATTTATTGATAACAATCCAGGTAGCTATACAGTCAGGGAGCATGACTGGCATCCCACAGATGTCCCAGAGCTTAAAAAATTCTGGGCTCTTATAATGCTCATGGGGATTATAAAGAAGCCATTGATTCGCTCATACTGGAGCACCAACCAAATAATGTCAAGTCCAGTATCCTCCCAAACCATGCCTAGAGCCAGATACAAGTTACTGCTGAGATTTTTACATTTCAGTGACAATACCCTCTGTCACCCTAGAGATCCCCCCAATACGATAGGCTTTATAAAATACGCCCACTGCTAGACCATTTACAGGACAAATATTCAGATGTTTATACCCCCCAACAAAATTTATCCATAGATAAATCTCTAATGAAATACAAAGGGAGATTAGGGTTCAGACAATACATCCCCTCAAAGCGCTCTAGGTATGGCATAAAACTGTACAAACTGTGTGAGAGCAAAAGTGGATACACGTTTGCCTTTCGTGTATATGAGGGGAAAGATGGTCAGCTGGGAAACTTGTATGGGACCTACTAAACCCTTTGTTTAATAAAGGTTACCACCTTTATGTGGATAATTTTTATAGTAGTGTCCGTCTGTTTAAAACACTTTATGGTTTACAGACACTGGCCTGCGGCACTGCCAGAAAAAAATCCAAAGATTTTCCATGATCTCTCATAGAGGCAAAATTAAAAGGATAATCCAGATTTCAAACATTTCGATATCTATTAAGGGATTCTTAGAAAGAAACGAACATTCATTAATGTTACTCAAATATTTCTATTCATCTTATAAATTAATTTAAGGAAACTTTTTTTAGAGATTTTATAAACACAGAAACACATAGATAACATTACCGTCAAGCAGCTATTGTGAGAAAAATATATAAAATGCTCAATATGCTTATTTGCAATGACCCTGATGATGTTTTAGCAATACAGTTTCCAAAAATGTAACTGAAACTAAATTTAAAAAAATAAGTACTCCCTATATCATGGTTGGGAAGCCTGTTCTTCATTAAAATTAACATACTACCGAGGCTCTTATATCTATTCCAGGATCTCCCTATACCTATTTGAGGGCCCAATTTCAAGGGGTTACAAACAGCCATTGACAAATTAATTTGAGCTAATAAACGGGCCAGGATCAAATGGCAAACTCTATACGTTCCAAACAGTGGCGTAACAGACAACCCATGGGGTGAAAACTGATCCATGGGCCCCCCACCGCGCTTACTCTGTGCGGGCTGGGGCCGCAACACATGGCGGCAGGCACCTGTGACCACGGTATGTACGCCAGTGCATGCAGATACACATACACTTAAAGGACCACTACAGACACCCAGATCACATCAGCTAAATGAAGTGGTCTGGATGCCAGGTCCCTCTAGTTTTAACCCTGCAGCTGAAAACATAGCAGTTTCAGAGAAACTGCTGTGTTTCACTGAGTGTTAATCCAGCCTCTAGTGGCTATGGGCGGTTTGAATGCGCGCGCGGCTCTTGCCGCGCATGCACCTTCGGAGCTGAGAGGCGGATCTGGGCGGAGGTATCCCCAGCGCCAAGGGAGTCCGGCGCTGGAAAAAGGTAAGTGTTGAAGACACACACACTCTCACGAACAGACGCATACACACTCTCACGAACAGACGCATGCATACTAGCTAACAGACACACACACACACTCTCACGAACAGACGCATACACACTAGCTAACAGACACACTTTTACTGACAGACACACACTCAGTGACAGACATAGATACATACTCACTGACAGAGAGACACATACACACTCACAAAACACACACTCACTAACAGACACCAAACAGACTCACTAACAGACACACACAAACTAACACACTCAGTAACAGACACACACAGTAACACACTCACTGACACACACAAACTAACACACACACTGACACAAAAATTAACACTAACACACACACACTCTAACACACACACTAACACACACACACACTAACACTAACACACACACACTCTAACACTAACACACACACACTCTAACACTAACACACACAATCTAACACTAACACTAACACACACACACATATTCTAACACTAACACGCACACACATTCTAACACTAACACACACACTCTAACACTAACACACACAAACTAACACACACTAACACACACACGTGTCTTTTCAAAATTCTAATCCCCCAGCTTCCCTACCTTTAGGAGTGCTGAGGGGATTCCCTGGGGTCCAGTGGTGTTGCTGGGCGGCCGGTTACCGGGCAGGCTGGCGCGCGCGCGAGGGAGCACTCTCCCCTGAGATGTCTGTTCAGCTCCCTCGCGCGCCGCGTACTGATGCTGGAGCCAGAATATGACGTCATATTCCGGCTCCGGCATCAGTATGCGGTGTGCGAGGGAGCTGGGCAGAGAGCGCTCAGGGGAGAGTGCTCCCTCGCGCGCTGGCCAGCCTGCCCGCCCGGTGACACCAGGGCCAGCGTCGAGGCCACAGCGTCAAGGCCACACTGGCGTGCATACCGGGTCGGTATGTATGCCACTGGTTCCAAACAAAGCAGAGAGACTGGGTCTACCGCACTTAACGCATTACTATTATGCTGCACACATGGCACAAGCTCAATATCTACATGCCCCATATAGTGCTAAAATATAGGTAGACCTGGAGCATAACAAATTCAGCAGGGATTTTCCCTCCATATATATCTGGCTACAAAAACAAGCAAGACCACCCCTAACCCCAATAACCCCTACTCAAAGATTCCGACACACAGTCAGGGAGGGCTAAAAATCGACCATCCAAAGCAAACTATACCACTCTACCCCCACATTCCCCCCAAACAAAGCTTTTCTTAAATTGTTTTCTCTCAACTCTACTTACCAGCTAATCTTCCTTGCTCCACCTCTCTTACCCTCTTTACAACCCATCCTGAATGACCTTCCAGCACATGCTAACATGGTTAACCAACAGGTCCTTACAAACTACACCTATCTCATACAGGAGTATAAGGCAACTAACACCCCAAGGGCATAACAAATCCATGTTTGCACCTCACAGCACAATGTTATCACAGGACAGACACCCTGCATACCACGACGGACCATAACCAATCGACACGAGCACCATCGGAGAACACGCACAACTCCATCAGTAAGGAACAATGTCCCTTGACCTAAATCACAGTGACCTCCACCACACATCTCCCATCCCCTCTGCATAAACACCCATGTACTTCCCAAGGCACACAGAAACAAGTTTAAGACTCAAAATGTTCTTACTGTTCTTCCGTTTGTTTGTTTTTACTTTCTTTATATATTTAATTTTGGTAACGGTAGACCACAGAGCCACATACAAAATAAAAAGCCTTATACTGCACCGGAAATGCTGCACAGCCATACCTAGCTACACTTTATACCAAAAATGTGTAGTAGCAACCTTTGTGAACTGCCAATTGTTTGATGAAACTATGTACTGTTTACATTGTAATATCGCTTTGTCACCAAAACTCTGAAAAAAATTAAAACTATACAAATAAAGACTTTTAAAAAAGTACTTATATTACAAGTACCTGCTTTGTATAGCTGATAGAATCCCTGTAGCATACTTAGGTCTTGATTTAATAAGCTTTCCACATGATTCAATACTGTAAGACAAATTTTCAAATAATACACCTGTATCTACAAAAATGTTCATAGATATAATGTTGACTAGTGTAGATCAGGGGTTCCCAATTAATTTTTCCAGTGGAACCCTTTGACATAGTGTATCAAGGTCGTTGAACCCCCCCAGGGAAAAGGTGTGTATATCTGTGCGTATCTGTGACACACAGTTATCATAGTCATTTTGGCTTAACTAAGTCAATAAATAAGATTATTCATCCTTTAATTTAAAATTGTAGGCCAATATATCTAAATTGGAAGATTTTGGCCAGTTGTGACTCAAATACAAAATTACTCGATTCATTCCGAAACATTTCTATATTAATAAATGGTGTATGGTTAACTCGTCAGTCATTAATGAGGAGATACAGAGTTGCTGGTTTAGTGTGTATATGTTGCCCTCACAAGGTATATAAAAGAAGTAGGCATATCTCCTATCAATAGGGTAGAATCAGCTTCTATGAAATGCATCTTTTTGGGCTCATATGTAAAGAGAAATAAAATACATAGTGTGTATCTTTAAAACCAAAATTACTTTAATAAAAATTACACTTACAGAAAGTAACATGTAAAATCACTTATTATCAGTAGGAAAAGGAATACAATCATACGGCAGCACGAAAAAGCAAGGTGCGAGATGCGGAGATCTATTGGAGGCGGTAGTCGATACCAAAGATGCCAGATTTGTTAATTATAACCCCAAAAACAAAATTTCTGATATTTTAGATGTTGGTTTAGTGGGAGGGATTACTGTTTGTTTCATATGTGTTTTTTGTATGCACGTGAATAGGAATGTGCATGATGATTGAAGCAAATAGGGTGAGTGTTAGTGTGCATACTTCTGACTGTTTGCCAATACTCTGCATTGGGAAGGATATTATGGTTGGATTGCTTTCCTATTGATGTTGGCAGGCTAATTTACTTTTTTACTTTCTGTAAGTGCAGTTTTTTTGAAAGGTATTTTGGCTTTGAAGATACACTATTTATTGGACTTCTCCATTATATATGAGCACAAACAGGAACATTATATAGAACATGTGGAAACAGCTGTGTTGCAGAGCTCCACTACTTCGACTACATATCTCCACTGAATTCTACTTGTAGCTGGAGGAAGCACTGTTTAGTGATTAGAACCCTTTCCCCCAGTAACTAGATGGCACATAGTTCTGGAAGTGCAACTGATTTTTATTGGGAAGACAGTCTTTTTTACATGGACCCCCAGCATGGGGTCCTTATTCATCCCAGAGCAAGCCCGCCCTGGTGCCTCTCAGTCCTGGAGATAATTGCGTTAGCCCTAACTTAAGCTAATTATCTCCCAGATACAGAGGACACAACATGAAAATACCCCAAACACACATAAAACATGCAGGAACCCCAACACATCCTATATCTAAGCACCCAAGTTGGCAAAAGGGCACCTGATTCCCTAGTGAATAGACAAATTGCCACTGGGGTAAAGATTTAACCTGCCGCTAGCAAAGTCCATGCTGAGAATAGTTAAAGAGTAAATGTCCCTTCGGCCGGTCAATTATCGGGAGCTACTGCTTCAAAACACAGCTCCTTCAAAAACACAGCTCTCCTGGCAGGTTGGGAAGTGGGGTAAAACAGAGGGGTAAGTTGACTGGGAATGGGGAAGTGCTGCGGCTGATCTGGTGTTTCACGTGTTTTAGTACAAGGTCCCACTCTGGAACCAAATGTCCAGCAGGAAAAAGGCTCTCTTGAGTGTTCAGCATGGAGGGGGAAAATCACTGAGCCAGGGGTAGTGATAAAGCTCCTTCAGGGATATTTTTAGGGGTGTAATAAAACATAGCTCCCCACAAGAGGATTCTACCCTGTTGATGGCAGATATGCCTTATTCTTTTATATGCATGTGAATACAATATATATGCACAGTAAACCAGCAACTTTGTAACAATATTACTCTATGTATTGCATCTGCATTTTTGTTCTGTAGACAGTGAAATGTTGTATGTGTATTGTTAAAGATTTGGATAAATCTTTGGTTCTCTGCAGTTTTTTGTTTTTTTACTTCTGAGGCACAAATTGAACTTACTTCAAATTGGGTTTTTACACTTTTTGTTTAGATCAACACCAGAAATAGCAGAAAAATTTAATTAGGTTGACTTGAGCCTTTTTTCAAGCAATTTTTTAAATTCTATTTATAACAAAAACAATTTTCCATATAATATCAAACGAACATATCAAAGACAAACATATACATTTAATAAGCTTATTGGAAAGATAAATTACATTCCCATACGAATAAATAAAATAAAAAAACACATTTAGAATTTGGCATATAACTAATCCCACAGGGGGAAAAAAAAATTACTAAATGATTATAACAGTATGTCTCTATTCTTCATCCAGGGTAACATAAATTTATAATGAGAAACAAAATGGCCTGCCGGTGAAATAAAATTGTGTTCCATCTTGTATTGGAAATCTTTTCGATCGACTATTTCTCGCCAAATGAAAGTTGTTTTCTTCCAAGAACAAGCTATGCAAATCTTATTAGCGAAAATAATGGTAGTTATTAAATATGTAAAAGTCCTATTTTGAGAGGGAAAACTTGTATCAAATAGAAAGATTTGAGGGGATATGGACAAAACCTCAGGATATTAATTGTCCTTAACTGTTGATACTTTAGATCATGTAGACCCTCACATTTCCACCAAATTTGGTAGATAGTTCCTAATGCTTTATGACATCCTCAATAACCCCAAATTCCATGAAGTCTAAGAGGAACAATACACCACTTATAAAGGATTTTTACAATGTAATTCCAATTGGGCTATACAATGAATGCTCTGATTTACTAATAGGGTAGTCTGATACCACTCAGAATATAACAAATACATTTTAACGTCCTTTTCTCACGTTAGGAAAGGGGATAATTTAGTAAGGGGCTTGTTATCATCAAACAATCTTGTAGACCTAAATATCAGGCCTTCATATTCAATTTTATTCATATAACTATCTGAGCAAAGATTAAAAAGTACAAATTCAGAATTTATATAATGTATGATTCTCAGACAAGAAATAATTAACTTGGAGATAAGTTATATTACCTTGTAATTGAGAAAATGACATACATTGTCTGTTCTCAATAATATCAGAAATGTTCAAAATACTATGTTGTTTCCATTTAGATAAATTAACTTCTAACATATTATATTGCACAATATCAATTGGAGCCTTTATAGAAAAGCGCTCAACTATATCAAAATTCCTCTTAAATTTTCTCAGTGTACCAAGCATACTACAAGAATCCTATGTTGGTTAATATTTTTTTTAAATCTAGTCAAGATTAGACCAAAATAAGTTATCCTGTTGGTAGTAAAATCAGTCATCTTGTTCAATATCATGCCAAATCATATGTGAAGCATTTGATTTAAACCAAACCATTATATGGGAAATCATGTACGCTTCATGCAGTTTATTAACAGCAGGAAATGAGATTCCACCCATATGATAGCTTTTTTTTAAGGATATGTTGAACTTTGGTTTCTTACCGGCCCAAATAAACTTGGATATTAATATCTGGAATTGGTATAGAACAGTTGTTCCCAACCCAATCCTCAGATATCCCCTACCAGTCCAGGATTTAGGGATTACCAAGTTGTGTCTAAGGTGTTTTTAGAAAAGAAAAGAAAAAAACACACTTTAGACACAACAGGGTAATCCCTAAATTCTGGACTGGTAGGGGGTACTTGCGGACTGGGTTGTAACCCCTTGTATAGAACATCCTTACGATTTCTAAATGGCAGGTATCTGAAACAATAAAGTAATTTAGGTAATAAATACACATTTCAACATCCCAACCATGAAGCATCAAACCTTGCCCAGCTATCCAATTGTTTTCTGTTGTTTTAATTTTAAGAAATTCTGAAAAATTATATTCAGTCTAGATATATATTCCTTATTAATGGTGACTAGTGATTTTGCATTTTACTTTCTGTAAGTGCAATTTTTAATCAAAGCTACTTTGGTATAAAGATACAAACTATGTCCTGTATTTCTCTATTACATATGAGCACAAGAATAAACATTATCTAGGAGACGTGGGAACAGCTGACTTGACCTTGTTGATGGGAGATATGCCTTAATCTTATATATACCTTGTGAGTGCAACATATACACACTAAAACAACTTTGGAGAAATACTACTCTATGTTTTACTTCTGCTTTTCCTCTGTAAAGATTGGTATGTTTTATGTGTATTATTGAAGATTTGAAGGCAGCTTTGCGTTAGAACTATATAAAACAAATATTCATAATGTATACATTAGGGAGAAAATACAGCAACAACAAATAAATGAATAGATAAATATCATTTCAAGATTAAATAAATAAACACAAATCTTTAAGCAACATATTTGTGATTAATAATTTGGGCTAAGTATGCAATTTAACATCAATCTGTTATTGGCACTGTTTTTCGTAATACAGCCAGACTCATTTTTGTTTGGTTTAGTCTTCAAAAAATAATTGTGTCAGTCTTCATTCATCTATAATACACCATATGTTCTCTAAATTCAATCTGAGAGCATTTCCAAAATTCCTACAGGTGTAGCACTGTAGGATTTTTGGAAACACTCTCATACCAAATGTTGTTTTTTTTCTTCAGTACAGGTTATATATATTTAAAACAGATTTAAAAAAAAAGACACACAAAAAAAGCCAAAAAGACTGCCACATGTTTCTGTAAACTTGATCAACTTTTTTTTATTTACTATTATTTATGGAAAGAGTCTATTAACTCTATCTGTATAAAGGTGAAGATCATCTCTCTCTCTGCGTATTAGGAATATGATCATCCCTTTCTAATTACAAGTTCAACATGTATAACTCGCTGCACCCCAATATTACTTCAAACTGGTTAATTTTACTGTTGTCACTCACCTTACACCTGGTCTCACTAAATATATTAATTATATCACTAAAATGGCTTCTTTTGAGAAAGTTAAACTTTGAAGCCATTTAGTGAACAGCAAACTGTGTTGTAATTTAGAAACATAGAAACATAGAATGTGACGGCAGATAAGAACCATTTGGCCCATCTAGTCTGCCCAATTTTTTTTTAAATACTTTCATTAGTCCCTGGCCTTATCTTATAGTTAGGATAGCCTTATGCCTATCCCACGCATGCTTAAACTCCTTTACTGTGTTAACCTCTACAACTTCAGCTGGAAGCCTATTCCATGCATCCACTACCCTCTCAGTAAAGTAATACTTCCTGATATTATTTTTAAACCTTTGTCCCTCTAATTTAAGACAATGTCCTCTTGTTGTGGTAGTTTTTCTTCTTTTAAATATAGTCTCCTCCTTTACTGTGTTGATTCCCTTTATGTATTTAAATGCTTCTATCATATCCCCCGTTTCGTCTTTCCTCCAAGCTATACATGTTAAGTTCCTTTAACCTTTCCTTGTAAGTTTTATCCTGCAATCCATGAACCAGTTTAGTAGCCCTTCTCTGAACGCTCTTTTAAGTATCAATATCCTTCTGGAGATACATACAAGTGCTCCAAGTGAGGTCTCACCAGTGTTCTGTACAATGGCATGAGCACTTCCCTCTTTGTTTTATAAATATATATATATATATATATATATATATTTTTTTTTTTTTTTATACTGCAATATCGGTGTTATACAAAACACAATGATTGTCGCAGCAAAGTTATGCAATTATGCTATTTGCTAACTTATGTAAATTTGCTATGACACCAGTTAGTAAAGAACTATTACCAGAACACAAGCGCTTTAGAGGAAAGCATACTGTCAAAAGTAAAGACAAAGACAAATGAGTCAAATGGACCTGATGGAATACACCTTAAGTTATTAAAAGAGCTTAGTGGTGTACTAGCAAAACCATTAACAGATTTATTTAACCAATCATTGTTAACAGGAGTAGTCCCAGAAGATTGGAAGTTAGCGAATGTTGTGCCCATTCAGAAGAAAGGTAGTAGGGAGGAGTAGGCCAACTATAGGCCAGTAAGCCTTACTTCAGTAGTGGGGAAAGTAATGGAAACCATGTTAAAGGATAGCATTGTTGAACATCTAAAATCACATGGATTTCAAGATCAGAGGCAATATGGGTTTACTTCAGGGAGATCATGCCAAACTACTCAGATTTTTTTTTGATTGGGTAACTAAAATAATAGATCAGGATGGTGCAGTAGACATTGCTTACCTAGATTTCAATAAAGCTTTTGACATTGTTGCACTTTGAAGGCTTATCAATAAACTGCAATCTTTAAGTTTGGATTCCAACATTGTGGAATGAGTAATGCAGTGGCTGAGTGACAAGCAACAGAGGGTTGTAGTCAATGGAGTATATTCGAAGCATGGTCTTGTCACCAGTGGGGTACTTGGACCCATTCTCTTTAATATTTTTATTAGTGATATTGCAGAAGGTCTTGATGGTAAGTTGTGTCTTTTTGCTGATGATACTAAGATATGTAACAGGGTTGATGTTCCCGGAGGGATATGCCAAATGGCAAATGATTTAGGTAAACTAAAAAAATGGTCAGAGTTGTGGATAAATCCAAGGGCAGAGTATAGAATGTTTAATACTCTACTAACTTCAACATCTGAGGAAAGGGATTTAGGGGTAATTATGTCTGATGACCTCAAGGTAGGCAGATAATGTAATGAAGCAGCAGGACATGCTAGCATAATGCTTGGTTGTATAAGGAGAGTTATTAGCAGTAGAAAGAGGGAAGTGCTCATGCCATTGTACATGACACTAGTGAAACCTTAATTGGAGTATTGTACGCAGTACTGAAGACCGTATCTCCGGAAGGATATTGATACTTTAGAGAGAGTTCAGAGAAGGGCTACTGAACTGGTTCATGGATTGCAGGATAAAATGTAATAGGAAAGGTTAAAGGATCTTAACATGTATAGTTTGGAGGAAAGACAAGGCAGGGGTGATATGATAGAAACATTTAAATACATAAATGGAATCAAAACAGTAAAGGAGGAAACTATATTTAAAAGAAGAAAAACTACTACAACAAGAGGACATAGTTTTAAATTAGAGGGGCAAAGGTTTAGAAATTATATCAAGAAGTACTTTACTGAGAGGGTAGTGGATGCATGGAATAGCCTTACAGCTTAAGTGGTAGAGGTTAACACAGTAAAGGAGTTTAAGCATGAGTGGGATAGGCATAAAGCTATCCTAGCTATTCGTTAAGGCCAGGGACTAATGAAAGTATTTAGAAAATTGGGCAGATTAGATGGGCTGAACGGTTCTTATCTGTCGTCACATTCTATGTAAACCATTACCTCTGCATGTACAATTTTCAGTTATCAGGCTGTTTAATTAAAAGGAACAACACTCTAAATAAATTATATATTAACTTGCACCTCATTTAATGAAATGGAGTAAGTATTTCCCATAGTCCCTTTATTTCCCATTTGTAGCATTACTTACTTTAACCGGCTCATGTAGTCCTACTCCTGCCATGCGTGCCGACCGCTCTACGCGGCCACGCAGCATGGCCCCAGTTAAAAATACCTGTGTTCACCAGCACAAAGCCACAGTCAGATCCCCGGAAGCTGCCTCCTTTGAGGGTGCGTCCTTAAATAGAATATAGGAGTGATGTCACGTCCACCCTTAAAGTGACTACTTCATTATTTTGACTCCAATCTGTTTTGAGTAACAGTGATGACGTGTACCAATACGAACACAACGCTTGCTTTGGCCCTTATTCTTTGTCCTGTCATGTTTTCTGTATAGATCCTCGCTTTGTGCTCCTAGTGGTTCCCTTGTGATTTTCTGTGTTTGACCTAGGCTTCATATTGACCTAGTAATTTCTGGTATCCTGACATGGCTTTCTTATTGATCTAGTGATTTTTGGTATGTTAACCCTGCTTTATATTGACCTTGTCATTTCTGGTATCCTGACCTGGCTTCGTATTGACCCCATGATTTCTGGTATCCTGACCCAGCTTTATATTTGTCTTTGTGATTTTCTGGAATCCTTATGCGACTTTGTTTTGACTCCATGTATTTCTGTATTCCTGACCTTGGTTTATCTTGATCTTGTTTCTTGCTGTATTAATATGTTAAGTCCGGCCATTCTAAGGCTAGGTAATACGTGTTTAGGATTCACCTTTCCACTTTCCTGTGTGTTGGGGTACGACTCCTGCGACACCATTGTATTGGATACTCTGAAAATTGAGTTTTAACATGCTCATTCATAACACTAGGTCTTATGGCTCTTTAGAGATACAGAATTTGACTGAACCACTGCTCGTCCTAAATTCGGATGAATTGCAATTTGGTTGAAACTGAATGCACAAGACAGACAGATAGATATATAGATAAAAAAATATACAGTGGTCTTGGTTTTGCTTTAAAAAAAACAACATTTTCAAAGATACATAAATGAAGTACTAAATGTTTCTCCTATAAATAATGTAGAATATTCATGATATTAAAACAAGTGTTAAGGATATCAAATTTCTGTGTACAGTTTTGACAATCCCTTTCTACACTATTGGAGCATCAGAATGCACAGTGGGATCAATTTGTGTCAAACATATAGCTCCCATGTTACATAATCCTTACACAGAATGTGACACTGTTTCAAAGTAAACAGGAGCTATGAAAGAAAATATGATATGGTTTATGAATATCTAGCTCTACATGTTCATTGTACTGCAGCCAAAATGTTTAAATATTACACATCAGTAGGTCAGTTTTATATATCCTCTTATTCTGACATGTTTTAATAAAAAAAAAAAATCATTATTAAATTTGTGATACAAAATAAATGGAAACCATATCTTAAGCTGATATAATCTTCAATAAAATGTATTTTAGAAATGATATAGTTTCATTAAATGTATGAAACAAAGGGAATGTATCCAGTTGTATATAGCTGTAATGTGCAATGCAACATACGAAAGATTACTTAATGCAACATATGTAATTATCTTTCCCAGAAGCGCAATGCATGTTATGATTTTATCACTACACCATGGTTCTAGACATATATATATATATAAATATATATATATATACAAAAAAAAAAACAATGGATCAGCACTAATAAACTTAACAAAAGACCAGAAAAAAGGTGTCAGCATCCCAATTAAAAGGATTCCTCTTAAACCATTTATTAGATCTAAGAGAACAAAAACTCAGAAAAAAGAGCTGCGCCTAAAATATGTACAGACAGTAAACAATGTCAAATAGCTCAATATAAAACCAAATGAAATAGTCCAAAGAAAAAAGTCTTAAATAGAAGATACCCTTTGAGGTAGTAGTATATGACGTAGTGATGCTAGGTCAGGCGGAAAGTTTTTGTCTAGAAGGGTATGTAAATAAATGGGATTCTTTGGTGTAGTCCATTCAAAAAAAGGCAAAAAGTAAGACTCCAATAGAGCAATATGTCAATGCAAACAGAATGGATAATCTAAAATAACTATGGGTTACTCACATTTACTGGAGCAATTGCTAGATCCAGGGTGTAGCATGTACAGTGGTATAATCCTCACTTGCAAGATATGATGTAGGTGTCCACAATGGAAATGATGACAGAAACCAAAAGAAAAAAACTCAACACATAGTGTTCTCTAAAGGGTAAATTGTATTAAAATAAATAAAAGTTATACTCACAAAGGTAGAGAAGACCAACTGCTCTATGATTTAGGCTTTGGTGGTAGAAAATAGAAAATGTCAGGAAGTATAAAACAAATACGGTGCACCCTGAACCCTGCAGACAGTAAGGCGTGGCAACCCCTTTAAGAGACCTGGCTGAACTCACAGCTCCAGCATCCCAGTCAGGTTCTCTACCATGCTGTCCACCAGGAGACTTCAGTATCTACCTGTATTTGTCTGCTTCCTGACTCCATTGCCTGGATGGAGCAGTGCTGATCCACCTGCAGCTCCTTACCAAGTAGGGTCAGCTGCTCCTAATCAGCAGGCTGTAAAAGCCAGCCCAGTATCTACTTCAGTATCTACCTGTGTTTGTCTGCTTCCTGACTCCTTTGCTTGGATGGAGCAGTGCTGATCCACCTGCAGCTCCTTACCAAGTAGGGTCAGCTGCTCCTAATCAGCAGGCTGTTAAAGCCAGCACTGCCTGAAGCCTGGTATCTGGTCAGTTGTTTTTTCCTGCCGGATCTTTGTTACTCTGCTGACTGATTTCCTGGACTCTAACCTCTGCCTGCCTTACAGACTACGATACTCTGCTGCCAGCCCTGACTTTTGCTTCTCGTCTGACCCTGCCTTTGGATTACACCTTCATCTGTACTGCACTTTGGTTTTTGCTCCTCCTTGTGCCATCTCCTGCACCTGGGCTCCAGCTCCTGGTAAACTGTGACACACAAGTAGAATGACCAAAAATCCTTTATTAAATAAAATACAAAATAGTAACATCAATAACGCATTTTACCAATAGGCTTCATCAAATGGAAGAAACAATCATTTTGCAGGTTTTTTCAAGTGCTGTATTCATATATGGGGTTATTTATTAATGTTCACTTTCCTCTAGTTCAGATGATAAAAAGTAATCTAGAGCTATATAGAGGCATTTAGTTACCAAAATCCAGAAATTATTTTCAAACATTGTCTGGAATTTAACTATCAGCACCTGAAAAGATATGAATACTGATCATCTTTTCTGGATACTACTAGAGAGCAAAAAATCAAATCTGGATGCCTAAAATCTGGCCTATTTGTCTACATTCAATGGTAGCAGTCAGCAGTGAGTAAATTCCTTGACCAGAAAGAAACCATTGGAATATTGAGGGTTAAGTAATGTGAAGGCTGGCCAGTTTCTGCTAACCTGCCTCTAGGCCTTAATGCCCTCCCCCCCTTGACCGGTCCAGGATTTAGGGATTAGCCAGCTATGTCTAAGGTGCTTTTAGAAATAGAAAAAAAGAATAATGGGTAATTCCTACATCCTGGACTAATGGTGGTGGGGGGGGGGGGGAAGGGGGGCATGAGCACTGGTTTGGGCACCAGTGCTCTACACTAAAAAGTAGAAAAAAATGCAGATGAAAATCAATATGACCCTCATATTGAGAGCACAAATCTTCAATTATACGCACCTAACATGATCCAAGTGAAGACAGTGCTACATGCCTTGTGGTTTGCTGCACTGTTAAAACCCTATTCCTTGAGCAGAGTCGTGGGTAGTACAATATAAGAATGTGGACCAACCTCTGATTCACCCTTAAACTATCTAGTGCACAGCAGGTGGAGAGTGAAACAAAGCAGACACTGGGAGGACTTGTCCACACCTAAGAGATCAACAATTAGGGTTACTTGGAGCTTTATAAAAATAATTTATAAAGGAACCTACCAGCCCACCGCCCCACCACCAAAAAAAAAAAAAGAAAAGAAAATCTTTCCACAAAATACAGTTAGGGTTATACCAAAAAAAAATCTAACTCCCCAAATCCTGATCTGTCAGACAATATGCCATTGTAATCCTCCTCATATGCTGTCCTTGGAAATGTACATTCATTTAAACAAAATACAAATTTAAAATTAGACGCCACTTAAAAAGAATGAGTGCACAGTGCAGAAATAGAACCTGTTATCCCACAGGTTAACCCAAAAATTGCTAGAATTAATTCAGCCGTCTTTTTGTGGTGACTATTGTCCTATCAGAATCTATTTATTTCAGTGTCACGGTTATATTATTTTTCTTAAGTTACATTATTTGTATTTTATTTTAACGATAAAAACTGCAGATTACAAGGGCATTTTTGACAATGGTACCATTGGCTAGTAAAATATATATATTTATTTTTTTTTGTCTCTTTCTAGCTAAGCATCGTTAGAGTTGCAGTTCTTCTATAGCAATGGATATTAGCCATGTAGTAATACCAGTAAAGGTTATGGAAAACACCCATCATGCTCAAAAGGATATAGGGCACAGAGAAGAGGCAAAGTTTGTATGCCAATGGTGCTATGAGGAGTAGGCATATTCTGGCACTACTAGAGACTAGACGGATGCTGGGGAGCTGACATAATCAAGAGGCCTGAGCATGGTCCAAAAAAATTGTCTAGTTTTTGTAATCACAATGTAATCTATAGGCCAAGTTGAGGTTTAAGACTGGAATTAGAGCCTGGTTTAAGGTGAATTTTATGATGTGCTTAAGTCAATATTTTTGGGAGGGATCATGCAACTTAGCCTAATCCTGAAGCCCCTGATCTTCTTTTCCACCTAGCAACACCCATGCATGAGTGACATTACTAATGGTGTTTATTAAGAGGCTTACTTCAAAGGCATAAAAGGGAACACGTGTCAAGATTCCCTCTATTATTATTATGCAGTCCAACCCAATTCAAATAGATGCGAATAAGGGGGAACTATTGTCATACCCCCACCCCCAATATTTATTAATAATACTACCTACACCCAATACCAATGAGGCCTGGGGAGTATCACTGACATACCCCCCCCTATATAATAATAAATCCATGGCTTGGCCATTGGCTTGGCCGTTGGCTTGGCCATTGGAGGAGACAACTGTCAGATTCCTTTTAAATATATTTTTTAATACAGCCTCTTCTGGGACTGATGGATGAGGGCTCTTTGGAAGGTCCCATTATGATTTGGAACTCAGCCCACTGCTAGTAACTGGACTTTCCATTTAAATGTGGAGTCTAGATAGATGCACATGGCATGCCACATCACCTAATCCTTGTATTGCCACATGCCTGCTATCTGCTAGCATTTCCAATAAGCAAATAATTTATATTTGAATAGGTTCATCTGGAAAAAGTAGATGAATCTACTTTGCACATTTGCCTGATAAGATCCATTATCAATCTTGTGTTCAGTAAACATACAATACACAATCCATATGATTTGCATATGAGAATAACTTTTTTAAACCACAAACTAGAATGTAGTAAATGAAATTTGCTCATTCACTTTAAATCAAATTTCAATGAGGTTTGCCTTTTGTAAATAGGTGAGTTACAAATCCAGTTGTAATTAATTTTTTTCAGTTCAGTTCACTCCAGACCACATTCTTTAGTAATTAACCCTGAAAGCCACCTGACAAATAACACTTGCGTAGTTGTTACCTTTGAATGAGAACAATAAAAATTAATGCTTTAAGATGTACAAAGCATTCAAATTCATTGTTTTGAAAAAAAATTATGAAATAAATAAAGCTAGGTTACTTCCTTATTACATGATGGTCAAGCACCATTCGGGTACCTTACACCTGCACACACAACTTTTAAGTTGACACTCACAATTAATTCTGTTAAGTAGCATTGTAATCGAAGTATTTATATTTATTAAAAAGTAAATGTAATAAACCGTAACACTTATGTCAAATAAAACACTTAGTTCTTCACTAGGCTAAAAATCAGCAACCATATTGCTGCATTATGTTACAAAACTAAATTATTCAATACACATTGGCAATTTAACTTTTGTATTTGAATTTGCTTTTTTTATATTCAAATGGTTTACCTTCAATAAGAAATTCTATACAATATTGCTCAGCTAATTGTAGCAATTTGGCTATTTATTAACACCTTATTTAAAAAAAAAATGTATCTACATTTGTATTGCATATAACTTAAAAAATTAATAAGAAAGCCCAACCAATTTTATCATTTATGAGGAAAGAGATTTGATATGGGGAATCACATAGTAATTTTTTTACAGCCATACGGAAGGATGGGATAGATTTTTTTATTTTATTATTTGTTTACAGTTGGGCTGGTTTGATTTGCATGTATTATTATTATTATTATTATGATTAAATTGCATTATAACATTGCTTTATTTCATTTTAATGCATATGTATTTCAATGAGAATGTAATAAAATTATTGTTATTGTTTGGCAAAGCTGGGTGTACGATGTAAATTTACTTTCATTATATGTTTAATTTTTGAAAAAAGTTATGAGAGCAGGTTATGGATGTTCCATACCTATTAACATGATTAGAGAGACCCAACATGCAGAGTGTAACCTAACTATGAGTAAATGTGTACCGGACCTTGGCCAAGCTTAATGTAACGCAAATGGAAAATAGTCATGGACAAGCCAAAGTCAAGGAAACCAGAATTCAGGAATAGCAAGGAACAATAGCCAAGTCAAGGAGTACAGATACAGATAGGAGAATAATCAATAGTAGCCAAGAGCAAAACTAGATACGCAATAGGAGATACATAACAGACTATTGGAACCAAAACAGAACAACAAAAGGGCATAGAAACTTAGAAACATAGAAACATAGAAACATAGAATGTGACGGCAGATAAGAACCATTCGGTCCATCTAGTCTGGCCCAATTTTCTAAATACTTTCATTAGTCCCTAGTCTTATCTTATAGTTAGGATAGCCTTATGCCTATCCCATGCATGCTTAAACTCCTTTACTGTGTTAACCTCTACCACTTCAGCTGGAAGGCTATTCCATGCATCCACTACCCTCTCAGTAAAGTAATACTTCCTGATATTATTTTTAAACCTTTGTCCCTCTAATTTAAGACTATGTCCTCTTGTTGTGGTAGTTTTTCTTCTTTTAAATATAGTCTCCTCCTTTACTGTGTTGATTCCCTTTATATATTTAAATGTTTCTATCATATCCCCCCTGTCTCGTCTTTCCTCCAAGCTATACATGTTAAGATCCTTTAACCTTTCCTGGTAAGTTTTATCCCGCAATCCATGAACCGGTTTAGTAGCCCTTCTCTGAACCTAGAACTGAGTACTAGCTAGCTATTTGTAGTGTGGCTCCTTAATTTGGTAACACCACACCCAAAACGTGTAAAAGCTGATATGTGATATATGATTTTTTGCCATTAAAATATGTATAGCTAGGGCCTGGAAATTTTCAATCCCATTAATATGGCACAATATTATGGAGCAAATAGATTATCAATACAGGATGGAATCAAACCCCTTTTTTGGTATTAGAGATGTGGCCAAATTTTGGTTACCCTGGACAAATAGACAGAATTCATGATCACATATTGTGGTTCCCCCCATATCGAGTCTCAGAGAATGTAATTTATTTTGTATTATAATTTTTTTTTTATTCTTATTTTTTTTATTTTTATATTTATTTAGTTATTTATTTTATTTTTTTCTCCCCTTATTATTTTATTTATCTATTTGTATGTCTATTAAAAAAAAAAAAAAAAATCCTTCAGAACCCTTCAGGGAGACTGATAATACCAGGGGTAAATTTAGTTTCCAATCAACATGTGAATACGTTGACATTAGGCTACAATCTATAGTTCAGAAATGTCCCACAAACCTAAAAGATAAAAATAATATCCTACACTTTTTAGAGAATGTAGAATGAAAGGAGAGATTTTTTTTTTTAATTGATATGCCGGCCTGATAACATTGCTGTAGAGGACAGTCAGATTTCATTATGGAAGAAATAGAGTTGATTTTAGCAAATAACTGCTTTTAAATGGAAATTGATTTTATTGCAAAAATGTGGCATTACGATCATCACCAACATTGCTCTCACTTATAATAATTTGTCATGCTCTTAAAAATCTGATGTATATACTAGACATTACAGTGTACAACATTTGGTGATCTAGTTAAGTATTTATGTGTTTTATTCCTCTAAAAGTTTTTATTTTTTTAATTTTTTTATCTACACAGTGTAGGAATTTTGTTAAGTCCTTCTTTGAGCGAAACAAACATGACCTTTTTAGATACAACTATTTATAGAGAGGTAAATAAAACAAAGACTTTTTTAAGCATGTTTATAAATAGTTTTATTTATTGACATATGCCATGGCTCATAGGAGTACCTAAGTGTATTTATTTAAGGATTAAAAGAAAGTGCAGGGAAGAAATGGCAAAAAATCTATTTCATAAGATAGAATAAATGCTATTTAGAGAAAGATTTAAAAAGTATTGAAGGAAATGTTTTTGTTGTACCACAAAAAAAATTGAGTAAATGTAAGAAAAAATATATAGGAATATTTGAGATTAAATTTACTTGTGATATTTATAATCAGAAAAATTAAATATATATTCTAACCATATCAGGCCTTACTATTACATTAACCCATGCTAAATAAAAATATTACCAAAATAATTCACAAATTGTTTATAGAGGTGCAAAGAAATCTAGAAACTAGTTTGGTGAAAGGTTTTATTAAATATTCTTCTAAAAATCACTTTTTAAATATAAAAAAAATTAGTTAAAAACAAATGTGCATTTTTTTCTTACATATATTAGCTTAGAAAAAATATGTAAATGTTATGTTATATAACTTGCTTATAGTTATTTGTAAGGACCGTGAAGGCATTACTAGTAGTGCAATTGACTAGGAATTGCAACAGAATGTAAAAACAAAGTCTGCATTTAAACATAATGTCCACTTACGGTAAATACAGTTAAATCATACATTTCTAAAATAAAGGTACTTAAAACGTTATCAATCTCTGACCTGCAAATGTAGTGCTGACAGTAAAATGGTAGTGTCCAGTCACTCCTCCCCTCTTCCTGACTGTAGTAAGGCAATCACCAAGTGAAATATCCTTTACCGTTGTAAAGCAGGGGATGAGCTTATATTTTCAAATTTACATTCATTATATCAGTGACTACTGTCTTCTGGCAGAGAAATGCATTCTTCTACAGGCTGGTAATCATAACTAGATTATAAATGTAAGTGAGGATTTATGGACTATATTTCATACTGCAAGTTATATGAAAATGTTTACACTCTAATTTGGTATTTTAAGTGTTTTTTTTAATTATTTTTTTTAAATAAGACAAGAACAGATGCATCTGATTTTTAGATGAAACACTCTATTCTTGATTTAATATAGTTGGATACATTTCCAAAATATATATTTTTGGATAAGCCTTAAAATTATATATTAAAATATCAACAAATATCTAATATATGAAAAAATGCATCAAAATATAAAAAAGTAAAACTTTAGTCATATTCCATAATTTATAATATAAAATCATTTGAAAAGCTTATCCAAAAATATAACATTGAGGCCTATATTAGCTAGGTATCTTAATATTGATTTTGAGCAATTTTTTTGTAGGTAAAAAAATTTAGTTTTTTGTTATTTGTTGGATTTTAAAATGAATATTTTATAATCTAGGGGTTTATATAAAGTTTTATGCTGTGCCACTTTTTGCAGATAATAATATTAATTCATTATTAATTGATATTTATAAATAAAAAGTAATGTGCTAATATTTTTAATGGGTATTAATTTTATATTCTGTTGATGTTTAGTGTTTATTTTTAGATTTTAAAATGGGCTATGGAAATAATAAGAATATGAGAAAATTTAAACCGGGTTTGATTGGGAAAGTAACATTTATGGACATTGGTCCTTATTAAGGGAACATTTTATAGAATGTGGGTGAAAGGAGAAAAAAAGATGGAAGATGTGCGTTGGACATTTTGCTATTTGGAAAAAGCAAATTTTCTGGTTTTCCTATATTGTTTGCACTATTATTTATTATTTTATGATTATGATTTATACCCCAGGATCTGTGATATTATTGTGTGTAACACATTGTTTGATGGACTATTACTGTGCACAATGAATGCATACACACCTTTTGATG